>CM069166.1:5926511-6001511 GCA_035221665.1 Okamejei kenojei
TTCTCTGCCTTGCCCAGCCAGGGATCTTTAGCTAGCCCCGTGTGTCTGGGTTGTTTGCGCTGCTCTCTCCCCCTCTCGCTGTCTGACTGCAGTCTTGGCTCGTCTGTCAGATGCCTCGCTCTGTGTGTGCGACACAGCTGCTTTGCCGCTCTGCATGCTTTACCAATGTCATTGAGAGCTAAGCTTGTTGTGTCAGTCAGCTCTCCCCCTCCCCCACTCCCTCCCCTTCATCTACATTCCTCCCCCCTCCAGCTCCCCTCTGCCCATCTCACTCCCTCCCCTCCATCTCGAGTTCCCCTTCACCTCAACGTCACTGTTGAGCTTCACCCACCTTACTATCCCCCTATCTGCCTCCTCACATCTCCTTCCTCTCCCCTGCTTCTCAACTTCCGCTCCCCACCTCAATATCCCCTCCCATCTCCCCTCCCTTCCTATCTCACATCCCCTCTCCTCCCCACCTCCTCTCCCCTCTTCATCTCCCCCTCCCTTTCATCTCACATCCTCTCTCCTCCCCATCTCCCCTCCCCTTACTCTTCACATCGCTCTCTCCTCCCCACCTCCCCCCTCCCCTTCATCTCACACCCCCTCTCCTCCCCATCTGCCCTCCCTCCCTACCTCCCCCCCTCCCTTCATTCTCAAATCCCTCTCCTCCCCCTCCCCATTCATCTCACATCCCCTCTCCACCCCATCTCCCCCTCCCTCCTGCTAAACCCCCTCCCCTTCCTCTCACATCCTTTCTCTTCCCCACCTCCCCCTCCCTTCATCTCACATCCCCTCTCCTCCCCACCTCCTCTCCCCTCTTCATCTCCTCTCCCCTCCCATCTCACATCCCCTCTCCTCCTCCCCCCCCTTCCCCTTCATCTCACATCCCCTCTCCCACCGCCCCCCCCTTTCATCTCACATCCCCTCTCCTCCCCATCTCCCCCTCCCCCTTTCCTCTCACATCCCCTCTCCTCCCAATCTCCCCTCTCCCCTTTATTCCCCCTCCCCTCCCTTCCCCCCCCTCCTCTCGCCTTCATCTCCCCCCCATTTGCTTCCCCCAGACCTGAGGTCCCCCCTCCCCGCCCACACGCTGCCAGGACAGTGAGCCCACCCTTGTGTCCACAAGGCGATGCCTGTATATCACGTGGTGCATTCACAGTGTGCCTTAGTAGAGGCCCCCCTCGGCCATGACTGGCCATGGGTGATGCATCCTAGTTTGCAGGTGACGTGTGGTCGGATGCAAGCCGGGCGATCGATGTCATATGGAGGACAGGCTGCTGCCCGTGCAGCACGTCCCCCCTCTCCACGTCGCTGATCGATCCAAAGGAACAGCAGGGCCGTTACAGTTTGGCACCAGCGCCGTCGCAGGAGCTGCCAGAGCGAGGTTGTAGACAACGACGAACTGCCTCAGGGGCTCCGACTCCGGATTTTCTCGAGGTTTACTCCAGGAGCCTTTTCCATGACTGGATATGGCCACAAGGCAGTGGAGGTTTTAAATCGGGTTTTCCCTCTCCTAGATGGACTGCCTTCCCAGGCTGACGAGCCCCATCTGCCCGAGACTCGTGGGGGCGGGAGCGTCTACCTTCCCGTGTAGGTCTGTAGCACCTGCCCACTGCCCAGAGTGTGTACAGAGGCGTAATTGATAGAGGAACAGTTTACGACTGGGTGTCAAATGCATTGCAATCGGATAGCCAGAGGGATGAGGAGTAGAGGGGACAGCCTACAGACAGATGCAGGGCATAAACAACCTTTAAAAGCCTCGCAGAAAGGAGAAACGAGGAATCGCAAGTGCTGTTTTCCCCTCAAAAAAGACACAAAGTGCTGGAGTAACTCAGCAGGTCTTAATTTTGTTTTACTTTAGAGATACAGTGTGGAAACAGGCCCTTCGGCCCATCGAGTCCGTGCCGACCAGCGATTTCCCCCGCACACAAACGCTATCCTACACACCCTGGGGACAATTCACAATTAAGCCAAGCCGATTAACCTACAAACCTGCGCGTCTTTGGAGTGTGGGAGGAAACCGGAGAAAACCCACGGGGAAACCGGAGAAAACTCGGAGAAAACCCACGGGGAAAACGTGCAAACTCCGTACAGACAGCACCCGTAGTCGGGGTCGAACCTGGGAATCCGGCGCTGTGAGGCAGCGACTCTACCGCTGCGCCACCGTGCTGTTCTACCGCAACTATGGCTCGTTGCCAAGAACCAAAGAGAGTTTTGGGTGAACATTCTGGTGTAAGTCCAATTGATAACGTGCGTGGCACTGGAGTTGTGGTTTAACCTGAGCTCCACGTATCACGCATGAGCAATATCTCTGCATCTCAGCTCCCTGGCATGTTTGGCAATTGGAAACTCATCTCTGGATAATATATATATTTTTTTAATTCCGAGGGGGTTAGATAGGGTGTATTGTTAGAACCATTTCGCCTAGGGGCCAAATGTCAAACACTGGGACAGCAACAGTAGTTATGCCCCTGTCCCACCTAGGAAACCTGAACGGAAACCTCTGGAGACTTTGCGCCCCACCCAGTGGTTGCTGGAGGTTGCAGGTAGTGGAAGGTAAGACCTCCCTGGTGGAATAAAACTGGATGAAAAAAAGGTCTTACCTTCCACTACCTGCAACCTCCGGCAACCGCCTTCAACTAGCATCGCTAGTTCAACTAAAAAATTATCGATTTTTAAACCGGCAACCTATTTTTAGTCGCAGTCGGTTTGTAATTTTTTGAAATAATCGCCGGAACATAGGAGAAGCGGAAACCACTTTCGACCATTAGGGAGACTGACAAAAACCTCCGGGAACCGCACGGAAACCTTGGGTGGGGCGCAGAGTCTCCAGAGGTTTCCGTCCAGGTTTCCTAAGTGGGACAGGGGCATAATAATGCTTACAGCGCCGGAGATCCGGGTTCGATCCCATTTACGTGTGCTGTCTGTACAGAGGCTTGCCTTCATTGTTGAATCGCAGCAAGATATTCCTTTAGATCTTCTGCATCTCGGCCAATGTTCACGTTTGTTCCTCTGCAGGTTAATAAGAAGCAGCTTTGGAGAGGTATGGCAGCTTAGGGTTTGAGTTTGGTTTGTTGATTGCCCAGGTCGGAGCCACTGCAGTGTGATTATTAACCGCGCGACTCTCCCCGAGTGCCTATAAATAGTTTTGTGCACTGCTCATCTGGTGCTATCTTTGAGGAATGCAACAGAAGATGAGGAAAGTCCTGATCTCCACCCTCGGTGTCCTGCTGCTGCTACAGATGCTCTCCGCCAGTGACAGTGAATATCAGGTGGCACGCAACACGCATGGTCAGTACACCAAGAGCAGCGCGCTCCAGAGACCTACAGGTTTGCAGGATAATTGGCTTGGTGTAAATGTAAAATTGTCCCTAGCGTGTGTGTGGGAAAGTGTTAATGGGCGATGATCGCTTGCCAGTGCGGACTCGGTGGGCCGAAGGGCCTGTTTCCACGCTGTATCTCTAAACTTAAATAAAGGTAAACTTAACTTTCTGGAGCCATTTACAGTGTGCAGACACATGACAAAGTGAATAACGTTTAGTGCACGGTAAGGCCAGTAAAGTCTGATCAAAGATCATCCGGGGGTCACCAATGAGGTAGATAGTAGCTCAAGCCTGCTCTCTGGTTGTGGTAGGATGGTTCAGTTGCCTGATAACAGCTGGGAAGAAACTGTCCCTGAATCTGGAGGTGTGCATTTTCACACTTCTGGACCTTTTGCCCGATGGGAGAGGGGGGAAGAGGGAGTGGCCGGGGTGCGACTGGTCCTTGACGATGCTGCTGGCCTTGCCGGGGCAGCGTGAGGTGTAGATGGAGTCGATGGGAGGGAGGTTGGTTTGTGTGAAGGTCTGGGCTGCCTCCACAATTCGCTGCGATTTCTTGTGGAGTTGTGCAAATTAAACTGGGGTGAACGACCGAAAGGTCGGCATGGTTACGGGAACTCAGACCTCCCGACCAAAGAACTTTCCCATTTTTTGATTTCAGGGCAGAAGTGTCGACAAATCGGAGGGACTTGCCGAGCAAAGATGTGTCTGCAAATAGAGACGCCTTTAAAGATCCCATGCATCAAGCATTACCGGTGCTGCAAAACAAAGTGAACGAGAGACTGCCATACTTGCTGCTCTCCAGTTCCAAACAGAAGTCCTAACTTTAACTCAGGCTCCCTTTCCTTAGCTAGGCCCGGTGACCCCTGACCCCAGACCTGGCAAACTTGTCATAAATAAAACTTACCGCTTTGATCAAAGACTTTTATTCTTGTCGTCTTTCTCTCGGGGAAACAGCAACAGGAGCCCAAGGTAACCATTCACCCACTTTGATCAAAGGCCTTTAGGGATCAGCACGGTTGGACATTGACTGCAGGAAGGTCTCGAGTTAAGGATGTGAAGACTGAACCATCTTACAAACACCAAACATGGGGACCTATCTGAGTCAGATATTGGAGGGGTCCCGACCATGAAGTGGAACAGCGGTAGAGTCGCTGCCTCACAGTGCCAAAGACCCGGGTTCAATCCTGACTACAGCTGCTGTCTGTACGGAGTCTGCACACTGTCCTTGTGTCCACGTGGGTTTTCTCCGGGCGCTCCGGTTTCCTCCCACACTCCAAAGACGTGCACGTTTTGTAGGTTAATTGGCCCTCTGTAAATTGCCCCCAATGAGCAGGGTGTGGATGTGAAAGTGTGATAACATAGAACTAGTGTTGGTCAGTGTGGACTTGGTAATCTGAAGGGCCTGTTTCCGTGGGTACACAAAAAGCTGGAGAAACTCAGCGGGTGCAGCAGCATCTAAGGAGCGATGGAGATAGGCGACGTTTCGGGTCGAGACCTGTTTCCGTGCTGTGTCTCTAAACCAAAACCAAACCTAACCTAACCAAACTGAAACAAACCTAACCTAACCAAACTGAACCAAACCTAACCTAACCAAACTGAACCAAACCTAACCTAACCTAACCGAACCGAACCTAACATAACCTAATCCTAACCTACGAGAATGTATAGGGCTCTGGTGAGACCACATGTGGAGTATTGTGTACAGTTTTGGTCTCCTAATTTGAGGAAGGACATCCTTGTGATTGAGGCAGTGCAGCGAAGGTTCGCGAGATTGATCCCTGGGATGGCGGGACTGTCATATGAGGAAAGATTGAAAAGTCTAGGCTTGTATTCACTGGCGTTTAGAAGGATGAGGGGATATCTTATAGAAACATATAAAATTATAAAAGGACTGGACAAGCTAGATGCAGGAAAAATGTTCCCAAAATGTTGGGCGAGTCCAGAACCAGGGGTCACAGTCTTAGAATAAATGGGAGGCCATTTAAGACTGAGATGAGTTGAGAAAAAACGTTTTCACCCAGAGAGTTGTGAATTTATGGAATTCCCTGCCACAGAGGGCAGTGGAGGCCAAGTCACTGGATGGATTTAAGAGCGAGTTAGATAGAGCTCCAGGGGCTAGTGGAGTCAAGGGATATGGGGAGAAGGCAGGCACGAGTTATTGATAGGGGAGGATCAGCCATGATCCAAATGAATGGCGGTGCTGGCTTGAACGGCCCAATGGCCTCCTCCTGCACCTATTTTCTATGTTTCTATGTTTCTATGTAAACTAAACTAAAGTAAACTAAATCATTAAGCCAAATCATAGCAGATTTATTGAAGGGGTTTATTGTGAAGGCATATCGGTGTTGTTCTCTCAGTCTGATCTTCGCCCTAGGCATTAGATATTGGTGTTTGCTCCCCCGACCGTGGGCCTGGTGTCCTCGTCCTCCTGATGTGGAACATAGAGACAGCAGGGTCAGCGTTAATACGTCCCGTACCCCCGATGTCCGCACCAGCCCCGCCGTTCTATTGCCCCACACTTGGCTGCTTGGATACACTCGGATAGGACAGGTTTGGGGGGACATGGACCAAACGCAGGCAGGTGGGACCAGTGCAGCTGAGACATCCTACATTCTGTCTTTGTCCCCCCCCTCCCCTGACATCAGTCTGAAGAAAGGTCTCGACCCGAAACGTCACCCATTCTCTCCAGAGATGAGGCCTCACCCGCTGAGTTACTCCAACATTTTGTAGCTGGGACATGTTGGCCGGAGTGGGCAAGTTGGGCCGACAGGCCTGTTTCCACACTGTATCACACTATGACTCTATATATATATATATATATGTGTGTGTATTTGTGAGTATGTGTATATATACACACACACACTGAATTATTTTTCCTCTAGTTTATTATATTGCTTGCAGTGTACTATATTTACACATTCTGTTGTGCTGCTGCAAGTATGAAGATCGTTGTTCTATCTGGGACATATGACAATAAAACACTTGCCTTTTGACTCTATAACTCAGGGTGGCAGCACCGTTTCGAGGCAGTCAGTGTCTCTGGCTCTGTGATCCAGTGACCCAGGTTCGATTCCGACCACGCTGTCAACTCGAGCTTAAAGATACCGAGTCTGGAGGTGGTTCAGAGGGCGGCGCTGTGAGGCAGCAGCTCTACCCGCTGCGCCACTGTCACCTCCCAAATGTTACTCCAAAATTTAATGCTAAAAAACCACCCCCCCCCCCCCCCCACCCCCATGGAAAAGGGCCATGTCAGGAACGGGTGTCAAGGGTTATGGGAGAAGGCAGAAAAATGGGAATAGGAGGCAGAGATCAGCCATGATTGAATGGAGGAATGGACTAGATGGGCTGAATGGCCCAATTCTAACCTGTGAGATCCACGCGCATGGAACTGCAGATGCTGGTTTAAACCGAAGATAGACACAAGATGCTGGAGTAACTCAGCGGGACAGGCAGCACCTCTGGAGAGAAAGAGTGGGTGACGTTTCGGGTTCTGACATGAAGAAGGGTCTCCCATTCCTTCTCTCCAGAGATGCTGCCCGTCCCGCTGAGTTACTCCAGCTTTTTGTGTGTCTATCTTAGATCGAACACGGTCATCTAACCATTAACCACCCAAGGTCTAACACTTGGATGTTAAACTGTGTTAAGTGTGTGTTTTGTTATTTTATTCTATTTTATGACTGCAAGGTTTACAATTTTGTTCAGACTGAAATGTCTGAATGACAATAAAGGATACTAATGCCCCTGTCCCACTTAGGAAACCTGAACGGAAACCTCTGGAGACTTTGCGCCCCACCCAAGGTTTCCGTGCGGTTCCCGGAGGTTTTTGTCCTCCGGCAACCACCTTCAACTAGCATCGCAACCAGCTTCGACTAAAAAATTACCGATTTTTAAAACGGAAACCACTTTCGACCATTAGGGAGACTGACAAAAACCTCCGGGAACCGCACGGAAACCTTGGGTGGGTCGCAAAGTCTCCAGAGGTTTCCGTTCAGGTTTCCTAAGTGGGACAGGGGCTTTATACTTATATATACTTATACTTCCCCATTATAGCGCAGTCACCTCGAAGGCCTCCCAGGTGGTGATTTCACTGAAGAGGGCGTTGCCGGGGCAGCTGGTCGCCCTGTGTTGCCGATGACCCTGGACAGCGTAGTCGCTGGTGATCTTGCCGCCCGCCACGGCACATCTGGTGAAGCTGTCCCTCACCAGTGCCAGTGCCGTCGGCTCAGGCAGCTCCGAGCTGTAGTTACCGATGAAGCCCACGCCGTAGCCCTTGGAGTTCTGGCCTTTGGTGTGGGCCCCCAACCAGTGCCAGCCGCGGCCCTCGTACATGTATCCGTCCGAACCCACCAGGAAGCTGCAAACACCAGGGATCAGCCAATGATGCCCCGTCATCACCACTCCCCCTCTCCCAACAACACATCCTTGCATCTCCTTGTCATCTCCAGCCTTGATCTACCCATCTGCTCCTCCCTCCCTCCCACCCCCTTCCCTCCCTCCCTCCCTCCTCCCTCCCTTCCCTCCTCCCTCCCTCCCTCCTCCCTCCCTCCTTCCCTCCCTCCCTCCTCCTCCCTCCTCCTCCCTCCCACCCTCTCCTCCCTCCCTCCCCCTCCCTCCCTCCTCCCTCCACCTCCCCCTCCCTCCTCCCTCCTTCCCTCCCTCCCCTCCCTTCCTCCCTCCCTCCCTCCCTCCTTCCCTCCCTCCCTCCCCCTCCTTCCCCTCCCTCCCTCCCCCTCCCACCTTCCCTCCCTCCCTCCCTCCCTCCCTCCCTCCCTCCCTCCCTCCCTCCCCTCCCTCCTGCTCCCTCCCCCTCCTCCCTCCCTCCCTCCCTCCCTCCCTTCCTCCCACCTCCCTCCTTCCTCCTTCCCTCCCTCCCTCGCTCCCTCCCTCCTTCTCTCCTTCCCTCCCTCCCTCCCTCCCTCCCTCCCTCCCTCACCTTCTCCCTCCTCCATCCTTCCTCCTCCTCCCTCCCTCCCTCCCTCCCTCCTTCCCTCCCTCCCTCCCTCCCTCCTTTCTCCCTCCCTGGTCGCTATGTACTCGATGGGCCGAAAGGCCTGTAATGTAGAAACATAGACAACAGGTGCAGGAGGAGGCCATTCGGCCCTTCGAGCCAGCACCGCCATTCATTGTGATCATGGCTGATCGTCCCCTATCAATAACCCGTGCCTGCCTTCTCCCCATATCCCTTGACTCCACTAGCCCCTAGAGCTCTATCTAACTCTCTCTTAAATCCATCCAGTGACTTGGCCTCTACTGCCCTCCGTGGCAGGGAATTCCACAAATTCACAACTCTCTGGGTCAATACTGCATCTCTCTGGGTGAATACTGGGTGGATACTGTATCCATGCTGTATCTCTAAACTAAACTAAACACGGGGGCCCAGCCACGTACCTGTATCCAATGTCACTCCATCCCCGGTCATCCTGATGGAAGTTCTGGATGCTCCTCATGTCCGCAGCACAATCTGGGAAGTTAGTGCAAGGCTGGCTGGGCATGTAGGTGTGGTGGATGTAGACAAACCGCAGGGGCAGTGCCAGCTGTATGGGCTCACCCTTGAAGGGTCGGGCACCCCACATACACCGTGGGATAATGGCCGGGCAATCTGCGGGGAAAGGCACAAATAGAGGACACACACGCAACTCCCACACAAACCAACCTCCCTTCCACTGACTCCATCTACACCTCACGCTGCCCCGGCAAGGCCAGCAGCATCATCAAGGACCAGTCGCACCCCTGGCCACTCCCTCTTCTCCCCTCTCCCATCGGGCAAAAGGTACAGAAGTGTGAAAACGCACACCTCCAGATTCAGGGACAGTTTCTTCCCAGCTGTTATCAGGCAACTCAAGCTTTTCACTTATAACTAGATACACGGGGCAATAAACTAAACGGAAACAAAGCGCTGGAGTAATGCCCCTGTCCCACTTAGCAAACCTGAACGGAAACCTCTGGGGACTTTGCGCCCCACCCAAGGTTTTCCGTGCGGTTCCCGGAGGTTTCTGTCCTCCGGCAACCACCTTCAACTAGCATCGCAACCGGCTTCGACTAAAAAATGACCAATTTTTTAAACGGAAACCACTTCCGACCATTTGGGAGACCGGCAAAAACCTCCGGGGACCGCACGGAAACCTTGGGTGGGGCGCAAAGTCTCCAGAGGTTTCCGTACAGGTTTCCTAAGTGGGACAGGGGCATAAGGCAGGCAGCACCTCTGGAGAGCATGGATAGGCAGCGTTTTGGGTCAGGACCCTTCTCATGTCTGAAAGTTGCAAAGTTGTTGCTCAGGGGGGGGGGGGGCACAGTGGCTCAACTGGTAGAGTAGTTGCCTCACAGCGCCAGAGACCCGGCTTTGATTCTGACTAAAGGCTGCTGTCTGTACGGAGTTTGCACGTTCTCCCTGTGACCGTGTGGGGTTTTCTCCGGGAGCTCTGGTTTCCTCCCACACTCCAAATACATACAGGTTTGTAGGTTAATTGGCTATTGTAGAATAGTCCCCAGAGTGTAGGCTAGTTCTAGTGTACGGGATGATCGGTGGTCAGGGTGGGCCAAAGGGCCTGTTTCCCTGCTCTAAGCCAGGGGTCGGCAACCATGTTCTGCATAGGGGCCGGGACGCATGTCTGTGAGCGGATGGCGGGCCACATCTATCACGTGTACACACGGATCCCGCGCCCATCCCGCCCCGGGTGGCAGGCAGCTAAAATCACGTGTTTACACTTTCGAGGATGCCCCCGCAGCGCTGGCCGCCAGTCACGTACGCTCACGAACACGGCGCACCTACGGGCCATTGCCTTGGCCTTGTCCTGAAGGCGGTGGCTCAAATACTCATCCCCCACTCATCTCCTGGCCTATTGACCACCCCGACCCCGACCGCCAGCGCAGGCCTCCTCGTGTCCTTGAGTCACCGCCACTGGGCACCGCGGCCTCGGGCCCAGGAGGTACCGGAGATGACGGAAGTCTGCCGGCTGGATAATTTTGGGGAACAAAATACGCCTGTGATTTTGGGTTATGGGCCACATGTGGTTAAAGGGATCAGCGGGTATGGAGAGAAGACAGGAACGGGGTACTGATTGGGGATGATCAGCCATGATCACATTGAATGGCGGTGCAGGCTCGAAGGGCCGAGTGGCCTACTCCTGCACCTACTGTCTATGTTTCTATGTGGCCCGGGGGCGTAGGTTGCCGACTCCTGCTCTAAACTAAACTGAACTTCGATAGTGTCCTTACCGAGATAATTCTGGTGAAAGAGTTTGACTCCTTGTTCACACATCTTCCTGAAGCTGTTGTGTTCGAGGTCCCCGAGCACTGAATTGTTGCGTAATAGGTCGTAGAGGGAAACGGCGCCCAGGACTTGGCGGGTGAAGTTGCCGAGGTCAAAGGTGGCCTCAAAGTTCATTCTCCGTGACCTGGCCTTGAGTGTCAGTAGGCCGGAAGCCTGGCTGTAGTAGTAGTCCCTCAGCAGGGCGCTGAGTCTGGGCAGTGGGGGAGGGTGCTGGGCGAGGAGTTCTCCCAGGATGAATCCGTCCATGCCGCCGTTGATCAAAGCGCTGGTGGCCAAAGTCCAGGGGCCAGTCCTGGTGAAAAGCCGTGCAGGTCCACATTGTCCCAGCAGCCGTCAGATGCCAGCATCTCCTGCCTCTTGTTCGCCTGGTGGGCCAGGAATGCCAGACCCAGATCCTTGGCCAAGGTCAGGGCACACAGGCTGTCCACCGGAGCCCAGGGGTCTGCACCTGCACCAGACCGGGGCAACCTCACCTCCCTCTTCAGCCCAGCTTCCACGCCTGCCAACACGTTCCCCACGGCCACCGTTGTCCCATCCGGGGTGAGGACCACCCCTCTCTCCACCAGCCGGCTCACCTCGTGGTTCATCACCTCACGGAGGAAGGTCTCGTTGGCGGGAGACAGGAGCCCCGACAGGTTCATGGGTGCCGGGACCTCCCCCAGCAGAAGGCGATGGAAATCCTGGTCAGAGGTTCGCAGGCTGCGCAGAATGGCTGTAACGTTGAGAATTGTCATCCCGGTATCCTGGCCTTCCAGCTCCTCGATGATGTCGAGAACATTACTCAGGTGGTAGGTCGGCGTGGCTAAGAAGAGAACAGAGAGATTCAGCAGGGGAGGGAATACCCAGCGCCCAGTGATGTTGCCGGGCAGAGTAATCAGAGTTAAAGCCCTGTCCCACGGTACGAGTTCATTCCAAGAGCTCTCCCGAGTTTGCCCTGATTCGAACTTGGAGATTTACGTCTCTTAGCGGCTCGTAACGCTAACGGCAGGTACCCGGGAAACGCGGTAAGCTCGTGAAGACTCGTGAAGATTTTTCAACATGTTGAAAAATGTCCACGAGAGCCCCGAGTACCGACGAGCGGCTGTTTCCGTAATTCTCCAAGTTCGATTCAGGGTCTTCCCTTGCTTACGAGTCCTCCCGAGCTTACCTGCCGTTAGCGAGTCTTCCCGAGTACCTGCCGTTAGCGTTACGAGCCGCTAAGAAACGTCCCCGAGCTCTGACGTACCCGCTACGTTCATTCTCCGTGCTTACCTCGAGTTAGATTTTTTTTAAGCTCGGGAGAGCTCTTGGAATGAACTCGTACCGTGGGACAGGGCTATTAGACACAAAATGCTGGAGCAACTCAGCGGGACAGACAGCATCTCTGGAGAGAAGGCCAATTGTGTATTATGTTTACATATTCTGTTGTGCTGCAGTAAGTAAAGGGGCCGTCCCACTGTACGAGGTAACTCGAGAGCTCTCCCGAGTTTGCCCTGATTCGAATTCAGAGATTTACGGTAATGGCCGCTCGTCAGTACTCGGGGCTTTCGTGGTCATTTTTCAACATGTTGAAAAAATCTGCACGCGGGTTTACCGCGCTTCCCAAGTACCTGCCGTTAGCGTTACGAGCCGCTAAGAGACGTCCCCGAGCTCCGACGCACCCGCTACGTACATTCTACGTGCTTACCACAAGTTTGATTTTTATTTTAACTCCGGGGAGCTCTTGGAATGAACTCGTACAGTGGGACAGGCCCTTAAGAATTGAATTGTCCTATCCGGGACATATGACAGTAAAACTCTCTTGACTCTTGACTCTTGGGTAACGTTTCTGGTCGAGACCCTTCTTCAGAGCTCTTTCTCTGCGATATTAAACCTCCTTTCATTTTTCTCTCGAACAGAGAAGGAGACAGCACTGGAACAGGCTGTCCTGAACTTGATGCCAAGATAATCTAATCTCCTCTGCTTGTACTCCCTGCATATCCATGCACCTATCCAATAGCCTGTAAAACACCACTATTGCTGCTGTCTTACTACCACTCCTGGCTTAGTGTAGTTTAGTGTAGTTTAGTGTCGTTTAGTTTGGAGATGCAGCATGGAAAGAGGTCCTTCGGCCCATCGAGTCCACGCCAACTATTGATCACCTCTGTATACTACTTCTATGTTATCCCACTTTTGCAACCTGTGCACCAGGGGCAATCTACAGAGGCTAATTAACCTACAAACCCGCTGGTCTTTGAGATGCGGGGCGAAACTGCAGCACCCCGGGGAAAGCCCACGCGGTCACAGGGAGAACAGGCAGCACCCGAGGTCAGGATCGAACCCAGGTCTCTGCCCCTGTAAGGCACGTTCCAGGCGCCCACCAACCTCTGTGAAGAATCGTGACCCATACATCTGCTTTAAATGACGGACTCGTGACGAGCGGTAAACCGTGTGCCACACACTGTGTCTAAAGCAAAGATCCTATCGCGGAGCAAGATAGGCCACTCCGGCTAAATGCAGTGGGCTGGCGTGTAGTACGCAACGGAGCGGAACGTGGGCCTTTTTCCATCCATTTCCGTAACCGGACCCGACCCGACCCGACACGACTCGACCCGCAGTGTAATCAGCGTTGCGGGGGAACAGTTTGTGTTAATAAATTATAATTCTGAAAATGAGGAGAAGATTTTTACCAAATATCTTTTATTTTTACGAAGATGTTTTCGTAACCCGCTTCCGTTGCTCTCTATTATTAACCTACAGGATCTTTGGGGGGGGGGGCGGAGACGGAAGCCGTGACGGAAATGGGGCCTTAAGTTACCCCTGAATCTGCCCACTGGGCGGCAGACGGAGAGGGGAGAGGTCGCACAGAACGCGGAAGTACGGATAGGCGGCGGCGCGGCACCGGGCGACGCGGCTTGCCTCGACACGATAAACCGACGCGCGGCGTCGAGGGGGCGACACGACGACTGACCGAGCGGCCGGACGGGTACGGCGAGTGGCCAGCCGCGAGGCGCACGCGAGTGGGCGAACCGGAACGCGTACCACGATCCACGAAGTCCGTGACTCCGGCGACGGACGCGGCGACGGTGCCCACGGGTCTGGCGGCGGCCGGAGGCTGGATCTTTGGTCCGAAAGCTGTTCACGGCCACCGCCGCCCGCGGCGAGCCGGTCGCGCGCGAACGTAGGAGGGCGCACGACGACGGCCGGCGGCACACCGAGACGTCTAAGGCGAAAGCGGAAGGAGGACGGGCGGAGCTAGCCCGACCTGTCGACGCGGAGACGGAAGCGACGACCGGCGTCGACACCACGACGGGACTTCGCGAAGTCGCGTACCCGCGGACGAACGTGACGGCACTGGCGCGCGAACGCGCGAGCCGGCGAGAGACGGACACAGAGATCAAGTTGAAATGAAGCGGTGCGCCGCTGAGAGGGTGAGGACGAACACGAACGGAGACCGAGCAGTCGCGCCGAGGGTACTCACGGGAACGAGCCGCGGGAACATGTGGAAGACGACACAGAGCGGTGCGGACGCCGTAGGACGGAAGACGCGCGACACGGCTGGAAACGTGACGCGCCAGTGAAGTGCCACTGGACGACACGGGAAACGTGTCGAGCCAGGCCCACGCGAAGGGAGGGCGTAACGGATGTTAGCGAGGGGCGAAGCTACGCGTAACCGGCGGAACGCCGAGCGACGAACAGCGGCTCGGGGACGAACTGCGAGAAACCACGGCTGGTAAGCGCGACAGCACGGGCGGCGCCGAGGACGAGTCGGCGGTGACGTGCTACCGCGTGTGACCGCGACGACACGTCGAATAACGGACTGTGCACGACGACAGAGTGTGCCGGGCGCCGCCGCCCCCGGCGCGCGAGCACGCACAATCAGACTAGGCACGTCTTGTTCGTCGAGTGGACCATCTTGCTGCTGAGGATCTTTGTCATAAGCAGGGCCTTGTTAAACACTGCAGTTGAAAAGAAGCAGAGGCTCACTCACCGTAGCCTGGCCAGAGCAGTGGGCACAGAAGCCAAAGGGGGAGAAAGCCTTGCGGAACCCCACCACTGTTCATCTTCCTGGCTGACGACAGGAGCAGAAACCTTTGCTCTGCTTACTATTCAGTTTGAGAGTTTGTGCAACGCTTCCTGAACTTTGCGTCAACTGGCAAACAACTCACTATTTCATTACATTTTACTGCACCACCTTGTCATCCTGATTGGTGAACTCAATCCAAAGTATTTACATCTCTTTGATAACCTTTTTTGATGGGATATTGATTATTGAGCGGTTCAGGCAGGGTTCATGTTTTAGCCAAAGGTAGACACAAAAAGCTGGAGCAACTCAACGGGACAGGCGGCATCTCTGGAGAGGAGGAATGGGTGACGTTTCCCGTTGAGACCCTTCTTCAGACTCAGAGTTCAGAAGGATGAAGGGGCACCTCATTGGAACTTTCCCCAAAATGAAAGGCCTGGATAGAGTGGATGTGGAGAGGATGTTTCCACCAGTGGGAGAGTCTAGGACCAGAGGGCACAGCCTCAGAATAAAAGGACGGACATGAGGAGGAATTTCTTTAGTCAGAGGGTGATGAATCTATGGAATTATTTGCCTCAGACGTTTGTGGAGCTCAAGTCAATGGGTATTCTTAAGGCGGAGAATGACAGATTCTTGATTAGTACGGGTGTCAGAGGTTATGGGGAGAGAAGGCAGGAGAATGGGCTTGAGAGGGAAAGATAGATGAGCCATGATTGAATGGCGGAGTAGACTTGATGGGCTGAATGGCCTAATTTCTACTCCGAGTATTTATGAACTAACAGGCATTTTATCTCTGCATCTAATCCTAAGATGACTCTTTCTTCATTAAACCTCTTGACTCACACAAGTGTCCACCTGTGCTAATATCTCTGCCTGTGGCTGGGTGTCAAATTAGTTTATTTAACTCATTCCTTGCTGTTTTTGGCCACAGTCCAGCTGCTATGTGAATGAACATGTTGGGGCTGTAATCACACCCGCAGCCACAAGGTGGTGGTGCAGTGACAATCCTCTCAGTTCACAAACTTCACCAAACTTTCCCAGAAGTTGGACGCAGCCAGTAGAGTCGCTGCCTCACAGCACCGGAGACCCGGGTTCGATCCCGACTACGGGTGCTGTCTGTGCGGAGTTTGTACGCTCTCCCCGTGACCTGCGTGGGTTTTTGCCGAGATCTTCGGTTTCCTCCCACGCTCCAAAGACGTACAGGTTTGTAGGATAATTGGCCAGGTGCGATTGTAAATTGTCCCTAGTGGGTGTAGGGTGGCGTTAGTGTGCGGGGGTTGCTGGTCGGTGTGGACTTGGGGCTGTTGCCGTGCTGTACCTCTAAACTAAACTTTTCAGTCATCGCTTGGCTTGGAATCTGCCACTGACAGCAGTCCATTTAGATCAAGAGGTCTGGCTTTCATAGAAACATGGAAAATAGGTGCAGGAGGAGGCCATTTGGCCCTTCGAGCCATCACCGCCATTCATTGTCATCATGGCTGATCGTCCCCAATCAATAACCCGTGCCTGCCTTCTCCCCATATCCCTTCATTCCACTAGCCCCTAGAGATCTATGTAACTCTCTCTTAAATCCATCCAGTGATTTGACCTCCACTGCCCTCTGTGGCAGGGAATTCCACAAATTCATAACTCTCTGGGTGAAAATGTTTTTTCTCACCTTAGTCTTAAATGGCCTCCCCTTTATTGTAAGACTGTGACCCCTGGTTCTGGACTCGTCCAACATTGGGAACATGTTTCCTGCCTCTAGCTTGCCCAGTCCTTTTATAATTATATATGTTTCTATAAGATACCCCCTCATCCTTCTAAACTCCAATGAATACAAGCCTAGTCTTTTCAATCTTTCCTCATATGACAGCCCCGCCATCCCAGGGATCAATCTGGTGAACCTACACTGCACTGCCTCAATCACAAGGATGTCCTTCCTCAAATTACACCACAATGGGGCTTTCTTTCTACACAGATGGATTTACTCAGGATTGTTACAGTGTTTGGTAATGGAGGAAGGATATGGTGATTCCTTGCAATGGACAGTGAAGTATTTCTTTCCTCTTGACCTGACTTACGTGCAACCGACTGATTCTTAATTCTGACTCTGATTCAGGTAGTCCTTACTGTCTCCTCCCCTTCTCAGCTCTCTCTCTAGCCCTCTGGCTCCTCCCTTTCTTCTTCCCGCCCCCACATCAGTCTGAAGAAGGGTTTTGGCCCGAAACTTTACCTATTTCCATTGAGTTTCGGCCCTAAACGTTGCCTATTTCCTTCGCTCCATAGATGCTGCCTCACCCGCTGAGTTTCTCCAGCACGTTTGTCTACCCTGGCTGATTCGTAAAGTGCCTTTAATGCTGTGCCAGATCTGGCATTAAACCAAAGGGCGTCACAGTAGCCCAGCTGGTAGAGCTGCTGCCTCTCTGCGCAGGAGACCCGGGTGCTGTCTTTGTGGAGTTTGCACAGTCTCCTTCTGAGTTTTCTCCAGGTGCTCCGGTTTGCTCCCACATGCCAAAGACGTGCGGGTTTGTAGGTGAACTGGCCGCTGTGTTATTGCCCCTGGTGCGTAGGGAGTGGATGCTAAAGTGGGAGAACATAGAACTAGTGTGAACAATGGTCGGCATGGACACGGTGGGCCGAAGGGCCTGTTTCCATGCTGTATCTTTCAATCCATAGATAATCAAAGCTCGCATCTCTTGTATGTAGATGCAATCTCATAGTACAGTACAGCAGGACAGTATTGAATGAGCCCTTCGGCCCACGATGTTTGTGCTGAGCACTATGCCATGTTCAACTTGTTTTTGCGTATGGCATGCACAGTATAAGTTGCAGGCCAACTTGTTCTATTTGATCTTATGCGATTGTGTACGCCGGGTTGATTGGATTTGTCGAAAGAGGACGGACCACGTGAAGGTTGCAATCTCCCACCCCATGTTAAACTGATTTCAGATAGACACAACACGCTGGAGTAACTCAGCGGGACTGTCAGCATCTCTGGAGAGAAGGAATGGGTGACGTTTCGGGTCGAGACCCTTCAGAGTCTGGAGAAGGGCCTTTGACCGAAACATCCCCCTGCTCATCAGTCTGAGGAAGGGTCTCGACCCGAAACGTCACCCATTCCTTCTCTCCAGAGATGCTGCCTGTCCCGCTGAGTTACTCCAGCGTTTTGTGTCTATCTTCGATTTAAACCAGCATCTGCAGTTCTTTCCTACACATTAAACTGAAACATCTGCATGCTCATGATCTGTATCCCGCTGGAGACGCAGAATGCTGGGGTAACTCAGCGGGGCAGGCAGCATCTCTGGAGAGAAGGAATGGGTGACGTCTCGGGTCGAGACCCTTCTTCAGACTGATCCATATCCCTCTTTTCCCTGCACTTCCCTGTGCCTATCCAAACAAAAATCAAGGGGTGTTCTCTCCTGTGTTGACCAGTGTCCACAGTACGAGCATCACTATTTGCACCACTGAGTACAGCATTGTTTCAGCAATCTGTGCACCATTATGTGTAGGAAGGAACTGCAGATGCTGGTTTACACCGAAGATAGACACAAAATGCTGGAGTAACTCAACCGGTCAGGCAGCATCTCTGGAGAGAAACGATGGGTGACGTTTACCCATCCTTTGTTCAACAGGGGAAGGAGGGCTCAAACCCAAAATGTCACCCATACCTTTTTCTCCAAAGATGACCAGGAGCGGAAAAGACTACAAAAAGTAGTAAACACTGCCCAGTCCATCATCGGCTCTGACCTCCCGTCCATCGAGGGGATCTATCGCAGTCGCTGCCTCAAAAAGGCTGGCAGCATCATCAAGGACCCACACCACCCTGGCCACACACTCATCTCCCCGCTGCCTTCAGGTAGAAGGTACAGGAGCCTGAAGACTGCAACGACCAGGTTCAGAAACAGCTCCTTCCCCACAGCCATCAGGCTATTAAACTCAACTGAAACAAATCTCTGAACATTAATAGACCATTATCTGTTTATTTGCATTTTAACTGCTTATTTATTGATGCGTGTATATATTTATATAATGGTATATGGACACACTGATCTGTATTCTTGCCTGCTATGTTCTGTTGTGCTGAAGCAAAGCAAGAATGTCCATTGTCCTATCTGGGACACACGACAATAAACTCTCTTGATGTTTTTAAGAAGGAACTGCAGATGCTGGAAAATCGAAGGTAGACAAAAGTGCTGGAGGAACTCAGCGGGTGCAGCAGCATCTATGGAGCGAAGGAAATAGGCAACGTTTCGGGCCAAAACCCTTTGCGTTACCTATTTCCTTTGGGTCTCGGCCCGAAACGTTGCCTATTTCCTTCGCTCCATAGATGCTGCTGCACCCGCTGAGTTTCTCCAGCACTTGTGTCTACCTTCAATAAACTCTCTTGACTCTTGACTTGACCTGGTGAGTTACTCCAGCACTTTGCGTCCATTTATTATATTGTGTCCACCATTATATTGCCTAATGAAGTAACTCCTTCCCTCTGTCTCACACATACACACAAACAGCCAGCAATTAAGGCACAGGCTATTTAATCATACTTCACCAACAACTACTGTACACAATAGGCACTAGAGTGCCACCGACTGTGCGGGGCTGGGCTGGTTAAATCCCGGTGAAGAGACAAAGAAAATCGACTCTTAAAGACATATAAATCGTTCAAAAGAGGTAAACTGTTAAAGCTAGTGAGATCAATCATCTTCTATTAACTTCCAACTGATGTCAGTTTTGGTCGGGAGCTACCATTCCCAACTTATACGCATTTTTCTTTTAGTTTGTGCATCCCTTTTTTCTTCATCCATCGAAATAAAGTGGCTTTGACACATTCTTACAGTTAAACGTTAAACCTATGCTTCTGACCCTGAAAGCTTTCCTTCCAACTAACTCCAGTCCAAGTTGTCGAGACCTTTTTTTTAAAATCAACTTCCCGCAGTCAACAAAGTTTAAAAAAAAAATAAAAAAAAAATCAACAATTCCTATGAGTTTTTAATATTCCTTGTGGGAGAGACCACATTGGCTTCTTCCGCTGGGGATGGGGTTGCAGAAAGCAAAGTGCATTAAGCTCCCAGTTCTTGGTTGGAGTTACCGCTATCTCCCTTCAGCCCCACTGAATTATTCCTGTCTTAGAAGAGGGACATCCACACAGATACTCAAAACCAGGGCGCTTCCTTATTTACCATGAGGGCGGATGTGGGCATGGTCTTCCACCAAGAGTAGGGGAATCAAGAACCAAGGGACGTGGTTTAAGGTGGGAGAGAGGGGTAGGAGTAAAGTTTATTGGGAACTAGAGGGGCAACTTTTTCCACACACAGAGGGTGGTGGGTGTATGGAGCGAGCTGCAAGAGGAGGTAGTTGAGGCCGATACTTTTAACAGCATTTCAAAGACACTTGGGCAAGAACATATATGAAAGGTTTAGAGGGATATGGGCAAAACAGGGGTTCAATTAGACGTGAGCATGTTAGCATTCTACAACCAAAACGCCTCACACTGACACTATACCCTGAGGAGTGCCTTCCATTGGGAGCGAGAGAGACTTGGCCAGTCTGGCTCTGCCCCAACCGCCTCAGAGCACGGGTCAGATGGTGCAAAGCCCTCATGGAGAAGTAGGGGTACAAGAACGATGGGCCAGCCAGATGTGGCCATGGGAGGCAACCCAAACCATGGAGCACTTACTTACCTGCCCCCTCCTCCCAGAGCCCCGCAAAACCAGAAGATCTCAAGGTCTTCGACCCACGGGCCAGAGAGCCCGTGTTACGCGGTGGCTTGGAACACGACAAGAAGATGTTAGTATCGGTCAGCATGGGCGTGATGGGCCGAAGGGACTGTTTCAGTGCTGTGGGATGGGGCTGAAGCAGGTGGTTGCGGTTTTTTGAACACTGCTCCCTGACAGTGGGGGATGGGGGTGAGGGGGGGTTCTCACCAGTCCCCTCGCACATGGTGTTGCACCATCCCCTGGACCAGAGGGAGAGGAACCTTGTCCGCGAGTAATGGGTTGCACTGATCGGCAGGGACAGGCAGGAGTAGGGGCTGTGACTGGAGGGTGGTGACAGCAAGGAGAGATTGGACAGACTTGGAATAACAAGGAACTGCAGATGCTGGTTTATACCAAGTCGAGACACACAAAAATGCTGGAGTAACTCAGCAGGGCCGGGCAGCATCTGTGGAGGACATGGCTAGGTGACGGCTTCCGGTCGGGACCCTTCTTCAGATCCAAAACATCACCTATTCCTTTCCCCCCAGAGACGCTGCCTGTCCCGCTGAGTTACTCCAGCATTTGTGTCTATCCAGCATCTGCAGTTCCTTCCTACACGTCCCCCATTATCCCTCACAGTTCCTCCTCCAAGCACTGACTCTGAGCCGTGGGGGCATTCTCGGTGTTGGGCAGGCAGCAAACGGGCGATAGGTACGAATGTCCCACAGCTCCACGGCGCGGAACATCCCGGTTGGAGCCGGCAATCCCGGGCTAACCTTCCCGGCAACACCTGCGTTCCCCACACTGAGGCAAGGCCGGTGAATGGATGGAGTTGGAGGGAGAGCACTCCTTCCCACGGTGGCCCCTGGCAGTCTGATGTAGACTACAGCACCGTGCAGGGCACGCCAGGACCACAGTGGAATAGCACACTCACACACACGCTCTCACACTCACACATGCTCACACGCTCGCTCACACACACTCACTCACACACTCACACACTCACTCACACACTCACATGCTCACACACTCACTCACACACACACTCACACACACACGCTCACACACATGCTCTCCCACACACACTCACTCACACGCTCTCACACTCACATGCTCATACACACATGCTCACACACTCGCTCACACACTCGCTCACACACACTCACTCGCTCACACGCACTCATACTCACTCACACACTCGCTCACACACACTCGCTCTCACACACACGCTCACACACTCACTCACACACACACACTCACACACACACACACGCTCACACACACACGCTCACACACACACACAACCTCACACACACGCTCACCACACACGCTCACACACACACGCTCACACACACACGCTCACACACACTCACTATGCTCACACACTCGCTCACACACACTCACGCTCACACACTCACTCGCTCACACACACTCGCTCACACACACACGCTCACACACACCGCTCACACACACCGCTCACTCACACACTCACTCACACACACACGCTCACTCACACACCTCACGCACACTCACATACACATCACACGCTCACTCACACACCACGCTCACACACACTCACTCACTCACACACACGCTCACACACACACACACGCTCACACACACACGCTCACACACACACACTCACTACACACACTCACACACACTCACACACGCTCACACACACTCACACACACACTCGCACACACACTCACCACACACACACGCTCACACATCGCTCACACACACACGCTCACACACACGCTCACACACACACGCTCACTCACACACTCACTCACACACACTCACTCACACACGCTCACTCAACAGCTCACACTCACTCACACACACACGCTCACACACACTCACTCACACACACACACTCTCACATCACTCACACACACACACACACTCTCACATCTCACACACTCGCTCACACTCACATTCTCACACACTCGCTCACACACACTCGCTCACACACCTCTCACACATCTCGCTCACACACTCTCACAACACTCTCGCTCACCACACACATGCACTCACTCACATGCTCACACTCACATTCTCACTGACAGACTCTCGCTCACATACATGCTCTCGCTCATACTCTCACACTCACTCACACACACTGACTCTCACTCAACTCTCACACACACACTCTCCTACACACACTCTCGCTCCCAACACACTCTCTCACTCATACTCACACATACACTCACTCTCACGCAGACTCACTCTCACTCACACACAAACACACTCTCATACTCACTCGCACTATCACAGGTACACTCACTCTCATACACATTCACTCACACACACCCCACTCACTCACACACACTCTCACACACACTCACGCACTCACACACGCACTCTCACACGCCCTCTCACACAAATTCATTCTCACCCACAAACATGCTCACAGGAACCTGCGCACACATACACGGAAGCCTGGCACACACTCACAGAACCTCCCCCCCCCGCCCACACACACACACACCACGTGGAGAGACAGGGAACTGGCTGCAGCATCACCGTACACGGGGGGGTGGAGATAAATAGGGAAACACAAGGGGAGGCGTAACCGAGACGGACGGAGCAGGGAGGTGAGATGGCAGCGTGGCCGCAGGGAGGTTCAGCAACGGTTTCCCACCTGTGCCTCATCCCACTGCCGGAAGCTGTTACGCTGGACGGCACGCGGTCCCAGAATGGACACCGCAGTTCCAGCACCAATTCCTTATCATCGGTCGGGATCCTGTTTCCCAGCCGGACCCGTGGATTACCAAACTCAGTGGCACGTTGCCTCCTGTATCCTGACATTCGATCCGTCTCTGCCAATACTAGCCCCCACTGTGCGTTGGGGGCATGGTCCCGCAGCTACTCAGACACACCGCAGAGGCCTGCCAGATGGTGGCTCAGTCCACAGATTCTCTTCCTCCTCCTCTGCTCACAGTTTGTATTCCCTCACCTGTCGTTCCCTGCGACTTGTATTTAATTTGTTAATTTTTTTGCCAGATTTGGCTTCCTAATCTAAAGATGGTAATTCCCGGCCAGAATCATCTCGTGAACCTTCCCGTCTAACGGGATGTACTTGGACAGTTTCAAATCGAGGAAGAAGAGCTTGTCCTGAGTTTGATGTGGGTCGAAGCCCTGCTTACGTAGCCTGGACTTCTGGAATTTGAAAGTACCTGGAACGACAGAGAGATAATCTCAGTTATGGTGGAGTCACCTTCAGTCTCCGAATATGCTTCCACACTCCCAGCCTCTGTGGAGTTTAAAACGCCCTGTCCCACGGTACGAGTTCATTCCAAGAGCTCTCCCCGAGTTTGCCCTGATTGGAACTCGGAGATTTACGGTAATGGCCGCTCGTCGGTACTCGGGGCTCTCGTGGATATTCTTCAACATGTTGAAAAATCTTCACGAGTCTTCCTGAGCTTACCTGCCGTTAGCGAGTCTTCCCGAGTACCTGCCGTTAGCGCTAAGAGACGTCCACGAGCTCCGACGTACCCGCTACGTTCATCCTCCGTGCTTACCACGAGTTTGATTTTTTTTAAACTCAGGAGAGAGCTCTTGGAATGAACTCGTATCGTTGGACAGGGCCATTAGGTTTAGTTCATTTTATTGTCACGTGTACCGAGGTACAGTGAAAAGCTTCTGTTGCGTGCTAACCAGTCAGCGGAAAGACAATACATGATTACAATCGAGCCATTTACAGTGTATAGACACATGATAAGGGAATAACGTTTAGTGCAAGGTAAAGTCAGATCAAGGATAGTCCGAGGGTCACCAATGAGGTAGATAGTAGTTCAGCACTGCTCTCTGGTTGTGGTGGGATGGTTCAGTTGCCTGATAACAGCTGGGAAGAAACAGCCCCTGAATCTGGAGGTGTGCGTTTTCACACTTCTGTACCTTTTGCCCGATGGGAGAGGGGAGAAGAGGGAGTGGCCGGGGTGCGACTGGTCCTTGATGATGCTGCTGGCCTTGCCGAGGCAGCGTGAGGTGTAGATGGAGTCGATAGAAGGGAAGTTGGTTTGTGTGATGGTCTGGGCTGGGCCCACAATTTGCTGCAATATTTTGCGGTCTTGGATGGAGCTGTTCCCAAACCGTGCTGTAATGCATCCCAATGAAATGATTCTATGGTGCATCTGTGGACATGCCGACCTTCCTAAGCCGACCTCTGGAAGAGTTAGATATAGCTGTTAGGGCTAATCGAATCAAGGGATATGGGGAGAATGCAGGAACGGGGTACTGATATTGGATGATCAGCCATGATCATATTGAATGGCGGTGCAGGCTCGAAGGTCAGAATGGTCTACTCCTGCACCTATTGTCTATGTTTCTATGGAAGCACGCACTTCCGTGCTCTTGGGAAAAGCCTCCCCGGAATAACCATTGCATAACAAGGAGGCAAAACACTGTGGCAATACTGCTGTGACAATGACAAAACACTGAGCCAGAATCAGCGACTGTTTCTTCCCAGCTGTTAGCAGGCAACTGACCCAACCCATCACCAACTAGAGAGCTGTCCTGACCTACCATCTACCTCATTCGAGACCCTCAGCCTATCTTTAATCGGACTTTATCTTGCACTAAGGTCAACTTCCATCAAGGACCCACACCATCCTGGCCACACACTCATCTCCCCGCTACCTTCAGGTAGAAGGTACAGGAGCCTGAAGACCGCAACGACCAGGTTCAGGAATAGCTACTTCCCCACAGCCATCAGGCTATTAAACCTGGCTCGGACAACACTCTGAACATTAACAGCCCATAATCTGTTATTTGCACTTCATCAGTGTACTTATTCATGTGTGTATATATTCATATAATGGTATATGGACACACTGATCTGTTCTGTAGTCAATGCCTACTATGTTCTGTTGTGCTGAAGCAAAGCAAGAATGTCATTGTCCTGTCAGGGACACGTGACAATAAACTCTCTTGAAATTAGAACTTGAAAACGGCAGNGCCCTCTTGCCGTGATTTTACGCCTGGCCATAAAGGTCCATTTGCAGCCATCACCTCACTTGGTGGACATTAATCACCCCCCTCATTCCCACCCCCCCCACCCCACAGAAGGGGCCACCATCGACCAGGGTCACCTACTTGTGGTGTCGAGGGCAGGCAGGATACGGAGGAAGACAGGCCTGGCGTAGGGAGGCAGCACCGCCGTCAGCTCCTGGTACAGGTGTCCTGGGTTTAGCTTGCCGCGGGGTCGGCAATGGCCGCCATGCCGGCCTTCCCCTCCACACCTGTCGGGGGGAACGGAACAGGAGAGACAGAGTCGATACCAAGGGTAACCGGAGACCAGGGAAAGGACAGGAGATAGACACGAGATACTGGAGTGACTCAGGCAGCATCTCCGGAGAGAAGGGACGGGTGACGTTTAGGGTCGACACCCTTCTTCAGACCGATGTCAGGGGAGAGGGAGATACATAGATAAGGAGGTAGACAAAAGTGCTGGAGAAACTCAGCGGGTGCAGCAGCATCTATGGAGCGAGGGAAATAGGCAACGTTTCGACCCGAAACGTTACCTATTTCCTTTGGGTTTCAGCCCGAAACGTTGCCTATTTCCTTCGCTCCATAGATGCTGCTGCACCCGCTGAGTATCTCCAGCACTTTTGTCTACCTTCGATTTTCCAGCATCTGCAGTTCCTTCTCAAATACATAGATAAGGAAGTGTAAGGTGTGAAAGCAGGACAAAGGGGATGGAGATCAAGGAACATGTAGAATGGATCATTGTTAGCTGGTGACAACAAAGATAAAATGTCCTGCCTACCTGGCACTTGCACCCCGTATACAGCTACGTCGGTGAGGTTGAGGACGTGGCTCAGGGTCCCCTCCACCTCCGTAGTGGAGACGTTCTCTCCCCGCCACCGGAACGTGTCCCCGCTTCTGTCCCTGAAGTACATGTAGCCCAGCTCATCCATCACCAGGACATCGCCTGCAAAAACAGGAGGTTAGTCGAGTGTCCGGGTGGGAGATTGCACCCTTCACGTGGTCCGCCCGGTTTTGACGAATACAATCAACCCGGCGTGCACAATCAAATAGGATCAAATAGAACGAGTTGTCCCACAAGTTTAGGCTGTGCACGCCACACGCAAGAAGGAGAAGAAAGCTAGTGTTGTTTAGTTTATCGCATCTCCTAGTTAGTTCCAGCTGCAGGCAAGGGGAGGATGATGGCTTTCCACCGAAACATTAACTCGGCAGGGTCTGGACTTGAAATAGCACCCATCCCTTTGCCTCCACAGATGCTGCCTGACCTAGCGAGATCCTCCTGCCTCCTGCCTCCACAGATGCTGCCTGACCTTGCGAGATCTTCCTGCCTCCACAGATGCTGCCTGACCCAGCGAGATCCTCCTGCCTCCACAGATGCTGCCTGACCCAGCGAGATCCTCCTGCCTCCTGTCTCCACAGATGCTGCCGGACCCAGCGAGATCCTCCTGCCTCCACAGATGCTGCCGGACCCAGCGAGATCCTCCTGCCTCCACAGATGCTGCCGGACCCAGCGAGATCCTCCTGCCTCCACAGATGCTGCTGACCCAGCGAGATCTTCTGCCTCCACAGATGCTGCCTGACCCAGCGAGATCTTCCTGCCTCCACAGATGCTGCCTGACCCAGCGAGATCTTCATGCCTCCACAGATGCTGCCTGACCCAGCGAGATCCTTCTGCCTCCACAGATGCTGCCTGACCTAGCGAGATCCTCCTGCCTCCTGCCTCCACAGATGCTGCCTGACCTTGCGAGATCTTCCTGCCTCCACAGATGCTGCCTGACCTGCTGAGTGTTTCCAGCATTTTCACGTTCACAAGTTATAGGAGTAGAAATTAGGCCATTCGGCCCATCGAGTCCACTCCGCCATTCAATCATGGCTGATCTCTGCCACTAATCTCATTTTCCTGCCTTCTCCCCATAACCCTTGACACCTGATCTAATCAAGTCCTCCAGCAGTTTGTTTTTGCTCCAGATTCCAGCCCCTGCAGCCTCTCCTGTCTCCACGTTTAACTCTGTTTGTCCCTCCACGGATGTTGCCCGACCTGCTGAGTGCTTCCAGCATTCCCTTTATCGTTTAACTGGCTCAGGAGTCTGCACTAGCGAACTGCGTGTAGTTTAGTTTAGAGTTGCAGAAACGGAAACAGGCCCTTCGGCCCACCGAGTCCGCACCGCCCAGCGATCCCCGGCACACTAATGCTATCCTACACACACTAGGGGCAATTTACATTTACACCAAGCCAATTAACCTACAAACCTGCACGTCTTTGGAGTGTGGGAGGAAACCGAAGATCTTGGAGAAAACCCACGCAGGTCACGGGGAGAACGTGCAAACTCCGTACAGACAGCACCCGTGGTCAGGATGGAACCCGGGTCTCTGGCGCTGTGAGGCAGCAACTCTAACGCCGCGCGTAAAATTCTTGCTGCTTCCTCGTCCCACTGCCGGCCGCGTCCCAGCCACACGTACCTGACAGGTAGGCGCAGTCGCCTTTCTTAAACACGTTGTAGGCGATCTTCTCGCAAGTGGCCGACTCGTTGGCATATCCGTCGAAGCGGCGGAGAGGGTCCTGTTGGTTTATACGCCCGACCAGCTGGCCCGGCTCCCCTGCGGCACAAAGAGCGGGCACCGGTGAACCCCGGCAGAGGATCCACACCACCCGGCCCAGGCCGGCCCAGCCCAGCCCAGCCCAGCCCAGCCCAGCCGCGGGGACTCAGTGAGCTGCAGGGAACACGACAGCCTCTCGCAGGATCGGGACAGAGGGCCTCTCGCAGTGATAGAGGTGCCACCTCGACAGTGGGCACTGCAGACCACCCATTGCACTAACAAGGACCTGTCTTATTTCTAACTGCGTTTTACACTCATGTTTTTATTTTTACTGTCTTATTTTTTCCCCGTTGTGACTAATATCTTATTCATAATTTGTTTGGAATGTGTGGGCAATTTATATTAAATTTATGTGTTTTATGTACAATTTATGTGCAGTTTATGTGTGATGTTTGCGTAATTTTAGTGTGCTTTAAGTGCAATGTGCAATTTATGTGTAAGTCATTCACAATTTATTAAAGATTTGCGTAATTTATTTGTAATTTATGTGTAATTCATGAGCTATTTGTGTGCAATTTATTCATGACTTATTTGTAGTTTGTTCACAATCCGTGAGTAATTTTTTTGCAATTTACGCGCAATTTCCATTTCCGTGTGTTAGTCCGAGTCTACACGGCAGCGATGGTGCTGAAGGCAAGATTTGCATTGTGTCTGTGCCTCACCTTTGTGCTTGGCAATAAACTCGACTGTGGAATCATAGAGCATTGGCACTGGCCTTTCAGTCCACCTTGTCCCTGCCAACCACATAGTAATTGTCGATCGACACAAGATGCTGGAGTAACTCAGTGGGACAGGCAGCATCTCAGGAGAGGAGGAATGGGTGACGTTTCGGGTCGAGACCCTTCTTTCAGTCTGAGGAGGGGTCTCGACCCGAAACGTCACCCATTCCTTCTCTCCAGAGAAGCTGCCTGGCCCGCCGAGTTACTCCAGCATCTTGTGTCTATCTTCGGTTTAAACCAGCATCCGCAGTTCCTTCCTACACATGGTGATCTGAAGAAGGGTTTTGGCCCGAAACGTTGCCCATTTCCTTCGCTCCATAGATGCTGCTGCACCCGCTGAGTTTCTCCACCATTTTGTCTACCTTCGATTTTCCAGCATCTGCAGTTCCTTCTTAAATACATAGATAAGGAAGTGTAAGGTGTGAAAGCAGGACAAAGGGGATGGAGATCAGGGAAAAGTTGCTTCTTACACACTTATACCATAGTCATCGTCTGTACTAAGGCGCGGTGACTGTTGCAGTGGAGAGGAGAGGTGAGGGGCAGGGTGGTCCGTGGGGTGAGTTCAGGTTAACGCTCCCTCACTCTGCCCTCAATGGCCAGCAATACTACTGTTGCAGTTCTGCATCCATCCAGCTGATGGTGGCAGACACACCTAGGGGGACAGCCCTGACGCTGCTCACTGGTTTAAGAAGGAACTGCAGATGCTGGAAAATCGAAGGTGGACAAAAATGCTGGAGAAACTCAGCGGGTGCAGCAGCATCTATGGAAATAGGCAACGTTTCGTGTCGAAACCCAAAGGAAATAGGTAACGTTTCGGGTCGAAACCCAAAGGATTTCAGCCCGAAACTTTGCCTATTTCCTTCGTTCCATAGACCCTGCTGCTCACTGGTGTCTGGGACTGTGAGTGAGGCTAGTTTAGAGTAACGTCATGAGGTCAAAAGGACAGAAGTGATATGATAGAATGGCGGAGTAGACTTGATGGGCCAACTGGCCTAATTCTACTCCTATCACCTATGACCTCATGATAGGAGCAGAATTTGGCCATTCGGCCCATCACGTCTACTCTGCCATTCAATCATGGCGGATCTACCTCTCCCTCCCTATCCCCATTCCCCTGCCTTCTCCCCATAACCCCTGACACCCGTACTAATCAAGAATCTATCTATCTCTGCCTTAAAAATATCGATTGACGCTCTCCACAGCCTTCTGTGTCAAAGAATTCTATCAGGAGTAGATGAATTTTTGTCCGTTGAGCAATCTGCTGGAATGCTCCCAATGATCACTGCAGTTGGCGCTCTTAAATAGAGTCTCGATTGTCTTACCCGATCTTTGTGTTGTGTTTTACAGTTTTCTTTGAGGGGCAGAGCGGGCGATAGGCACTCACGTTGCCGAGGCAGCCCTTACCTGGATTGCAGGGCACACAGAGCCCCCCTCTCCCGCGGATCAGCTCCAGGGTGTCCTCGTTCACCTTCACCAGGTGGATGGGGTAGACGCGAGGCAGGATGCGGCTGTTGAATCCGCAGGCCCCCACCTGAGGAGACAGTCGAGGGGAGAAGCGTGTAGCAAGCGACTGCAGGTTCCGGATTGCACCGAAGATCGACACTAAACGCTGGAGTAACTCAGTGGGACAAGCAGCATCTCCGCAGAACATGTGTAGGAAGGAACTGCAGATGCTGGTTGGCACCGAAGATAGACAAAATGGGAGGCACGGTGGCGCAGCGGCAGTTCCTGCCTTACAGCGCCAGAGACCCGGGTTCGATCCCAACGACAGGTGCTGTCTGTACAGAGATTGTACGTTCTCCGCGTGACCTGTGTGGGTTTTCTCCGAGATCGCCGGTTTCCTCCCACACTCCAATGACGTACAGGTTTGTAGATTAATTGGCTTGGGTTTGTACGCTTGGTATTAGTGAAAATTGTGGGGAGTTGTGACAGGTCGAGTCACAGCAAGCTGCCAATTTGTTAATGTTTTTTATTTATTCGGGGGAGGGAGGGGGTCTGGTGGAGAGTTGAGCTGTGGGGGGGTGACGGGTAACCTCCCTAACTCTATCTGCCGCCCCTGGGGCTGTACCTGGGAGTGGGTAGTCTGTGAGGTGAGGGGAGGGGAAGGGGGGGTGCGGGGAGGAAGGGCTAAGGGCCTGTCCCACTTTCACGACCTAATTCACGACCTCTGCCGAGTGTCCCCTTGACTCATACTCGCAGCATGGTCGTCACGAGGTCGTAGGTAGGCCGTAGCAGGCCGTGATGCTAGTCGTAGGTACTCGTGGCATCAAGTAGGTCGGGGCGTTTTTCATAGCCTGATGAAAAATGTCCACGAGTAAAAAAGGTCGTGAATTAGGTTTGAAAGTGGGACAGTGCCCTTTAGCTGTATGGAATTGTAGTCAAGACTTCAAGCAGCCAATTTTATTTGGGGAGGGTGGGGGGAGCTAAGCAGTGGGGAGTGACACTGACCACCCCGACCCTCTCTCCTTCCCCCGGTGTGTACCAGCTGTGGGCACGATGGTACATGGTGGTGGGACTGGGCGCGCTGGCAGACGCTGGCCGTGCGGGGCAGGGCCGGGCCGGGTCGGGCACTCACCTTGCCGTCCAGGTTGGCGATGGAGCAGTTGCACTCGGTGGCGCCGTAGAACTCGGCCACGCGGGCGATGCGGAAGCGGCGGGCAAAGGACTCCCAGACGGCGGGCTTCAGCCCGTTGCCCAGCGCCATGCGCACCTGGTGCCCGCTCTCGGCCGGGCGGCTGGGCTGGTTCAGCAGGTAGCGGCAGATCTCCCCGATGTACTGCACGATCTGGGGAGAGCGAGAAAGAGAGAGAGAGAGAGAGAGAGATGCACATTAACGAGGCGGGGTACAGAGGCATCTCCCACCCCAAGCCCAATCCACAGGGGGCTGCCTGCGCGGAGTTTGCACGCTGCACTCTCTTCCCACATCCTCAAGATATGCGGGTATTTAGGTGTAGGCCGCTCGGCCCATCAACGTTCAAGAGTTCAGGGAGCAGAATTAGGCCATTCGGCCCATCAACTCTACTCCACCACTCAATCTTGGCTGATCTATCCTTCCCTCTTAACCCCATTCTCCTGCCTTCTCCCCACAACCCCTGACACCCATACTTATCAAGAATTTGCCAATCTCTGCCTTAAAAATACCCACTGACGACCTCCACAGCCTTCCACAGATTCACCACCCTCTGGCTAAAGAAATCCCTCCTCATCTCCTTCCTACGGGTACGTCCTTTTATTCTGAGGCTGTGACCTCTAGTTCTAGACTCTCCCACCAGTGGAAACATCCTCTCCACATTCACTCTATCCAGGCCTTTCTATATGTCCAGTTTCAATAATGTTCCCCCTCATCCTTCCAAAGTCTGAGTTTAATTTAGTTGTGTTGTGTCGAGTTGTGTTGCGTTGAATTGAGTTGAGAAGTTTAGTTGAGTTGAGGTGTCGAGTCGAGTTGTGTCGAGTCGGGTCTAGTTGTGTCGAGTCGAGTCTAGTTGTGTCCAGTCGAGTCTAGTTGTGTCCAGTCTAGTCTAGTTGTGTCCAGTCGAGTCTAGTTGTGTCCAGTCGAGTCTAGTTGTGTCCAGTCTAGTCTAGTTGAGTTGAGTCTAGTTGTGTCCAGTCTAGTTGTGTCCAGTCGAGTCTAGTTGTGTCCAGTCTAGTCTAGTTGAGTCCAGTCTAGTTGTGTCGCGTAGAGTCTAGTCGAGTCGAGTCGCGTCGAGTCGTGTTGAGTCGTGTTGTGTTGTGTTGACCCCCTGGTCCTAGATCAGCCAGTGTGTGGTCAGTGAAGATGCCAAGGTCCAGGTTGGAGTGTGGCAGGGAAGGAGGTGACCCTTAGGCCGGGAGCTCTCAGCCTGCAACGCACAGGGTGCTAGGTCACAACTTACCGTGCAGTTGTACTTCACGCAGTCGTCCCAGAAGCGAGAGGCTGAGAACTTCTTCCTGATCACGACGGTCACACCATGTAGCAGACACTGTCCCACGCCCACTATGTTACCTGGCAGCAGGGCAGACCAAGGCACGGTTAGAAACAAGGCTTCACAACAAAAGCCGCAATTGGGCAGCAAGGTGGCGCAGCGGCGTAGTGGCTGCCTCGCAGCACTCACAGCGCCAGAGACCTGGGTTCGATCCTGACTACGGGCGGTGTCTGCACAAAGATCGTACGTTCTCCCCATGACCGCGTGGGCTTTCTCCGAGAACATTGGTTTCCTCCCACACTCCAAAGACGTACAGGTTTGTAGGTTAATTGGCTTGGCATCAACGTAAAAAATGTCCCTAGTGTGTGTAGGGTATTGTTAGTGTTCGGCACGGACTGGGTGGGCCAGTTTCCGCGCTGTATCTCTAAACTAAACTAAACACAGAGATTGGCTGGAGCTTAGATGGGAACCATCTCACAATGGCTGGAAGGATCAGTGGCTGAAATTGTATCCAACTGCTGGGGATCTTAACAAAGGGGCGAGGTAGAGAGGTTTAGGGGAGGGAATTCCACAGCTCGGCTGAGCCATAAGTCAGAAAGGCCTCACAGCGGCGCAGCGGTAGAGTTGCTGCCTTACAGCGCCAGAGATCCGGGTTCCATCCTGCCCTCGGGTGCTGTCTGTGTGGAGTTTGCACGATCTCCCGTGACTACTGCGGTGTGAAGTCGGGAAACAGGGGCGCAACTGGTAGAGGCGCCGCCTCTTGGCAGTGGAGACCTGGGTTTGATTTTGACCTCGGGTGCTTTCTGTGTGGAGTTTGCATGTTCTCCCTGTGACCATGTGGATTTACTCTGAGTGCTCCGGTTTCCTCCCACGTCCCGGAGGTGTGTGCGGGTTTGCAGGTTAACGGGCCCTCTGTAAAATTGCCCCTGGAGTGTAGGGAGTGGACATTGGGAAAACATAGAACTAGTGTGAACGGTTGATCGGTGGCTGGCATGGACTCAGTGGGCCGAAGGACATTGTTCCATGCTGTATCTATACACTGAACAAAAAAACTAATTGCCCAACTCCAGCTTATGTCGCCGTGTGTTTGCCTCTGTATCTTTCAATGATGCAATGGAGGGGCGATCGGAGAATTGATGGGAATATATGGGAGATTGAGTGGGAATAAGATGGGAGTGCTGTCTCCTTGCCGGAAGAGATTAGATGGGCTGAATGGCCCTCAGATGTCACTAGGAGAGAGGGAGGGTGGGCAGGGTCGACAGGTTCACGTTACCTGCTGAATGATACAGCGGCAAGCAGTCGTAAATAATGTCGTCGGGCCTCATCTGGAACCCGTAGTATGCAAATGCCGCCATCCGATAATACCTGTAACCAAAGAAATGGGGTGAGGAACAAGCAAAGTGTAGGGGGAGGCAAAGCGGCTCCCATCTCAGAGGCTCACAAGTTCTAGGAGCAGAATTAGGTCATTTGGCCCATCACCACCATCATTATCCTGGTGGCTACCATTAATTGTAAAACTAAATGGACCATTGATCCTGTTAGCATCAACCCCATCTCAGGGATGGCACTGAACAGGTTCATTTCGTGTCACGGACTGCACTGATATTGAAGGCCGAATGGCCCCTTCCTGTGCTGTACTGCTCCACGTTCTTAGTCGGCTGTTTTTGGGGGTGGGCTGTTTTGGCAACACAACCCGGATATTTCCAGTTCCCTTTGACATTTACCCTCCGATTACGTTTGCCACATCCTTCCTTTCAGGTAGCAGAGGTGTGTGCGGGGTTTGCAGGTTAATGGGCCCTCTGTAAAATTGCCCCTGGAGTGTAGGGAGCGGATGCGACATTGGGAAAACATAGAACTAGTGCGAACGGTTGATCGATGGCCGGTGTGGACTCGATGGGCTGAAGGAGATGTTTCCATGCTGTATCTACACACTGAACGTAACATAGTAACATAGAAAATAGGTGCAGGAGAGGAGGCCATTCGGCCCTTCGAGCCAGCACCGCCATTCAACATGATCATGGCAGATCATCTAGATTCTAGAATCAGTACCCCGTTCCTGCTTTCTCCCCATATCCCTTGATACCCTTAGTCCTAAGGGCTATATCAAACTCTCTTGAATACATCCAGTGAATTGGCGTCCACTGCCCTCTGTGGCAGAGATTTCCACAGATTCACAACTCCCTGGGTGAAAACGTTTTTCCTCATCTCAGTCCTAAATGGCCTACCCCTTATTCTTAAACTGTGACCCCTGGTTCTGGACTCCCCCAACATGGGGATCATTTTTCCTGCATCTAGCCTGTCCAACCCCTTAAGGCCCTGTCCCACGATGCGAGTTCACCCAAGAGCTCTCCCAAGTAAAAAAAAAAAAATCAAACTTGTGGTAGTTCACAAGTATTTTTTTTACTCTTGGAAATTTTTCACACTGTTGAAAAAACTTCACGAGCTTCCACGTTTCCCCCGAGTACCTGTTCGGACTGCTACGAGACATCCACGAGCTCCAACGTACCCGCTACGGTCATTCTACATACTTACCACGAGTTTGATTTTTTTTTTTTAAACTCGGGAGAGCTCTTGGGTAAACTCGCATCGTGGAACAGGGCCTTTGAGAATTTTTAAGTTTCTATAAGATCCTCTCTCATCGTTCTGACAAACACGGTGTCAAAATAATTCCCCTCTACCCAACGCCACCGCCCCCTGTCCCACTGGAGAGTTGGTGCCCATGTTACCAGCAGCCTGGGTGATGCCCCTGTCCTGGCTTCTACCTGCTGTGTACAACGATGGCAGCTTTGGGCATTCCAGTGGTGCCCGAAGTGTAGATGTAAAACAGGCGATCTGCAAAAGAACACAGGGGGTGCAAGGTCGGCGCATTGCATTGCAGAGTTTCTCAGCTTCTCACCCCTCCCCCCCCCCCCCCCCACAACCCCCACGCCCCCATGTCACTTTACCTCAAATTAAACCACGTGAAAAAGCAAAAAAATAAAAAACGAAAACCTCAGAAGATGGAAATCTGAAAAGTGGTCGGAGAATGCTGGAAACACGCAGCGAGCAAGGCTGTATCTATGGAAACAGAAACTGTTGCATCCTTTAGGGGTAGTACAGCTGCCTCACAGCTGCAGTAACCCGAGTTGGACCTGACTTTGGGTGCTACCTGTGCAGAGTTTGCAGGTTTTCCCTGTCACTGCACGGGCTTCCTCCCACATTTCAAAGACGTGCAGGATTGCAGGTTAATTGGCCCTCTGTGAATTGTAACGGGCAAGGAATGGATGAGAGAAAGTGGGATAACATAGAACGGGTGATCAATGGTCGGCTGAAGGGCTTGTTTCCCTGCTGTATCTCGAAAGTAACCTAAACCTTTGTCTCCATTTCACCTCTAGCCTTTGTAACTACCTCCACCCATCAGCAATGTTTTTCTCCTCACCTGTCACTTGCCAGACATGGCCCCACCCCTTCCATTCTCCTCCCCACTCCCGACCCAAAACGTTGTCTGTCCGATTCCCTCCACAGATGCTGCTTGACCCGGCAGTCTCTTTTTGGCTGAAGATTTCAGCACCTGCAGTCTCGTGTGTTTCTCTGGATTTTTAGAAACATAGAAAATAGGTGCAGGAGGAGGCCATTCGGCCCTTCGAGCCAGCACCGCCTTTCATTGTGATCATGGCTGATCGTCTGCTATCAATAACCCGTGCCTGCCTTCTCCCCAAATCCCTTGACTCCACTAGCACCTAGAGCTCTATCTCTCTTAAATCCATCCAGTGATTTGGCCTCTACTGCCCTCACCTCAGTCTTAAATGGCCTCCCCTTTATTCTAAGACTGTGGCCCCTGGTTCTGGACTCGCCCAACATTGGGAACATTTTTCCTGCATCCAGCTTGTCCAGTCCTTTTATAATTTTATATGTTTTTATAAGATTCCCTCTCATCCTTCTAAACTCCAGTGTATACAAGCCTAGTCTTTTCAATCTTTCCTCAAATGACAGTCCCGCCATCCCAGGGATCAATCTCGTGAACCTACGCTGCACTGCCTCAATCGCAAGGATGTCCTTCCTCAAATTAGGAGACCAAAACTGTACACAATACTTCAGATGTGGGCTCACCAGAGCCCTATACAACTGCAGAAGAACCTCTTTACTCCTATACTGAAATCCTCTTGTTATGAAGGCCAACATTTTGATTCTAACAATGTTCGTTGGGGCTTCAGGCTAGGGTTGGGTGTGGGAAATGTTTAACAAAACCGAAAAAGCAGGAACATATTGTATGCAGCAGGAGGCGCAGCGGTAGAGTTGCTGCCTTACTGCGCCAGAGACCCGGGTTCTATCCTGACTACGGGTGCTGTCTGTATGGAGTTTGCACGTTCTCCCTGTTATTGGGTGGGATTTCTCCGGGTGCTCTGGTTTCCTCCCACACTCCAAAGACCTGCAGGTATATAGGCCAACAATAGACACAAAAAGCTGGAGTAACTCAGCGGGACAGGCAGCATCTCTGGAGAGAAGGAATGGGTGACGTTTCGGGTCGGGACCCTTCTTCAGACTGAGCGTCAGGGGAGTGGGAGACCAGAGATATGGAGCGGTGCAAAGAGAATGTACGATGTGAAAGGCACCGATCAAAGCAGACATTGATCAAGGAAATGTAGAATGGTTCATTGTTACAAGGAATGGGTGACCTTTTAGTCTGAATAAGGGTCTCGACCCGAAACGTCACCCATTCCTTCTCTCCAGAGATGCTGCCTGTCCAGCTGAGTTACTCCAGCATTTTATATCTACCTTCGATTTTAATCAGCATCTGCCGTTCTTTCCTACACATGGTTCAATGTTGATTGGCTTTGGTGAAATTTGTAAATTGTCCCCAGTGCGTAGGATATTGTTAAGGGGCTGTCCCACTGTACGAGGTAATTCAAGAGATCTCCCGAGTTACCCCTGATTCGAACTCGGAGAATTACGGTAATGGCCGCTCGTCGGTACTCGGGACTCCCGTGGACATTTTTCAACACGATGAAAAATCTTCACGAGTCTTCACGAGCTTACCGCGTTTCCCGAGTACCTGCCGTTAGCGTTACGAGCCGCTAAGAGACGTCCCCGAGCTCCGACGTACCCGCTACGTACATTCTACGTGCTTACCACGAGTTTGATTTTTTTTTTTTAACTCGGGAGAGCTCTTGAATTCCCTCGTAAGTGAGACAGCCCCTTTAGTGCGCGGGGATCGCTGGTCAGTGCGGACCCGTTGGGCTGAAGGGCCTGTTTACGTGCTGTATCTCTAAAGCAGGCGAGGCAGCGCCTCAGGAATGAGGAACAGAATTGGCGTTTCAGGCGGAAGACCCTTCATGAGGACCTGACACTTTTATTAACACTGTTAATTTTCCGCTCTCCCTGCCCTCCTGATTTCCAGCATCTGCAGCTCGTTTGACTTTTGGACACAATACTCTTTGATGTCTCATTGACAAGTGGTGGCTCAGTTTACAATTGCGTGTGTAGTGGGGTAAAGGTTAGAGCAGGGAAGTGGGTGAGAGGTTACACTCGAAACCACTGCTTGTGTAATGCTGCTCAGGGGAGTGATTCACCTCCATCAGGCTACACAGGGAGAAGAATCTTTGACACAATGCCAGAGGGGAAGGGAGGGAGCGGTGGGAGTGAGAGAGAAGGAGAGGGGAGGGGATGGCTTGAGGAGCGAGAGAGGTGGGGAAGGGGGAGGGAGGGGAAGGCAGGCGATCAAGGAGGTGAAAGGAGGGGGGGGGGGCGAGAGGGGAAGGGGAGAGCGAGAAGATGGGGAGGGGTTGAGAGAGAGCTAGAGGGGAGCAAGAGTGGAGGGGAGAAGGGGAGCGAGAGGGAGGGGAAAGGGGAGCGAGAGGGGAGAGAAAGTGGGGAGAGCAAGAGGGAGGGAGCAAGGATGGGAAGGGAGAGCGAGAGGGGAAGGAGGGTCAGTGGGGAAGGGGAGAGCGAGAGAGGAGAGAAGGTGGGGGAGGGTTAGAGGGGAGAAAAAGAGGGAGAGAGTGAGAGGGAGAGCAAGAGGGGATGAGGGGAGGGTGGGGAGGGGAAAGTGGGAGTGAGAGGGGAGAGAATGTGGGGAGAGGGTGCAGGAAGAGACCTGGTGACAGAGGCAGCAGTGGACGTGTACTACAGTGTCCATGGTCTGCTGGGTGATGTTACCGGGTTGTCTGCAGAAACAAAGTATTTCACTGTGGGTACACAAAAGGCTGGAGAAACTCAGCGGGTGCAGCAGCATCTAAGGAGCGAAGGAGATAGGCAACGTTTTGGGTCGAGACCCTTCTTCAGACTGGTCAGGGATCAGGGAAACGAGAGATATAGACTATGATGTGGAGAGATAAAGAACAATGGATGAAAGATATGCAAAAAAGTATCGATGATAAAGGGAACAAGCCATTGTAAGCTGTTTGTGGTGTGAAAACGAGAAGCTAGTGCGACTAGGGTGGGGGAGGGAGATAGAGAGAGAGGGAATGCCAGGGCCCGAGGGCTGAGGGAGAGGTGGGAAGGGGAGGAGACAGCAAAGGTTAACAGAATTGAGAAAATTCAATGTTCAAGCCCAGAGGATGCAGACTCCCCAAGCGGAATATGAGGTGCTGTTCCTCCAACTTGCGTTGTTGCTCACTCTGGCCGTGGAGGAGGCCCAGGACCGAGAGGTCAGATACGGAATGGGAGGGGGAGTTGAAGTGCTGAGCCACCGGGAGGTCGGGTTGGTTATTGCGGACCGAGCGGAGGTGTTCGGCGCTTGCTTGGTCTCACCGATATAGATCATCTGGCATCTGGAGCAGCGGATGCAGTAGATGAGGTTGGAGGAGGTGCAGGTGAACCTCTGTCGGACCTGGAAGGACTGCTTGGGTCCCTGAAAGGAGTGGAGGGGGGAGGTGAAGGGACAAGTGTAGCATTTCTTGCGGTTGCAAAGTATTTCACTGTACCTAGATACATGCGACAACAAAGTACCCAGAGTCCACTTTAAGGGCCATCATTGGGTATGTGTGAGGAGTAGGGGAGTAACACATACCCATGAATCCCACGGAGGGAGGATGAGAGGGGGCGAACTTCGACGCAGCATTGAGCTGAGGATCCAGATGTTCGATTCCAGCTGCATCTTTACTGGGGTCCCAGTCCCCACTGCAGAACTTCCGAATGCTTTTCCCCAGGAGGCCGTTCACTTCCAATAGAGCTGGAGTAAAAAGCAAGGCACGGGCCACAATCAGGCAAGGCTTTACAAGGCACAGTTGGCACCTCCACACGTTTGTCACCGCTCCGCTGCACAAACCGGGATCTCCGGTTTCCTCCCACACACTCCAAAGACGCAGAGGTTTGTAGGTTAATTGGCTTTGGTATAATTGTAATTGCCCCTGGCGTGTACATAGCATTAGTGTGCGGGGATCGCTGGTCGGTGCGGAATCGGTGGGCCGAAGGGCCTGCTTCTGTGCTATATCTCCAAACTAAACAAACTTTAAATAGACAGTCAGTGAGTGACGGGATGGGGTTGAGACTTAAACGGCATGAACTTAGAAACTTGGGAGCAAAGACTAGTGGGCGGCAGGGCAGCGCAGCGGTAGAGTTGCTGCCTCACAGCGGCAGAGACCCGGGTTCCATCCCGACTACGGGTGCTGTCGGTAGGGAGTTTGTCCGTTCTCCCCCATGACCGTGTGGGTTTTCTCCGGGAGCTCCTGTTTCCTCCCACACTCCAAAGACGTACAGGTTTGTAGGTTAATTGCCTTGGTATGAATGTAGAAGTGTGTGTGGGATAGCGTTAGTGTGCGGGGATCGCTGGTCGGCGCGAACCCGGTGGGCCGAAGGGCCTGTTTCCGCGCTCGCTGTATCTCTAAACTAAAACAAAAAAACGATTGAGCGGCTGACTCACCATCAATCATCTCCGCTCCAAAGATGATAGCTTTGGCTCCGGACACAGACATGCAGTGAGTGAGGGCGTCTAGACGGAGGTTGAAGTTGAGCAGGGCGCCCTCGACCCCGACCTTGGCCATGCCCAGCCACAGGCCGACAAACTCCGGCCGGCTCTCCATGAACAAGGCCACCACGTCCCCCGGCCGGTAGCCCTGCTCCAGCAGGAAGTTGCCCACTGCGTTGGAGTACTCGTCCAGTTGCCTGAAGGTCCACCGCTCGCCCGTCCCCTCGTAGACCAGGGCCGTCTTATCCGGGTACCTCCTCACCGTCTCCTGGAAGATCTTTGGGATGGTGCTGTCCTCCTTCTGGTGCCTCTTCACCGCTAGCTTGACCCGCATCAGCAGTAGCAGCCCGCTTACCCAGGGGAGAGGAAGCAACATAACATTAGTCTACCATTCACACAATGCTGACAACACAGAGTGCTGGGCGGGCGAGCTGTAGATACACTGTCCCCTTTTAACGGGGCACTGCAAGATGTGCCGAATAGTCTGTGGAATTCTCTGCCCCAGAGGGCGGTGGAGGCAGGTCCTCTGGATGCTTTCAAGAGAGAGCTAGATATGGCTCTTAAAAATAGCGGAGTCAGGGGATATGGAGAGAAGGCAGGAACGGGGTACTGATTGGGGATGATCAGCCATGATCACATTGAATGGCGGTGCTGGCTCGAAGGGCCGAATGGCCTACTCCTGCACCTATTGTCTATTGTCTATAGTGAAAGGCCTGCATAAAGTGGATGTGGGGAGGATGTTTGCACTAGTGGGAGAGTCTAGGACCAGAGGCCACAGCCTCAGAATTAAAGGACGTGCCTTTGGGAAGGAAATTAGGAGGCATTTCTTTAGTCAAAGGGTGGTGAATCTGTGGAATTCATTGCCACAGATGGCTGTGGAGGCCAAGTCAATAGATATTTTTAAGTATGTAAGTAAGTAAGTTTATTGGCCAAGTATTCACATACAAGGAATTTGCCTTGGTGCTCCGCCCACAAGTAACAACATGACACACAGTGACAGTTACGAATGACTCAGAAAACACTAAACATTAATAATAAAACATTAATGATAAAACACCATTGATCAAGCATGTGAACCAACAAAATACCAGATCAAAGGGAGGCTACAGATTTTTGGCTGTTGAGTAGAGCAACTACTCGTGGATAAAAACTGTTTTTATGTCTGGCTGTGGCAGCTTTGACAGTCCGGAGTCGCCTTCCAGAGGGAAGTGATTCAAAGAGTTTGTGGCCAGGGTGAGAGGGGTCAGAGATGATCTTGCCCGCTCGCTTCCTGGCCCTTGCAGTGTGCAGTTCATCAATGGAGGGGAGGTTGCAGCCAACAACCTTCTCAGACAGAGGTATTTAAGATTCTTGATTAGTACGGGAGTCAGAAGCTATGGGGAGAAGGCAGGAGAATGCGGTTGAGAGAGAGAGCGAGATAGATCAGCCATGATTGAATGGCGGTGTAGACTTGATGGGCTGAATGGCCTAATATTGATTCTATCACTTATGAAGTTATACCATAGACCCTCACTCCCTTGACCCTGGATCCCGAGGCTGCTGTATATCATGTCCAGAGGTGCAGTGAAAAACTGTTGTTGAGTGACTATACATGATCCTAATCGAGCCAGCGACAGTCTACAGGTACATGATAAAGGGAATAACGTTTAGTGCAAGATAAAGTCCAGTAAAGTCCGATTAAAGATAGTCCAAGGGTCTCCAATGAGGTCGATGGGAGGTCAGGGCTGCTCTCTAGTTGTTGGTAGGATGGTTCCGTTGCATGTTCTCCAGAGGGATATTGCGCAACTCTGTCGGTGCCCTTTATATAGCAACTCTTTGCATACCTCGGGTATTTCACTGTGACAATAAAGAATGAATGAATGAATCAATCAATCAATTAATTAATTCAGATGCTGCCTGACCGGCTGACTTACTCCTGTACATTGCGTCCTTTTCCGTAAACCAGCATCTGCAGTTCCTTGTTTCAATGTGGAGTCGAGTGAGGTGGTTTCGCTTGTAAACTAGTAGCGTGTGTGCTGGCAAGCGGCCAGGAACATTTCTAGAGTGCTGCATTTAAACCTGCTGCTCGCCCCCCCCAAGGACAGTTCATTTCACAACGCTTTAGAAGATTCCAGCTGGTTTCAATTCCAGTGGTTCCACAGTTGGAACCCCGTATCTCTCTCGGGAACTAACACTAAAGAACGGCAGTGTAAGAGAGAACTGCAGATGCTGGTTTAAATCGAAGGTGGACACAAAATGCTGGAGTAACTCAGCGGGTGAGGCAGCATGTCTGGAGAGAAGGAATGGGCGACGTTTCGGGTCGAGACCCTTCTACACTCTGAAGATGGACACTCTCGATCCGAAACGTCGCCCATTCCTTTTCTCCAGAGATGCTGCCGCACCCGCTGAGTTACTCCAATATGTTGTGTCTACTAAAGAACGGCTTCCTGTTCAGAAGCTTCCTTCTGGCAAATTTCCACTTGCCAGATTAGATTTCCCTGGAGTCACAGAGTGATACAGAGTGGAAACAGGCCCCTCGGCCCTACATGCCCACACCGGCCAACATGCTCCATCTACACTAATCCCACTTGCCTGCATTTGGTCGGTATCCCTCTAAAACTGTCCTATCCCTGTACCTATCTCAATGTTTCTTAGGTTAGTACAGCTGCCTCAGAATCAAGGGATGATATGGGGAGAAAGCAGGAACGGGGCACTGATTTTGGATGATCAGCCATGATCATATTGAATGGCAGGCTCCCAAGCCACAATCCCTTTCTTAGTATCCTCACTCCAGCATTCAACAGATCATTCCATACTGCATTTCTAAGAGGCAGTGATTCAGCGTGAATTTAGCTTGCCTCCAGCTCCATCCATTTCTTATGAATAACCGGAGAGCTGGAATTTAGTACAGTATGTTTAACGTTCGCAAGACTTGGGAGCAGAATTAGGCCATTCGACCCATCGACTCTGCACCACCATTCGATCATGGCAGGTCTATTATACCCTCTCAACTACATTCTCCTGCCTTCTCCCGATAACCTTTGACGCCCCGACTAATCAAGAACCTATCAATCTCCGCTTTCAAAATACCCAATGAATTGTCCTCCACTGCTGTCTGTGGCAATGAATCCCACAGATTCACCACCCTCTGGCTAAAGAATTTCCTTCTCATCTCCATTCGAAAGGGAATATCCTCTGCCATCAAAGTTTATAAGAACCCCCATCCCAGAATTTTGAAAGGAGACCCTGGGTGCTGTGGTCCGCAAGGTGGGTGTATGCAATGAGCTATCAGAGGGAGAAGTTGTAGCACATACAATAACAACAATTAAAAGGCATTTGGATGCACTGTATGTGGATAGGAAAGATTTGGAGGGATAAAGGCCAAACAGAAGAACTACCTTGTACAGGAAGGAACTGCAGATGCTGGTTTACATAGAAACATAGAAAATAGGTGCAGGAGGAGGCTATTCAGCCCTTCGAGCCAGCACCACCATTTATTGTGATCATGGCTGATCGTCCACTATCAATAACCCGTGCCTGCCTTCTCCCCATATCCCTTGACTCCACTAGCCCCTAGAGCTCTATCTAACTCTCTCTTAAATCCATCCAGTGATTTGGCCTCCACTGCCCTGTGTGGCAGGGAATTCCACAAATTCACAACTCTGTGGGTGAAAAAGTTTTTTCTCACGTCCGTCTTAATAGACCTCCCCTTTATTTTAAGACTGTGGCCCCTGGTTCTGGACTCGCCCAACATTGGGAACATTTTTCCTGCATCTAGCTTGTCTAGTCCTTTTATAATTTTATATGTTTCTGTAAGATCCACCATCATCCTTCTAAACTCCAGTGAATACAAGCCTGGTCTTTTCTGAATGACTGAATTGTATTGTATTTTCTACAACTACTCCCTCTGATAGCTCATTGCGTGCACCCACCTTGTGGGTAGACTGAATGAAAGATATGCAAAAAAGTAACGATGATAAAGGAAACAGGCCATTGTTGGCTAAGAAGGAACTGCAGATGCTGGTTTACACCCAAGATAGACACAAAATGCTGGAATAATCCAGCAGACCAGCGAGCATCTCTGGAGAAAAGGAATAAGTGACGTTTCAGGTCAAGACCCTTCTTTAGACTGAGTGTCAGGGGAAAGAGGCATAAGAAATATAGACGGTGATATGGTGAGACATAGAACAAATGAATGAAAGATATGCAAAAAAGTAACGGTGATAAAGGAAACAGGCCATTGTTGGCTAAGAAGGAACTGCAGATGCTGGTTTACAATCAAGATAGACACAAAATGCTGGAATAATTCAGGGGGGTCAAGCAGCATCTCTGGAGAGAACGAATAGGTGACGTTTCATGTCTAGACCCTTCTTCAGACTGGGACAGGAACTACCTTAGAACTACCATCAAGAACAGCATGAGAATGACCCGAGTTGGGACACTTTGGTCGGCACAGACTAGTTAGGCCAAAGGTTCGGTTTCTGTGCCTTATGATTGTGATAATGTTGTGTAGTGTCAAATGCAACAGCAGGACATATATACTCCCACAGTGAAAGCTTACAATATAACTTACAAGATGTCTCTTGGGGCTGTTTTCAACACGATTCGGACAAACCTCCATCCTCCAGTTGCAAGATAGATGCCCAAGCTGGCAGCGATGCTCCAGGTCCAGGAAACGCCCAGGATCTGCATCAGTCCCAGAGACCCCAGGGATACTGTGCAGCTAGCCACATTGTGCATCTTGCAAAGAGATCGCCTGTTTAAAAAACAATGCTGTCAGTAACAGTGGTACACTAGCTTGATTCTCACAGCACTTGTTATCACCTATAGGGCCTGTCCCACTTTCACGACCTCTGCCGAGTTTGCCCTTGACTCGTACTCGCAGCACGGTCGTCACAAGGTCGTAGGTAGGTCGTAGCAGGCCATGATGCTAGTCGTAGGTACTCCTGGCATCAAGCAGGTCGGGGGGCGTTTTTTGTAGCATGATGAAAAATGTCCACGAGTAAAAAAGGTCGAGAATCAGGTCGTGAAAGTGGGACAGGCCCTTATGGAAGGATAGGGACCAAGCGAGGGACTAGTGTAGCTGGAGACATTGTTGGCGGTGTGGGCGAGTTGGGCCGAAGGGCCTGTTTCCACACTGTATCGCTCTATGACTCGAAATACTGACAGATTTATCTCCTAGTGGCCTTTTGGAGACATTTAATACTGGTGAGCTTGGCCAACTTCAAAAGGTTGGGACCAAGATGCCAAGGGTCATTCCCTCCTCTCTGCATCCAATTCACCGTGAACACAAGAGACCGTTCCAACAGTTAAAAACAACATTCAAGGTCCAAGGTCCAATTGAGAATGCACGATTAAAATACACGAAGACATTACACACGCTATCTTTTTTTCTATCAGAGCACAGTTAACCTGAGCACTTGCTTTAGCAGCAAAGGGATTGTTTCTAGTTAAGTATTAACCTCTGGGCAATGATGGTTTAACTGATAGGCAACCTAATCACTGTCGTACAATGCAGATGCAGACACTACCTGGCACTGCTCTCGTTTGATATCAGTCAGATTCCCTGATAGTGTCTTTATCTTGAAGGTATCAGCCCTAACTCAGTGTTTGTGCCATCAGCTCTAATTCAGGACTTTGCGGACCCAGGTCGAAGGATCCTGTGGTCCAGGGAACGTCATAGTTTAAAACTGAAGCAGAGTCAATGTCAGTAGAGTCATAGAGAGATACAGTGTGGAAACAGGCCCTTCGGCCCAACTTGCCCACACCAACCAACATGTCCCATCTACACTAGTTCCACCTGCCCGCGTTTGGCCCATATCCCTCTAACCCTGTCCTATCTATTTACCGGTCCAAATGTTTCTTAAACGTTGGGATAGTCCCAGCCTCAACTACCTCCTCTGGCAGCTCCTTCCATGCACCCACCAGCTTTGTGTGAAATAGTGACCCCTCAGGTTCCCCATTAAATCTTTTCCCCTTCACCTTAAACCATCTGTGCTCTATTCATGCCATAGATACTGTATGTACCTTCACACAAAAAAAGCACCTCAATACTAAATTTACCCAAATCTGGGTTGGAACGACAGTAAATTAAGAGACACCATGAATTGCAGATGCTGGTTTACCAAAAAATAATACTCAGCGGGCAGTACAGTGGCACAGCAGCACAGCTGCTGCCTTACAGCGCCAGATACTGGCTACAGGTGCTGTCTGTACGGAGCTTGCATGTTCTCCCTGTGACTGCGTGGGTTTTCTCCGGGTGCTCCGATTTCCTCCACACTCCAAAGACGTACTGGTTAGTAGATTAATTAGCTTTGGTTAAAAATAATCGTAAATAGTCCTTAAGTGTGTAGGATAGTGTTAGTGTACGGGGTGATCGCTGGTCGGCGTGAACCCAGTGGGACGAAATGCCTATTTCCACGCTGTACCTCTAAAGTAAAGTCTAAAGTGGGTCAGGCAGCATCTCTGGAGGACACGGACATACCTATTCTCCATGTGCCACAGAGATGCTGCCTGACCTGCTCAGTTACTCCATCCCTGTTATTCTTTTATCCAAAAAAGTCTTCGAGGAGGGAGATTCAGAAATACAAGAGCCAATTCATGGCAGTTCAATTGCTAGTTTTAAATGATTCATTGATTTAAGTATGCATTACGGGGAATATTAAGTTATGTAATCTGAGGATGATAGTTGTTATCATCCAAACTTGCTTAGGGGTACATTAGGGTTAGGTAAACAGGCTGGTATTTAGTATAGGGGGGGGAACTGCAGATAGACACAAAATGCTGGAGTAACTCAGCGGGGCAGGCAGCATCTCTGGAGAGAAGGAATGGGTGATGTTTTGGGTCGAGAAGAAGGAATCTGAAGAAGGGTCTTCACCCGAAACATCACCTATTCCTTTTCTCCAGAGATGCTGCCTGACCCACTGGGTTACTCCAGCATTTTGTGTCCAGGCTGGTATTTAGTGTCAGGTCAATCTTCCACCGTGATCGCTACAGATTCGGGATGCTGTCATTCCTGCTTCTCAACCCTCTCCACGTAGCTATGACCATCAAACTGTTCAGACTGTGCCAGATCAGGCATTGCAATTCACTTCCCATTTCCACGGCATGCCTCGAGGTTACGAGGGTTCAGTTCGTGCCCACGGTCTGATCTGTCGTCATCAGTCGCCTGATCGAACCATTCACTAAAACCAACCACCACACTACCCGCATCACCCCTCACCCCCTCCCCTCTGACAGCAGACCCCACAGATTCCTGTGTGCCACACCATTCTACACCCACACATCCACTCACACTCACCCAAAAATGCTCTCACACCCACACATACTAACAAACACACTCACACACACACACACACTCACCCACACTCTCACACACACACTCTCACCCACACTCTCACACACACACACTCTCACCACACACATACTCACACACACACACACTCTCACACACATAAGATGCACGCACAAAGACACACACATACACAGAAAATAAATTACTTGAGGAACAAAATGCCTCTTTGTTTCAACTCTTGGAGGGGCATTCATCTGAACTGGAGTGATTTTTTACACGTCACAGGCTGAAGATGTCCTGTGATGTGTAAAATCCCTCAATCCCAGGGCAAAGTCACCTGACTTAACACTGAAGATCACAGTTAGATCAACACTTGCTACCTGTTTAAGCAGGGAAGCAGGTCAAAGGGGCATCAGACACTGCTCTTTGGGTGACACATCTTGATGCGCTTCAAGGAAACTCACCGGGACCACCGATTGTGTAGCGGTGCACCGAGATTTCCCTCAACTCTGAGGCAGCCAAACGGCAGAGTGGAATGATGCTCCCGAGCTCAGCTTCTCTTTGATTGTAGGTCCTGGTGAAAGTATGGGGCGGTTGCAAGATTATCTCACCTCCCCGTCCACACCCGGCTGCTGCCGCTGCTGGTGTTGTTGCTGTAATCTGTCTCACTCTGCACAAAGACACTTCATTGTGGTTTTGCGGCCCAGCGTGCAGGCAGCGTTCCAGAAGACGGGCTGTTCCCACATCCACTCAGTGCGAGCCTTTCAACAGTGCTTCATTCCCTGCTCACCGCTGCCAATCACAGGACCTTCACTGGGCAGATTGCAGGGAAGCAAAGGGCAGGATCCAAATGGCAATATCCCTATATTCCAGCGGGCTGCTTTTAAATCAGAATGCTCTATTATCCCAGCAGAGCTTGAAGTTCCCCACTATCCATCTCCCTCTCTCTCTCTCCCTCTGTCCCTCTACTGCTCAGCAAGTCAGTGAAACTGATCTCAATGGCATAGCTCAAGTTACGTGTGTTAAATAATAAACAGGCGATGAGGCGAATCGACTCAAAAGAATTCAAGATTCAAAGCAGAGGACAACAGCCACCTGAAATGGGAGCTTGCCACAAACCAAAAACCTTTTGTGATTATGAACTTGTTGAAGCTGGGAAAATTAATATAGTCTGGATGTGCTGGAAGGAACTGCAGGTGCTGGTTTAAACTGAAGACAGACACAAAATGCTGGGGTAACTCAGCGGGTCAGGCAGCATCTCTGGAGAGACACACAAGGAACATACACAAGGAACTGCAGATGCTGGAATGCAGAGTAAAACACAAAGCAGTGAGGGTGGGGTTGGGTTGGGGGGGGGGGAGCAGAACAAGGCCTGGCAAGTGATATGTGGGGGAGGGGGGGGGCAGGGAAGAGGTCGAAGGCTCACGATGAAAAGGAGACAAAATGATGTGTAGGAAGGAACTGCGGATGCTGGTTTACACAGATGATAGACACAAAGTGTTGGAGTAACTCAGCGGGACAGGCAGCATCTCTGGAGAGGAGGAGTGAGGTGACGTTTCGGATCGAGACCCTTCTTCAGACGGAAGAGTATAGTCTGGAACATGATGGTCGGCGTCAAGTACCTCGACAAAAAAAGGAACTAAAACTGTTTATCTCGGCAACCTTACTAAGTTTAGAAAGCTAAATACGTGCCTGCGCCTCATCCCACACACCGTTTCAGTTCATATCCGATTCAACGTTCAGTACAGGTTGGGGATATTTCTCAGGAATGGAACTCTGGGCGAGGCCGGTATTTCCAGCTCTATCGCGGGAAGAGATCCCACCCCCCGCCACTCCCTCCCAACCAACAAACACACGCTGCCCGACCTGCTGAGTTCCTCCAGCAGATCCCGCTCCACGATCAGGGGGGCACAGTGATGCAGCGATAGATTTGCTGCCTCGTAGCGCACTAGACCCAGGTTTGATAAAACTTAATTCCAGAATCCTTGATTCCCAATTGCAGACTCCTGTCTTTGTTCCCATTCCCGCTGTATTCTATTCTGTAATGCTGGTCCATCAACTCTACCGTGATTCTCTTATCTTAGACATAGTTCAGTAAGTAAGTACATTTTATCTATATAGCAGTTTAAAATCAACTCGCGTTGTAACCAAGGGTACACAAAAGGCTGGAGAAACTCAGCGGGTGCAGCAGCATCTAAGGAGTGAAGGAGATAGGCGACGTTTCGGGTCAAGACCCTTCTTCACACTGGTCAGGGATCAGGGAAACGAGAGATATAGACGGTGATGTGGAGAGATAAAGAACAATGAATGAATGAATGAATCGCGTTGTAACCAAAATGCTTTACATAGAAGACATTTTTTTTTTAAATGTGTGTGGTCATGACAGAAGCTTACACAATTCTGAGAGGCACAGAGAGGATAGTAAGCCAGAACCTTTTACCCAGGATGTTTCCGCTAGTGGGAGAGTCTAGGACCAGAGGTCACAGCCTCAGAATTAAATTACGTTCTTTTAGGAAGGGGATGAGGAGAGATTTCTTTAGTCAGAGGGTGGTGAATCTGTGGAATTCATTGCCACAGAAGGCTGTGCAGGCAAAGTCAGTGGATATTTTTAGGGCAGAGATAGATAGATTCTTGATTAGTACGGGTGTCAGAGGTTATGGGCAGGAGAATGGGGTTAGGAGGGAGAGATAGATCAGCATTGATTGAATGGCGGAGTAGACGATGGGCCGAATGGCCTAATTCTCTCCTATTCTGCATGACCTTATGAAATATCAAAAACTAGAGGACATAGCTTTAAGGTGAGAGGGGCAAGTTTTAAAGAAGATGTGTGGGGCTATGTTCTCTTCGTAGACAGATGAAATGACAGCAGCATTTAAAAGGCTTTTAGGTAGGCACATGAATATGCAGGGAATGGAGGGATACGGATGACATGTAGGCAAAGGAGATTAATTTAACGGTGTGTCAGAAAGAACTGCAGATACTGGTTAAAATTGAAGGTAGACACAATATGCTGGAGTAACCCGAAACATCGCCCATTCATTCTCTCCAGAGATGCTGCCTTACAGCGCCAGAGACCCGGGTTCCATCCTGACTACGGGTGCTGTCTGTACGGAGTTTGTACGCTCTCCCTGTGACCACGTGTGTTTTCTCCGGGTGCTTCGGTTTCCTCCCACATCCCAAAGACGTGCGGGTTTGTAGGTTAATTGGCTTCTGTAAATTGCCCCTAGTGTGTAGGATAGAACTAGTGTGATTGCAGGCTGGCACGGACGGTGGTGTGAAGGGCCAGTTTCCATGCTGTGTCTCTAAACTAAAGTGGTGGACGGAGTGGATGATCTTGGGTCCACATCATGCATCTCCTGCCTCATCTGCGGAAGAGTTTACAGGGCCTGTCCAACTTACGCGACGTTGGTTCGCTAATTATGCGACCTCGTGATCGCTTGAGGCGTACGGGCCTCGCGGGGCCGGTCCCACTTCGAAACGCGGAGGCGTATGGAGTTGTGCGGGGCTGGTCCCGACATCTGCACCTAATTTCTATGTTTCGCGGATGGGGATATAGTCTACCCTCCTATTTTTGCGCCAAAGTGGATAACTGCAATCTGGCCCACTGTCTTATCCAAAGTCACCTTGCGCCTTTCAGAGCATCCTCCTCACAAGCTCTCAACAGCTAACTTCATGTTCTTCCGCCTGAGATGTTGCGTATATTGTAAATAGCCCTGCACTGAGAGAGCCTTGCGGTCGTACTGCCCAGTTCACTCCTACTCTTTTGCCAGCGTCCGTGTGACCATTCTCTTGGCCCTTGTATCTGCTAAAGTCCTTCTTAAATCCAGATATAACCACTTCACAAACTGCTTCTCCATTCTCCCATCACTCTACTAGTTACATGCGTTGCGTCAGACATGACGTCAAATCCATTCGACTTTGTCCACGTGCTGGCTCTAGCAGTTGATGTTAGACGTCTGTAATTCCCCGAAAAAGTGGGGTTACATTAGCTTACCGCCAATCTCAGAGAGTTTTGAAAAATTATCGGCATGCTGACGTACCCTGGGATGCCCTGGGAAGGCCCTGGGTATTCGGCCCATTCAATTTACCTATTTCTGGCTAACCTGCCTCCTCCATCTCATTTGCCCAGCTATCGCAAATTATGATGTCAGTGAAGACGCGCGTAATTAGCGTGTACTTGGCAATTCACCCGCTGAACTTTTGTTTTAACTAATCTTTTGCGTTTGGTCTTTTGCGCCAGTTGGTCTCTGAACGCCATGCAACGCTCATCTTTTTCTTTGCTATGCAATGTAGGACAGGCCCTTACTGCTCCTGCATTAGCCCAACCATCCACCACACACCACAGAGCAGGACGCAAGCCATCTTCATTCCTGAGGGAATGCGTAAGAGGAGAACGTGCACGCTATCATTTTGCACGTTGATACACAGGGGAGACAAAGGCTATGCATAGGAACCAACACTCTTTCAAAAGAAGGGTCCCAGCCCAGAACACTGTCTGTCCATTCCTCCACAGATTCGTCCCAACCCACTCGATTCCTCCAGCACATGGATCTGGCGGGGGCAGGAAAGGAAGTGTTTGTTGAGGTCGTGGATCTGGCACCAGGGAGGAAAGGCTCTCCAGAGATGCTGCCTCACTCGCTGAGTTCCTCCAACACAATGCGTTACAACATGCTCAGCAAATAAAATGGGACGAGGACACACAGAACTTTGCAAATGCTTTACCCTTCTTGGCTTATCTGTGATCTAAATGCAAATACTCTCTTTTGGCAGCTCAAGTTGCCAGAAGTTATTTTAGTTTAGGTTAGAGATTCAGCCTGGAATTAGTTTCCTGAGTCCAAAATCACCCTTGCACTAGTTGTCTTAACCTGGCCTTTGTTTGCCATTCCACTCAAAAGCTCATTTTCTGTTTTGAACGGTGCTGGCCAGAGATATTTACAAGGATATTGTCAGGACCTAAGGGCCTGAGCTGTAGGGAGAGATTCGGCAGGTTAGGGCTTTATTCCTTTGAGTGCAGGAGGATGAGGAGAATCTTATAAGAGGCATATAAAATAATCTGGGGAATAGACAGGGTAAATGCACACAGTCCTTTACCCAGAATAGCAGAATCACGAACAGAGAACAGAAGGAGATAGGGAACATAGGTTTAAGGTGAGAGTTGGAAAGATTTAATAGGATGCTGAGGGGTAATTTTTTCACAGAGTGGTGGGTTTAGGAAAGAGCTGCCAGTGGAGATAATGTTGAAGAAAGAACTGCAGATGCTGGCAAAATCGAAGGTAGACAAAAATGCTGGAGAAACTCAGCGGGTGTGTTCTCCAGCATTTTTGTCTGCCAGTGGAGGTAGGTGAGGCAGGTAAGATAACAACATTTAAAAGACATTTGGATAGGTACATGGATTTGAAAGGTTTTAAAGGGATATGGGCCAAACACAGGCAGGTGGGACTATTGTGGATGGGGCATGTTGGTTGGCATGGGCAAGTGGGGCTGAAGGGCCTGTTTCGTGCTGTATGACTGTAAGAACATATGCCCCTGTGCTGACTCTCGGTCTTCTGAACTCTCGTGCATCCAGGCCAATAAGACTCAACATTTCCCACAGTGGAGTCAAGGGATACGGGGAGAAGGCAGGCACGGGTTATTGATTGGGGACGATCAGCCATGATCACAATGAATGGCGGTGCTGGCTCGAAGGGCCGAATGGCCTCCTCCTGCACCTATTTTCTATGTTTCTAAGAACTCCATGATCCCAGATATTAAATGGCAATCAGGAATCATTTTGCTCTTTGCTCAAGGCTGAACGTTTCCTTGCGAGGACACGAGGAACTACAGATGCTGGAATGCTGAGAAAAATACAAAGTGCTGGAGGAACTCAGCTGGAGAAGCAGCATCTGTAGAGGGAAATGGATAGATGACAGTCTGAAGAAGGGGGCCCCGACTCGAAACGTCACCTATCCATGTCCTCCACAGATGCTGCCTGACCCGCTGAGTTACTCCAGCACTCTGTGAAACGTCACCTATCCATGTTCTCCACAGATGCTGCCTGACCCGCTGAGTTACTCCAGCACTCTGTGAAACGTCACCTATCCATGTTCCACAGATGCGCCTGACCCTCTGAGTTACTCCAGCACTCTGTGAAACGCAACCTATCCATGTTTCACCCCTGAGTTACTCCAGCACTCTGTGAAACTCCACCAACATATTCTCCACAGATGCTGCCGGACCCGCTGACTCCAGCACTCGTGAAAACGTCACCCTATCCATATTCTCCACAGAGCTTTTTACTCCAGCACTCTGTGTCCCGATCCATGAAGATGCAGGTCCAATTTCTCCCTCCACAGATGCTGCCTCACCAGCTGTGTTCCACCAACACTTTGACCTGTCCCTGTGATCACAGGTAGACAAAAGTGCTGGAGAAACTCAGCGGGTGCAGCAGCATCTATGGAGCGAAGGAAATAGGCAACGTTTCGGGCCGAAACCCTTCTTCAGACTTGTGCCTTGTGATCACATACTGTGTCAGTTAGCCTTGTGATCACATAGGCTTTGTCATCACATACTGAATCAGTTAGATGTGTGAGACACAGAGCGCTGGAGTAACTCACCGGGTCAGGCAGCATCTGTGTAGAAAACGGGATGGGTGACGTTTCGGCTCGGGATCCTTCCATCGAGATTCTAGCTAATATTTGTGGAAGCCGGTGATAAGAAGATGATGCAGAATATTGCTCAGGTTTCAAAAGAACGCAGGAAAGAAAGAAGGGTGTCGACCCGAAACGTCACCCATTCCTTCCCTCCAGAGATGCTGCCTGTCCCGTTGAGTTACTCCAACATTTTGTGTCTATCTTCGCAGGAATGAAAGATTGCACACACGATCACACATTAGCAACTGAAGGAATGAAATAAGTCGTTAAAAGATACGGCTGATTAAGTTATAAGCTCGAAGTGAACCACGATAAGAGCAAAGGCTTGGTATTTAGTGATGTCAGCTTTAGTTTGAAACAAGTTTGAAACAAGTTTATTCATGGATAACCCCTTGATGGTTATCCATGAATTACCCTAGGTAATTGAACTTACCTAGGGAGATACAGATGGGAGTTCAGTATTCAAGTCTTGCCTTCAATACTCCCTGATGGTCTTGCAGAACCTAAAGGTTAGGAAAGGATTAAGCATTTATTAGAAATGTCAGCATCAATTACTCACTAGCGTTCAGCAACCCTGTCCGAGAGTTTGTGTGATCAAAGAGTGCAGGAGAAGATTGCATAATCAATTTCGACACAGGGAGATGAAACGTCACAGGAATCTAAACATGTCTCATTTATAAACAGAGTGACAGGGGGAGGGCAGAGACTGTGTACGGTGGAGAGATCAGAAAGGGCTCAAGGTCTGAAGAAGGGTCTCGACCCGAAACGTCACCCATTCCGTCTCTCCAGAGGTGCTGCCTGTCCCGCTGAGTTACTCCAGCATTTTGTGTCTGGGAGGGGGTGTTTGGGAATGGGTGCAGGGTACGGGGAGGGTGGCTAGACTTCACAGGGCGGGGGCAAGTTGGTATGAGGGGGTGGGTTCATCATGAGGACGGGGAATTGGTAAGGTAGAGGGTGTGCAGGAAGGAGGGTGGAGGAGGCAAGATGCAGGGCAAAGTGAAGGGTGGGGAAGGAGCCAAAGCAAGGGGTAGGAGTGCCGTATTGTGTGAACACACACTCAAGGGCAGACAGAGGTGGAGGAGGGAGGGTGTGTCCAGGTAAAGTTGACAAGTTGAATACAAAATGGGTCAGGGACAGTGTGGGGGGGGGGGGGGGGGGAGATAGAAGGGACAGAGAGGGGTGAGGGACAGAGCAGAAGAAGGAAGGAATGAATGAGAGGGGAGGAGCAGCGGAGAGAGGAAGGGAAGAGTGAAAGGATGGGAGGGGGAAGATGGGCGAAAGGGTGGGGCCGGAGAGAACAAGAGGGGGAGATCAGAGGAGGGAGGGAAGAGAAGGGCGTCAGAGAAGAGCGGGAGTAGGAAAGGAAGGAGGAGGGAGGTGATGAGAGACAGGGGGGGGAGAGACAGGCGGGGGAAGGATGTGGGGGGAGAAAGGAGGGAGGGGCCGACAGAGCGAGGAGGGGAGAGAAAGGAGGCGGCGAAGAGCGGGAGGGGGGGGAGAGAGGAGGGGAGGGTTGAGCTATTCTTGATGGGCGGGGGGAGAGAGGAGGACAGGGTTGAGGGAGGGAGAGCAGGGAAGGGGGGAGAGAAGGCGCGGGGAGACATGGGGGGGAGGAGCAGGGGGGGAGAAGAAGGGGGCGGGAGAGGAAGCGGGGGACACAGAAGGGAGCGGCGGAAACTCGGACAGGCAGAGGGGGAGAGAAGGGGGCAGAGAAGGGGGGGAGAGAGAAGGGGGGAGAGAAGGGGGGGAAGAAGGCGCGGGGGAATAAGGGGGGGAGACGCGAAGGCGGGGGGGACGAGAAGGGGGCGGGAGAAGAAGGGGGGGGGAGAGCAAGGGGGGGCGAAGAAGAAGGAGGGAAGAGAAGGCCGGAGGAGGGGAAGAGAAGGGGGGGGCAGAGAAGGGGGGGGGAGAGAAGGGCGGGAGAGCGAGGGGGGGAGAGACAGGTGGAGGAGAGAGAGTGAAGGGGCTGGTAGCGAGGACAGAAGGGGGGAGGAGAGAAGGGGGGAGAGAAGGGGGGGAAGAGAAGTGGGGAGAGAAGGGGGGGAGAAAAGGGGGGAGAGAGAAGGGGGGAACTCCATGACTGAGAGAGGGGGGGAAAGGAGGGGGGGGGAAAGAGGGGGGGGGGAAAGGGGGGGGGAAGAGGGGGAGGAAGAGGGGGGGAGAAGGGGGGGGAAAGAGGGAGGAAAGAGGGATGGGGAAGAGTGGGGGGAAGGGGGGGAGAGGGGGGAAGAGTGGGGAAAGAGGGAGAGGAAAGAGCGAGGAGGAGGGAAAGGGGGTAGAGGAAGAGGGTTAGGGATTGGGGGGGGGTGGATGGGGGGAAGAGGAGGGGGGAAGGTGGGCGGGGGAAAGCTGAGGCGGGGGGCGAAATGGGGGAGTGGGGAGTGGGAAGGGTCTGTAAAGGTGCGGGCGGGAGGGGACTCACTTCGAGTGGGGACAGGGTTCAGGAGGGGGACATCCCCGGGGGGGGAGGGGACGTCGTTGGAGTCTCTTTTAACGCCCGCACCCTCAACACAGGGTGCCTCGCGATGAACTCTCGCGCCTGCGCCGCGCCCGCCCTCCTGCCGCACTGCCCCTCCTTGGGATGTTGTACAGTTCTAATACTAAGTCCGCCGAGCTCGCGCTGTCCGCCTACATCTCCCAGGACCCCGCGGCCGCTGCAGCCAAGTGGTCGCACCACTAGCCCATCTGGGAGTTGTGTATTGCGGATCTTAGACGCGGCTGCGCAGTGCCTACATCTCCCAGGAGCCCGGCCCACTGCCCACCTGGGCCAACAGTTGTCAATTGGCCATACAGGTAACGTGGTAAAAGACACCTGCAATCCTTAACAGGGGCTATGACACCAAAATATCGCCAGCAGTAGCACAGGTAACGTAAATTCGTTTCACTAAAAAATATGGGTAGAAGGAATATCGAAGTTTAATCTGCATTTCTAATGTGAAATTAGTCTGAGAAGGGTCCTCGACCCGAAATGTCTTAATATTTCATTTCTTCGAGCTCTCATTGGATGCTGCTCTTCACCTGCTGAGTTTTCTCACAACATTTTGTCTCCAATCTGTGGGAAGGCTATGTGTATTATTACAGCAAAGGAATATGTAGAATGCTGGTTTAAAAACTGAATACACACAAAAGCTGGAGTAACTCAAGGCAGGACAGGGAGTGTTTCCTGGAGAGAAGGAATTGGTGACGTTTTTCTGAGGTTGAGACCCCTTCATCACACTATTTACATTTTATTTTAACATAAATCCAAAATAATAGGTTGATACATAAATCAAAAAAAAGAGTAAAAAGGAAAGAATGGAGAAAAAGAAGCAAGGTTCACAAAATAGAGAGAAGAAAAGAGAACTGCCAAAGCTGCAAGAAAAAGAAAACATCGAGAAGTAAAATTAACAAAAAAAAGGAGAGATATGTACCACTGTCCTTCCTTACACTTCACCCCCCCCTCCCCCCCCCCCCTCACCCATCCCAAGCATCAGCGTTTTAAAACTTGTGATTCAACCATTCCATGTTGTTTGATAGTTGTCATTTTTGCACATCTTTCATCTCCATTTGTTCTTTCTATCTCTTTAATCATCGCACCTCTCATAATCCGAATTCCCCTTTTACCCCTAACTAGTAAAAAAACGGGCCTCGACCAAGAATGTCACCCACATGTCTTCTCTCCATAGAGAGATGCTGACTGTCCCATTTTGCGGCATCTATCTTCCCAATTTACATTACAATTTACCTGAGAATTCAAGTGTATTTTCCACTTGTTTAAATGAGTTCTAGATAATGAAACTGCAATATTCTTGATTCCAATGATACTATCCAACCCATGTTCCTATCTTACCAACGAAGGAGATGAGGAGAAACAAATACATGCGATGACAACCAAGCCAGTCTCACAGTGTACGGATACAGGATAAAGGGAATAACATGTTAATACAAGATGAAGACTCCAGTTGAGTTCAACAGATAAACGATAGCCCCCTCCCCCCCCCCCCCCCCCCCCCCCCCCCCCCCCCCCCCTCCCCCCCCTCAATGGTCTCCAATGAGGTAGATAGTAGGTCACTAATTGGTGATAGGGATACAGTTCAGTTAGCCTTTGCGATAAAATCATACCCGTGTTTCTCTAATCCCAGGTTTTAAAGCGCAAACATGAAGTAAATAAATCGAACTGCATGACATTCAGCTACAAAACAAAACAAAGTGCAATAGATATCTCAAACGAGTTAGGCGGCATCTCTGGAGGGAATTGAGAGGCGATGTTTCGGGTCTGGACCAGAACACGACATATCAATTTCATCCACGCGAACTATCAATTTCTCTGATGCTCTCAGTTACTCCCAGCACATGGTTAGTCTGTTTTGCATATTTGAATCTTTTTGCTGCCACACTTACAACATATGTATCATCTAAACCGCAGAAATATGTTTTATCAGTGTAAAAAATAAAGGCAGTTTAAACAAACATAACACACATATAATTAATTCATTTTTGAAAAATTGGTTGCAGGAACATTAGACTTTATACTTTAGAGATACAGCGAATTCCACACTGACCAGCGATCACCCCACTGATCAGTTAGCACTATCCTACACACAAGGGACCATTTACAATTTTACCACGGTCAATTCTAAACTGTCAAACCTGGTCGTCTTGAGTGTGCAGAGAAACTGTGCAACCAGAGAAAACCCAGGTCAGTTCTGCGGGGAGGACGAATGAACTCCGCACAGACAGCGACACACAGTCCTGATTGAACCGGGGATCTCTGGCGCTGTGAGGCAGCAGCCCTACCACTGCGCCGCCTCAGTGCTTTCTTCTTCGTGTCATCTGTTTCATGTGTTGACTCGCTGCATCGAGTCCTGTCTCTGCAAAAATGCATGCTGCCCTCAGTGTTGACTCAGTGAGAGAGGCTTTCGTGGGTCAGTAATTTACTTGTCCTCAGTCTACCTGCATACAGATGGGCTGTAGGAAGTAGATGAGAGCAACTACTTATTGAGGATGGCAATTGTGCCTCACCTTCCCCAGCATTTGCATTTCCTTTGCATTTGGATTAGAAGATGTTAGCCCCCCCCCCATATTATTTGGGTTCTTTTTTTTTAAAAGTGTTCACGAGATAAGAATTCCAGTGCGGCAGAGGTTCACCTGCACCTCCTCCAACCTCATCTATTGCATCCGCTGCTCTAGGTGTCAGCTGCTCTACATCGGTGAGACCAAGCGTAGGCTTGGTGATCGCTTCGCCCAACGCCTCCACTGCGCTCCGCAAGAACCAACCTGATCTCCCGGTGGCTCAGCTACCTCACTCCCCCATCCCAATCATACCTTTTCTGTCCTGGGACACCTCATGGCCCGAAGTGAGTCCACCGTAAATTAGCAATCTCATATTCGCGTGGGTATTTACACCCCAGTGGTATGACATTGACCTTCTCCAATTTCAGTATGTCCTTGCTTTCTCCCTCTTTCCCCTGCCCTTCCCAGCTCTCCCACAGCCCACTGTCTCTGCCTTTTCCTTTCTTATTCCCGCCCCACATCAGCCTGAAGAAGGGTCTCGACCCGAAACATCACCATTTCCTTCTCTACATAGATGCTGCCTCACCCGCTCGAGTTTCTCCAGCATTTTTTATCTACCTCCGATTATTCCTGGCATCTGCAGTTATCCTTCTTAAATAAAAAACAACGAATTGCTCATTACATAACTGTAAAATGTTCAAAGCAGGGAGATATTTATTATTAATATCTAAAATTATTGCTCATTCTGATATGTACTATTTAGTTTAAAGATACAGTGTGGAAACGGACCCTCCGTGCTGACCAACGGCCGCTGTACACTAGCACTATCCAACACGCTATAGACAGTTTACAATTCTACTGGGGCCAACTTACCCTGTACGTCTTTGGAATGTGGGAGGAAACCCGGAGCACCCGGGGAAAACCTACGCTGTCACGGTAACAAAGTACAAACTCCGTACAGACAGCACTCGTAGTCAGGATGGAACCTGGGTTTCTGACGCTGTAAAGGCAGCAACTCTACTGTGGCCGCCCCCATCATTTCAGTTTAGTATTTATTGGCTACCTGGATCAATGTACTTGAAGAATATTTGTTTAACATTGCTACCCAAACAGATCGAGCATATCGCACATAAATACCACAAAACAAACTCAACACACTAAGCTGCATGGAAAGCAAAGGCCGAAGGGCATAATGGCCCACTCGGGCACTCGTGGGACAATGTAGAATGTAGCATCTTGGCGTTGGACATGGACAATTGGGCGAAGGGGCCTGTTTTCCATGCTGTATGGACTTCTGACTCTAACAGGGACTGAATTTTTTTTAACTATAGTAATAGCAATTATCATATAAAAATAGATTTAAAAGTAGCTGTCCACACTGGGCGAACCAAATTGGCGAGTTTAGAAGAGTTTGAAAAAAATACATGTTTGAAGACCTCCTTCGACTATTATTGAACACTAGTTTTCGAATGACTAAACGACTAACTTCAGGAAAATTGGAATCAACCCGAATAGCGAAAGATGTGAAGATGACCTCCATCAACCTCCCTTCGTACCTCCACTTCGACTATGCTGAAGACTACTCTCCTATCTTCGATTACCACTCGATTACCTACGAGCTACCAGTGCCGACCTACTACGACTAAACCTACGAGCGCTAAAAAAAGTATCGAGTAAATTTTTTCCATGGCGACTCTTTTTACTTCGCGGGCATTCCTTTATCTAACATATTGAGAACAAAACAACGCCGAGAACCTACGCTGAGGCCGAATCGAGTACGCGGGGACCATACTCTCGAGCATTGACAGGAAGTTTACACACAAACACTCGCTCGCACCGTGCTGCCGCCTGTATATGTCTGAGGGAGCAACTCCGCCAGAACTCGCGGATTAGGGTCGCCCAAGTCTGCGGGACAGGTCCATTAAAAAACTAATTTTAATAACATTCTCAGACGGTTTGCGTGAGTAAAACAGAGCCAAACACTGAACAGCAATGTACAGTAAAATATCTCTTCTTGAGGAGAGAGGAACGTAACTGAGACCTCTCTCTTCTTCTTGTCTTGCCAATCTTGACTGAAAAATGCTAACCATTGCACTTCTCTTCCCAGACATAGATACTGCATACACACAATACAGCGAACATGTCATGTAACAACAACAACAAAGGCAGGAATTGGTAAAGAATTATTAAGTTTCAAAGGAAACAGGAAATCATTCAAGCCTCGTTTCCACATCACTGAATATTCGAAAATTGATTATCAGGGCTGATGCCGACAAATTCGCAGCCACAACCACATTGTGCTCTCTCATTTTCCACTTCAAAACTCAGCTTTACAATGGATTGTCGCGTTGTTCCCCTTAAGCATCGATACTTTTTTGCATTTTCATTCATTGTTTCTTTATATCAAGGCATCCGCATACAGGTCTATACATCGCTCGTTTCCCTGATCCCTGACCAGCTCTGAGTGAAGGTAGTCTCGAACCGAAACGTTGCCTATCTCCTTCGCTCCTTAGATGCTGCTGCACCCGCTGAGTTTCTCCAGCCTTTTGTGTACCCTCGATTCTCCAGCATCTGCAGTTCCTTCTTTAAAACCCTGTGTTCTTATACGTTTTTTGTGTTAGTAATAATCAGTGTCTTCTGGAAATAGACACAACATTGACACAAAACAGATTTAGATACAGCCCTTAGGGCTAACAGAATCAAGGGATATGGGGGAAAAATACTGATTTTGGATGATCAGCCATGATGATATTGACTGGCTCAAAGGGCCGATTGGCCTACTCCTGCACCTCTGTTTAGAAAATGCTGGAGTAACTCAGCGGGCGCTGAGTACCTGTGTAGTACTGTTCTGCATTCTATGTTCACCCACAATACTTCAGAAAGATGGCAGGAAAGATGGCCAGTAGGTATGAAGGTGTAGAAACAAGGAACTGCAGATGCTGGTTTGCACAAAAGGACACAAAGTGCTGGAGTAACTCAGCAGGGAGCATCTTGGAGAGATGGATAGTGAGTTTCACAGAGTGCTGGAGTAACTCAGCAGGTCCGGCAGCATCTCTGGAGAACATGGATAGGTGACGTTTCACAGAGTGCTGGAGTAACTCAGCGGGTCAGGCAGCATCTCTGGGGAACATGGATAGGTGACGTTTCACAGAGTGCTGGAGTAACTCAGCGGGTTAGGCAGCATCTGTGGAGGAATGACAGGGATAGGTGACGTTTCACAGAGTGCTGGAGTAACTCAGCGGGTCAGGCAGCATCTGTGGAGAACATGGATAGGTGACGTTTCGGGTCGGGACCCTTCTTCAGACTCTGGAACTTTCATAAACAAATTATTCAAATGATTAAATTAATTACAAGTTGAAAACACTATAATAATATTGAATTATCATGAAATTAGTCCCTATAGTTCCATTACTTAATATGTCTATATTAGAATTGAAAGTGATAAAATGTATGCATACATTAGCTCAACTAAATTGAGAATAATGGCTCTGAAGGATCTGCATGGACAACGTAATTGCAGCTATTAATTTTGAAAGTAGGGATTTTCTTATTCAAATATCTCGAAATGGGTTTGCCATATGAGCATTCAACAGATTAAGCCGATTGAAGGGGCTGATTGTAGTTATATCACATATATACTTTGTAATTATTTCCTTAGCTTCATGACGAAATGCAAAATAAAACTGTCGCAATCAACTGAAGTGCGGACTAGAGGGGCAAAGACGAATGATATTGTCCAGCCTGCCTTCAGGCATTCCAAAGTTCCTGTTGTAGAGGCAGAATTGGCCATTCGGCCCTTCAGGTCGACTCCTCGCCATTCAATCATGGCTGATCTATCTCTCCCTCCTAACCCCATTCTCCTGCCTTCTCCCCATAACCTCTGATACCCGTGCTAATCAGTTCAGGAGGAGGCGTGGGAGCAGCTACAGAAACACTGATAAAGAGATGAGGCTTGTTCACACTCGCAGCGGTAGAGTTGCTGCCTTACGCCCCTGTCCCACTTAGGAAACCTGCACGGAAACCTCTGGAGACTTTGCACCCCACCCAAGGTTTCCGTGCAGTTCCGGGAGGTTTTTGTCAGTCTCCCTAATGGTCGAAACTGACAAAAACCTCCGGGAACCGCACGGAAACCTTGGGTGGGGCGCAAAGTCTCCAGAGGTTTCCGTTCAGGTTTCCTAAGTGGGACGGGGGCATTACAGCGCCAAAGACCTGGCTTCAATCCTGATGTCTTATGAAGTTTGTATGTTCTCCCTGTGGCCACATGGGATTTTTCCGAGTGCTCCGGTTTCCTCCCACACTCCAAAGACGTACAGGTTTGCAGGTTAATTGGCTTCAGTAAGTTGTAAAATTGTCCCTAGTGGGTAGGATAGTGCTAGTGTACTGATGATCACTGGTTGGCGCAGTCTCGGAGGGCCGATGGGCCTATTTCTGCGCTGTGGCTCTAAAGCCCTAGTGCAGTTGTGTCAGGTATTCTGAGGAGAGATCTTAGTCACAGCGTTGAACCCAGGCAGAAAGAAAGTAGAACAGGTGAGAAATGGAAGAAGCCAAACATCCAAAGACGTGCCTGTCCCACTTTCTTGAGTTATTCACAAATTCTCCTGAGTTATTCGCGAATTTTCCCGAGTTTTCAAACTCGCTGAATGTTCGTACTGAGGCCTTAGGAGTCGTAGCTACTCGGGGCATCAGGCAAGTCGGGACGTTTTTTCCGCATGTTGAAAACTGTCCACGGGTTAAAAAAAAATAGCCTACTGCTGGCATAACAAGCCACTACAATATATCCACGGACTCCTATGGACTCGTTACGAACATTCTGCGAGTTTGAAAACTCGTGAATAACTCAGGAGAATTCGTGACTAACTCGGGAAAGTGGGACAGGCCCTTAACTGGGCTCTGTAAATACGCCCCTAGTGTGCAAGGAGTGGATGCGGAAGTGAGATGACATAGAAGTAGTGTGGTCGGCATGGGTGCAGTGGGCCGAAGGGCCTGATTCAATGTTGTATCTTTCAATCATTCAAAAAAATGACCTGCAGATTTTGGAAATCTGAAATTAAAACAGAAAATTATTTTGCATTTGAAATGGAAATGGAAGGTCTGAAGAAGGGTCTCGACCCGAAACGTCACCCATTCCTTCTCTCCAGTATTTTGTGTCTATCTAAAGATCAAACGAAGCAGGCCAACAATATATAATTTTATTTCTGAGAAGCTTGCGAGTAAATAGGTAGAGTGGAAATGAATGCCGGCGACGCATTACCACATGGACACAGTATCGCCGGGCAGATGCCAGCTGACAGGGAAGAATCCGAAGACTGGAGAGAACAATAAAGCAGAGCTTGTCGTGCTGTGCTGCAGTCCTTGACAACCATGCAGGCCTAGCGAGTGGAACTGAGACCGGCGCTGAGAACGAGAGAGAGAGAGAGGGGGGGAGAGAGGACACAACTGCTCTGGGTGAGCCTGTGAATTACTGAATAGGCCGGCAATAAAAGCAGAAGTGAAAGACTTTGTGCGAAAACATGACGTCAGCAGATCCAGGAGAACGTTTCGCCAGTCAAAATACCTTGCAAGTTTTGTACTGCCTTGCAAGTTTATTTAGAGAGACAGCGTGGAAACAGGCCATTCGGACCCCCGAGTCCGCGCCGACCAGCGTTCCCCGCACATTTTAAAAAGGGAGGGAGAGAGAAAACGGGGAATTACAGACCAGTTAGTCTAACATCGGTAGTGGGGAAAATGCTAGAGTCAGTTATTAAAGATGGGATAGCAGGACATTTGGAAAGTGGTGAAATCATTGGACAAAGTCAGCATGGATTTATGAAAGGTAAATCATGTCTGACGAATCTTATTGAATTTTTTGAGGATGTAACTAGTAGAGTGGATAAGGGAGAACCTGTGGATGTGTTATATCTGGACTTTCAGAAGGCTTTCGACAAGGTCCCACATAAGAGATTAGCATACAAACTTAAAGCACACGGTATTGGGGGTTCAGTATTGATGTGGATAGAGAACTGGCTGGCAGACTGGAAGCAAAGAGTAGGAGTAAATGGGTCATTTTCAGAATGGCAGGCAGTGACTAGTGGGGTACCGCAAGGCTCAGTGCTGGGACCCCAGCTATTTACAATATATATTAATGATCTGGATGAGGGAATTGAATGCAACATCTCCAAGTTTGCGGATGACACGAAGCTGGGGGGCAGTGTTAGCTGTGCTAGGAGGCTGTAAGGTGACTTGGATAGGCTGGGTGAGTGGGCAAATGCATGGCAGATGCAGTATAATGTGGATACATGTGAGGTTATCCACTTTGGCGGCAAAAACAGGAGGGTAGACTATTATCTGAATGGTGGCCGATTAGGAAAAGGGGAGATGCAACGAGACCTGGGTGTCATGGTACACCAGTCATTGAAAGTAGGCATGCAGGTGCAGCAGGCAGTGAAGAAAGTGAATGGTATGTTGGCATTCATAGCAAAACGATTTGAGTACAGGAGCAGGGAGGTTCTACTGCAGTTGTACAGGGTCTTGGTGAGGCCAAACCTGGAGTATTGCATACAGTTTTGGTCTCCTAATCTGAGGAAAGACATTCTTGCCATAGAGGGAGTACAGAGAAGGTTCACCAGACTGATTCCTGGGATGGCAGGACTTCCATATGAAGAAAGACTGGATAGACCCGGCTTGTACTCGCTGGAATTTAGAAGATTGAGCGGGGATCTTATAGCAGAGATGCCAACTGGTACGGATTTCCCGTAATTTCTACGGAAAATTGGCCAATTACGGGCGGTACGATTTTCATATCGTAAATCCCAGATTTTGCCGATTTTGAGTTAGCACATACTTGTTGTGTGTGTTTGGGAGTGTGTGAGTGAGTGTGTGTGTGTGTGAGTGTGTGAGTGCCAGTGATGGAAATGGGGGGGTACGCAGAGGGACGACGTTCTCCTACGTTCCAGTTTCCAGTTTCCATCCTGTGCATGAATTCCCAGCTTTATCCTGCGCTACTTAATCCAAGGACGAGCGAACAATCGGACAGACGGGCGAAAGGAACGATCATAGATGACATTTCGGATTGAGACCCTTCTTCAGACCGTTAGGGGAAAGAGGAACAATAGATATAGATGGCACTAAGGACAAACGAATGGAAGATATGCTCCTGTTTCCCTTTCCCTTGATTGTCAGTCTGAAGAAGGGTCTCTGCCCAAAATGTCACCTATTGCGCTCTACGATGGTTGCTTTCGTCCGTCTGTCCATGCATTCACTCACTCTTGGTGCCGGCGCTTCTCCGCTCAGACTCCGACACACACACACGCAGATCGGCGCGGGCCGGGACCAGGAGCAGGGTGCAGGATGACATCAAATGGGTGGCAGCTATAGAAAAAGTACGGAAATTATAAGGGGGGTAGGGGGGCTGGGGTGGCTCAGTGGGACGGGCGCCGGCTCTGGGGAGTGGATGACTTTTCTGGTCGAGATCCTTCTGCAGATAATCACAAGTACTCTCACCGACGAGAGTTCAGTTCAGTCTGAAAAAGAGTCTTCTCTCCAGTCGCTGCCTGTCCCGTTGAGTTACTCCAGCTGTATGTCTAACTTAAATTTCAAGAGTTAAATAAAAAAACACAGAGTGCTGGAGGAACTCAGCGGGCTTCGCGGCATCTGTGGAGGGAATGGATTACGAGTTGTTTCGGGCCAGGGTTCTTCTTCAATAGGAAGGAACTGCAGATCAAAGATACTAGAGCGGACACTAGTATCTTTGCTGCAGATCAGGCATGATATTCTTCCGATTTAAATCGTAATTTTGATTTTATAGTTTTCCTATTTTTATTTTTTCGCGCCCGATTATTTGGTGGCCAATCAACGACTGTCTCTAAGGGGGTTGCGTCCAATCACCGACCAGCTACCCTTAAAATTCCCGTCCAATCAATAAATCGGTCTCCACCCCCGCCCAATCAGCCGCCGTCTCCAAGGGCATTGTGTCCAATCACATAATGCGCTGGTCACTTGGCAGCCAATCAGACAGTCTCCTAGGGGCCTTTTGATCAATCACCGACCTGCTTCCCTCACTAAAGCAGACGATGGCTGCAGCCAACACACACACACAGACAGAGACCCCCCCCCCCCCTCCTTCCCAACCTCGGCTTCACGGACCCAGAGTACCCTTAGTTCCTAAACCCATTTCCATCACTGGAGTGTGTGTGAGTGTGTCTGTGTGTGTGAGTGTGTCTGTGTGTGAGTGTGAGTGTGTGCTGTGTGTGAGTGTGTCTGTGTGTGTGAGTGTGTGTGTGTGCGCGTGTGTGAGTGTGTCTGTGTGTGTGCGCGTATATATGTGTGAGTGTGTGTGTATAAACATATCAAGACATATTGATAATGAACTCGTTCATCCAGTCTTTCAATAGAGCATTTTCAATGGTGAGTTAATACATGTTTATGTAATACCAACTAATGAACATACAGGTATGTTAATGTTAACATTATGCGCTATCGCTTGCCTGTGGGAGCCGCGCTTGCCATCATGCAGAAAAAAAATTGCTTCGCGCAAAGAATTACTGATTTTGTCTCCAAATTACTGATTTTTAGCCTTATGATTACTGATTTGTGCTCTGGAAGGTTGGCATCTCTGTTATAGAGACTTACAAAATTCTTAAGGGGTTGGACAGGCTAGATGCAGGAAGATTGATCCTGATGTTGGGGAACTCCAGAACAAGGGGTCACACTTTAAGGATAAGGGAAATGTCTTTTAGGACCGAGATGAGAAGATCTTTTTTCCCACAGAGAGTGGTGAGTCTGTGGAATTTTCTGCCACAGAAGGTAGTTGAGGCCAGTTCATTGGCTATATTTAAGAGGGAGTTAGATGTGGCCCTTGTGGCTGAAGGGATCAGGGGGTATGGAGAGAAGGCAGGTACGGGATACTGAGTTGGATGATCAGCCATGATCATATTGAATGGCGGTGCAGCCTCGAAGGGCCGAATGGCCTACTCCTGCACCTATTTTCTATGATTCTATGATTCTATGAACACTATCCTACACACACTTTTTTACATTTACACCAAGCTAATTAACCTACAAGCCTGAACGTCTTTGTGGGAGGAAACGGAAGATCTCGCAGAAAACCCACACTGGTCACGTGGAGAACATACAGCACCTGTAGTCAGGATTGAACCCAGATCTCTGGCGCTGTAAGACAGTAGGCCTACCGCTGCACCACTCTGCCACCTGAGTTGTTATTCTTTTCAAGGCAAGGTTCTACAATCAGATAAATGTGTCATGACGTACATCCGAAAAGTTATGCCCCTGTCCCACTTAGGAAACCTGAACGGCAACCTCTGGAGACTTTGTGACCCACCCAAGGTTTCCGTGCGGTTCCCGGAGGTTTTTGTTAGTTTCGACCATTAGGAAGACTGACTAAAACCTCTGGGAACCTCCGGGAACCGCACGGAAACCTTGGGTGGGGCGCAAAGTCTCCAGAGGTTTCCGTTCAGGTTTCCTAAGTGGGACAGGGGCATTAGTTTACAACAAGTTGTTACTAACAATCCTTTTAGGAAATGGTCGCTTTATGAAAAATAACTCCTTCTTTGGAAAGACAGAATATACCTACAAATAGATGACCTGGAATATACCTTGATTAGAAACTTGTGTTGAACTTTTATTCAGTTTTGATCGATTCTTTTCACACCTTACATGTTTGTACCCTTCCATATCCCGTTTCCCTCTGTTCAGTGATGATCAGCCATGATCATATTGAATGGCGGTGCTGGCTCGAAGGGCTGAATGGCCTACTCCTGCACCTATTTTCTATGACTTTGTTTCTTTGCTAGTTTATTTTATTCTCACGTGTACCGAGGCACAGTGACATTTCTTTGTTGCATGCCATCTCGTCCCCCCTGACTCTCACTCTGAAGAAGGGTCTCGACCTGAAACGTCACCAATTCCTTCTCTCCAGGGATGCTGCCTGTCCCGCTGAGTTACTCCAACATTTTTGAGTCTATCTCCTCCCTCAGCAACGATTATTTGGTGTAAACCAGTATCTGCAGTTCTTTCCTACACATTCTATAGGCAGTATATGCACTGTAGGATTAGTGTAAATGGTTGCTTGATGGGGCTGAGAGGCCCCTTTTGTGCTCTATCATTCACCTGTCCCACCTCTGTGAGCTGTTTATCTATTTTTCAGTGTGCCGTATATGTTAAGAAGTAAATCAAATTGCATGAAAGTTAATTTACTTGAGTTTGCTGCACATGTCATATAAGTCATATGTATAAATTCATTTGCAGGATAAATTATACTCTAAAAATGTAATTATTGTGGCCTTATCAAACTAAATGCCCTGTCCCACTGTACGAGTTCGATCAAGAGTTCTCCCGAGTTTTCCCGTGATTCGAACTCGGAGATTTACGGTAATGGCCGCTCGTAGGTACTCGGGGCTCTCGTGGACATTTTTCAACATGTTGAAAAATCTTCACGAGTATTCCCGAGCTTACCGCGTTTCCCGAGTACCTGCCGTTAGCGTTACGAGCCGCTAAGAGACGTCCCCGAGCGCCATGATTCTACGTGCCTTACCACGAGTTTGATTTTTTTTTAAACTCGGGAGAGCTCTTGGAATGAACTCGTACAGTGGGACAGGGCTGATAAGGTTTAGCACTACACGCTACGAATCCCAGTTGTGGAGACACTGGTCTCGCTGACTCGTTGTAGCAAATTGATCATTCTTTTTTTTATTCCGGATTTTAATTCATGTATTGTATTTTTTTTAAATATATTATTTATGATGCTTTTATAAGTGATATACTAAGATTTTATATGTATTTTATTGTCTTTTTATATGCAATATTTTATGTAATGTTGTCCCTTATCTGGACCTTGAGTCCGAAATAAAGTTTATTAATATTATTCCATTAAGTTGTTTTTTTTTAAACCAGATTTTGAACCTCTCACATACATACCCAAAATGTTTCTATGTTTCTATACACCCAAAATGGGCTGGACCACAGATGTTTCTAGTTTTTCCATCAATTAGAAACAGCTCTGTTAAAAATATGAAGCACTGCTGCAAGTAGGAATTTCATTGTTCCCTTGTCGGTCGATATGACAATCAAACGCTCTTGAGACTTGGCATATTCTTTATCAACCACTCTCTCCACAAGTACGGCCCCTAGTTTGAGAAACGTTACTCACAAACCCAGAACCAAGACCAAAAGAAACTAGGAGCAGGAGAAGGCTATTCAGCCCCTCTTGCCTGCTGGGCCATTCAATAGAATCAAGGCCGGCACGGAGGCCCAGCGGTAGAGTTTCTGCCTCACAGCGCCAGGGACCCGGGTTCAATCCTAACTACGGGTGCTGTCTGTATGGAGTTTGTACGCTTCTCCCAGTGACTGCGTCGGTTTTCTCCGGGTGCTCCAATTTCCTCCACACTCCAAAGTTGTACAGGTTAGTAGACTAATTAGCTTTGGTTAAAAATAATTGTAAATTGTCCTTAATATGTAGGAGAGTGTTAGTGTATGGGGTGATCGCTGATTGACTCGGGTTCAATCCTGACTACGGGTGCTGTCTGTACGGAGTTTGAACGTTCTCTTTGTGACCGCGTGGGTTTTCTCTGGGAGCTCTGGTTTCCTCCCACACTGTAAAGACATACAGGTTTGTAGGTCAATTGGCTTCAGTGACATTGTGCAGACTAGGTGGGCCGAAGGGCCTGTTTCCGCGCTGTATCTCTAAATGAAACTAAACTAAGACAAATCTGACCTTATGCTTGTCCACTTATCTGCCCTTTTCGCATAAACCTTGACTCTCTGCCTCAGAGGGCGGTGGAGGCCGGTTCTCTGGATACTTTCAAGAGAGAGCTAGATAGGGCTCTTACAGATAGCGGAGTCAGGGGATATGGAGAGAAGGCAGGAACGGGGTACTGATTGGGGATGATCAGCCATGATCACATTAAATGGCGGTGCTGGATTGAATTGAATTGTCTCTCTCAATGAGATCCCCCCCCTCACCCTTCTAACCTCCAGCGAGTACAGGCCCAGGGCCGTCAAATGCTCATCGTACTTTAACCCACTCTTCCTTGGAAACACTCTCGTAAAACTCAGTCTGAAGAAGGGTCTCGACCCGAAATGTCACCCAATCCTTCTCTCCAGAGATGCTGCCTGTCCCGCTGAGTTACTCCAACACTTTGTGTCTACCCTCGTAAACCTCCTCTGGACCCGCTCTAATGCTAGCACCTCACTCCTCAGCTATGGGACACGAAACTGGTCACTATATTCCTAATGTGGTCTGACCAGTGCCTTATAAAGCCTCATCATAACATCCCTGTTTTTATATTGTAAGCTAAACAAACCTAAAATTTGAGGAGCTGTTTCTCCAGCTACCCTTCACTTTGTCTCTTGCTCAAGATATCCACATCTGTAGTTTCTTGTGTCACAATCTCTTTCCTCAAAAAAGAGGAACTAAATTTGGTCATACGAACGCCAAATGTGGTCATACCAATACCTTGGTCAGTTGCATTGAGATTACCTGCCTTTATACTCCCAACTCTCTGGAAATAAAGGGGCTGTCCCACTGCGGCGACCTAATTGGCGAGTTTGGAAGAGTTTGCCCTCGACTCATACTGGCAGCACGGTCGACACGAGGTCCTAGGAGGTCTTTGTAACTCTCCTTCATGCTCGAGAGTGGTCCCTGCGTACTCGAGGCCTCAGCTAGGTCGCGGCGTATTTTTCAACGTGCTGAAAAATGCCCGCGAGTAAAAAAAGGTCACGATGAGAAAAATCGATATTTTTATTTACTTGTAGGTTTAGTCGAAGTAGGTCGTTGTAAGTTGAAGGTAGTCGTAGATAGTCGAAGGAGATCGAATGAAGTCGTCTTCACTCTCCACTATTCGGTGTCCAATTTTCCCAAAGTTAGTCGTAGCTGGTCGTAGCTGGTCCTCAACATAGTCGAAGGAGGTCGAAGGAGGTCTTCAACATGACATTTTTTCAAACTCTTCTAAACTCGCCAATTAGGTCGCCGCAGTGGGACAGCCCCTTAAGGGTAACAGCCCCTTATGTGCCTGAGTTCTGCAACTTGCACAGATCCCTCAATATCCTTTTCATTGTCCACAAATTTTTCCTATCCATGCATTTTGACTTGAGTGTATGTATCAATGATATATCTGAGCTGTTTGGAGAGCATGCAAAATTAAGTTTTTCACTTTACTTTTGGCACTCGTGACAATGATAAACCTAAATCAAAATAAAACAGTACATGAGCAACACTTTTAGAAATTAATAATAAATATCTCACTACATTGAATGTTTTAGTCAAGTACTGAGCGATCTCCTGTTTTCATTAACACTGCGTGGGCTAAATTTTGGAAGTTAGTTTGTAGTTGGGAGATACAGCGCAGAAACAGGCCCTGCGGCCTACCGAGTCCCCATGACTAGCAAACACCGTACACTAGCACTATCCTACACACACAAATACTTTACCAAAGCCAATTAAACTACAAACCCTGCACGTCTTTGGTCCGTGGGAGATCCTGGAGAAAACCCGTGTGGCTGCAGGGAGACTTTATTCAGGTAATAAACATATACAATACATGAACCGTGCAAAAAATGGATCCAACATTTTCGGAGGCTATACAAATTATTCAATACAGTCTACATACATTGCTCAAATTTCACAAATTTATCCCCCACCTACTCATGGCTACTCATGTGGCCCACTGGGATCCCTTCCCCTATTTTTGAGGGGCATCTCCACCATACCGTACCCCCCATGTCCAGCAGTGGAAGGAACCTAGACTGTGTCCTCCCCCACCGAGCCTTGGCGTTGGCTGCACCGAGCTTCAGTGCGTCCCTCAGCACGTACTCCTGCAGTCTGCAGCGGGCCAGTCGGCAACATTCCCTGACGGACATCTCGCTCTGCTGGGTGGTGAAACAACGCTCGGGCAGACCAAAGGGCGTCTTTCACCGAGTTGATGACCCTCCAGCAGCACTCGGCCAGCCTCTGAATGTGTCCCTGGGAACAGTCCGTAAATCACAGAGTCCTCCGTGACGGAGCTGTTCGGGATAAACCGTGACGGGGAACCTTGCGAACCTCTCCAGACTCTCTTTGCGAATCCACACTCTGCAAAGATTTGGGCAACCGTCTCCTCTCCATAGCAGGGAGAATTTGCAAACTCCGTACAGACAGCACACATGGCCAAGATCGAGCCCTTGGTCTCTGGCGCAGTGAAGGCAGCAACTCTACCGCTGAACCACAGTGTGACCCAAATTAAATGCAAAAAACGGATTGTCGGGGAAGATGAGTCAGAATTGCCGTCACCTGCTTCCTGCAGCTCATCAGCCACAGGGTTTGATACTAGTCTGGGGGCAAGTGCATTCCTGGACCATCCATATACACCAGGGGCAATTTACAATGAACCTTCCGCACCTATCGCAGTTGGAATGTGGGAGGGAAACCCAAGGACACTGGGGGAAACCCAGAATGTCATCCTTTGGAGAGGCTGCAGAAGAGGGATGGGGTGAGGGGGGGTGGGGATGGAGGTGATTCACTGCGCTGAGAGGGGCAGTGGGGAGAGGTAAGGAGCAGATCTCTTCCCTCTGAAAATCTTTGGGAGGCACGGTGCCACACAGCTCCAGAGACGCAGGTTCGATCCCGACTACGGGTCCTGTCGGTACGGAGCTTGTACATTCTCCCCGTGACATGCGTAGGTTTTTTTTCCGGGTGCTCCGGTTTCCTCCCACACTTTAAAGAAGTACAGGTTTGTAGGTTAATTGGCCTCAGTAAGATTGTAAAATGTGTGTAGGATAGAGTTAGTATACGGGGTGATCACTGGTGGGCTGAAGGGCCTGTTTCCACATTGTATCTGTACCCCTAAACACCTCAACCAATTATGTCTGCATAATTCAGAGGGCGGTGGAGGCCGGTTCTCTGGATGCTTTCAAGAAAGAGCTAAGTAAGTAAGTTTATTGGCCAAGTATTCACATACAAGGAATTTGCCTTGGTGCTCCGCCCACAAGTAACAACATGACACGCAATGGCAGTTACGGATGACTCAGAAAACACTAAACATTAATAATAATGAAACATTAACAATAAAACACCATTGATTAAGCATGTGAACCAACAAAATGCCAGATCAAATACCTAGATAGGGCTCTTAAAAATAGCGGAGCCAGGGGTTATGGGGAGAAGGCAGGAACGGGGTACTGATTGGGGATGATCAGCCATGATCACATTGAAAGGCAGTGCTGGCTCGAAGGGCCAAATGGCCTCCTCCTGCACCTATTGTCTATTGTCTATTGTCTATTGTATATATACACACTGAACCTTTTTTTCTCCCATTGTGTACTATGTTTACATATTCTGTTGTGCTGCAGCGAGCAAGATTGTCATTGTCCTATCTGGGACAGATGACAACAAAACATTCTTGACTCTTGAACTCCAAGGATGGAATGTTCTCCCAGGGAAGAAGCCTGATGCACAAGGCCTGAAAACCGTGGCTCTTCTTTGAGAGAGGTTTGTGTCTGCGACTTGTGGGAAAGGGGAGTGCAGATGTGACATTTGGGTTTTAAAAGAAAACAGTCTTTTTAATCGTCTTCCCGTCTGACCTTGTGGTTTATGCTTGACATCAGGGCGCTGTGTGTGATTGGTGTCCTTCACACTAGTGTACCCTCCTCTTCTTCCTCTGTGACAGATGTACTATCATAACACCTAAAAAAACCCAACCCACACGCACGCACAGGCACAGGCAGCGGCTAACAAATCAAGCACTCGTGACGCGGCAGTGGTTTCAGTTGCCGAGTGATCCTCTGAGCAGAAGATACCTAGACTTCTCGC
>CM069166.1:6011511-6026511 GCA_035221665.1 Okamejei kenojei
ACTCAAGTAGTCCAACTAATATTAGTCAGTATATTTGAGGAAACTCTCTGATCTTCTCCAAATAGTTCCTCACCTTAACATGTACTCAAAGCTTCTGTGCAGTAGACACAAAATGTTGGGAGTAACTCAGCGGGACAGGCAGCATCTCTGGAGCGGAGGAATGGGTGACGTTTCGGGTCAAGGCCCTTCTTCAGACTCATAAAGTTGTCAGACAGATAAAGCTTCCGTGCTGTATCTCTAAACTAAGCTAAGGTCCTGAAGGTTCTTCCCATTTGTTTCAACAGATGAAGTGGAGACAGGGGCAGAGGGCTCCAGTCAATCTCATCCCATTTCGTTGGTGCCTTCGGCTCGAGTGCCAGTCTGGGACGTCAACAACTGTACGCTGGTCGATGGTCAACTGCTGCTGATGTCTCGGGACGATGAGGTAACGACAGACCGGTCATCTTACTGTTCATTCATAAGTGCGTAAGTTGTAGGAGAATTAGGCCATCCGGCCCATCAAGACTACTCCGCCATTCGATTATAGCAGATCTATCTTCCCATCTCAACCCCATTTACCTGCCTTCTCCCAGGTCTGCGTGGACTTGATGGGCTGAAGGGCCTGTTTCCATGCTGTATCTCCAAAGTCTAAAGTAAATGTTTCTGGTTACAGAACGGCTACAGGTCTCGGCTCCGGACGGGCAGCTCAATGTCGGAGGTCAGCTTCACCCCCTCGCACCCCTGGGGTAAGTTCCACCTCCTCCATGAAGCACCACCTTCAGCCCAAACCCACCTCTCACCCAAATCAAATTCTCTCACCCCAAAGCCTCCTTCACCCAAAGCTCACCATCATAACGAGAGGATTTCAGTATAGGAGTCGAGAGGTTCTTCTGCAGTTGTATAGGGCTCTGGTGAGACCACATCGTACAGTTTTGGTCTCCTAATTTGAGGAAGGACATCCTTGTGATTGAGGCAGTGCAGCGTAGGTTCACGAGATTGATCCCTGGGATGGCGGAACTGTCATATGAGGAAAGATTGAAAAGACTAGGCTTGTATTCACTGGAGATTTGAAGGATGACGGGGGATCTTATAGAAGCATATAAAATTATAAAAAGGACTGGACAGGGTAGATGCAGGAAAAATGTTCCCAATGTTGGGCGAGTTCAGAACTAGGGGCCACAGTCTTAGCATAAAGGGGAGGCCATTTAAGACTTTTTCACCCAGAGAGTTGTGAATTTATGGAATTCCCTGCCACAGAAGGCAGTGGAGGCCAAATCACTGGATGGATTTAAGAGAGAGTTAGATAGAGCTCTAGGGGATAGTGGAGTCAAGGGATATGGGGAGAAGGCAGGCACGGGTTATTGATTTGGGATGATGAGCCATGATCGCAATGAATGGTGGTGCTGGCTCGAAGGGCCAAATGGCCTCCTCCTGCACCTATTTTCTATGTTTCTATCACTCAAGCCCCTTCCTTGCCCCAAGTCCCATTCCCTCACTCCTCACCACAAACTGCTACCTTACCCCATCCACTCCCTCACCCCAATGCCTCCTTCACCCAAACCTGTCCCAAACCCGAACCCCACCCTCACCTCAAACCCCTCCGACCCTAAACCCTCCCTCACCCCAAATCACGCTCCCTCACCCCTCTCCTCACCCAGGACTTCTCCCTCATCCCAACTCCACCTTCACCTCAAACCACTCCCCTCTGTTACCCAATTCCTCCCTTGCTCCAAACCCCTCCCTTCCCCCAAACCTCACCCCAACCACTGCCTTGCCTGAAAGGCAGCAACTCAACAATTCAAAAGTAGCTCACAAGCTGGACGTTGTGAGCGCCTCCCTACAAACCAGAAGGTAGCAATGAATAAAAGGACGCGACCGGCAGGACTATAAAGCAAAGATTCTGGTATCTTTGCTTTAAAGCACCCACCAGGATGTGCAGCAACTGGACTTGCAGTTTGTAGTTTGTCCAGCAGGTGGTTTCCATGAGACATTGAACCAATGGGTTCCCATCACCTTGCTTTCTTTCTGAAAGAAAAAAGTCTCATTTTTTGAGACTGGCGGCACGGTGGCGCAGCGGTAGAGTCGCTGCTTTACAGCGCCAGGGACCCGGGTTCGACCCTGCTGTCTGTATGGACACGCTTGAGGCAGGAAACATGTTCCCGATGTTGGGCGAGTCCAGAACCAGGGGCCACTCACAGTTTAAGAATAAGGAGTAAGCCATTTAGAACAGAGATGAGGAAACACTTTTTCTCACAGAGAGTGGTGAGTCTGTGGAATTCTCTGCCTCAGAGGGCGGTGGAGGCAGGTTCTCTGGATACTTTCAAGAGAGAGTTTGATAGGGCTCTTAAAAATAGTGGAGTCCGGGGATATGGGGAGAAGGCAGGAACGGGGTACTGATTGTGGATGATCAGCCATGATCACATTGAATGGCGGTGCTGGCTCGAAGGGCCGAATGGCCTACTTCTGCACCTATTGTCTATTGTCTATTGTATGGAGTTTGGACATCTCCCCCATGACTTGCCTGGGTTTTTTCCAAGATCTCCAAAGTCGTACAGGTTTGTAGGTCATTGGCTTGGTATGAATGTAAATTGTCCCTAGTGTGCGTAGGGTAGTGTTAATGTGCGGGGATCGGTGGTCGGTGTGGACCGAAGGGCCTGTTTTCACGCTGTATCTCTAAACTAAACAAAACTAAACTAAGAAGGATGACCTGATGAAGGTTATAAAGGTGTGAGTTGTTTCCACTAAGGTGCAAGACTAGGTCAAGAGGACTTGTGAATCTATGAGTGGTATATGGTGCAGTACAGACACAAACGCTTCCTTTTGCATCTTTTTGATTAGTCAATAGGATGTTATAGTTCACAGTTTGTTTGAACAACACATTTAGTGGCCTGATGGCTGTGGGGAAGTAGCTATTCCTGAACCTGGATGTTGCAGATTTCAGGCTCCTGGACCTTCTACCCGAAGGTAGCGGGGAGATGAGTGTGTGGCCAGGATGGTGTCGGTCCTTGATGATGTTGCCAGCCTTTTTGAGGCAGCGACTGCGATAGATCCCCTCGATGGTGGGGAGGTCAGAGCCGATGATGGACTGGGCAGTGGTCACAACTTTTTGCAGCCTTTTCGGCTCCTGGACGCTCAGGTTGCCGGACCAAGCCGCGATGCAGCCGGTCAGCACGCTTTGTTTTGTTTTGTATCGTCTTCTTCTTCTTGCGAATGAAACATAAACCAAAGGAATAGTTAGATCTCAAGCCGGGTGTGGAGCAGCCAGGTTGTTGCCTCTGTTGGCTCTAGTCAATGTCTGCCAGGCCCTGACAGAGCTCCATTTGGTGGGTGGTCGAGCGGGTACCCAGAGATGACATGGTTGGCTGCCTGTGTTGTTCTGCTCCGCATTCACAGGCTGGAATTTGCAACTGAAACACTTTTTGTAACTGAAACGCTGAGACGGGTTGACAAGGGTGACTAATTTCTGTCCGAGGGTAGCAGTGAACTGCTAGTATCCCCGCTGTTTGCAATCCAACAGCGCGCTGTGGAAAATGTTCCTTGTTGCAGCTCCCCCAACATCGTTAGTCTCTGTCTGGTTTCAGGCAGATGTGGTTTGTTGGCCTTATTTCTAAACGCCTCGATTGGCGAGATTAATAAAGGTAGTTGTGGTGATGATTAGAGCGTTTCAGAACGCAGAAAACAACCTGTAAGTGGTGGCAGGAAGCAGTTTATGCTGGGTTTTTTTCTACTTTTTTTAAACCCACGGATGTGGTTTGGCTTTGGCAAGGCTAGCGTTTATTAAGCAATCCCAGTTGTCCTTGAGATGGTGATGGTGAGATGCCTTCTTAAACCCCTGCTGTCCCTCCGCTGAAGGCACCCCCATGCTGCTGTTGTGTGGGGCACAGCGGTAGAGTTGCTGCCTTACAGCGCCGGAGACGTGGGTTCGATCCTGACTACAGCTGCTGTCTGTACGGAGTTTGTACGTTCTCGCCATGACCAGTGTGGGTTGTCTCCGGGATCTCCGGTTTCCTCCCGCACTCCAAAGGCGTGCAGGTCTGTAGGTCAACTGGCTTGGTGTAAATGGATTTAAGAGAGAGTTGGAGGATTTAAGAGAGGTCTAGAGGCTAGTGGAGTCAGGGGATATGGGGAGAAGGCAGGCACGGGTTGTTGATAGCGGACGATCAGCCATGATCGCATTGAATGGCGGTGATGGCTCGAAGGGCCGATTGGCCTCCTCCTGCACCTATTTAAAAAATAATAATAATTTAAAAAAAAAAAGTAAATTGTGCCTAGTGTGTAGGATATGTGTGTAGGACAGTGTTGGTGTACAGGGGTCAATGGTCAGCACGGATTCAGTGGGCCGAAGGGCCTGTTTCCACCCTCTATCTCTAACCTCAAGGAACTAAATGACATGTGATATTGTTGACTTTATAATTTTTTACTTGCCAGAAATATTGAGGAATGTGGGACAAAGATGGGTGGGTGGACACAAAACGCTGGAGTAACTCAGCAGGACAGGCAGCATCGCTGGAGAGGAGTGGGTGACGTTTCGGGTCGAGACCCTTCTTCAGACTCCAGTCTCCAGTCTAAACCAGCAACTTCCCACACAAAGATGGGTGGGTCATAGGTCGCCCTGATAGTGGGACAGCATGAAAAGGGCTGAAGGGCCTGATTCTACCTGTAAACTCACGACTCTGTGAGTGGCTTCTGCGAATGTGAAATAGCAAAGAACAAAAAGACCACAAGGTAATAGGAAACCAAGGTGACATTTAAAATTACAATCACCCGGAGTATTGCGTACAGTTTTGGTCTCCTAATCTGAGGAAAGACATTCTTGCCATAGAGGGAGTACAGAGAAGGTTCACCAGACTGATTCCTGGGATGTCAGGACTTTCATGAGAAGAAAGACTGGATAGACTCGGCTTGTACTCGCTAGAATTTAGAAGATTGAGGGGGGATCTTATAGAAACTTACAAAATTCTTAAGGGGTTGGACAGGCTAGATGCAGGAAGATTGTTCCCGATGTTGGGGAAGTCCAGAACAAGGGGTCACACAGTTTAAGGATAAGGGGGAAGTCTTTTAGGACCGAGATGAGAAAAACATTTTTCACACAGAGAGTGGTGAGTCTGTGGAATTCTCTGCCACAGAAGGTAGTTGAGGCCAGTTCATTGGCTATATTTAAGAGGGAGTTAGATGTGGCCCTTGTGGCTAAAGGGATCAGGGGGTATGGAGAGAAGGCAGGTACAGGATACTGAGTTGGATGATCAGCCATGATCATATTGAATGGCGGTGCGGGCTCGAAGGGCCGAATGGCCTACTCCTGCACCTATTGTCTATGATTCTATGTTTTGAGAAAAATACTATTAACCACTAACAGTATGGTTGACAACTGAACAAGGATTGAGGAAGGCATGAGATTTTTTTAATTGAACAAGTTTTTGATTTAATTGAAAGAAAGATACAACATGAAAATATGTACCTCGGCACGGCAACCACTTTCTCGTCCACTCCCTACACACTAGGGACAATTTACAGAGGCCAACAAGGTAGACAAAAGTGCTGGTGAAACTCAGCGGGTGTGGCAGCATCTATGGAGCGAAGGAGATAGGCAACGTTTCGGGCCGAAACCCTTCTTCAGACTAAACAAACCTGCATATCTTTGGCATGTGGAGCATCCCGGCCCAAACAGTCTCGGGGGAGAACGTGCAGACTTCACACACACAGCGCCCGAGGTCGGGATCGAACCCCGGTCTCCAGCTCCGTGAGGCAGCATCTCTGCCTGCTGCACTACCCTAGTTGCTGGAATTCAGACTGTATCACCCCTGAGGAATGTTGGGTGAGTCCAGAACCAGGGGCCACAGTCTTAGACTAAGGGGGAGGTCATTTAAGACTGAGGTGAGAAAAAAACTTTTTCACCCAGAGAGTTGTGAATTTGTGGAATTCCCTGCCACAGAGGGCAGTGGAGGCCAAATCACTGGATTGATTTAAGAGAGAGTTAGATAGAGCTCTAGGGGCTAGTGGAGTCAAGGGATATGGGGAGAAGGCAGGCACGGGTTATTGATAGGGGACGATCAGCCATGATCACAATGATGGCGGTGCTGGCTCGAAGGGCCGAATGGCCTCCTCCTGCACCTATTTTCTATGTTTCTATGTTTCTATGAGGTCAATGGATGTAGATTCACATTTCAGAAGGGATTTGGGGGAAAGACCTTTATAAGTTCATAAGTGATAGGAGCAGAATTAGGCCATTCGGCCCATCAAGTCTACCCCATGGCTGATCTATCTCTCCCTCATAACCCCATTTCTCCTGCCTTTTCCCCGTAACCCCTGACACCCGCACTAATCCAGAAGACTTTGGGGGTGGGAGGGGGGAAACCTATCACTGGAGCACACAACTCCTGGGATTTTCGCATTGAGGTGTTGGGAATGGACTTCTAAGACCTGCTGTGAATCTAAGAAGCAAACCTTAATCTCTTTAAGAATCAAGGGACATTTTGCTGCCTGCGAAACGCACTTCTGCTGACAGGAAGCAACGCTGGTCGTGAAAAAAAAAAAAAAACGAAGTCTGAGGCAGAATATTTCCTCGCAATCAAACCGTGGAGGTCACCTGACCGGAGGGGTTGGGTGTTGGTGCAAAAACCCCAAGTTGTCACCCCCGCACTCTGGTGTGTGAGAGGCAGTGTAGAGCCGGAGCTGCCCCTGTCGTAGGGGAATGACAGGCTCTTGCAGAGAGAGGAAAGCCACAGCGTGGCAAGGGCAACTGAAGTGACACCACTGCTCTTGGTGACAGCAGGAGAGATCAGGGAAGTTGGGGGTCCTCCAAGTGAGGAGGTGAAATGGGTGTGAAGAGCTGGCTAGTGTGTGGGGCTCAACAAGGTAAGCGAACAACCTGCGTTCTGACTTATCTCCAAACCGTACACTGCTAGTACTGTATCTGTACTAGAGGCTTATCTAGTATGAATGTGTCGGAAGGAACTGCTGTTGCTGGTTTTTAACTGATGATAGATGCCAAACGCTGGCGTAACTCAGCGGGACAGGCAGCATTTCTGGAGAAAAGGAATGGATGATGTTCTTCAGACTGAAGAAGAGTCTCAACCCAAAACGTCACCCATTCCCTCTCTCCAGGGACGCCTCCTGTCCTGCTGAGTTATTCCAGCTTTTTGTGTCTGTCCAATATGGATCTTAAGTACTTATGTATAGTGGTACTTATAGAGTCATACAGTGTGGAAACAGGCCGTACGGCCCAACTTGCCCACACCGGCCAACATGTCCCAGTACACTAATCCCACCTGCCCGCTTTTGGTCCATATCCCTCCAAACCCATCCTATCCATGTACCTGTCCAACTGTTTCTTAATTGTTTGGATAGTCCCTGCCTCAACTACCTCCTCTGGCAGCTTGTTCCATACACCCACCACCCTATGTATGAACTGTATATAAAAATGAATTTCATTGTACAAAGGGTCACAATTTAAGAATAAGGGGTCGGCCATTTGGGGCTGAGATGAGGAAAAACCTTTTCACCCAGAGAGTTGTGAATCTGTGGAAATCTCTGCCACAGAAGTCAGTGGAGGCCAATTCACTGGATGTTTTCTAGAGAGATTAAAATTTAGCTCTTAGGGCTAATGTGAATCAAGGGATATGGGGAGAAAGCAGGAACGGGGCACTGATTCTGGATGATCAGCCATATTGAATGGCGGTGCTGGCTTTAAGGGCCGAATGGCCTACTCCTGCACCTATTGTCTATGTTTCTATGTTTCTATGGTGCATGTGACAAATACAGTACCCTAACCATTGCGTCAGGCTTTAGAAGACTCCTGCTGTCCTTTACAATAGGTTTTAATCTGCTGTCAGGCACAACCTGAAAGAAAACAAAGTGTAGGGATAATGAAGTATTATTCAACTGTCCAACAGGTGAGGTGGTTGTCTTGGCTTCTGTGAAATTGTAAAATGTCCCCAGTGCGTAGAATAACGCTAGTGCTGGTGTACGGGGTGATCGCTGGTTCAGTGGGCCGAAGGGCCTATTTCCGTGCTGTATCTCTAAAGGTCCTCCAACGGATTGTTGGTTGCTGTAGCTTGCAGCATCTGCCGCATCTCTTGTGTCTCCATGTGACCACGTGGATTCTCCTGGGATGCTCCAGTTTCCTCCCACATCCCCCTAGACTGAAGAAGGGTCTCGACCCGAAACGTCACCTGTTCCTTTTCTCCAGAGATGCTGCCTGACCCGCTGAATTACTCCGCCTTTCTGTGTCTGTCCTAAGTAGACTTGGTTGATAGGTTAATTGTCCTGAATTGCTTCTCGGGTGCGGGCAAGTGGTGGAATCCATGGGGATTTATTGAGATGGTGGGGAGAAGGAAAAATGGGGTTTTGCGTAGGATGAGGGTAAATGGTTGGTTGATGGGCAGTGAGAACTCGGAGGTGCTGTATCTCTCTATGCCCTTCAAAAACAAATACAAACATTAAATTAGGAATCATTAAAAAGTAACTTCCCTTTGTAAAAAGTAACTTCCCTTTGCCAATTCACTCAATGGATTTCAATTCTGTTCATAATCAATTGGTTCTCTGATTCCATTTTGGGTTTGATCTGATCTGGTCTGGGAGATGGAGTAACTAGTAATCAAAAATCCATCTATCTCTGCCTTAGAAATATCCTCATACCACTTTCATGGGAGTTAGATTAGAGCTCTAGGGGCTGATGGAATCAAGGGATATGGGGAGAAGGCAGGCACGGGTTATTGATTGGGGACGATCAGCCTTGATCACAATGAATGGCGGTGCTGGCTCGAAGGGCCGAATGGCCTCATCCTGCACCTATTTTTGTATGTTTCTATGTAACTCCATTGGGGACAACAGTGGGGCATCATTTTAACATCTATCTCTCAGGTGGGTGTAGACGAATGGAGCTTCAAAGACGAATAGGGAATTTAATCCTGCTGCTTTGGTCAATATTTATCTCACAACGGCCAACATAAAATGTAATAATTGAGACACAAGGAACAGCAGATGCTGGAGTCTTGCATAGAGCACCAGATGCTGGAGTAACTCTGCAGGTTAGACAGCAACTCTGGAGGGCATGGACGGGTGACGTTTCAGGCTGGGACCCTTCTTCACCCTGATTGAGATGTGATGATTAATTGTTGGCTGTTCGTGGGAGTTTACTGGGAGCTGGATCGAGTATTGCAGCTGGGACTATACATTGCTAGCTGTGGGACTGTGTTAGGACGTCTTGAGGTTGTGAAACATTTTCAGTTCCTTTTTTAATTTAGCTTTGTCAGTTTTGTCTCCAGATCTTAAGGTTGAAAGCTCATCTATTTCTCCTAGGTGGAGCATCCTTAATGTTTAATGTTTTATGTGCCTTTCCTAGCCGTCACTGTGTGTCATGTTGTCACTTGCGGGCGGAGCAGTAAGACAAATTCCTTGTATGTGAATACTTGGCCAATCAATGTTTTCATTCATTCATCCATCCAGCCTTGAGAGAAGAGAGAAACATAGAAAATAGGTGCAAGAATAGGCCATTCGGCCCATCGAGCCTGTACCGCCACATGGCTGATCGTCCAGAATTAGAACCCTGTTCCTGCTTTCTCCCAATTTCCCTTGATTCCCTTTTGCCCTAAGAGCTATATCTAACTCTCTCTTGAATACGTTCAGTGAATTGGCCTCCACTGCCTTCTGTGGCAGAGAATTCCACAGATTCACAACTCTCTGGCTGAAAAAGCTTTTCCTGAATGGCCCACTGCTTATTCTTAAACTGAGTGACCCCCTGGTTCTGGACTCCCCCAACACGGGGAACATTTTTCCTGCATCTAGCCTGTCCAATCCCTTAAGATTATTGACAAGGCTTTGGAGAAATGACAAATGAGGCAACGGACATTATTTTTCTTACAGAGACCTTCTCCTGTGGAGTGTTGAGCAACTGGAAGCCGCATTATCTCAATCATCTTGGTTGTTGTAACACTGCTCAGAAACTGCTCAGCTACTGAGTTCAGAGCTGTATTTTTGTGGAAGTTAGTATGACACATGCAGTAACAACTGAAAGAGTGACTGAGAAACGCGGGGAGTGTTACACAAATATGAGTATAAATATAAATAATGTTGTTATTTGGAAACTGGTAGATGAAGTTCATGTAAATATGCTGGATTTCAATTGTGTAAAGTGAAGCGGACATCACCCCATAAGAAGGGTGTCGACCCGGAACGTCACCCATTCCTTCTCTCAGAGATGCTGCCTGTCCCGCTGAGTAACTCCAGCTTTTTGTGTCTACCCTATAAGTTACTGGCCGGGGCAAAGGGATCTCAGTTTGGATGAATGCTAAATAGAATTTTGATGAAGTTCTCACTGAAGGCGTTACGTGTTGTTCCTCTGATTTATATTTAGAATTTATTTTTTGCTGCATCCGGGCATGTTAGTGAAACAGCATGGAAACAGGCCCTTTGGCCCATCCAGTCCATGCCGGCCATCAATCAATCACCTGTTCACACTGGTTCGATGTTATCCCACTTTTGCATCCACTCCCTGAACACTAGGGGCAATTTACGGAGGGACAATTATCCTACAAACCCGCAGGCACTTGGGATGTGCGAGGAAACTGGAGCCAGGTGGTCAAACTGGAAATATGTCACTCGGAAATTATGCACCCTAGTTCTAGATTTTCCCACCAAGTGTTATATTCTTTGGGTTTTTTGAGTTTTCTGATCCAGCGTGGAAACTGGCCATTTGGCCCACCGAGCCCATGCCAACCATCGATCACCTGTACCTTCTTCTTCTGTCGTGTGGCGTGCACAGCCTAAAGTTGTTGGACAACTTGTTCTATTTGATCTTCCGTTTGTGCACGGCGAGTTGATTGCATTAGTCGAAACAGGGCGGACCACGTGAAGGTTGCAATCTCCCGCCCCACCTGTACCTAGTTCTATTGTACATACGAGCGGCAATTTACAGAAGCCAATTAACCTACAAACCTGCACGTCTTTGAAGTGTGGGAGGAAACCTGAGCACCCGGAGAAAACCCACGCGGTCACAGGGAGACGTACAAACTCCATACAGACATAACCCATAGTCATTATCAAACCCAGGTATCTAACACTAAGGCAGCAACTCTACCACCGTGCCACCCTGAACCCCATTGTGTCCATATCGACAATCATTATCCTGGTGGCTACCATTAATTGTAAATTTAATAATCCTCTTAGCATCTAACTCGTCTGTCACCGATGTGAATCCCATATGTTTCAATAATTTAACCCTTCATAAGTTAATAAGTTATAGAAGTAGAATTAGGCCATTTGGCCCATCAAGGCTACTCCACCATTCAATCATGGCTGATCTATCTTTCCCTCACAACCCCATTCTCCTGCCTTCTCCCCATAACCCCTGACACCCGTACTAATCAAATCATTTTTCTGGTTTGATCACTATGTATTTGTGCAGTGGTCCACTTAAGTTCACAGTCCGTGGTGAAAATACAATATAATACAATACCGTTTATTGTCATTTGAACCTCAAATGAAGTTCAAACGAAATTTGGTTTCTGCAGTCATACAACAAGAAAAAAACCAAGACACAACACCCAACACAACTTACAGAAACATCCATCACAGCGAATCTCCTCCTCACTGTGATGGAAGGCAAAGTCTTATCTCTCCCCTGTTTTCAATTCTTCTCCCGATGTTAAAGCCCCCGGCGGGCGATGGCAAGTTCCGCGGGCGTTAAAGCCGAGCCGGGCGATGTAAGGGCCTGTTTCCATGCTGTTTCTCTAACATGCCCGGGTGCAGCAAAAAATAAATTCTAAATATAAATCAGAGGAACAACACGTAACGCTTTCAGATTCTATGTAGCATTCATCCAAACTGAGATCCCTTTGCCCCGTCCAGTAACTTATAGGGTAGATGGCAAAGTCATTGTCTCTCCCCTGTTTTCCATTCTTCTCCCGATGTTAAACCCCCCCCGGCGGGCGATGGCAAGTCCCACGGCCATCAGAATGTTAATGGTGAAGAACAAATTTCTATGTTTCTATGTTTCTATGTTTCTAATCATGAGAATGGTGCTGAATCTCAAGAGTTGAAGGCCTGAACTACAGGGAGACATTGGGCAGGCTAGGATTTATTTACTTGGAGAGAAGGAGGCTGATATGATAGAATTGTATAAGATCAAGAGGGAAATGGATGGGTGAACGATACAGAGTTGAATGTGGGGGGAGTGAGTGAGAATGTGGGAGAATAGAAAACAGTGATATTTGTGTATTTCAGTGGTAGGTGGTGGGTATGTATTTGATGGCCCACTTAGGTTTACAGTCAATGGTAGCCAACTAGGATGATGATGGTCGGTATGGACTCGATGGGCTGAAGGACCTGTTTCTATGCTGCATCCCTACATGACCCCATGGATTAGAATTGTCTTGAATTTCCATGTTGTTGGGCACCTGAAAGCAAATAAGGTCATATGGCCATGAGGTCATCTGTGATAGGAGTAGAATTAGGCCATTTGGCCCATCAGGTCTACTCCACCAGTCAATCACGGCTGATCTATCTCTCCCTACAAACCCCATTCTCCTGCTTTCTCCTCATAACCTCTGACACCCGTACTAATCAAGAATCTATCTAATTCTGCCTTAAAAATATCCACTGACTTGGCCTCTACAGCCTTCTGTGGCAAAGAATTCCATGGATTCACCACCCTCTGACTAAAGAAATTTCTACTCGTCTCCTTCCTAAAAGAACGTCATTTAATTCTGAGGCTGTGACCTCTAGTCCTAGACTCTCCCACTAGTGGAATCTAATTCTCCAGGAAACCGCAGTCAGTGGAGGGGAATTAGGTCATTGTGTGAGTAGGAAGGAACTGCAGATGCTGGCTTACACCGAAGATAGAAACAAAAATGCTGGAGTAACTCTGCGGGACAGGCAGCATCTCTGGAGGGAAGGAATAGGTGGCATTTTGGGATGGGACCTTTTATCAGACTGGAACCGTAGATGCTGGTAACATGAAAAGACCCAAAGTACAGGTACATGGATAGGACAGATTTGGAGGGATTTCTGCCAAGTACAGGCAGGTGGGAATAGCGTTGATGGGACATGTTGGTCGGTGTGGGCAAGTTGGACCCAAGGGCCTGTTTCCACACTGTGTGACTCTATGACTTTTCAGGCAGCATCTCTGGAGAACATGGTGGTAGAGCTACTGCCTCACAGCGCCAGAGACCCGGGTTCGATCCCGACTACGGGTGCTGTCTGTGCGGAGTTTGTACGTTCTCCCCGTGACCTGCATGGGTTTTCCCCCGAGATCTTCAGTTTCCTCCCACACTCCAACGACGTACAGAGTTGTAGGTTAATTGGCTTTGGTGTATGTGTAAATTTACCCCAGTGTGGCTAGATAGTGTTAGCGTGTGGGGATTGCTTTTCCAGGTGCGGACTCGGTGGGCCGAAGGGCCTGTTTCTGCTGTACCTCTTAACTAAACTAAACTAAACGATACGATACGAAAGAACTTTATTTATCCCAGGAGGGAAATTGATCTGCCAACAGTCATAAAAACACAAATACATGAAACATGGAATTAAAGTGACGAATGGAAAGGCTTGGGGATGTGCAAAGATTGGGGAGGGTGAGGGGAGACAGTCTACCCCACGACAGAAGGGGTACAGCTTGATAGCCACATGGAAAACACTAAGCTAAAGTTAACCAAAGCGAACTAATCTTAACTTAACTTAACCAAGGGATAGCTGATGATTCTTCACCCCTCCTCTCCATTTTGGTTCTCAATGCCAATTCACTCAAAGGGATTAATGTATTTGCTTCTTTATCAGTGTTCTTTAGTTGCCCGTCAATGATAGCATCTGCAGGAAGTGACGGTTTCGGTAAAATGCAGCAGGTTTAGACTATTTTGTTTTTTTCTCGGATGACGCATACTTTGGTTATCTGCGTGCTCATTATTCCCAGATTTGGAAAGGATGTATCGTCATCAAAAATGACGATACATCATTTCGTCTGAAGAAGGTCTCGACCCGAAACGTCACCTTAAATTCTTTTCCTCCAGAGATGTTGCCCGACCCGCTGAGTTACTCCAGCATTTTGTGTCCATCTTGAAGTAAACATTGGCAATTTTTATAACGTTGGAACTGGATTCTTGAATCAGACCAAGACGTTTGTTGCTCTTTATCTGTTCATTTGCATGTCTAACTCACGCCTATCTTTGGAGGGACTGGTGCAGTTTGAAAGGCGGTGTCGCTGAGATAGTAGGAGCAGGACTAGTCTTACTGGCGTTCTCTGATTCTCCAGATACACCATCTGGGAAGAGGAGTCCCCCAGCAGTGCGGAAATCCGAACGGATCGGAGCCTCCAGCGAGGGCCCGGTCAACAACGTGAAGGTACCAACGCGACTCCCTCAACCCCGCCGCTCTCCACCCATCTCCGTGCCCACACTATGGCCATTCGGCCCAGCAAACACATGCTAGCTCTCTCTCCTCACACTCTCTCTCTCTCTCTCTCTCTCTCTCTCTCTATATATATATATTCTCTCTTTCTCTCTCTCTCCTCACACTCTATCTCTCTCTCTCCCTCTTTCTCTCTCTCTCTCTCTCTATATATATATATATATATATATATATATATATATTTTCTCTCTTTCTCTCTCTCTCCTCGCACTCTCTCTCTTCGCACTCCTCTCTCTGTTTTTTTTTCTCTCTCTCTCCTCACACTCTCCCCCTGTCCCCCTCTCCCCCTCTCCCCCTCTCCCCCTCTCCCCCATTCTCTCTCTCCCCTCTCTCCCCCTCTCCCCCTCTTCCCCCTCCCCTGCTCTCTCCCCCTCTCCTCCGCTCTCTCCCCCTCTCTTCCAAGATGTCCCTTCCCAGAGCAAGACGTCACCAAACCCTTTGACCAACGTGCTCAGTCCTGCTCCACGATTGACTCTCTCCTTCCCGTTGCAGAATCTGATCAGGAAAAGATGGAGGAAGAAGAGTCGGAGCCAGACCGAACCACCCGAGTCTCCACACAGCAAGAGCACCAGGTAGAGCCATTGTACCTGAGGGTTTCTACGCAGACGCCGTTCTGTGCTTGGC
>CM069166.1:6031511-6191511 GCA_035221665.1 Okamejei kenojei
GGCGCAGCAGAGAGTTGTGAATCCGTGGAATTCTCTGCTACAGAGGGCAGTGGAGGACAATACACTGGATGTTTTCAAGAGAGAGTTAGATATGGCTCTGAGGGCTAACGGAATCAAGGGATATGGGGAGAAAGCAGGAGCGGGGTACTGATTTTGGATGATCAGTCATGATCATATTGGATGGAGGTGCTGGCTCGAAGGGCCGAATGGCCTACTCCTGCACCTACTTTGTTTCTATGTTTCTATATTTTCTATGTCTGTGTGGAGTTTATACGTTCTCCCCGTGTCCACGTGGCTTTTCTCCGGGTGCTCCGGTTTCCTCCCACACTCCAAAGACGTGCAGGGTTGTAGGTTAATTGGCTTTGGTAAAATTGGAAATAATCCCTAATGTGTGTAGGATGGTGCTAGTGTGTGTAGGATGGTGCTAGTGTGTGTAGGATGGTACTAGTGTGTGTGGGATGGTGCTAGTGTGTGTCGGATGGTGCTAGTGTGGGTAGGATGGTGCTAGTGTGTGTATGATAGTGCTAGTGTGTGTATGGTAGGTGTGTATGGTGCTAGTGTGTATACTAGTGTGTGTAGGATGGTACTAGTGTGTGTAGGATGGTGCTAGTGTGTGTAGGATGGTACTAGTGTGTGTAGGATGGTACTAGTGTGTGTAGGATGGTGTGTGTGTCTAGTGTGTGTAGTGTGTGTAGGATGGTACTAATGTGTGTAGGATGGTACTAGTGTGGGTAGGATGGTGCTAATGTGTGTAGGATGGTACTAGTGTGTGAGTTAATCGCTTATTCTAATACAGATGTTTTATGGTCAGGAATAGACCATTTGGCCCCTCGAGCTGTTCTGCCATCGTTAGATCTTGTGCAATCTGACCTTGGACTCAATAGCTTCCAGACGGGTCCTCTAACCCCAACAATGTCTCTCCTGCCCAAATATCTACTGAAGACTCAATAGATTCCAGACGGGTCCTCTAACCCCAACGATGTCTCTCCTGCCCAAATATCTACTGAAGTATTGGGAATTCCACAGATGGACTATTAATGTTGCCACTGCCGTATGTGAGAAGCATGTGTTCATCCTTACTGTCTCTGTACGCGACTCTGTAGGACTTCCTCATCGAGTCAGGGATTGCGGAGGTCCATCGCTGTGAGGAGAATCACTCCGTGCTCTTCAGAGAAAACACCTTGACCACCAAAGCCATTGATGAATTCATGAAGCTGGTGGGGCCAGAAGTACCTGGTGGAAACTCTTGGTAAGAATAACCGTGGCTTTAAATAGTTCAGTTTGGAGATACAATGTAGAAACAGGCCCTTCGGCCCACCGAGTCCGTACCTGCATATTAACACGATCCTACACACACGAGGGACAATGTACACTTATGCCAAGTATGCAACCCCAAGCCAATTAACCTACAAACCCACACATCTTTGGAGTGTGGGAGGAAACCAAAGATCTTGGAGAAAACCCACGCGGTCACGGGGAGAACGTACAAACTCCGTACAGACAGCGCCCGTAGTCGGGATCGAACCCGGGTCTCTGGTGCTGTTACCCCCCGCTGTAAGGCAGCAACTCTACCGCTGCTCCACCCGTAAGATTCCTCCTTGTGATTTGGGCTTATACCTGGAGATATGTTGTCAAGCTGGAAAGGGTGCAGAGAAGATTTGCGAGGGTGCTGCCAGGACTGGAGGGCCTGAGCTACAAGTAAAAGATTGGGCAGGCTAAGACTTATTTTTTGGAGCGCAGGGGGGATGAGGGGCTGATCGTATAGAGGTGTATAGCATCATGAGAGGAATAGATGGGGTGAATGCACAGAGTATTTTACCCAGAGTAGGGGGATTGAGAACCAGAGGACATGGGCTTAAGGTAAGCATATTGACAGGTTGCATCACTGTCTAGTTCTGAAACTCGGACACCAAGGAATGAAGAAGATTACAAAATAGAATGAACACTGCCCAGTCCATCACGAGTACTGACCTCCTCACCATCAAAGGGACCTACAGGAGTCGCTGCCTCAAAAAAAGGCAGCTAGCATCATCAGAGACCCACACCACCCTGACCACACTCTCATTTCACCCCTGGCATTGGGAAAAAGATACAGGAGCCTGAAAACTGTAACGTCCAGGTTCAGGAACAGCTTCTTCCCGATAGCCTCCAAATAAGCTCCGAATTACATGTACTTGGGGGCATTATTTTTGGCTTTGCATTACTACTGGCTGTTTATTTGTCTGCTTTTTTTAATGTACTGAACTATTTTTGTTGTTGTTTTTATTATGGGTTTTATAGAGTACAGTGCTTACATACCTGTTGTCCTGCTGTAAGTGAGGATTTCATTGTTCCGTTTCGGTACACGTGAAAATAAAACCCTCTTGACCAAAGATCCCACAGCGAGCAAGATGGTCCACTCAACGAAAAAGACGTGGTACGGTCACGGGCAGATTCACGGGTAATTTTCGGCCCCATTTCCGTAACCGGCTTCTGTCTCCGCACCAAAGATCCCATCACAGCGGAGCAAAGATAACTAGTGCGGAGACGGAAGCCGGTTATGGAAACATCCTCTTAAAATTAAAGTTATTTGGTAAAAATCTTCTCCTCATTTTCGGAATTATAATTTATTAACACAAACTGTCCCCCCGCAACGTTGATTACACTGCGGGTCGGGTCGGGTCGGGTTACTGAAATGGATGAAAAAAAGGCCCACGTTCAGCTCCGTTGCGTACTACACATCAGCCCATTGCATTTAGAAGGAGTGGTCTATCTTGCTCCACTATGGGATCTTTGCTCTTGACTTCTGAGGCATCCGCAAATAATTGCTGAGAAGCCTGGCTCACTGCCACCCTCTAAAGGGCAGATACAGAAATGCATTTACTTTAGACTTTAGAGTTCCAGAGCGGGAACAGGCCCTTCGGCCCACCGAGTCCGTACCGTCCAGCGATCACCCCCGTACACTAATGACAAAAGTACGAAGTTTGTACGTTCTCCCTGTGGGTTTTCGCGCGGGTTTTCTCCGGGTGCTCTGGTTTCCTCCCACACTCTGCAACCTCCCACAATTTCATTGGCAGGAGACTTTGTAACACGACTCTACAATCCTGAGGAAAATTATGAAGTGGATCCAAACAAGTGCTCGGCTAATGATGTCTTGGAAAACCAGTCGAATATGAGAGAGAGCTGTGAAGAAGCATTTCACCAAATCATAGACTCCCAATGGTAAGTGAGCAAAAACAAATATGACAAAGTTTCTTTTTTTTTTAACTCAACATTTATTGACATAACGAAATACAAATACAGACAAAAGACAATCGCAAAATGACAAAATACAAATCACCTAACCTCTATTTGCATCACATCGGATTCTCTTAACATTCTATCATAGAAGCATCTTATTCACAGGCACCATAGCAAGCTCATCCATTCATATCCTTAATCAATCTTGGCATTTGTAAGTACCGGTTTCCATATAATATTAAAGGCCTCGGTCCTCAACTGGAGTTTAGCAGTTAAACTTTCCATCAAGTATACATTTTTGAATCTTTCCCTCCACTGTTGAACATTTGGTGGCATTTCCTTTCTCCATAACACTGTTATCATCTTTTTAGCAATCAACAGCATCACCCCGAGCAAATATTTCTGATTTTGAATATCTGTTGCTGCTGGAGTATCTCCTAATATAAAACAAGCCGGTTCCAAAGGTAGATCCACTCCCAGAATTAATTTAATCTCTACCTGGATGTCTCTCCAGTATTGGTACAATTTGGGACAATCTCAGAAAATATGTGTGTGATCACCGATCTTCCCACATTGTCTCCAGCATAAATTTGAGGTGTTACTGTATCTTGCCAACACTAAAGGGGTCCTAAATACTCCCTTATTAATTTTCCAGTCGAACTCCCTCCAAGAGGGGCTGCTTGTCAGCTTATGGCCCAAGAGACATGTCCTTTCCCATATTGCATCTGTAATAATAATGTTCATTTCCATTTCTGTTTTGTTTCTATAGTATTTCGTTTTATATAGCCTTGAAGTCCTTGATATAAATGGGATATCAAATTCTTTTGTAACACTCCCTCTATAGTCCTCAAGAAAGTATTTTCCAAATTTGAAGGTAGTCTACATATCTGCTCCCAATCTACATGTGTCTGTAAGTAGTGTCGTATATGGAGGAACCTAAAGAAATCCGACCCTGACAGTCCAAATTCATTCTGCAAGTGCTCGTAAGATTTCAAGACTCCCCCACAAAAAAGCTGGCCCACAGTAATAAGCCCTTTATCTGCCCAGTTTCTAAATCCCTTATCAATTTTGCTGGGTATAAAATTGGGACTAGCAGCTATCTTCATTGCTCTAGATATCGAATTAAAAAGATTTAATTGCTTTCTGATAGCTATCCACGTTTTCATCGTGAATTTAATCCAATCGTTATCTATTTTTAATTTCTTCCAATTTACTTGAGTTAGAAATGGGAGCCCAGCCAGGGCAATACTAGGACATGCATTTTGTTCTATTTTCACCCATCCAGTTTCCTCGTCATTTGTTAACCATGCTATCAAGGTTCTCAGCTGCGCTGCCCAATAATAATATTTCAAGGGGCATATTTAAGCCCCCTTTTTGTTTTGATAACAACAGTGTCTCAAGTCTGACTCTGGGTCTCTTATTTCGCCACACAAATCTTGTTAACTCTTTGTCTAACGCCTTAAATGCTGTGCCAGGGACCCCTACCGGCAAAGATTGAAATAAGAAAAGCAGTCGGTGCAAAATGTTCTTTCGAACAACTTCCACTCTACCAATTAAAGATAAAGGGAGAATATCCCATCTGTGCATGTCTACCTTAATATTCTTGAGTAATTTGCCATAATTAGCTTCATACAATATGGTAATAGAGGAAGTGATGACAATACCTAAATATCTAAAACCCTCCCGAGACCAATGGAACCTGACCTGATCATTTAATTGCGAGGGCCACAGACCTGACAGCATCATTGCTTCTGATTTTGAGTCATTTATTTTATATCCCGATATTTCTCCATATTCCTGTCAGACTTGCATTAGGCGAGACACTGAGGAAATAGGTTTACTCACATAGATCATAACATAATCTGCAAATAGTGACATTTTTTGTTCCCCCCCCGATCATCTTTAATGCCCTCAATGTAGTCATCTTGCCTAATAGTTTCTGCGAGCGGCTCTAAACATAAGTCAAAAAGCAGGGGATTCAAACTGTCTCCCTGCCAAAGTTTCTGAAGTAGGGTCCCAACCCGAAACATCACCTAGGAAAGAATTGCAGATGCTGGTTTAAATGGACCCATAAACGTCTGCCCCAAAACGTCATCCATTCCTTCTCTCCAGGGATGCTGCCTGTCCCGCTGAGTTACTCCAGCATTTTGTGTCTACCATCACCTATCCATGTTCTCCAGAGATGCTGCCTGACCCGCTGAGTTACCCCAGCACTTTGTGTCATTTCTTGGTAAGCCAGCATCTGCAGTTCCTTGTTTCAACAAATATAGAGCAAGCTTAGACCACTCAGGCCCTCTAGTCAGCCATTATTTCAATACTATCTTGTCTGAGCTTCTGCCATCATGATATTCCAATGATATTGTAAATGCCACAGGCTGTACTCATGCAGGAACATTTTTCCTGCATCTAGCTTGTACAATCCTTTGAGAATTTTATGAACTATAAGATTCCCTCTCATCCTTCTAAATTCCAGTGATTTTTTAGTTGAATTTTTAGCTTATGCTGGAGTGTGGTAGCACAAGTACTTTGTGTTTTAATAGTAATTTAAATGTATGTTGTGCTTAAATGTTTGTCTTGCGTTCAGTGCCTTTCCCGACGAGCTGAGGCAGATATTTGCGGCCTGGCTGCGAGAGTGCATCAACCGAGGGAAGACGGACATCGGACAGCGCATGATATGCGCCTCGCTCTTCCTGCGATTCCTCTGCCCGGCCATCATGTCCCCCAGCCTCTTCAACCTGACCCAGGAGTACCCCAACGACAGCACCGCCCGGACCCTCACCCTCATCGCCAAGGTCATTCAGAACCTGGCCAACTTCACCACGTAGGTCCAAGCCGCTGGCAAGTCAAGAGTGTTTTATTGTCGTATGTCCCAGTCACAACAATGACATTCTTACTTGCAGCGGCACAACACAATATGTAAACATAGTACACTGTAAACAGTATGATAAACGAGAGAAAACACATACAGTATACATATATATATTTGTGTGTGTGTGTATATATATATATTTGTGTGTGTGTGTGTGTGTATATATATATATATATTTGTGTGTGTGTGTGTATATATATATATTTGTGTGTGTGTGTATATATATATGTGCGTGTGTATGTATATGTATATATATGTGTACATGTACAGATATGTGTGTGTGTGTATATATATGTGTGTGTGTGTATATATATGTGCGTGTATGTGTGTATATATATATGTGTGTGTGTGTGTGTGTGTGTGTATATATATATATGTATGTATATGTGTGTGTGTATATATATATATATATATATATATATGTGTGTACACGTACATTTGCACATACATGTGTACACACACATATATACATATTCACACACACACATATATATACATATATATATATACATTCGCACACGCACACACATATATATATATATATTCACACATGTGCAAAGCTGGGGGAGGGGAATGAGGGGAGTCAGTCTACCCCACGACAGACGGGGGAGGAGTTGTACAGTTTGATAGCCACAGGGAAGAAGGATCTCCCGTGGCGTTCTGTGCTGCATCTTGGTGGAACCAGTCTGTTGCTCCTCAGGTTGATTACTCAGGTGTTGGGCGATTACTGATCTCAGTTTGTGTTCATCAAGCAGGTTTGAAGACAAGGAAGGCTACATGACCTTCATGGATGAGTTCCTGAGGTCAAACTGGGAAAACATGAGAATGTTCTTGACAAACATCTCCAATTCAGAGCCGAGCATGAATGCCTCGGAGTTTGAAGGTTGCATCGACCTCGGCCTGGAACTTTCCATCCTGCATTCCCTTCTCTGTGACATTGTCTCACGCCTGGACCAGGTGCGGCTCTCTCATGTTGACTTCTGTTTCCTTGTTATTCCCCATCAACCACGTTAACCAGTCTTATTGCCTGTGGGAAGAAGCTGTGTAGCATCCTGCTGGTTGTGCAGCTGATGTTGCTGTACCTCTTCCCAGATGGCCTCTTGCCCAACTTGCCTCTTGGTGGGTAGGGAGTGGATAACATTGAACAAGTGTCTGTGAACAGGTGGTCAACATGGACTCGATGGGCTGAAAGGCCTGTTTCCATGCTGTATCTTTCAAATTCAAGATTCAAGATTCAAGAGAGTTTATTGTCAGGTGTCCCAGATAGGACAATGAAATCCTTGCTTTGCAAGAATTAAGAAATGCAAAAATTAAAAAAAATTAAATGTTTATAGGGTCATCTTAAATTAGTATGACAGAATTTTTGTGGTGAATTTAATTTAATTCCCAGATATGGATAAAACGCAAGTCGCTTGAGTTCCTGTGTTGGTGACTCTCTACCTTTAGAATTTAGAGATAAGTGTGGAAACAGGCCCTTTGGCCCACCAAGTCCGTGCTGACCGGTGATCGTCCCGTACACTAACCTAGACACACTAGGAACTATTTAGAATCTTTTACCATAACCAATTAACGTATAAACCTGCACATCTTTGGATTGTGGGCGAAAACCGGAGTACCCGGAGAAAACCCACGAAAACGTACAAACTCCGTACAGACTGCACCCGTAGTCTCGATCGAACCCGGGTCCCCGGTGCTGTAATGCAGCAACGCCCCTTACTAACGTACACCTAACCTCGCTAACGTTCTCCTTTTTCCATCTCCTTTCCATGCACGCTGGGGCGATCCTGGTTCAACCCGTCGCATCCTGCAACACCGACAGACCGAACTCAACAAGCTGCAGCCTCTCCCTGCTATCCTTAATGGCATCACCCACTCTATGGGGGACCCAGGTGCACCTCTGATTCATCACCAGGAGCTCAGGTATGGTGGAGGCAAGCGGGTTAATTACATACAGGCACAAGTCCCTACCATTGCTAATCTATTTAATGTATAATTATTAATTACAAAATAATATTAGGTCCAAAGTTGCATCAACTGTTGGTGTCTATAAGGTGGTGAAATAAATGTAGTAACAGTACCAATATGTACATATTCAGGCATGTTGTTACTTGTGGGCGGAGCACCAAGGCAAATTCCTTGTATGTGAATACTCGGCCAATAAACTTACTTACTTACAATTTACCACTGTTTATAGGTGGTGCAGTGGGTAGAATCGCTGCCTCACAATGCCAGAGACCCAGGTCCGATCCTGATCTCGTGTGCTGTCTGTGTGGAATTTGCATGTTCTCCCCTGTGACCGCGTGGGTTTCCGCCGGGTGCTCCGGTTTCCTCCTGCATTCAGAAGACGTGCGGGTTAAATGTTAATTTGCCCTCTGTAAATTGCCCCTAGTGTGTAGGGAGAGGATGGAAAAATGGCAATGTGAGATAACATGGGATAACACGGGTGGTCGGCATGGACTCGGTGGGCCGAAGGGCCTGTTTCCATGCTGTATCTCTAAACTAAACTAGGCTAAGTTTAGATAAGCTAAACTAAGATAAATTAAGCAAAGATAAGCTACAAATTAAGCTAAAATAAGCTAAACTAACTAAAGCTAGCGAACTAAAACTAAAGGGCAACACAGTGGTGCAGCAGGTAGAGCACCTGCCTCACAGCCACTGAGACCAGGGTTCGATCCTGGCCTCGGGTGCTGTCTGTTTGTACAGAGTGAGCGGAGACCTTGAGGAGGCAATCAGAACCTTTTTTGGGAAGTCACGATGGAGTTTGCTGCCCCTGACCTGCGTGGGTTTTCTCCCAGATCTTCGGTTTCCTCCCACAATCCAAAGACGTGCAGGTTTGTAGATTAATTGGCTTGGTATAAAGGTAAAAATTGTCCTGAGTGGGTGTAGGATGTGCGGGAATCGCTGGTCGGGGCGGACCCGGTGGGCCGAAGGGCCTGTTTCCGCGCTGTATTGCCAAACCTAAAAACGAGACCATTCTCTAGTTTGGCATCATTTTACAGGTGACTGGCTCGCACATTCACAACTCCGTGTGATTCCGTGCAGTTTTAGGGCAGGGCTGATCCCAAACCAGGCTGTGAGGCAAGCGGACAGTATGCTGAGTATGGTGCATCGGTAGACATCTGTTAAGGGCCTGTCCCACTTGGACGTCATTTGCGCGTAATTTACGCGACATCATTTTTACGAGTCACGACGCATGACGCGCAGGATTTTGTGATCTTGCGTGACACGCAAATGATGGTCAAGTGGGACAGGACCCCAAGAGTTGTTGTAAGTATGTTGATTTTCTTCACTGCTCTATGTACTATACTCCTTCAGCCCGTACTGCCGGGTGGACAAGCCGACCTACGTGGCGCCCAAGGACGTGAACCAGGTCAGCGCGTCGATGCTGAGCCTGCAGAGGCCCACGGTGGAGGAGCAGCAGCACCTGAGCAGGTTGCCGAACAGCAGCGCGGCCACGGTTAAACGCACCCAGAGCGCGCCGGCACGGAAGAGACCCTGCGTGTCGCACCAGCCGTCTGGCTGGCAGCCCAGTCCAGACCTGGGGGAGCCCGCCGACCAAGACACCATCACCAACCTGCCCGACCGGCCGTACAGCACCCTGACCAAGATGCCCCACTCTGGCACCCACTCGCTGAGGTCACCGCGCTCCCGATCGCACGCCAGCCCACAGCCCAAAATGCAGGTGACCATGCAATGCTATGGCAGCTCAAGCCCACGTTATGGGGTTAGGCACCTCTGCACTCAATCACATTGGTGCTTGTGGGAACTTGCACTGCACAAATTGGCCCTCGTGTCTCCTATTGTTTCCCACAGCTGCATGAGTCTGTGATTCTACAACTAATGATAACCAAGTCATTGGGAATTCAGAGGTAGTCAGAATGCTGGAAAAACTCAGTGGGTGAGGCATCTTTGGAGAGAAGGAATTGGGAATTCAGCCCACGGTTCCAAACGATCGCAGCAGGTTTATCGCTAGAAAAATGGCTGATATTTATCCCGCAATAATCAGAAAAACCTCTGGGCTATTTCCTATTGTGGCATGTGGGAGTTTGTTATGCATAAATTGGGAATAGCCTTTCCAACATTACTGCATTCAGCATCCACAAAAGCGTCCAATTGGCCGTGAAGAGCGCTGGCACACACATCTTCAGATCGAAAGACTGGCTCAGAGGGTAACAGTTAATGCGAGTGTTTTGGGATTGTGAAAGAGATGCCCTCAGTGATGTGTGCAGGAAGGAACTGCAGATGCTGGTTTACACCGAAGATGGACACAAAGTGCTGGAGTAACTCAGCAGCTCAGGCAGCATCTCTGGAGAAAAGGACTGGTGACGTTTCGGGTCGAGACCCTTCTTCAGAAACATTACCCATTCCTTCTCTCCAGAGATGCTACCTGACCCGCTGAGTTACTCCAGCACTTTGTGTCTTTGGCGTAAACCAGCATCTGCAGTTCCTTTCTACACATACCAAGTTATGAAGTAATGTTCAAAGTGGAGATTGATGGCTTCTTGCCAAAGAAAAGGCACATTTGATTTTGGATGTTTAGATTTTAGAGATACAGCGAGGAAACAGGCCCTTCGGCCCATCGAGTCCACCCTGTCCAGCTGTCACCCCGTGCCCTAGCATTATCCTACACACTAGGGACAATATCCAATTTACAGAAGCCAATTAACCTACAAACCTGTATGTCTTAAGTTTAGTTCATAGATACAGCGCGGAAACAGGCCCTTTGGCCCACCGAGTCCACATCGAGCAGCGATCCCAACACACTAACACTATCCTACACACAGAAGTGACAATTTTACACTTATACCAAGCCAATTAACCTACAAACCTGTACACCTTAGGAGTGAGGGAGAAAGCCGGTGCACCTGGAGAAAACCCACGAGGGCACAGGGAGAACGTACAAAACTACGTACAGACAGCACCTGTAGTCAGGATCGAACCTGGGTCTCTGGCGCTGTGAGGCAGCAACTCTACCGCTGCGCCACCTTGCTGGAATAATTCAGTGGATCAGGCAACAACCCTGGAGATCATATATAGGTGACATTTTGCGTCGGGACCTTTTCCCAGACTAATCGCAAGCGGGCAGGACAGGAAGATGGAAGAGAACAGGGGCAGGACAGAGCAGGGCCAGCAATAGGTGAGCGCAGGTGAGGGGGTTATTTGAAAGGCAGATTATTGGACAAAGGCCAGGGAAGAAGAGACAGGTGTGAGCCCAAAAAAAATAAAGAGTTGGATTTTTAGTTATAGTCATGGAGCGTGGAAACGGCCCAGTTTGCCCACACTGACCAATATGTTTGCCCACACTAGATTTACCTGCCCGCATTTGATCCGTATCTCTCTAAACATATCCTACCCACCTGTCCTGTCTAAATTTTTCTTGAATGTTGTGATCGTACCTGCCGCAACCACCTCCTCTGGCAGCTCATGTCATACATCCTCCACCGTGAAATATTTAATAGGATTCTGAGGGGTAACCTTTTTCACACAAAGGGTGGTGGGTGTATGGAACGAGCTGCCAGAGGAGGTAGTTGAGGCAACGTTTGACGAAATAGTTAGACAGGTACATGGATGGGACAGGTTTGGAGGGAGATGGGCCAAATGTGGGCAGGTGGGACTAGTGTAGCTGGGACATTGTTGGCCGGTGTGGGCAAGTTGGGCCGAAGGTCCTGTTTCCACACTGTATCACTCTATGGCTGTAATTCTTCTCGTTCCATATCCCGGTTGCTCTAATTCTCTTCTTTCCGTGGCAGACCCATCATCCCCGCCTAATGCCGGTCGATTCGTTCAGGAAGTCCCAAGTCCCCTGGGAGCGTAACTCTGGAATCGAGAAATGGTCCTCACAGATGGAGTCCGAGAGTCAAGGCAGCAGGCCCTTTGAGAAGGTAAATGGAGGATCCTGCGCAAGATAAGGGTTGGTCATGTCATTGTGTTTGGTGCAGACATGGTGGGCCAAAGGGCACATTCGTGTGCTCTTGAATTTTATGTTCTGAGATCAATGTTCTCACCAGCTGTGAAAACCAAAGTGTTTTGTTTCAGTTGAGGGAATAAATATCATCTCTTTTGTTTTCCTCGCCGCCCTCCCACAGTACGAGCAAGACATCGCCGGTTTGCAGACAACCGTGGGGACAATCGCCCAGGACCTGAAGGAGCTCGGAAACCGCATTAGTAAACACCTCGAGAAAACGCTTCAAGAAAGTGAGGAGAAGCAGAGAAAGCAACTGGAGGAAAAGGACCTATTGATCTCAAATCTCACCAGCAGGTGAGTGAAGAAAAAAATATCCCTCAATTAAATCAGCCGAGATTATGAAGTTGTTAGCTCAACAAAAGATGAAATGTATGCAAAGAAAATAGATTCGAGATTCAATTTATTTATTGTCATGTGTCCCAGATAGGACAATGAAATTCTTGCTTTGTAGCAAATAGACTGGTATCTTGAGCTAAACACAAGGTGCTTGAGAAAACATTCCAATCAAATCATTCCAAGATGGTGCCCAACCCTGGCGACTATTTACGTGCGAGCCACAGAAACAGATCTACGATCACATTTCACAATCGCTCCGCACTTTTAACTCACTACTCCTACAGCAACATTTCTTAAGTTAACTATGATCTTCTTAGACTCCACTAAGAACCAGGGGCCACAATTTAAGAATAAATAGTAAGCCATTTAGAATGCAGACGAGGAAACGCTTTTTCTCACAGAGAGTTGTGAGTCTGTGGAATTCTCTGCCTCAGAAGGCGGTGGAGGCCGGTTCTCTGGATACTTTCAAGAGAGAGCTAGATAGGGCTCTTAAAGATAGCGGAGTCATGGGATATGGGGAGAAGGCAGGATTGGGGATGATCAGCCATGATCACATTGAATGGCGGTGCTGGCTGGAAGGGCCGAATGGCCTACTCCTGCATCTATTGTCCATTGTCTATCTATTACTGTCTTTATCTTGCACTAAACGTTATTCCCTTATCCAGTATCTGTACACTGTAAATGACTCGATTGCAATCGTGTGTTGTCTTTCTGCTGACTGGTTAGCACACATTAAAAGCTTTTCACTGTACCTCGGTACACGAGACACTAAACTCAACACCATACAGTGATAAAAACAGCAATAAACAATAAAATAAACTCAGCAGGTCAGGAACTACCTGTAGTGGGAATGGGCGAGCGACATTTTGAGTTGGACTTTTCATCACACTACAGGGCTACAACCCGAAATGCCATCTGTCTATTCCCTGCACAGATTCTGCCTGGCAGCAGGAGTTTAGTTTAAGATAGACAAAAATGCTGGAGAATCTCAGTGGGTGCGACAGCATGTATGGAGCGAAGGAAATAGGCAACGTTTCTGGCTCAAACCCTTCTTCGGACTGTAGGGTGGGGGGGGGGGGATGAAGAAAAGAAGTGGAGGAGCCAGAGGGCTGAGGGAGAGCTGAGAAGGAGAGGAGACAGTGAGGGCTACCTGAAATTAGAGAAGTCAATGTTCATGCCGCTGAGGTACAAACTACCCAAGCGAAATATGAGGTGCTGCTCCTCCAATTTCCGGTGGTCCTCACTGGCCATGGAGGAGGCCCAGGACAGAAAGGTCGGATTGAGTTTAGTTTAGTTTAGTTTAGAGATACAGTGTGGAAACAGGCCCACAGAGGCCGCACCAACCAGCGATTGCCCCCGACACTAGCATTATCCTAGGGACAAGTTACAATTTTTTTTAACCAAAGCCATTAAGTTACAAACCTGTACGTCTTTGGAGTGTGGGAGGAAACCGGAGCACCCGGAGAAAACCCACGCGGTCATGGGCAGCATCACTGGAGAGAAGGAACGTGTGCCGTTTTGGGTCAAGACCTTTCTTCAGACTGAGAGTCAGGGGGGAGAGAGAGCCGCAAGACGTGGAAGGATGAATGAGGTGGGAAAACACCTCAGTTGTCGGTTCTTCTGAATACAGTGGAGCCTTCCTTCCACTACCTTACTGTAGATGTGTACCTTGTTCTACAGCACAGCATGAACGCGCATTGTGATGTTTTTTTTTCTGCTCCAGGCTTGACGCAATAGAAGAGGAAAGAAAAAAGGACATTGATAAGTTAGAAATCACGGCCCAGAATAAGATAGCGTGTTTGGTAAGTAATATCTCACTGGGCAGCATGCTTGCATGTTGCAATTAGATCCAAGGACAGAGTACAGAGGAAAACCATTTGACCCTTTTTTTGTGGAATTTAATATAATTTGCTTTGTTGTATACACACCCGCCATTTTGTGGTGATATATGGACCCACCATTTTGTGAAGGGATACATGGGCCCGCCATTTTGTGTGGGAGGTTCTTTTACAACCAGCATGGGCCTGTGGGCTGAACGGCCTTTTTTGGGAATGACCTGTGATTCAATAGCAAATAGCCGTAACTTAACAGGATGTGCTTCATTGCAGGAAAGTCGCCTCCTTTCGATGGAGCAACAGCATGCAGAGCTTCTGAATGCCGTCAGCACGATGAGGGTCAACCAACAACCAGCAACCTCCAGCCAGGGTACTCGTACAGATACCCCATCCCAGGCTCCAACCGGCTCTGGTCTCCCACCAACCAGACCCAAGACACAACCGGATACCACCGACAATCAGATCGTGGAGAATGGCCAAGTCGAGAACGGCCCTGTATAAAGACTTTCCCTCAACCCCAAAACTCTGTTTGTTCTCCTGTGTACAAGAGGACATGTGAAATTTCTAAGCAAAAATTCCTGCTCATTCATTAGTCTCCCACATCATTGCACTCTTTAAAAGTTTGCATTGCGTATGAGGGCCGGACCTTGGATAAAGCCATCCCTATATTATTGAGTAGGTTGACAAGCTTTCTTGGTGTCAGAGTGTGTAGCAGAGAGATGCGCCAATCTCTGGCACTACTTTGGAATGGAGTTCAAGTTTAGGGTTAACCATATATGGAGTCCCATAATGTACACACCCCAGGAACAGGTCACACAACTGGAAGTTTGTAACTCTGGTTGAATGTCCTCCATCCCCACATCAAATCCATTGTTTAATTTAGTTTAGTTTCGAGACACAGCGTGGAAACAGGCCCTTCGGCCCACCGCGTCCGTGCCAACCAGCGATCCCTTTGCACTAACACTAGGGACAATTGACAATTTTTACCAAGCCAAATAACCTACAACATCTGCACGTCTTTGGAGTGTGGGAGTAAACCTGAGCACCTGGAGAAAACCCAAGCAGGTCACGGGAGGACATACAGCAACCAGGATGTAGTCAGGATCGAACCTGGGGCTCTGGCGCTGTAAGCAGCAACTCTACCTCTGCCTCACAGTGCTGCCCCAAACTGGATCGATTGGGACTCCAAAATGCTGGGTCTCATTTTTTATTTGAGATCTAGCTTGTCACATTTGAAATTAACACACACACACACACACACACACACACACACACAGACACACACACACACACACACACTCCAAGACTGCCATAATTCTGATCGCTGAAGCTTCACTTCACTCTGTGACCGACTTAAATTGAATACACATTGGAGCTGTGGAGTGTGCCTTGATGTAAATAGTTTTTTTAATTATAAAGCAAACAGTTCTTGGTGCATTAGTTGCTCAACTATAAACGCCCTTGATGGCATTACCTTCTAGAGCCACAGTGGTTCTTCTGGTGAAAAGACTACCACACTGTTGCTAACTAATTGAATTACCAAGCTAGTAGCAATAGAGGACTGATAAAATGTTAAATATATTGTGCTGTACATTTTGAAAGCAAAAGCTTCAAGCTTCAAAAATATTATTTTTGTGAACAGTTTCAATTTAATTTCTCTTTTTCTGTTAACAGTTATTAAACATGTCAACAATTATTGGTGTCAGGGGTTATGGGGAGAAGGCAGGAGACTCGGAGAGATAGATCAGCCATGATTGAATGGCAGACTAGACTTGATGGGGCGAATGGCCTAAATCTGCTCCTATATCATGAATGTGAACAGAAAGAAAATGTTGCTGTTGGTTATCAATGTCTGACTGGCAGAGTTTTGAATGTTGATGGATGACCAGGAATGGGACAGATTAGTTGACTCTGGCAAAGATGAGGATTTCAGCACCTGATAAACTCTGGTGTGGAGGGGGATGCGCAAAGCCAAACTGAGATGGAATTGCTGGAAGCAGACATAGTGATCTCAGTGTTAGCTCATGAACCCACACTTTCACACTGTACAGTTTATCAAAATTCATATCTGTCTTTAAAATACAGCTTTCCAACTATCATTTGTTGACCATTATTTATTTGACTTTAATGTTTGTAGACTTTGAGTAAACGGTGGTGTAAGCAAACGGTGGCCAGATGCAAAATGATAAATGGTGATCGATACATTCAGGGGCGATGAGAGAAATTTGGCCATTTTGTGAGATGATCGTGTGATCACCATTTTATGATTTGATTTGACATGCCCCATCATTTTAGGAAATTAAGACGAGTGTGCCAGCCATTTTGTGATGTTTTATGGTCCTGTCATCATTTTCTGAGAAAATGTATGAGGTGATAGATGCACCTACCATTCTATGAGGTGATAAATGTGTCCACCATTTTGTGTTATATAAATGCCCACTTTTTGTGAGGTGATAATCACTCACAGTTTTGTGAGGTGATATATGCACCCACCATTTTGTGATATTTTGGAATATTATATGACCTGGCCATTCCACTGTGAGATGATATAAGCGTTTGTATGTACTGGAAGCAGTCACCATTTTGTGTGGTGATATGTGTGCCCACCATTTTGTGTGGTGATATAGGGAGGTTTCACGGCAGTCGGGTCACAACCCATGACCCGTGCTGTTGCTACGCTACCCCAAGTGGATTACATGCGATGAACTGCAGGTAAGCACTTACAGCGTAGCGGGCCCGTTAAAACCCGCCGAAATGGTCAATTTTTGCGCTGTAAATAATTATGTAAATCGGGATAAGCATGAGATACATTTAGCCAACTTCAGAATTCCAAAAGTGAGGAGAAATGACGGTATATAGTACCTTCATTTCGCTTCACTTTTGGAATTCAGAAGTTGGGTACATGTCTCTCACGCTTACCCGACTGCCACAATGTTTTTACAGCGCAAAAATCCAACATTTTGGCGGTTTTTAACAGGTCGGAAAGTACGGGTTTCTTGCATTAATAACATGTACCGGAAGTGACGGATGTCCTCCAGATGGATTCAGCGGCTCCGTGTGTCAAGCCCTATGACCCAGTGACCTTACGTGCAAACCTCCTATATGCACCCACCATTTTGTGTGGTGATATATGGACCCACCATTTTGTGTGTGATATATATATGTACTTACCATTCTATGAGGTGATAAATGTGCCCACCATTCTGTGTTATATAAATGCCCACATTTTGTGAGGTGATAATCACTCACCATTTTGTGAGGTGATGTATGCATCCACCTTTTTGTGATGTTATACGATATGGCCACCACTTTGGAGACAATACATATTTACACCATTTTGTGATGTGAATATGCAGAGAGAAAAAAAAAATGTATATTTTCCCAAAATGGCTCTTATTTTGAAGCACGTCTGACATCTGCATGGCTACTCAAATAAATAATAAAATATATGTTGCCAACTTCTGCAATTTTTCTTCAATTAATGTAATCTACAGACGTAAATAGTCAAGAGAGCAGCAATAGTGTTTTTGCACACTCGTGCAAGGGTGGTGCAGGGCAAATTGTTGTCCGATGGGGCTGTTCCCTTCCGAGCTCTGGTGACTAGGAATTCTTGATCATCGATAACTCTGATCCGGCTGTCAGTTCATAAGTGATAGGTGCAGGATTAGGCCATTCGGCCCATCAGGTCTACTCCGCCATTCAATCATATCTTTCCCTCTCAACCTCATTCTCCTGCTTTCTCCCCATAACCCCTGACCCACTTACTAATTATGAATCTGTCAATCTCTGCCTTAAACATACCCATTGATGGCCTCCACTGCCATGTGTGGCAATTAATTCATCAGATTCACCCTCTGGCTAAAGAAAGTCCTCTTTCTAAAGGTACTTTTATTCATTGGCCAAAATGCTTTACATTGGTATAAGAATAGTATAACAAACAACAGTGGTTCATAGATTAAATACAAACATCACTACATACATATAGCCCTCGCTCAGAGGACGTCAAGAAAGGCTTGGGAGTAGAGGTGAGTTTTTAGTCTCGACTTAAAGGAGTCGATGGAGGGGGCAGTTCTGATGGGAAGAGGGATGCTGTTCCACAGTCTAGGAGCTGCAACCGCAAAGGCGCGGTCGGTCGCCCCTGAGCTTATGCCTAGACCGCGGGATGTTCAGCAACCCCAAGTCGGCCGATCTGAGGGACCTGTGGCGGGTGAGCAGACTTTTAATGTAGGTGGGGGCAAGCCCATTGAGGGCATTGTAGACATGAAGGAGGATCTTGAGATTCATTCAGAACCGCACAGGGAGCCAGTGGAGAGAGGCCAGGATCAGGGTGACGTGGTCCCTTTTTCGGGTGCCCGTCAGGAGTCTCGCTACGGGCTCTTTGGCCCGAGTCCATACCAACCATCTTCACCAGTTCCACCTGCCCTCATTTGGCCCATATTCCTCTAAACCTTTCCTATCCATGTATCTGTCCAAGTGTCATTGAAAGCTTGTGATTGTACATTCTCTGGCAGCTCATTTCATACACCCGCCTCCTCAGAGAATGGAAGAATGTGGATCACTGACAAGCGGAGATTAGTTTAACTGGGTCCATCCCAACATTTAAGAAACAGTTAGACAGGTACATGGCAAGACACAAAATCTGGAGTAACTCAGCGGGTCAGGCAGCATCTCTGGAGAGAAGGAATGGGTGACATTTCAGGTCCAGACCCTTCTTCAGACCGAGGGTGGCGGAATCCTTCTCACATAAGACCGAAGAAGGGTCTTGATCTGAAACGTCACCCCATCCCTTCTCTCCAGAGATGCTGCCTGTTCCGCTGAGTTACTCCAGCCTTTTGTGTCTATCTTAGGTTTAAACCAGCATCTGCAGTTCCTCCCTATGCACAAGTGCATGGATAGGACTGGTTTGGAGGGATATGAGCCAAATTCAGGCAGGTGGGACCAGTGTAGATGGGACATGTTGGCCACTGTGGACATGTTGGCCGCTGTTCCTGTTTCCACTCTTTGTCACTGACTCTATGGTGGAAGGTGGAGGTGTAATTTAATCTTTTCTGATGCTAGTTTTTTTTCTACTGAGATAAGCAGAGGAAGTGTTGGAGATAACATCACCTCCACACTGAATCCGGCTTAGAATTAGAGTGCCTTCAGAGTAAAGTTTGACTGACGAATAAAATCAAAATAGCAACACCCTTCCCAGCTGCCATTTGGACAAAACCCGAGATCAACTTCTCACATGCGAGGCATTCAGCCTCGCTGGAGCAGGTCGGGTTAGACCGGTCTTGAGGCACAGCCGGCCCAGAGACATGGTTCGTGACCAAACGTACTCTAACTTTCAGCTTGTCCATGGCCGCAGGGACGATGAGAATGTCCAGAGGCGCAACGAGGCTCGACGAGGTAAGGAGAAGCTCACCGACAGCTCGTCAACCCAGCAAGAATAACCAAGGTCAAGTCTAGTTTAGCGGGGGGGGGGGGGGGGGGGGGGGTATACAGGTCATTTGGACCATCGAGCCCATGCTGACCAGCGTTGAGAGGGGGGGTTAATGAGATGGTGTGGAGGGAGGCTGAGTGTAAGGGGAGTGGGAGAGCATAGGAAGGAAGGGCATCTGGGGAGAGAGTGGGGTTAAGGGTGATGAGCGGATAAGAGAGCAGGAAGCTGAAGAAGAGGGGAGAATGGGGAAGTAGGATACTTTAATTTGGTTAGATGTTTAGTTTAATTTAATTTAGTTTAATTTAATTTAGTTTAGCTGTTGAGTTGAGTTTAGTTTAGAGATACACAAAGGAAACAGGCCTTTCGGTCCACTGGGTCTATGCTGACCAGCTTACACTAGTACCATTCTACACACTAGTGACATTTTGCAGAAACCAATTAACTTACAAACTTGTACATCTTTGGAGTGTGAGACGAAACCGGAGCACCCGGATAATTTTTTTTATTAGAAGTAAATACATAATAAAAAGCATTTTGTTTGTTATAGTCATACATTATTAATATTATTTATATTAACAATTGTATAGTAATTGTACTTATATTTTTTAAATTTTTATATAGATAGAAAGTAGTAGAGAGGGGGAAAGGGAAAAAAAAACAAAAGAAGAATGGAGTATTCAACTGATTATGCATCCTTGGAGATATGTCCGCCGATTATAAAATGTAATTCTTCATCTATTCCTTAATTCAGGTTTCAGTCAGGTTCTCGTGCCGCACCAGTCTGCCCCTTCAAATATTCAACGAATGGGGACCATATTCTTGTAAATAGTTCTTGTTTGTCCATTAAGACAAATCTTAATCTTTCCAAATGTAGGGTCTCCAACATTTCCATATTCCACATTTTAATTGTGGGGGTTATCGGGCCTTTCCAAAATTGTAATATTTATTTTTTCCCAATTATTAAACTATAATCGATAAAGGTTCTTTGATTTGTTGTAAATAATTGATTTTGTTCTAGTATTCCTAATATTATTAATTTTGAATCAGGGACCAATTTGGTATTGACGACTTCCGAAATTATCTTAAACATTTCTGTCCAAAAATTATTAATTTTTATACAGCTTACAAATGTGTGCATTAGATTAGCCTCTAAGTGTTGACATTTATCACAAATAGGGGATACACATGGGAAGATTCTATTTAATTTGGTTTTTGAAAAGTGCAATCTATGTAATACTTTAAATTGTATTAAAGAATGTCTAGCATTTTACGAACAGTGATGTATATGTTGTAAGCTTTCGTCCCATATTTCTGGCCCTATTATTTGACCTAGTTCGTTTTCCCATGATTGCCTACATATTTCCGTCATGGGTGAGTCATTATCTAATAAAATATTATAAATATAAGATATCATTTTTTCTGTGTTCGCATGTTTATTCAAACATTCATCAAGAATTTCTGTCTTTCGATGTCTATAGTCCTGTGTATTTGACTTAGCATAGTCTCTAATTTGTAGATATCTAAAGTAGTCTTTTGAATGACGCCCATAAATTTGTTGTAGTTCCTGAAATGAGAGAAATGAACTTTTCCTATAGAGATCGCCCATCTTAGTAATTCCGTGATTTTTCCATCGTAAAAAACCTTTGTCCATCATTGAGGGTTTAAATGTAGCATTGTTTACAATGGGAAGTGATAGTGGTAAACAATCCAATTTTAGTGTCTTCTTTAATTGTTTCCAAATGCGTATTCCACTGTCTATTATAGGGTTTTCTTTATAGGTTTTTTTGCTTAATTTAGTAATAGCAAATAGAATCGACCCAATTTCAAAAGTCTTCCTTTTCCATTTTTAACCAATCTGGTTGCTTGTCCAGTTCTTCCAACCAAAAATTCATATTTTTAATTTTAACTGCCCAATAATAAAACATAAAATTCGGTAGTGCTAAACCTCCATTAATTTTTGATTTACATAAGTGTTTTTTATTTATTCAGTGGTTCTTATAATCCCAGATAAAGTTGGTGACTATAGAGTCAACCTTCTTAAAAAAAAATTTTGAGAGATATATCGGGATTGATTGAAAGAGGTACAATAGTTGCAGGAGAAAAATCATTTTTATCGCATTAATTCTACCCAACATTGAAATAGGTAATGTTTTCCAATATAAAATATTCTTATGTAATTTGTTCAATAAAGGCAGAACATTAGATTTAAACAAAGAAGTATATCTCTTTGTTACATAAATTCCAAGATATTTAAGTTTCTCATTTACTATTTTAAAAGGGAATTGTTGTAGTATATGTGGATTACTTTCCATTATTGGCATGATTTCACTTTTATTCCAATTAATTCCTGTATCCTGAGAACGAGCCCTATTGAGTTATTAAATTTAATAAGTTAGGGATACTAACTTCAGGTTTTGTGAAGTAAATTAATACATCGTCTGCGTACAAAGAGATTTTATTTTCAGTGTCGTTAGTTTTATACCCATATATTTCAGGATGGGACCTCACACTTTGTGCTAATCTCTATTACAAGTGCAGATAATAGCGAGGATAACGGACATCCTTGTCTACAGCCTCGAGATAAGTTAAATTTAGTTGATAACATTTGATTTGTTGATATTCTAGCTGTTGGATTAGTATATAAAAGTTTTACCCATGTACTAAACTTCTCGCCCAGTTGAAAAATTTCCATAACCGAAAATAAATGGGGCCATTCCACCTGGTCAAAAGCTTTCTCAGCATCTAACGAAATAATTGCTTGGTCTTTGTTAATACTTCTTTTTGAGTATATAATATTGAATAATCGTCTCAGGTTATATGAGGAATACTGTTTTGGTATAAATCCTGTTTGATCCGGGTGTATTAATTTATTAATCACTGTACTTAATCTTTGTGCTAGGATTTTAGTTAATATTTTTTGATCAGTATTTAGAAGAGCTATAGCTCTATATGATCCTGGATCATCCAGATCCTTATCTATTTTGGTATAAGTGTTATAATAGATTCATTTAGCGTTTCTGGTAATTTCTGTTGGGTATAAATATGTTCATACAGTGTCTTCAAACGCGGAACAATCAGGTCATAGAACGTTTTATAAAATTCCGAGCCAATGCCATCTGATTTACCGGGGATTTACCATTTTTTAGAGATCTGATAGACTCTTCAATTTTTTTTACTGTTATTTCAGTGTCTAATAATTCTCTATCTTTCAAATCTAACCCTTTAAGATTGCATTTTTGTAAGAATGCTTCTATTCCTGTCCGTTGATCTATCGTTTTAGCAGAATAAAGGTTTTGATAATCTTGCAGAAATCTCTCGTTAATATCCTTAGATTGTACTAGTGGTTCTCCTTTGTCTGATTTAATCCTATGAATTGTTTTTTCCCCGTCCAGTTTCCGTAATTGACGAGCTAATAATTTTTGAGGTTTATCACCAAATTCAAAATGTAATTGTTTAGTATATTGATAAAATTTTACAACTTGGTCTGAATATATTTAATTTAATTTTTATTTCAATACTGCAATTTTATTGTGTTTTATCATGGTTGGTGTAAAACGCATTCTCTATGTCTAATTGTTTAATTTCCCTTTCCAATGCCTGTTGTATCACCCGATTCTTTTTATTATGAAATGCTTGGGAGGAGATGCTTGGCTCCACGAGTAAATGCTTTAAATGTTTCCCATAGTAAGGAGGCAGACGTTTCCGGGTTATCATTTATTTCAAAGAACGTATTAATCTGTTTAGTAAGATATTCCTGAGATGCTTTTTCCTTTAAAATTTGTGGGTTAAGTCTCCATTGTACCTGTTTCTCCGTCCTTCCATTTATTTTAATCATAAATGTTAAAGAGGCATGATCCGAGATTATAATATTGTGGTATTTCGAATTATAAGTAAATGGAATAAGCTTAGAGTCCATCAAAAAATAATCTATTCTTGAATATGTTTTATGCACCGGTGAATAAAATGAATATTCTCGTCCAGTTGGGTTTTCTATTCTCCAAACATCTTTGATATTACTAGTATCTATATATGCGTTTAATAAATCACTGGAGTGTGATTTTGTTTTCCGTTGTCTTGATAGTGTTAATGAGTGGGGGACAGTACAGACTCAGTGGGCCAAAGGGCCTGTTTCTGTGCTGTATCTCTAGCCTGAACACAGCCTCTCTGGGCTGAAAGAGTGCAGAATTCCGTTGGGATCGAGTAGATTAGAACTGGGGATTTATCCAGTGACTGTGTCTGCCTGCGATACAGACAAAGATACAATCTTCAAAAAAAGTGATGAAGAAATATTTACCACGCAGTGAATATTTTTAACTTTATAATAGCTGATATAACATCAATGATCTTGTTTCACTGAGGCTTCAAACAGTAATTATGTCCTCTATGAAGTACATAATTCTTACAGTACCTACAGTACATAATGTGAAGTAATTTTTAGTTTTGTTTAGAGATACAGCTGAAAAACAGATCTTTCAGCCCACTGAGGCCACGCCGATCATCGATCACCCGTTCACACTAGTTCCGTTATCCTACTTTCTCATCCACTCCCGATCGACTGAAGGCAATTTACAGAGGGCAATTGACCTGCAAACCCGCATGTTTTTGAGATGTGGGAGGAAACCAGAGCACCCAGAGTAAACCCACGCGGTCGCAGGGAGAATGTACAAATTCCACACAGACAGCACCCGAGATCGGGATCGAACCCGGGTCTCTGGAGCTGTGAGGCAAAGGCTCGACCAGCTGCTCCTCTCGGACGACCATTTATCTTTTGCAATGATTTGCTTGAAAATTGAACTCATGACTTCAAAGCAGCAGGGAAATTTAGATGCAGTTAATTATCTAACCTGGAACATGAAAAAATACTAGTATTAGCAATGATGTCGGCAAATCTATGGGATCGTATTAAAGATTCACCTGGTTTGCTATTGTCCTACAGAGAAGGACATCTCTCCCTGGCCTGGTTCACATTATGTACTGGATGTACTGTAATAATTATGTACTTCATTCAGGATATAATTACTGTATGAAGCCTCCTAGTGACTCCAGTGCCAGGTTTGACATGTTGGCTGGTGTGGGCAAGATGGGCCGAAGGGCCTGTTTCCACACTATAAGACTCCATGAATCTGTGACTCTACTGATATAACTCAGCAGGCAGCATCTCTGGAGAACATGGAAAGACAACGTTTAGGGGGCGGGATCCTCCTATAGACTGACTGAAGATCCGGAGAAGGGTCCTGTCCCGAAAACAGTGCCTATTTTAGTTTAGGTAGACAAAAATGCTGGAGAAACTCAGCGGGTGAGGCAGCATCTATGGAGCGAAGGAAATAAGCAACGTTTCGGCCCAAAACCCTTCTTCAGACTGATGGGGGGGAGTCCTTTCATTTAGTTTCATTGTCCTATCAGGGACACATGACAATAAACTCTCTTGAATCTTGAAGTTTGAGAAAAAAAAAAATTAAAAGACACAACACAACAGTAAATTAGTCGCTGGTGAGATAAGAGTTTACAGTCCTGATGGCCTGTGGCAAGAAACTCCGTCTCTGTTTTCACAGCGTGACAACGTGTCCACGTGGGTTTCCTCCGGCTGCTCCGGTTTCCTCCCACGTCCCAAAATCGTGTGGGTTTGCAGGTTAATTGGCCCTCTGTAAATATTCTCTGGTGTGTAGGGAGTGGATGAGAAAGTGGGCTAACATAGAACTGGTGTCAATAAGTGATCGATGGTGGGTGCGGACTGGGTGGGCCGAAGGGCCTGTTTTCTTGCTGTATCTCAAAACTAACCTAAACTAAACTAAACTAAACTCAACTAAACTGCTGGATTATTGTAAAACCATGTGACTCACTCTTAACACCTCCCTCAGTTCCGGGATAATTATGGATGGATATTAAATGGTAGCACTGTCAGTAACTTACACATCCTGTGAAAAAATTAATTAAATGTTTTCGGGTAAATACTGTCGACATTTTTAGTTTCAGCTTGTGAGACACAGCATGGAAACAGGCCCTTCGGCCCACTGACCCGATGCTGACCATCGATCACCCATTCACACTAGATCCAGCAAGGATTTCATTGTCCTATCTGGGACACATGACAATAAACTCTCTTGACTTGACTTGACTTTACATATCATCCAATTTTCTCATCCACTCCCTGAACATTAGGAGCAGTGTTTTATTTTTAGCAGAGGCCAATTAACCTACAAACCTGCACATGTCTGGGATGTGGGAGGAAACCGGAGCACCCGGAGGAAACCCACGCGGGTCACAGGTAGAACGTGCAAACTCCACACTTGAGGTCAGGATCGAACCCGGGTCTCTGGCTCTGTAAGGCAGTAACTCTACCGCTGATCCACCCAGTCTCCTGCTCATATTGTCTTGTCTTCTTCTGATCTGGGCCTCAAGCAGTTAGAGCGATCTCTTAAAACCATGATGCCTGGGCATCGAGTGCCCAAACTGCAGGGAACTGATGTGTAAATATTATCGTACTATAGTTCTATCAGCCCGCTGAGTTACTCCAGCACTTTGTGGGTTTTTTTTTGTCAACCAGCATCTGCAGTTCCTTGCAACTACCTCTGTTATTTTGCAGGTTGGAAAGGAGATATTACCTGCGGGGGCTGGACCATTCTATGTGGAAAAGCTTGCATCCTGTACTTTGTCATTGCGACCATCTTCCTCACCTTTCTCATCCTGCTCGTGGCCAGCCTTGTGAACAGTAAGTCCTTCAAACCAGATAAGTTTCAATGAGGTCTCCCCTCATTCTTCAAAACTCCATGTACAGGCCCGGTGCCGTCAAATACTCATCATAAATTAACCCATTCATTCCTGGGATCATTCTTGTAAACCTCCTCGGGAATTGGGTGGAAATCCTGGGGGGGACGGGGGACACGGGGGACACACGTTCCCCCCCCCCCATGCTTTGAGAGGTGGGGCCCATGTTTTGTAATCCGGACTTTATCAGACACTTTCTAAGAGCTGAATCGGCCCATTCGCTGGGCCTTCCAGCGCCCGGCGCGGCTTAAAATCAAACTGCTGCATCGAGGCGATCAAGGCGATCGAGGCTCCCGATGTTACCGTCCACAGGATGTTGAAACCCCCGCCGACCGATGAAAGGCCCAACCAAGTCAGCTCCCGATGTTACCGTCCACAGGGCCCACGGCCAAAGCCTCGCGTGTGTGCGCATGCGCATGTGCGGCCGTCAAGAAATTGGCCCCCCCCCCCATGTTTTGATAGCGATTTCCGTGCCGGCCTCTGTACCCCCTCCAGGGCCCCTACAACACATCCTTCCTCAGATATGATGCACAATATTGCTCACAATACTCCAAATACGGCCTGACCAGCGTCCTATAGAGCCTCAGCATTACAGCCTTGTATGACCTATGTATGTGTGCAAATCAGGTGTATGACCTTCTAGACAGAGGTGCTGCCTGTCCCGCTGAGTTACGCCAGCTTTTTGTGTCTATCTTCGGTTTAAACTAGCATCTGCAGTTCCTTCCCACACATTTTGTCTGAAAGAATGACACACTTTGAAAATGCCACAGCTGAAGCATTATTGACGTTTGTTGCTGTTTGATGTTTCTTTGATGCGAAAATTTGCCTCTCTCTGTCTTTCAGTCTTAGCAGTTAGAAACAATTTCAGAGGGAAGGCTACTGACCAGAATCTGCTAAGGAATGGTAAGTTAGTGAACTTGCTTCAGAGGATACTAGTTATTTAGTCTTGCATTGGCTCTTGAAAGGCAAAACCTGCCACCACTGAAAAAAAACTGGTGAGTCTTTGCTCCATTCCCTCTATAGGAAAGACAGTAGATTTGCCTTTGATGAAAGTTTCACTCTTAAGACACAACAGGGATGAAAGCAGTTTAGTTTAATTTAGAGAGACAGCACAGAAACAGATCATTCTGCTATCCCAAGTCCATGCTGACCATTGGTCAACTGTGCACATTGGTTCTATGTTATCCCACTTTCTCATCCACTCCCTACACGTTAGGGGTAATTTACAGAGGGACAATTAAAAAAAAAATGTTTTAAATATTTTTATTAGAAGCAATGTACATGCATAATAATCATGGTACATAACATAATACATTTCATGTACAACTTCTTTAAAAAAAAATTTGGATAGAAAAGAAAGAAGAAAAAAGCAAAGCTTGAGGATAGTAGTGATGTGTAGGGGCGCAATAATTAACGGTTAATGATTCATAATTAGATAAATAGACTGCGTCCTTAGAAGTGTTAAAAAAAAGACAAAAAAAAGGACCCCGAAAATAAAGGGGCCTTAAGAAAAGAAAAGAAATCAGAAGAAAATGCAAAAAAGATAGAACTGAACAGAAAAGAAGGGGAATGAGCCTAATTCGTAACGTTACGCACCCCTCACCTAGTTCTAAAACGGTTACTTTCCAGGGTTATGTTGCACCATATTACACGTAATAAATCAATGAAAGACGACCATATCTTAAAGAATTGTTCTGGTTTTCCTGCTAGAACAAGTCTCACTTCCTCGAGATGTAATATTTCCGACACATTTGTAATCCACATTTTAAACGTCGGGATACGTGCGTTTTTCCAGAATTTAAGTATACGTTTTTTTGCCGTCATCAAACCATAGTTGAGGAAACATCTTTGAAATGACGTTAGCTCAGAACAGGCTTCCATTGCTCCGAAAATAATCAATTCTGTGTTTGGTTTCCAGTCTTGTTTTAAATAGTTTTGAAAAAGTTTCAAAAATGTCCTTCCAAAATTTCTGAAGTTTTCCACAGGAGACAAATGAATGTGCTATTGTTGCTTTCTGTCTTAGACACTTATCACAGATGGGAGAGACATTTGGAACATTTTTATTTAGTTTAGTTTTCGAGTAATATAATCTATGTACAATTTTAAATTGGATCAGGGTGTGTCTGACATTAATTGAACATTTGTGTACATATAACAAATAATCTTCCCATCTGTCCTTAGGGATTTCTATAGCCAGTTCTTGTTCCCACTCTTTTCTTATACCATCTGTAGAAGGTATATCTATGTTTAAAATAGTATTATAGAAATATGATGTTCAGTGATCCAATTCTACCTGTCTATTCATGCCTTGCTCCAGTGGATCCAACGTCAGGTTTTGATAATCTTGTGAATATTTTTTCAGATAATATCGGATTTGCAAAAAATCTAAAATATTGGTTACTTTCCAAATTGCATTTAAGCTGTAATTCTTGAAATTATAATTTTTTTCCCATTTCGTACATATCTTCCCAAGTCTTAATTCCTAATCGTTCCCAATGAGTAAACGTTTCATCGATAGTCGATGGCTTAAACGACGGATTATTAACTATCGATGAAAGAAGCGAAAGGTTTCTTAATTTAAGAGTGGATTTTATTTGTCTCCAGATTCGTATTGTGCTGTGGATCATCGGATTTCTCTTATATATTGTGCTTTTCAATTTTATTGGGGAGAGAAGGGTCGCTCTTATGTTAAAAGGAGTGCAATCCTCTCTCTCCATTATTGTCCATTCTGCCTGTAATGTTGAGCTGTCCAGCCAGTATATTATATTTTTAATGTTTACTGCCCAATGATAATACATGAAGTTGGGAAGTGTAAGTCCACCAAATTCTTTGGGTTTACATAAATGTTTTCTTTTTAATCTATGTGATTTATAGTCCCATGTGAAATTTGTAATATATGAGTCAAGTTTTTTGAAAAAAAAAATAGGTATTGATTGAAATAAGTACAGAATTTGTGGAAGAAAAATCATTTTAATGGCATTTATTCTGCCTATTAAGGACATCGGTAGTGTTTTCCAAAATTGGATCAACGCTTGTAATTTAGTAAGTAATGGCAGATAATTTGCATTAAATAAAGAATTATATTTTCTAGTGATTTGGATACCCAAATATTTGAAATTTTCTGTAGCAATTTTAAAGGGGTATTTTAAAAGATGTGTTGGCTCTTGAGGTTTTATCGTTATTATTTCGCTTTTATTCCAATTTATTCTATATCCTGAGAAGGAACCAAATTCTTCTATTACATTTAATAAGTTTGGTATACTAATTTGCGATTTTGTAATGTATAATAGTACATCATCTGCATATAATGATATTTTATTATTAGAGTTTTTAGTGTTGTAACCGTGGATATTAGGGTGAATTCTCATATTTTCTGCTAAAGGCTCGATCACCAGGGCAAATAGAAGGGGTGATAAAACACATCCCTGTCTATTGCTCCTGGATAGTTGAAATTTCGGGGATAGTATATTATTAGATAATATTCTAGCCATGAGTTTATCATATAGTAATTTTATCCATAGGATAAAATTATCTCCCATTTGAAATTTTTGTAATATTTTAAAAAGATATTCCCATTTCACTTGATCAAATGCTTTTTCTGCATCCAATGAAATAATTGATAAGTCTTCTTTTTCTGTCATATGAGTACATTATGTTAAAAAGACGTCTCAAATTATTAAATGAATGTCTCTTAGGTATAAACCTGCAAACTCGCACGTCTTAGGGATTCAGGAGTAAAGTGGATACCCGGTCACAGGGAGAACGTGAAAATTCCACACAGACAGCGTCTGAAGTCAGGATAGAATCTGGGACTCGAGCATTGTGAAGCAGCAGGTCTACCCGCTGCGCCACTCTGCCTCCGTATGTATGTGTCTGCACTGCCAGTCAGAAGTAAAACTACCCCCTCTGTATGCTGCTGATTTATTGAGAGCTGCTGCCTCATAGCGCCAGTGACACGGGTTTGATCCTGACCTCTGGTGCTGTCTGTGTGGAGTTTCCTCCGGGTGCTCAGGTTTCCCCCCACATCTCAATGACGTGCGGGTTTGTAGGTTAATTGGCCCTCTGTAATATTGCCCCCTATTGTGTAGGGAGTGGATGAGAAAGTGGGATAGCATAGAACTAGGGCCAACGGGTGATGGATGGTTGGCGTGGACTCGATGGGCTGAAGGGCCTGTTTCCATGCAATGTTTGTAAACAAAACTTAAACTAAACATTGAAATATTTCACAGCATATTAAATAATATACCAGTACCAGGGGGCACAGCGGTGCAGCGGTAGAATTGCTGCCTTACACCTGGGATGGATCAATCCTGCCTATGGGTGCTGCCTGTACGGAGCTTGTACTCTCTCCCCGTGGGTTTTCTCCGGGATCTATGGTTTCCTCCCACACTCCTTAAGGGCCTGTCCCACTTTCACGACCTAATTCACGACCTCTGCCGAGTTTGCCCGTGACTTGTACTCACAGCATGGTCATCATGAGGTCGTAGGTAGGTCATAGCAGGCCGTGATGCTAATCGTAGGTACTCGAGGCATCAAGTAGGTCGGGGCGTTTTTTTCTAGCCTGATGAAAAATGTCCACGAGTAAAAATGGTTGTGAATTAGGTCGTGAAAGTGGGACAGGCCCTTTAGACCTACAGGTTTGTGGGTTAATTGGCTTGGTATAGATGTAAATTGTCACTAGTGTCTGTAGGATAGTGTTAGTGTGCGGGGATCGCTGGTCATCACGGACTCCTGCTGTATCTGTAAACTAAACTAAGTTACAGAAGTTCACAAGGGACACAGCGTGGGTGTACAAACAATTGTTATTTGGTCGTGGTAACTGGATGGGGGGTGATGTTCTATAGTGGTCTCGGTGAGCACTTACACCCATACACATCAGTCATCCATCGTTCATCTTATGGCCTTAATGCTGGAACAGTGTTGGTTTGATAACGGAACTATTTCTCTCTATCCCAGTCGCATCGCTGGCTACAAACATGACTGACACACTGGCTGAGCTGTTAATATATTTGCCAAACTCTGGCCACAGTTGAAGGGGAGAATGTGTAGCAATCACCCATGGAGAGAGTCGGGGGTCATTTTCTTCTGTGCCAATGTTGGCACGTGAATAGTTAATATCTGTGTGGGGATATTTCACAGTGGAGTTTAAATAATAAACCAGTTAAAACAGGCCAAAAAAAAAGATTTTAAATTGGTATACCGGCAATTTTCCTTTCATGGAGTGAAACAATGTAGAAACAGGCCCTTCGGCCCAACTTGCCCACACTGGCGAACATGTTCCAGCTACACTAGTCCCACCTGCCCGCGTTTGGTCCATATACTTCCAAGCCTGACCTATCCATGTACCTGTCTAACAGTTTCTTAAATGTTGGGTAAAGTCCCAACCTAAACTCCCTCCTCTGGCAGCTCGTTCCATACCCCCACCACCATTTTCTGTGAAGATATATTTTCCCCTTCACCATAAACCTATATCATCTGGTCCTTGATTCACCTACTCTGGGCAAGAGATTCTGTGCATCTACCAGATCTATTCCTCTCATGATTTTGTTCACCTCTATAATATCACCCCTCATCCTCCTGCATCTATGCTTTGTGTGCTAACTGTCCCACCCTGGTCATTGCTCCTTCTCCCACATTCCACCACACAGGGGCGTGTGTCAGAGGTTATGGGGAGAAGGCAGGAGAATGTGGTTAGGAGATAGAGATAGATCAGCCATGATTGGATGGTGGAGTCGACTTGATGGGCTGAATGGCCTAATTCTTCTCCTATCACTTATGTGCGTATGAACTTCTGAACAGTTTCTTCCCCTGTGTAATCAGGGCCTGATTATCAGGCCCATCAGTCCGTGATAGTTCATCTTATGACCTTAATGCTTGGATGGTATTTGTTTGATAATGGAATTATTTCTCTCTTTCCTAGTCTTATCGCTGGCACAAAACGTAAACAAGACACTGACCGAGCTAAGCATGAAACAGGATCAAAGTACGTAGATCTGATCAGTTCTGTGACTTGTTGATATCTTTGCAAAACTCTGGTACAAGTGAAGGAGAGAATGGGGATCTACAGCACATGGAACGGAGGAGACATTTTATTTTGGCACATGAATATTTAATAGCTTTCTGGGATATATCGCAGTATATTACAGATGATAAACCAGTCTCAGCACACAAAAAGATTTTAAAATAAGTATACAAGCAATCTTCCTTTTGTTTCCTGTCCCTGTCCCACCCCAGTCATTCCTTCCTCTCACCGCTCCCGTCCGGCAGAAGGTACAGAAGCTTGAAAGCGCGCACCGCCAGACTCAGGAACAGCTTCTTCCCCTCTGTTATCAGGTTTCTGAACGGTCCTTCCATAAGATAGGGTACTGTCCGATTCACCTCTACTCCGTTTCGGACATTGGACTTTGTCTATGGATCTAGTGTGTTACAATGAAGGATGAGGGGGGATCTAGAAGGATGAGGGGGGATCTAGAAGGATGAGGGGGAAACCTTGAAGGATGAGGGGACATCTTATAGAAACATATAAAATTATAAAAGGACTGGACAAGCTAGATGCAGGAAAAATGTTCCCAATGTTGGGCGTGTCCAGAACCAGGGGCCACAGTCTTAGAATAAAGGGGAGGTCATTTAAGACTGAGGTGAGAAAAAACTTTTTTACCCAGAAAGTTGTGAATTTATGGAATTCCCTGCCACAGAGGGCAGTGGAGGCCAAATCACTGGATGGATTTAAGAGAGAGATGGATAGAGCTCTAGGGGCTAATGGAATCAAGGGATATGGGGAGAAGGCAGGCACGGGTTATTGATAGCGGATGATCAGCCATGATCACAATGAATGGCGGTGCTGGATCGAAGGGCCGAATGGCCTCCTCCTGCACCTATTTTATTTTACTTTTTTAAATTTAATTTGCTCCCATGTATTATAAACTTTTGTAAATGTGGTAATTGGTGCGATTTGGTTCCACTCTAGTTCAGTGTAGTTTATTGTCACGTGTACCGAGGTACAGTGAAAAGCTTTCGCTGCGTGCTAACCAGTCAGCGGAAAGACAACACATGACTACAATCGAGCCGCCCACAGTGTACAGATACGTGACAAAGGGTATAACGTGAATAACGCACATAGCAACACAGAGCCAGTAAAGTCCGATCACTCCGTTGCCCTCGGCAGGGTCACTAAGGTCCCTTTTCCCACCCTGTATCTCACACTGCCAACAGCCACCAGCCACTTTCCGAATTCTAACCTTGAGCTTGATTTATTTCTCCTGTTTCAGTTTCCCACAAGTCGGATATGATGGTGTTGAAGCAGAATATTGAGGACGAGATGACGAGCCTGAGCGCCAGAGGTGAATGGCTTCTTTGATGATGCAAATTAGTTTTTGTTTCGTTTAGAGATACAGCACCGAAACAGGCCCTTCGGCCCACCTGGTCCACACCGACCAGTGATCCCCGCACACTAACACTCTCCTACACATACTGGGGACAATTTTACATTTACCAAGCCAATTAACCTACAAACCTGCACGTCTTTGGAGTGTGGGAGGAAACCGAAGATCTCTGAGTAAAACCAAGCAGGTCACGGGGAGAACGTACAAACTCCGTACAGACAGCACCCGTAGTCGGGATCGAACCGGGGTCTCTGTCGATGTAAAGCAGCAACTCTACCGTTGCGCCACCGTGCCACCCGCTTGAGTCAATAGCAGCAGCATGGATTTGTAGAATGATTCCTACACACAAGGTGGCTGTTCAGCCCATTGTGACCATGCTGACTCCTGTGACAACCATCCTATCGGTTCCATCCCTCCATTTTACCCCACAGACTTTGAAATTATTTTGCTTTGCAATGTCCAATTCTGTTTGAAATGCCCCAACTCAATGTTACCGACACCCCACTGCAGACCAGATTGTTATTTTCCCCTCCCCCCCCCTCTCTCTTTCCTGAGCCCAATTCTGGTTCAAAACCATTTCTACCGGTCTTAGTGTTCCTCTTCTCTCCTGCCCCCGCTCAGCCTGACCAGCGCCTTATAGAGCCTCAACATTACATCCCTTGTAGTGGCTGATTTTTATATCGTTCAAGAGATTACTCCCTCGAGCCACTAAGTTGAACTACATGTTTAAGGAGAATGTCACATTACGCATGTGAGCTCCCCGTGAGACTTTCAGAGCTTCTTCACAGATAAACCTTCATAAAGCAGTCCTTTGATTAATAGTTGCTTTATTGTTGAAGAAAAACAGTAAGGTTCGTCCAACCCTTACACTCCGACTCGTACACTTTAATCTTCGTCAAACTCCAGCAAACTTTGTCAAACTCCAGGCACGGGCTATTGATACGGGACGATCAGCCATGATCACAATGAATGGCAGTGCTGGCTCGAAGGGCCGAATGGCCTCCTCCTGCACTGATTTTCTATATCGCTTAAACATTAGAGAACTCCTCGTGTCTCGGTTAAACATCACATAGTCAAAGAGTTCACCTTCCCCGTGTGAGTGCAAAACTAAACTAAAAACTAAGTTTCTGCCAGGAAACCTAGCTCCAAACATGCCCCAGAATACGTCATAAATCCCACTCACATAATAACGGGCAGTCTAAAATTTAAAGACACATGCCATCATTAATGACACACAAAATAAGCCAAATGGCCACTACATCCCTGTTTTTGTACACAAGGCCTCTGGAAATAAATGCTAGTTCCTGATAGTTCTTGATTCCCGTTCCTGGGTAAAAGGTTGTGCATTCACCCTATAAATACTTTTAAAGTATTTATTGCTTTTATGTATTGTCCATATTTTATGCATTGTCTGCTTTACGTTCTGACTGTGTTGGCTACTGGGCATCTGAATTTCCCTGAGGGGATTAATAAAGTATTTATCTATCTATCTATCTATCTATCTATCTATGTATTCCTATCATGCTTTTCAGATTTTATTTTGTTAGTGTAATTAGAATAATTAAAAGCATAGAAATATAAGGGTGACATAAGGGTGTCTCTCTGGGATAACAATTTATTCCTCATCTCTTTGCCTTGTGGCGTGTAGTGTTGGCGGACATGTCAAAGAAGCTCGATGACATAATGCACCAGATTATGATCAAAATGAGAGAACTGGCGGAAATCGGTGAGTTATCCAAATATGGTCGTAGAATAAAGGGGAGGTCATTTAAGACTGAGGTGAGAAAAAACGTTTTCACCCAGAGAGTTGTGAATTTATGGAATTCCCTGCCATAGAGGGCAGTGGAGGCCAACTCACTGGATGGATGTAAGAGAGAGTTAGATAGAGCTCTAGGTGCTAGTGGAGTCAAGGGATATGGGGAGAAGGCAGGCACGGGTTATTGATTGGGGACGATCAGCCATGATCATAATGAATGGCGGTGCTGGCTCGAAGGGCCGAATGGCCTCCTCCTGCACCTATTTTTTATGTTTCTATGTATCTATGGTCAATATGAATATAGTGGCCTCCAGATAGTTCTCAACATGCCCCATTTTACAATTTTTCACTGTCAGCCATGGTACACCCGAGGGTGATGATCATCAGTCGTGCCCATTCAGTTACATCATCAAATGGTCACAGCACAGAGCCAGACATTTGGCCCAATTAACCCACTGGTCCCTACACACTATAAGTGTGATCCAGATGATTCTACTCTCCTGCCCTTCTTTCAGATATATATCCAGAGTCCCTGTCCAACACTACTATTGCATCTGCCACTCTGGCCATGAACAGCCGACTAGCCAATTTATGTGCTAAATGTTTGCTGTCTCATAAGGTCAAAAGGAATAGGAGTAGAATGAGGCCATTCAGCCCATCAAGTCTACTCCGCCATTCAATCATGGCTCTCCCTCCTAACCCCATTCTCCTGCCTTATCACTATAACCCCTGACACCTGTACTCATCAAGAAACTATCTATCTCTGCCTTAAAAATATCCATTGACTTGGCCTCCACAACCTTCTGTGGTAAAGAATTCATGGCTGATCTCTACGTCCTAATCCCCTTCTCCCCATAACCCGTGACAACCCAAAAACATTAATTGACCTTGGTACACGTCACAATTAACTAGGCCAAGGGTTCCCAACCTGGGGTAAATTTACCCCTAGGGGGAAATGTTTTTATTCTGGATTTGGACGTTTTGTTTCTCTTTGACTGACTGTGTTTGGTTCTGGTATACCGGTATCTGTTCATCATTAGTTGTTCATAAATAAGTGAAATAACATTGTTATGTGCTATTAAAGTGTCCAGACAGAAATGTCTGAAGGTGGGCTCAACTGGGGAGATCTCGAAAGAACTGCCAACAACGGAGTGAGGTGGAGGACATTTGTCAATGGCCTCTGCTCCCCAGAGGAGCAAAGGGCTTAAGGGCCTGTCCCACTTACGAATCCTTGGCACGCAAATTACGTGACCTCGTCGTCGCGTTGAGGCGCACTGGCATCGTGTGGCCGCACGGGGCCGGTCCCACTGAGAAGCGCGGAGGGGTATGTAGTTGTGCGCGACGTCGCGCGGGGCTCCGAACTGTTTGTAGCGAACAAAAACTTCGCACGCCAACGGCCTGTTGCGTAACTGACGGCCAAAATGGGACAGGCCCAAGACCCTGGCGCGACGCAACATCTCACCTCCAACAGCAGCAGAAGCAGGCAAACGATCGCCGAGCACGGCCTGGGGCTCACGGCCATTGTGGTCCGGATCCGCCCCCACTTCTACTCCCAGAGCGGGGCCAAGATAATTGAAGATAGACACAAAAGAAGAAGATTAAAGTTGCCAGGGGTAAACGGGACGAAAAAGGTTGTGAACCCTTGAACTAGACTGAACTGAATGTTTTTCAGGATGTCGGAACCTTCAATGCCCCAGTAACTGGATCGCCTTTGATGAGAGCTGCTACTTCTTCTCGATCAAGGAAGCTACGTGGCACAATGGCCAGAAGTTCTGCTCCCTCCATGGGGGCAATCTCTTTGTCATTAATAACGCGAATGAGCAGGTAAGTGGAAGCTTTCAGAATGGGTGTTGTGAAGCTCTGCAAGATTTGCACAGGAAGGAACTGCAGATGCTGGTTTAAACTGAAGATAAAGACAAAAAACTGGAGTAACTAAGCGGGCCAGGCGGCATCTCTGGAGAGAAGGGATGGGTGACGTGTCTGGTCTGAAGAAGGGTCTCGACCCGAAACGTCACCCATTCCTTCTCTCCAGAGATGCTGCCTCTCCCGCTGAGTTACTCCAGCATTTTGTGTCTATCGTGTGTATCTCTCTAAACCTTTCCTACCCATGTAGTTGTCTGAAGAAAGGCATCGACCTGAAACGTTCACTCCATAGATGCTGCCTCACCCGCTGAGTTTCTCCAGCATTTTGTCTACCTTCGATTTTCCAGCATCTGCAATTCCTTCTTAAACATGTAGTTGTCCGAATGTCTTTTACATGATGTTACAGTACCTGCCTCAACTATCTTCACTGGCAGCATGTTCTATCTGTGAAAATATTTTTCGTCCCCTCCGGTTTCAATGAAATCTTTCCCCTCTCACCTTAAACCTTTATCCTCGGGTTCTTGCTTCCCCTACTATGGGTAAAAGACTCTGCAATCACCCTACCTTTACCTTCCGTGAACCTTTACGTAAATCAGATTTTATGCAAGTCAGAATCACCATCCCCATCAAAGATCCTATAGCGGAGCAAGATAGACCACTCCTGCTAAATGCAATGGGCTGACGTGTAGTACGCAACGGAATGGAACGTGGGCCTTTTTTTCATCCATTTCAGTAACCCGACCCGACCCGACCTGACTCGCAGTGCAATCAACGTGGCGGGGAACAGTTTGTGTTAATAAATTATAATTCTAGGAGCGATAGATGGATTATTAATAAATATAGTTTTGTATTAACTACCCTAAAAATGTATGTTAGCTCTCCTAATATAGTGCTATGACACTAACTATATTTGATATTAGTAGTATTATTAATTATTAAGTATATAAATGTAATACCCCACCCTGACATATATAGCCCTTAAGGCAAAAACGGAGCTGGAATTATTAACATCTTTTTTTTTCACGGAAGTCCGTAGATTAGTAGCCACGCTAGTGTGGCTTACACCAATACTAACTGCACTAACTATAGTTGTAGTCACGTTTTTTTCCCCCTTACACTTTATTAACATCACTTACTTTACTCACATTTTTTATTATTACTTTTATATTATGTATTTTATTTCATATTATTACCCATATCACACATCTGAGCTATGCTTTTACAAAATTGTATTCCCTTCGTTTTGAGTGCCAGCAGGGTTAACAGGGGAATATTTTCTTGTATTCCCCTTTCTTGCGAACGCCTATGGACTTTACGTGTTAAAACAGCGGTAAATATAGTCTTATATTCCCCTGGTCTCACATCCAGGAACTTGGCAACGTGACGCTGCGTGGGAAATTTCGAATTTGTTCTCGATATGGGTGATATGGGTAATAATAACAATATTGACTGTCCTCTTTCTCAGATGTGTGATATGGGTAATAATATGAAATAAAATACATAATATAAAAGTAATAATAAAAAATGTGAGTAAAGTAAGTGATGTTAATAAAGTGTAAGGGGGAAAAAAACGTGACTACAACTATAGTTCTCGATATGTCTGATATGGGTAATAATAACAATATTGACTGTCCTCTTTCGGGGGATACGACATATATTGCCCTCACTAGATCCATATTGCCCTCGTCTTCGACTCGGGCAATATGAATCTACTTCAGGCAATATATGTCGTATCCCCCTCAAGGCCAGTCAATATTCTATTATTATATATTATATAGATTTAAGTATGATTGGTATTATATAGTTAGTCCAAAGAGACGTGTGTATAAGACAATGACACAGATATTAGATTTCATCGATCTGATGTTTGGGTATAGGATTGGATTAGATGAGCTGAGACATCTAATTTCAAACCACCTTAATAATAACATGTATGACATAAACACTAGGACTGGGGGTGATGAAATCACCTTCTGTAGTTGGAATGTTAAGGGAATTAACGAACCAATTAAAAGAGGTAAGGTTTTAGCTCAATTAAATAGATTGAAATCTGACACACCTTAAAAAAGACGCGCAGTATAGATTAACAGCAAAATGGATTTCCAAAGTATATCACTCTTCATTTACACATAAGTCTAGAGGGGTAGCAATAATTATTCGTAAAGGTATACCTTTTAAACAAAGCTCAATAATAGAAGATGTTGAGGGTAGATATATAATAATTACAGGTGAATTACATTCTAAAAAAGTAATCCTTATGAATATATATGGTCCTAATTTTGATAACCCATTATTCTTCAAGAAAATATTTAACAATATCCCTATATCCACTCAGCATAATCTAATAATTGGAGGTGATTTTAATTGTACCTTAGATAATTATTTAGATAGATCATCAACGAAAAGGAAAACCACTTCTAAGTCAAGTACATTTATAAATTATTTTATTAATACAGCAAACGTTAAGGATATCTGGAGAACTGATAACCCATCTGATCGAGAATATTCATTCTTTTCACCTGTATTTGGAACCTACTCGAGGATAGACTATTTTTTAATAGATTCAAAATTAATCTCATTTACATATGACTCAAAATATCATAATATTATTATCTCGGATCACGCTCCATTAACATTTAAGATAAAATTAAAAGATATAATTATTAAAACCTCTAACTGGAGACTCAACCCCCAAATATTAAAGGATAGGGCTTGTTATGATTACTTGGTAAAACAGATCAAATTATTTTTTGAAACTAATGACAAACCTGGAATTTCACCATCATTGCTCTGGGATACATTTAAAGCATTTATGCGTGGTGCGATAATATCAGCACACGCATACTTTAATAAGGAAAATCGAAAGACTCAACAAAAGTTGGAAAATGAAATAAAACAATTAGCTATTGAAAATGCAATATCTCCTTCAAAGGGGCTAAGTAATAAAATTGCATAATTGAAATATAAGCTAAATAAAATATACTCAAATCAGATTATTAAACTTTTTCAACAGACTAAACAAGTACACTTTGAATTTGGGGATAAACCACAAAAATTACTGGCACGCCAGCTTAGAAAATTAGATGAGGAGAAAATGATACATAAAATTAGATCTGAGAAATATTGACTTTACCAAAAGATATCAATGATACATTTTTACAATATTATCAAAATCTTTACTCATCTAAACTAGCAGGACAATCAGATGGAATGGAAACATTCCTACAAAAATGTCATATTAACAGTTTAGATCAGGAAGGTAGAGACTTGGTAAATGCTGATATAGCTGTAAAATATATTGAAGAATCAATTGGATCATTAAATAACGGAAAAGCCGCAGGCCCTGACGGTTTAAGTGTTGAATTTTATAAGAAGTTTCATGATCTGATCTCTCCACGTTTACATACAATATATAAATATGCTTATGAACAAGGAAAGTTACCAGAATCATTAAATGAATCTACAATTACACTTATCCCTAAAGCTGATAAAGATTTGGAAGACCCTGGGTCATACAGAGCAATAGCTCTTTTAAACACTGATCAAAAAATACTAACTAAAATTTTATCTCGGAGGCTAAGTTTAGTGATTAATAACTTAATACATCATGACCAAACAGGTTTTATTCCAAAACGCTATTCATCTTATAATCTGAGACGTCTATTCAATATCATATACTCAAAAAGAGTGAATGATATTGAACTAGCTGTCATATCCTTAGATGCTGAAAAAGCATTTGACCAGGTTGAATGGCCATATTTATTTAAAATAATGCAGAAATTTTCAACTGGGGATAGATTTTCTAAATGGGTAAAAATCATATACTCGAATCCAACTGCAAGAATATTAACAAATCAAATGTTATCAGCAAAATTTAATATCTTTAGGGGTTGTAGACAAGGATGCCCGTTATCACTATTACTATTTGCTCTGGTAATAGAACCATTAGCCGAAATGATTAGATCAGAACCAGAAATATATGGATATAATACCAAAACTACAACGAATAAGATATCTCTATACGCAGATGACATCTTAATTTATATCACAAAACCGGAGATTAGTATTCCCAATCTACTTAATGTTGTAACTAAGTTTGGCACATTTTCTGGGTATAGAATTAACTGGAATAAAAGTGAAATTATGCCTATAACTGGAATAAAATTAAATATATTAGAACAATTCCCACTTAAAATAGTCACGGACAAATTTAAATATTTAGGAATTAATGTATCTAAGTCCTATAACTGTCTATTTAAATATAATTACCCTCAATTGTTAAATAAACTAAAAAAAAATATTTTATATTGGAAAACACTACCTATATCAATGATCGGTAGAATAAATGCTATAAAAATGATTTTTTTTGCCACAATTGTTATATTTATTTCAAGCCATCCCTTTATATCTCCCTAAAATGTTTAAAAAAAAAAAAGATACTTTGGTTAATAGTTTTATTTGGGGCTATAAAAATCATCGAATAAGTAAAAAACATCTATGTAAATCTAAAATAAGTGGTGGACTAGCACTACCAAATTTCTTATATTATTTCTGGGCAGTTCAGATTAAGAATATGAATTTTTGGTTGGTAAATTTAGATCATGAACAAAGCTGGCTAAAGATGGAAACGGAAGACTGTTTGCCTTTTGATGTAGGTTCGATTCTTTTCGCACCAAGGGAAGTACAAAAAAAAACGTATGGTGACAACCCTATAATTCATAGCAATAGATGTATTTGGAAACAAATAGTGAAGACCCTACATATGGATAATTTGTCACTTTGCCAATTATGAATAATCCTTTGTTTAAGCCCTCTGTATTGGACAAGGGGTTTAGACATTGGAACGATTTAGGAATTAAAAGGATAGAACACCTTTACAAGAAAGGAAAATTTCTTTCATTTCGAGAGTTACAGGATATCTATGGATTGCAGTCAAATAACATATTTAGGTATTTACAAATTAGAAACTATATTAAGTCAAATACGCAAGACTATAAAATAGAAAACCAGGATTATTAGATGAATTGTTTAATAAACACCCAAATACAGAAAAATTAATAGCATATATATACAATACTATCTTGGATAGGGAAATCCCAACTTCGGAAATATATCGACAAACATGGGAAAATGAAATAGGTTTATCTATAACGAAGGAAACTTGGGAAGAAAGCCTACAACGCATACATCGTTGCTCATTAAATGCTAGACATATATTGATACAATTTAACGTATTACACAGATTACATTATTCAAAAACGAAATTAAATAGAATTTATCCTAACATTTCTTCTATTTGTGATAAATGTCAGAACTTGGAAGCTAACTTAACGCATAGTTTTGTAACATGTATAAAACTCAATTATTATTGGACAGAAATCTTTAGAGTTATCTCTGAAGTTCTTAAAATTAAACTGGACCCAGATCCAAAATTAATAATATTAGGAGTTCCGGATTCAAATCTAATATTAACAGTAAACCAAAAAAAAATATTGGATTACTGTTTGATAATAGGGAAAAAATTAATGTTGAAATTTTGGAAGGGAACATTATCCCCCACAATTAAAATGTGGACAGTGGAAATGTTGGAGACGTTGCATTTGGAAAGAATCAGATTTGTCCTAATGGACAAATACGAACTCTTTGAACAGATATGGTCTCCATATACAGAATATTTGAAGGGGTAGCTGTTCTTGGCATCACAACTCAATGGGTACCCGGCAGGATTAGATGAAAATAATTCTTCTTTTTAAAAAAAATTGTATACATATCTCTATTGATATCGTTATTTGAAATTGTGTTATTCACTATTAGGATGTATACTATAATCTTTTTTTTAATATATATATAATACTTCGTTTTAATTAAATATATATAACAAGAATATTATTTTTTTCTTTTTTTTTCTTCTCTTTCTCTCTCTATATAATCAAAATTATTATTTAATCACTATTCTTATTGATTAAAATCTATTCTTTTCTTTTTCTACTTTCTAAAAAATAGAAGTTTATAAGAATTATTCGTAACATCCGTATACTTATTGAAATAAGTTGGTTGTGTATTTGAAAAGTTGTTATACCGTTGTTATAATGGATTACTTCTAAAAAAAATATTATTAAAAAAAAATTATAATTCTGAAAATGAGGAGAAGATTTTTACCAAAGTACTTTTATTTTTACGAGGATGTTTCCGTAACCGGCTTCCATCTCCGCACTAGTATCCTATGGGATGTTTGGTGTGAGGCGGAAGCCGGTTACGGAAATGGGGCAGAAAATTACCCATGAATCTGCCCATGACCGTACCACGTCTTTTTCGTCGAGTGGACTATCTTGCTCGCTGTACGATCTTTGATTCCCACCCCCTGCCCGAAATGACTCAGAGTCTGCAGAAGGGTCTCGACCCGTAACGTCACCGCTCCATGTTCTCCAGAGATGCTGCCTGACCCGCTGAGTAACTCCAGCACTGAGAGTATTCATTGGCTCAGTGGTGCCTGGGTGCGTCCAGGGCACTTTCTGCGGCGCACGGCCTTCTGGGTAAGCTGTGCTGCCATTGCCGGCGTGTTTCCGATGTAAACTTGAGTGATCGAACAGTGTGGTGGAAGTTACAAACTGCCTTGATTGCAATTGGGACCGAGTACAGAATTCAGCCACAGCTTCAGTTCAGTTCCGTTTATTGCCACGTGCATTGAGGTACAGTGAAAAGCTTTTGCTGCGTGCTAACCAGTCAGCGGAAAGACAACACATGATTACAATCGAGCTGCCCACAGTGTACAGATGCATGATAAGGGAATAACGTTTGGTGCAAGGTAATGCCAGTGAGGTCCGATCAAAGATAGATCTAGGGTCACCAATAAGGTAGATAGTATTTCAGGACTGCTCTCTGTTCATGGTAGGATGATTCAGTTGCCTGATAACAGCTGGGAAGAAACTGTCCTTGAATCTGGAGGTGTGCGTTTTCATATTTCGATGCCTTTTGCCAGACGGGAGCGAAGATGTTTGTGAATTGTGAAAGTGTGAGTGTGTGCACTTTAATGCTGATGATGCTTTCTTCAATTCTTCTACAGACGTTTATCACCTTGAGTGCTAAATTTGATGTTTATTGGTTTGGTCTGATTGAGAAAGGGACTGGGAATTGGGAGTGGGTCGATGGCACAGCCTTCAACACATCAGCAACGTAAGTCCCTTTTAGCTTTCCAAGTTTGCACTCCACAGCAGAGCACTTTGCTGATGCCACAGTGGGAGTGAGTCGATGTTTGTTGAGGGGTTCAGGGTCAGACGTAGGTTGATTATTGTCACGTGTACCGAGGTAGTCAACAGCTCTGCTTTGCGTGCTCTCCACTCATGTGGTGCAGTGGCGCAGCGGTAGAGTTGCTGCCTCACAGCGCCAGAGACCCGGCCTCGATCCTGACTACGGGTGCTGCCTGTACGGAGTTCGTACGTTACCCCCTGGCCTGCGTGGGTTTTTCTACGAGGCTTCCAGTTTCCTTCCACACTCCAAAGACGTACAGGTTTGTAGGTTATTGACTTGATATAATTATAAATTGTCCCTCATGTGTGTAGGATAGTGTTAAGGGCCTGTCCCACTTGGCACATTTGTTCAGCGACTGCCGGCGTCATATCAGGGTCGCCAAAAGATTTTGAACATTTCAAAACCCAGCGGCGACAAAAACAATGTTGCAAAACCTGAGGAAACACCGCGCGTCATTACGTCATCGCGCCGCGTCACGCCGTGACTTTTCCGGTGACCTGATACGTCAGTCAATGAAGCCGGCAGTTGCCGGAAAAATGGTTAAGTTGGACCGGCCCTTTAGTGTGTGGGGATAGCCGGTGGGCAGGATCCCCGTCGTCAGGATGGAACCTGGGTCTCTGGCGCTGTGAGGTAGCTGTGAGGCAGCAACTCGACCGCCGCGCCCCCCCATTATATAATCCATTTTGCTCGGCATGAATGGGTTTGGGCAAAGGGGTCTGTTTTCTGTGCTGTGTGCCTTTTGACTCTAACTTCATGCTCATTTTCCACTCTGTGGCTCTCCTGGTCTAAGGGACTGGAATGAAGGTGAACCCAACAATTCCCGGGGTGTGGAAGATTGCGCTCAAATTGTAACTGCGGGAAAATGGAATGACGCCGACTGTGACCTGAAGCGTCACTTTGTTTGCGAGCAAAAGAGAAACCTGGTATGAACCGCCAACCTGGACCAGCCCGGCCGATCAGATCTCTCCGCTGGGTCCTGAACAAACAATCGTGCCCACTCAAGAGGCGTTGCATTCAACTCCACACAACCATTCCCAGGCCAGGCCAGGCAGCTAACGATAGACACAAAAAGCTGGAGCGATTCAGCCGTTCAGGCAGCATCTCTGGAGAAAAGGAATAGGTGATGTTTTTGGGTTCTGAAGAAGCCAGAGAGATGTGAATCGGTGGGATTCTCTGCCACAGAAGGCAGTGGAGGCCAATTCATCGGATGTTTTCAAGAGAGATTCCATCAAGTCTACTCTGCCATTCAATCATGGCCAATCTAAAACACATCATGTTATTTATGTATTCAAGAGAGAGTTAGAAACATAGAAAATAGGTGCAGGAGGAGGCCATTCGGCCCTTTGAGCCAGCACCACCATTCATTGTGATCATGGCTGATCGTCCCCTATAAATAACCCGTGCCTGCCTTCTCCCCATATCCCTTGACTCCACTAGCCCCTAGAGTTCTATCTAACTCGCTCTAGATATAGCTCCCTTAGATATAGCTCTTTGGGCTAACAGAATCAAGGGATATGGGGAGAAAGCAGAAACGGTTTACTGATTTTAGATGATCAGCTAAGATCAAATTGAATGTCTTGAAGGACAGAATGGTCTACTCCTGCACCTGTTTTCTATGGTTCTATGTCTCAACCCGAGACTTCACCCATTCCTTCTCTCCAGAGATGCTGCCTGTCCCGCTGAATTACTCCGGCTTTTTGGGTCTATCTATCGGCTTAAACCAGCATCCTTTGGGTCTATCTTAGGTTTAAACCAGTTCCTTCCCACACACAAGGCCAGGCAACTACATGCACACAACTTTCCCTGTGTTACAATAACAAATGCAATGAGTGATTGAAAGGTGCAATGTAAATGCAACTTCCCTCTCCCTAATGCCCCTGTCCCACTTAGGAAACCTGAACGGAAACATCTGGAGACTTTGCGCCCCACCCAAGTTTTCCGTGTGTTTCCCGGAGGTTCCCAGAGGTTTTTGTCAGTCTCCCTAATGGTCGAAAGTGGTTTCCGTTTAAAAAATAGGTAATTTTTTAGTCGAAGCCGGTTGCGATGCTAGTTGAAGGTGGTTGCCGGAGGACAAAAACCTCCGGGAACCGCACGGAAACCTTGGGTGGGGCGCAAAGTCTCCAGAGGTGTCCGTTCAGGATTCCTAAGTGGGACAGGGGCATAAGTCATTCTCTGTAAAACTGCTATAACCCGCGGGACATTGGTGGACCTGGACGAGCAGATTTTCTATCAATAGTAACAATATTAATTTTATTGTGATAATATCATTTTTTAATAATGCTCTATTAAAAACAGTTTAATATCACACATATTAGCTCAGTTTTGCTGGACATTTGGTTTTGCTAGATTATTAGAGTTTTAACCGTCACCTTAAATCCAGAGGATTTTTGTCAAGATATGTTCAACATTTTGCTGTCTGCTTTAATGTATTTAATCTCTGTTGTGGTTTTTAACTCTCCCCACCAGTTACCTTTCCAATCACTTTGTCAATTCAATAAATCTGAGAGATCAGAATAAAACTACTTGGTGTTCATTTGAATTTGTGTGTGTGTGTGTGTCTATGTGTGTGTCAGATCATATTCACTGGAATGAGAGCGGATTTTTTGAAACGTAAAATTCTTAACGGATTGGACAGGCTAGATGCAGGAAAAATGTTCCCGATGTTGGGGGAGTCCAGAACCAGGGGTCACAGTTTAAGAATAAGGGGTAGGCCTTTTAGGACTGAGGTGGAAAAACTGAGACGAGGAAAACTTCACCCAGGGAGTTGTGAATCTGCGGAATTCTCTGCCACAGAAGGCAGTTGAGGCCAATTCACTGGATGTTTTCAAGAGAGAGTTGGATTTAGCTCTTGGGGCTAAAGGGGAGAAGGCAGGAACGGGGTACTGAGTTTAGATGATCAGCCATGATTATATTGAATGGCATTGCTGGCTCGAAGGGCTGAATGGCCTACTCCTGCACGTGTGTGTGTGTGTGTGTGTGTGTGTGTGTGTGTGTGTGTGTGTGTGTGTGTGTGTTGTGTCTCTCTCTCTCTCTCTCTCTCTCTACCTCTCTACCTCACTGTACCAGAGACTCTGTTTCAATCCCCTCGATTGCCTGCTGTCTGGTCCCACAAATGGCCACATAGGCCAGGCCCAGGATCATACCGATCACCCCATCACCCCCTCTGCCCCCCACCTCTGTACGGGGTGAGGAAAGCGTGGCACACAGTGGCACAACCATCTCCCCGACACCAACACTTACCTACACACACTGGGGACAATGTACAAATGTTACCAAGCCAGTTAACCGACAAACCTGCACGTCTTTGTAGTGTGGGAGGAAACCGGAGCTCCCGGAGAAAGTCCACGCAGGACATGGGGAGAACGTACAAACTCCATACAGACAGCACCCATACTCAGGATTGAACCTGGGTCTCTGGCGCTGTGAGGTAGCTGTGAGGCAGCAACTCGACCGCCGCGCCCCCCCATTATATAATCAATATTGCTCGGCATGAATGGGTTTGGGCAAAGGGGTCTGTTTTCTGTGCTGTGTGCCTTTTGACTCTAACTTCATGCTAATTTTCCACTCTGTGGCTCTCCTGGTCTAAGGGACTGGAATGAAGGTGAACCCAACAATACCGGGGGTGTGGAAGATTGCGCTCTAATTGTAACTGCGGGAAAATGGAATGACGGCAACTGTGACCACGAGATTCACTTTGTTTGCGAGCAAAAGAGAAACATGGTATGAACCGCCAACCTGGACCAGCCCGGCCGATCAGATCTCTCCGCTGGGTCCTGAACAAACAATCGTGCCCACTCAAGAGGCGTTGCATTCAACTCCACACAACCATTCCCAGGCCAGGCCAGGCAGCTAAAGATAGACACAAAAAGCTGGAGCGATTCAGCCGCTCAGGCAGCATCTCTGGAGAAAAGGAATAGGTGACGTTTTTGGGTTCTGAAGAAGCCAGAGAGATGTGGATCCGTGGGATTCTCTGCCACAGAAGGCAGTGGAAGCCAATTCACTGGATGTTTTCAAGAGGGAGTTAGATATAGCTCTTTGGGCTAACAGAATCAAGGGATATGGGGTGAAAGCAGAAACGGTTTACTGATTTTAGATGATCACACAAGATCAAATTGAATGTCTCGAAGGACGGAATGGTCTACTCCTGCACCCGTTTTCTATGGTTCTATGTCTCAACCCGAGACTTCACCCATTCCTTCTCTCCAGAGATGCTGCCTGTCCCGCTGAGTTACTCCAGCTTTTTGGGTCTATCTATCGACTTAAACCAGCATCTTTTGGGTCTATCTTCGGTTTGAACCAGTTCCTTCCCACACACAAGGCCAGGCAACTACATCCACACAACGTTCCCTGCGTTACAATCGCAAATGCAATGAGTGATTGAAAGGTGCAATGTAAATGCAACTTCCCTCTCCCTAATGCCCCTGTCCCACTTAGGAAACCTGAAGGGAAACCTCTCTAGACTTTGCGCCCCGCCCAAGGTTTCCATGTGGTTCCCGGAGGTTCCCAGAGGTTTTTGACAGTCTCCCTAATAGTCGAAAGTGGTTTCCGTTGAAAAAAACGGTAATTTTTTAGTCGAAGCCGGTTGCGATGCTAGTTGAAGGTGGTTGATGGAGGACAAAAACCTCCGGGAACCGCACGGAAACCTTGGGTGGGGCGCAAAGTCTCCAGAGGTGTCTGTTCAGGATTCCTAAGTGGGACAGGGGCATAAGCCATTCTCTGTAAAACTGCTATAACCCGCGGGACATTGGTGGACCTGGACGAGCAGATTTTCTATCAATAGTAACAATATTAATTTTATTGTGATAATATCATTTTTTAATAATTATTAAAAACATTTTAATATTACACATATTAGCTCAGTTTTGCTGGACATTTGGTTTTGCCAGATTATTAGAGTTTGAACAGACACCTTAAATCCACAGGATTTTTGTCAAGAGATGTTCAACATTTTGCTTTCTGCTTTAACGTATTTAATCTCTGTCTTTAAATTGATTGTGGAAAGTTAATAATACTAGGAATACTGGAAACAGACCAATTAATTATAACGAATCAAAGAATTGATTATGGTTTAATAATTGGGAAAAAATTAATACTAAAATTCTGGAAAGGTCCTACATCCCCCACAATCAAAATGTGGAATACAGAAATGTCGGAGACACTCCATCTGGAAAGATTGAGGCTTGTCCTAATGGACAGGTTGGATCTCTTCAGAGGGATTTGGTCTCCATATTTTCAGGGTCAAAGTGGCTCAGTGCGAGGGCTTGACTGAGACCTGAATAATAGAATGGATGAAGAACTACGCATAATAAATCATGGTTATATCTCCAATGACGGACAATTGATTAATACTCCATTCACTTCCTTATTCTCTATATTATTTTTCTCTATCTCTTCCTACTTTATAAAAAAAATTTAAAAAAGTGTATAGAAACATAAAGTCTTAAATGTTAATATTAATATTAATAATATTATGAATGTATCTAATAAGTATTTCTTATTAATATGTTTCTACAACTAATAAAAATATTTATCAAAAAATAAAAAATAATAAAAAAATAAATTGATTGTGGTTTTTAACTCTCCCCACCAGTTGCTTTTCAACCAGGATGTAGTCAGGATCGAACCTGGGGCTCTGGCGCTGTAAGCAGCAACTCTACCTCTGCCTCACAGTGCTGCCCCAAACTGGATCGATTGGGTCTTCAAAATTCTGGGTCTCATTTTAAATTTGAGATCTAGCTTGTCACACTTGCCGCCATTGCATTTTTCAACATATTATTTATCTGAGTCACTTCGAGATGGTCTTTGTACAACCACCACTCCCAACACACACACACACACACACACACACACACACGCACACACACACACACACACACACACACACACACACACACGCACACACACACGCACATACACACACACACACACACACACACACACACACACACACACACACACACACACACACACACACACACACACACACACACACACACACACATACATAGACACACACACATACACACACACACACACACACACACACACACACACACACACACACACACACACACACACACACACACACACACACACACACACACACACACACACACACACACACACACACCAAGACTGCCATAATTCTGATCGCTGAAGCTTCACTTCACTCTGTGACCGACTTAAATTGAATACACATTGGAGCTGTGGAGTGTGCCTTGATGTAAATAGTTTTTTTTAAATTATAAAGCAAACAGTTCTTGGTACATTAGTTACTCAACTATAAACGCCCTTGATGGCATTACCTTCTAGAGCCACAGTGGTTCTTCTGGTGAAAAGACTACCACACTGTTGCTAACTAATTGAATTATCAAGCTAGTAGCAATAGAGGACTGATAAAATGTCAAATATATTGTGCTGTACATTTTGAAAGCAACAGCTTCAAGGGATGTAATTTTGAGAAAGAAATATTATTTTTGTGAACAGTTTCAATGTAATTTCTCTTTTTTTAAACAATTAATAAAAATGTCAAAAATTGCTGGTGTCAGGGGTTATGGGGAGAAGGCCGGAGAAAGGGAGAGATAGATCAGCCATGATTGAATGGCGGACTAGACTTGATGGGCAGAATGGCCTAATTCTGCTACTATATTGTGAATGTGAACAGGAAGAAAATTTTGCTTTGGATTATCAATGTCTGGCAGAGTTTTGAATGTTGATGGATGACCAGGAATGGGACAGATTAGTTGACTCTGGCAAAGATGAAAATTTCAGCACCTGATAAACTCTGGTGTGGAGGGTGGATGCGCAAAGCCAAACAGAGATGGAATTGCTGGAAGCAGACATAGTGATCTCAGTGTTAGCTCATGAACCCACACTTTCACACTGTACAGTTTCACCTGTGATACTACGCTTATCAAAAATCTGTCTTTAAAATACAGCTTTCCAACTATCATTTGTTGACCATTATTTATTTGACTTTAATGTTTGTAGACTTTGAGTAAACGCTGGTGTAAGCAAACGGTGGCCAGATGCAAATGATAAATGGTGATTGAGACTCCGGGGCGATGAGAGAGATTAGGCCATTTTGGGAGATGATCGTGTGACCACCATTTTATGATGTCATTTGACATGCCCATCATTTCAGGAAATTATGATGCGTGTGCCAGTCATTTTGTGATGTTTTATGGTACTGTCATCATTTTCTGAGAAAATGTATGAGGTGATAGATGCACCTACCATTCTATGAGGTGATAAACGTGTCCAACATTTTGTGTTATATAAATGCCCGCATTTCGCTTCAGAAGTTGGGTACATGTCTCTCACGCTTACCCCGACTGACACAATTTTTTACAGCGCAAAAATCCAACATTTTGGCGGTTTTTAACAGGTCGGAAAGTACGGGTTTCTTGCATTAATAACATGTACCGGAAGTGACGGATGTCCTCCAGATGGATTCAGCAGCTCCGTGCGTCAAGCCCTATGACCCAGTGACCTTACGTGCAAACCTCCTATATGCACCCACCATTTTGTGTGGTGATATATATATGCACTTACCATTCTATGAGGTGATAAATGTGCCCACCATTCTGTGTTATATAAATGCCCACATTTTGTGAGGTGATAATCACTCACCATTTTGTGAGGTGATGTATGCTTCCACCTTTTTGTGATGTTATACGATATGGCCACCACTTTGGAGACAATACATATTTTCACCATTTTGTGATGTGACGATGCAGAGAGAAAAAAAATGTATATTTTCCCAAAATGGCTCTTATTTTGAAGCACGTCTGACATCTGCATGGCTACTCAAATAAATAATAAAATATACGTTGCCGACTTCTGCAATTTTTCTTCAATTAATGTAATCTACAGACATAAATAGTCAAGAGAGCAGCAATAGTGTTTTTGCACACTTGGGCGAGGGTGGCGCAGGGCAAATTGTTGTCCGATGGGGCTGTTCCCTTCCGAGCTCTGGTGACTAGGAATTCTTGATCATCGGTAACTCTGATCCGGCTGTCAGTTCATAAGTGATAGGTGCAGGATTAGGCCATTCGGCCCATCAGGTCTACTCCGCCATTCAATCATATCTTTCCCTCTCAACCTCATTCTCCTGCTTTCTCCCCATAACCCCTGACCCACTTACTAATTATGAATCTGTCAATCTCTGCCTTAAACATACCCATTGACGGCCTCCACTGCCATGTGTGGCAATGAATTCATCAGATTCACCCTCTGGCTAAAGAAAATCCTCTTTCTAAAGGTACTTTTATTCTAAGGCTCTCGCGTCTGGTCCTAGACTCTTCAACCAAGGGCTTGAAACTTAAGGAATTAAATGTGGAGTTAAGAACTTTTTTGTTTGAATGATCGACAGGTACGGCATAAACAGTCAAGTCAAGTCAAGTCACTTTTATTTCTATAACACATTTAAAAAACAACTCTCGTTGGCCAAAGTGCTTTACATTGGTATAAGAATAGTATAACAAACAACAGTGGTTCATAGATTAAATACAAACATCACTACATACATATAGCCCTCGCTCAGAGGACGTCAAGAAAGGTTTGGGAGTAGAGATGAGTTTTTAGTCTCGACTTAAAGGCGTCGATGGAGGGGGCAGTTCTGATGGGAAGAGGGATGCTGTTCCACAGTCTAGGAGCTGCAACCGCAAAGGCGCGGTCGGTCGCCCCTGAGCTTATGCCTAGACCGCAGGATGTTCAGCAACCCCAAGTCGGCCGATCTGAGGGACCTGTGGTGGGTGAGCAGACTTTTAATGTAGGTGGGGGCAAGCCCATTGAGGGCATTGTAGACATGAAGGAGGATCTTGAGATTTATTGAGAACTGCACAGGGAGCCAGTGGAGAGAGGCCAGGATCAGGGTGATGTGGTCCCTTTTTCGGGTGCCCGTCAGGAGTCTCGCTGCGGACTCTTTGGCCCGAGTCCATACCAACCATCTTCACCAGTTCCACCTGCCCTCATTTGGCCCATATTCCTCTAAACCTTTCATAGAAACATAGACATAGAAATTAGGTGCAGGAGTAGGCCATTCAGCCCTTTGAGCCTGCACCGCCATTCAATATGATCATGGCTGATCATCCAACTCAGTATCCCGTACCTGCCTTCTCTCCATACCCTCTGATCCCCCTAGCCACAAGGGCCACATCCAACTCACTCTTAAATATAGCCAATGAACTGGCCTCAACTACCCTCTGTGGCAGAGAGTTCCAGAGACTCACCACTCTCTGTGTGAAAAAAAAAAAAAAAAATCCATGTATTTCCTATCCATGTATCTGTCCAAGTGTCATTGAAAGCTTGTGATTGTACATTCTCTGGCAGCTCATTTCATACACCCGCCTCCTCAGAGAATGGAAGAATGTGGATCACTGACAAGCAGAGATTAGTTTAACTGGGTCCATCCCAACATTTAAGAAACAGTTAGACAGGTACATGGAAAGACACAAAATCTGGAGTAACTCAGCGGGTCAGGCAGCATCTCTGGAGAGAAGGAATGGGTGACATTTCAGGTCCAGACCCTTCTTCAGACCTAGGGAGGCGGAATCCTTCTCACATAAGAAGTCGAGACTCTTCTTCAGACCGAAGAAGGGTCTTGATCTGAAACGTCACCCCATCCCTTCTCTCCAGAGATGCTGCCTGTTCCGCTGAGTTACTCCAGCTTTTTGTGTCTATCTTCGGTTTAAACCAGCATCTGCAGTTCCTCCCTACACACAAGTGCATGGATAGGACAGGTTTGGAGGGATATGAGCCAAATTCAGGCAGGTGGGACCAGTGTAGATGGGACATGTTGGCCGCTGTGGGCAAGTTGGGCCAAAGTTCCTGTTTCCACTCTGTGTCACTGACTCTATGGTGGAAGGTGGAGGTATAATTTAATCTTTTCTTTTCTTTTTTTTGTTTTTGGGGTTTTATTTTGTGTTTTTTTTTTGTTAGAAGTAAGTACAATAGTGTGGTACTTGAGTACCTAATACATAAATACATATTTCCATTCCTGTACAACTTCATATTTTTAATTTAATAATAAAAGAACAGTGAGAGAAAAAATAAATAAAGAGTGTCGGAATAGATAGACAAGCGAGTAGAGACAGATAGCAAAAGAAATAAAGGACAGAGCTGAGAAGCTAAAGAGATTGAAAAAAAAGGAGAAAGTAGAGAAAAGAGAGATTAGGAGAGATCTACCTATTTCGTATTTCTGCCCGTCCGTCTAAACCATTTAATTTCTAAGGTTATGTTATGTTGCACCAATTTAATCTTTTCTGATGCTAGGTTTTTTTCTACTGAGATAAGCAGAGGAAGTGTTGGAGATAACATCACCTCCACACTGAATCCGGCTTAGAATTAGAGTGCCTTCAGAGTAAAGTTTGACTGACGAATAAAATCAAAATAGCACCACCCTTCCCAGCTGTTATTTGGGCAAAACCCGAGATCAACTTCTCACATGCGAAGCATTCTGCCTCGCTGGAGCAGGTCGGGTTAGACTGGTCTTGAGGCACAGCCGGCCCAGAGACATGGTCCGTGACCCAACGTACTCTAACTTTCAGCTTGTCCATGGCCGCAGGGACGATGAGAACGTCTACGGCAACTGCTGCAATCACCAGAGACGTAACGAGGCTCACCGAGGCAGACGAGGTAAGGAGAAGCTCACTGACAGCTCGTCACCCCAGCAAGAATAACCCAGGTCTAGTCTAGTCTAGTTTAGCGCGGGGGGGGGGGGGGGGGAGAAGAAACAGGCCATTCGGCCCATCGAGTCCATGCCGACCAGTGTTGAGAGCAGGGGTTAATGAGAAGGTGTGGAGGAAGGCTGAGTGTAAGGGGAGTAGGAGAGCATAGGAAGGAAGGGCACCTTCCTTGGGGAAGGGGATCTGGGGAGAGAGTGTGGTTAAGGGTGATGAGCTAATAAGAGAGCAGGAAGCTGGAGAAGAGGGGAGAATGGGGAAGTAGGATACTTTAATTTGGTTAGATGTTTAGTTTAATTTAGTTTAGTTGTTGAGTTGAGTTTAGTTTAGAGAAACACAAAGGAAATAGGCCCTTCGGTCCACTGGGTCTATGCTGACCAGCTTACACTAGTACCATCCCACACACTAGGGACAATTTGCAGAAACCAATTAACTTACAAACCTGTACATCTTTGGAGTGTGAGACAAAACCGGAGCACCCGGAGAAAACCCACAGGGTCACAGGGAGAACGTACAAACTCCACACAGACAGCACCCGTAGTCACATGTTTCACATGTTTGTAAAATTAAATTAAAACCTCAGAGGCAGGAAATCTAAACTAAAAATTATAAATGGTGGAAACACTAAACTACAGAAACCTGTCTCCTGTGTCTTGATAGTGTTAATGAGGGGGGTCCGGTACAGACTCGGTGGGCCGAAGGGCCTGTTTCTGTGCTGTATCTCTAGCCTGAACACAGCCTCTCTGGGCTGAACGAGTGTAGGATTCCGATGTGTTCGAGTAGATTAGAACTGGGGGTTTATCCAGTGACTGTGTCTGCCTGCGATACAGACAAAGATACAATCTTCAAAAAAATATTTACCATGCATTTAATATTTTTAACTTCATAATAGCTGATATAACATCAATGATCTTGTTTCACTGAGGCTTCAAACAGTAATTATGTCCTCTATGAAGTACATAATTCTTACAGTACCTACAGTACATAATGTGAAGTAATTTTTAGTTTTGTTTAGCGATACAGCTGAAAAACAGATCTTTCAGCCCACTGAGGCCACGCGGATCATCGATCACCCGTTCACACTAGTTCCGTTATCCTACTTTCTCATCCACTCCCGATCGACTGAAGGCAATTTACAGAGGGCAATTGACCTGCAAACCCGCATGTTTTTTGAGATGTGGGAGGAAACCAGAGCACCCAGAGTAAACCCACGCGGTCGCAGGGAGAATGCACAAATTCCACACAGACAGCACCCGAGATCGGGATCGAACCCGGGTCTCTGGAGCTGTGAGGCAAAGGCGCGACCAGCTGCTCCTCTCGGACGACCATTTATCTTTTGCAATGATTTGCTTGAAAATTGAACTGAACTCATGAGTTTAAAGCAGCAGGGAAATTTAGATACAGTTAATTAATTAACCTGGTATATATAAAAATATACTGGTATTAGCAATGATGTCCGCAAATCTATGGGATCGTATTAAAGATTCATCTGGTTTACTGTTGTCCTACAGAGAAGGACATCTCTACCTGGCCTGGTTCACATCATGTACTGGATGTACTGTAAGAATGATGTACTTCATTCAGGATATAATTATTGTGTGAAGCCTCCTAGTGACTCCTGTGCCAGGTTTGGCTTAACTGGCAGCACGGTGGCGCAGCGGTAGAGTTGCTGCCTTACAGCGCCAGAGACCCGGGTTCGATCCTGACTAGGGATGGTGTCAGGGTGGCGTTTGTACCTTCTCCCCGTGACCACATGGGCTTTCTCCGGGTGCTCCGGTTTCCTCCCACTCTCTGAAGATGTACAGGTTTTTTAGGTCAAATTGGCTTTGGGGAAAATTGTTAAATTGTCTCTAGTGTCTTAGGATAGTGTTAGTGTGTGGGGATCGCTGGTCGGTGCTGCATCTCTAAACTAAACAAAACTAAACTAAATTAAACTAAACTGAGCAAGTTACTCTCAGAAATGCTGCTTTTTCCGTGACTCGCATATCAACAGTATAGATGAAAAGATAATTTAGGGGATGAAATATTTTGGCATGTATCGGGTAGACAGTCAGAACCTTTACTCCAGGGTGGAAATGTCAAAGCATACAGGGCGTAGGTTTAAGACGAGGGGGTCAAAGTTTAAAATAGACGCGCAGGGCATGTTTAGTTACACAAGGGAAAACCAAAATTCCATTGCATCAGAATCACCCAATTAATGGATTAGAGACACACAAAGGTGGTTTAAATGTGGAGTAGGTGATTACAATGTTGCTTAGTTACTGGGTCTCTGAGTGAAAAGGGAAGGCCTGTTTCCTTTATCAGGGGTACACAGAAATGTTGGAGAAACTCAGCGGGTGCAGCAGCATCTATGGAGCGAAGGGAATAGGCAACGATTTGGGCCAAAACCCTTCTTCAGAGTGCTTCAGTCCCCTTTACCAGAGACTCGGTAACTAGGGAACATTGATTTAAATGAGGTTGTCTGAAGAAGGGTCTCGACCCGAAACGTCGCCTATCTTCCTTCGCTCCTTAGATGCTGCTGCACCCGCTGAGTTTCTCCAGCTTTTTGTGTACCATTGATTTAAATGAGTTGTCTGAACTAGTAGAACAGTCGTAGAACTATTATCTATGGAACTTACTGCCTTGCATGGTGGTGAGGGAGAAACTTTCGAAGAAAGATGTCTGGATATGCACTGAAGTATCTGGAGATGCAAGGAACTGGCGTCAGGAGTAAAACGCAAAGTACAATCGCAACGTTTAAGAGGTGGGAATAGTGTAGATGGGACATGTTGGCTGGTGTGGGCAAGATGGGCCGAAGGGTCTGTTTCCACGCTATAAGACTCCACGACTCTGTGACTCTACTGATATAACTCAGCAGGCAGCAGCTCTGGAGAACATGGATAGACAATGTTTAGGGGCTGGATCCTTCCGTAGACTGACTGAAGATCCGGAGAAGGGTCCTGTCCCGAAAACAGTGTAGTTTAGGTTGGCAAAAATGCTGGAGAAACTCAGCGGGTGAGGCAGCATCTATGGAGCGAAGGAAATAGGCAACGTTTCGGGCCGAAACGTTGCCTATTTCCTTCACTCCATAGATGCTGCCTCACCCGCTGAGTTTCTCCAGCATTTTTGTCTACCTTCGATTTTCCAGCATCTGCTGTTCCTTGAACAACTAGTATAGATTCGTTTAATTTAGTTTATTATCATGTGTACCGAGGTACAGTGAAAAGCTTTCTTTATATACTGCCTTTGAATAAATCTATGTTTGTATTCCAATTAGTGTATCAATTGGAATACAAACATAATTTATTCAAAGGCACTCTTTGAACTTGCAGGCTGTATTAACTCTTTGTTCTGCATAGTTTAGTAGGATCATCAAACTAGTCAAGTCAAGCTAATTTGTCACATACACATACAGGATGTGCAGTGAAATGAAAGTGGCAATGCCCGCAGATTGTGCTAAAACTACAGAACAGAATTGAACAGAATTCATATTGTTAGATGATGTTGGATGTTAGATGCCGACTACAGTCCATGCCTACTATGTCCTGTGGTGCTGATGCAAAGCAGGAATTTCATTGTCCTGTTTAAGAAGGAACTGCAGATGCTGGAAAATCGAAGGTAGACAAAAGTGCTGGAGAAACTCAGCGGGTGCAGCAGCATGTACGGAGCGAAGGAAATAGGCAACGTTTCGGGCCGAAACCCTTCTTCAGACTGATGGGGGGAGTCCTTTCATTTAGTTTCATTGTCCTATCAGGGACACATGACAGTAAATTCTCTTGAATCTTGAATCTTGAGAAAAAAAAACAACAAATTTTAAAAGACACAACACAACAGTAAATTAGTTCCTGGAGAGATAAGAGTTTACAGTCCTGATGGCCTGTGGGAAGAAACTCTGTCTCATCCTCTCTGTTCTCACAGCGTGACAGCGGAGGCGTTTGCCTGACCATAGTAGCTGGGACAGACCGTTGCTGGGGTGGAAGGGGCCCCCCATGATGTTGCTGGCTCTGGATCTGCACCTCCTGGTGTACAGGTCCTGCAGGGGGGGGGGGGGGGGGGGGGGCGAGTGTAGTTCCCATAGTGCGTTCGGCCGAACGCACTACTCTCTGCTGAGCCTTCCTGTCCCGGGCAGAGCAGTTCCCAAACCAGATCGTGATGTTGCCGGACAAGATGCTTTCTACAGCCCCAGAGTAGAAGAACTGAAGGATCCTCAGAGAGACATGTTATGCATAAGCATATTGCACTCTCTCTGGGTACATGATAATTAAATACTATTGAATCCTTGCAGAAATCATTGATTTCATTAACCTTACCACTAAAGGTACGGTGGCTCAGCGGTAGAGTTGCTGCCTTACAGCACCAGAGACCCAGGTTCGATCCTGACTGCTGGTGCTATTTGTACGGAGTTTGTACATTCTCCCCGTGACCTGCGTGGCTTTTCTCCGAGGTCTTTGGTTTCCTCCCACACTCCAAAGTGGTACAGGTCTGCAGGTTAATTGGCTTGGTGTAAATGTACAATTGTCACTAGTATGTGTAGGATGGTGTTAGTGTGGGGAGATCGCTGGTTGGTGCAGACTCGGTGGGTGGAAGGACCTGTATCTCTAAACGAAACTGAACGAAACTAAACTAAATTTCTTCCGCCCTCAAATTCATGTGGACTATCTCTGATGCCTCGTTCCCATTCCATGATCTCCCTAATGAGTCTGAAAGACATTCTTGCCATAGAGGGAGTACAGAGAAGGTTCACCAGACTGATTCCTGGGATGTCAGGACTTCCATATGAAGAAAGACTGGGTAGACTCGGTTTGTACTCGTTGGAATTTAGAAGATTGAGGGGGAATCTGACAGAAACTTACAAAATTCTTAAGGGGTTGGACAGGCTAGATGCAGGAAGATTGTTCCCGATGTTGGGGAAGTCCAGAACAAGGGGTCACAGTTTAAGGATAAGGGGAAAGTATTTTAGGACCGAGATGAGAAAAACATTTTTCACACAGAGAGTGGCGAATCTGTGGAATTCTCTGCCGCAGAAGGTAGTTGAGGCCAGTTCATTGGCCATATTTAAGAGGGAGTTGGATGTGGCCCTTGTGGCTAAAGGGATCAGGGGTATGGAGAGAAGGCAGGTACGGGATACTGAGTTGGATGATCAGCCATGATCATATTGAATGGTGGTGCAGGCTCGAAGGGCCGAATGGCCTACTCCTGCACCTATTTTCAATGTTTCTATGTTTCTATGTGTGTCCCAACCCGAAACGTCACCTATTCATGTGCTCCAGAGATGCTGCCTGACCTGCTGAGTTACTCCAGCACTTTGTGCCCTTGTGTGTAATAAGTAGCATCTGCAGTTCTTTGTTCCTAGCTGAGATGGGCACTTGGTCAGCATGGATGACTGGTTTTCCTGCTGTATGACTCTAGTCCAGACGGAGGAACATGAGTCAGATGTGTTCCTGTTCAGTAGTCTGCTTCTCTTTCTGCCCATCACCTACCAACCTACCCGCGCTCTCCAGAGAAGATAGACACAAAATGCTGGAGTAACTCAGCGGGCCAGGCAGCATCGCTGGAGAGAAGGAATTGGTGACGTTCCGGGTCGGGACCTTTCATCAGAGTCAGGGGAGGGGGAGTCTAGAGATATGGAAGGGTAAGGTGGGGAAATGACAGATCAAAGCAGAAGATGATCAAGGAAATGTAGAGTGGTTGAGGTGACAACGGGGGCGTACAAACCAGTAATATTTAATCAGGAGGACAGTGAAACTAGTCGGAGAACCAGGGTGGGGGAGGGACGGAGAGAGAGGGAAAGCATGGAATACTTGAAGTTAAAGAAATCAATATTCGTACCACTGGGTTGTAAGCTGCTTTGATCATTTTCACACCTTACCCTTCCATATCTCTAGTCTCCCCCTCCCCTGACTCTCAGTCTGAAGATGGGTCTCGACCCAAAACGTCACCCATTCTTTCTCTCCAGAGCTGCTGTTTGACCCACCGAGTAACTCCAGCATTCTGTGTCTAGCTTCAGTTTAAACCGGCATCTGCAGTTCCTTCCTGCACATGTTCTCCAGAGATGCTGCCTGGCCCGCTGAGTTACTCCAGCATTTCGTGTCGACCGTTGAACGTTTGGTAAAGAGTTTGACTCAGTTTCGACGAAGGAACAGCGCTAGGTTTTGAGGTTGGGGTTGATATGGAGGTGGAGGTGTTTCTAAGCACCGTTGCCTGGGCTTTCAAGAAATTTAAAGGTTTGGGCTTTGGGACGTTGTTGTATCAATTGATTAACAAAAGACAGCTGTATTTGCAATACTTATAAGCATCTTTGCTATCTGTTCCTGTGCATCTACATCCACAAATAGTTTGCTGTTTATCTCATCAGAAATGTGATATCCGTGCAGAAAAAAAAAAGATACATATAACCAGTGTTAGCCAGCATTCCGAGCCACTGATCCAGAGACAAGAGTTCAAATCCCACGGCATCCACTGGGAATTTGACTCCAAATTATTAAATAAATATGGAACTCAAAAGCAAGCTCGTGAAAACGGCGCGGTGGCGCAGCTGGTAGAGCTGCTCCAGAGACCCAGGTTCAATCCTGACCTCAGGTGCTGTCTGTGTGGAGTTTGCACGTTCTCCCTGTGTCCACGTGGGTTTCTTCCGGCTGCTCCGGTTTCCTCCCACGTCCCAAAGTCGTGCGGGTTTGCAGGTTAATTGGCCCTCTGCAAATATTCCCTGGTGTGTAGGGAGTGGATGAGAAAGTGGGCTAACATAGAACTGGTGTGAATGGGTGATCGATGGTGGGTGCGGACTGGGTGGGCCGAAGGGCCTGTTTTCTTGCTGTATCTCAAAATTAACCTAAACTAAACTAAACTAAACTAAACTCAACTAAACTGCTGGATTATTGTAAAACCATGTGGCTCACTAATACTGTTTACTCTTAACACCTCCCCCAGTTCTGGGTTAATTATGGATGGATATTAAATGGTAGCACTGTCAGTAACTTACACATCCTGTGAAAAAATTAATTAAATGTTTTCGGGTAAATACTGTCAAATATTTTTAGTTTTAACTTGAGAGACACAGCATGGAAACAGGCCCTTCGGCCCACTGACCTGATGCCGACCATCGATCACCCATTCACACTAGATCCAGCAAGGATTTCATTGTCCTATCTGGGACACATGACAATAAACTCTCTTGACTTGACTTGACTTGACTTTACATATCATCCAATTTTCTCATCCACTCCCTGAACATTAGGAGCAGTGTTTTATTTTTAGCAGAGGCCAATTAACCTACAAACCTCCACATGTCTGGGATGTGGGAGGAAACCGGAGGAAACCCACGCGGGTCACAGGTAGAACGTGCAAACTCCACACTTGAGGTCAGGATCGAACCCGGGTCTCTTGCTCTGTAAGGCAGTAACTCTACCGCTGATCCACCCAGTCTCCTGCTCATATTGTCTTGTCTTCTTCTGATCTGGGCCTCAAGCAGTTAGAGCGATCTCTTAAAACCATGATGCCTGGGCATTGAGTGCCCAAACTGCAGGGAACTGATGTGTAAATATTATCGTACTATAGTTCTATCAGCCCGCTGAGTTACTCCAGCACTTTGTGGTTTTTTTTTAAACCAGTATCTGCAGTTCCTTGCATCTAACTCTGTTATTTTTCAGGTTGGAAAGGAGATATTACCTGCGGGGGCTGGACCATTCTATGTGGAAAAGCTTGCATCCTGTACTTTGTCACTGCGACCATCTTCCTCACCTTTCTCATCCTGCTAGTGGCCAGCCTTGTGAACAGTAAGTGCTTCAAACCAGATAAGTTTCAATGAGGTCTCCCCTCATTCTTCGAAACTCCACTATGTACAGGCCCAGTGCTGTCAAATACTCATCATAAATTAACCCGCTCGTTCCTGGGATCATTATTGTAAACCTCCTCGGGAATTGGGTGGAAATCCTGGGGGGGGACGGGGGGGACGCGGGGGGCGGGGGGGACGGGGGGGGGGGGAACGGGGGAGGCACGTTTCCCCCCCCCCCCATGCTTTGAGAGGTGGGGGTCAATCTCCCCCATGTTTTGTAATCCGGACTTTATCAGGCACTTTCTAAGGGCTGAATCGGCCCGTTCGAGGGGCCTTTCAGCGCCCGGCAAAATCGAGAGCGATCCCGATGTTGAAACCCCCGTCGGCCGATGAAAGACCCCGTGAACGGGCAGATTCAAGCCCCACGATTCGGGGTGGACGAAGCTGCTGTTGCTGGAGTTTGGAGTCGGTCACCAACCGGGTCAGCTCCCGATGTTACCGTCCACAGGGCCCACGGCCGAAGCCTCGCGTGTGTGCGCATGGACCCTTGACCCCTGGACCCCCTCCAGGGCCAGCACATCCTTCCTCAGATATGATGCACAACATTGCTCACAATACTCCAAATACGGCCTGACCAGCGTCCTATAGAGCCTCAGCATTACAGCCTTGTATGACCTATGTATGTGTGCAAATCAGGTGTATGACCTTCTAGACAGAGGTGCTGCCTGTCCCGCTGAGTTACGCCAGCTTTTTGTGTCTATCTTCCGTTTAAACTAGCATCTGCAGTTCCTTCCCACACATTTTGTCTGAAAGAATGACACACTTTGAAAACGCCACAGCTGAAGCATTATTGACGTTTGTTGCTGTTTGTTGTTTCTTTGATGCGAAAATTTGCCTCTCTCTGTCTTTCAGTCTCAGCCGTTAGAAACAATTTCAGAGGGGAGGCTACTGACCAGAATCTGCTAAAGAATGGTAAGTTAGTGAACTTGCTTCAGAGGATACTAGTTATTTACTCTTGCGTTGGCTCTTGAAAGGCAAAACCTGCCACCACTGAAAAAAACCTGGTGTATCTTTGCTCCATTCCCTCTATAGGAAAGACAGTAGATTTGCCTTTGATGAAAGTTTCACTCTTAAGACACAACAGGGATGAAAGCAGTTTAGTTTAGTTTAGAGAGACAGCACAGAAACAGGCCATTCTGCCCCCGCAAGTCCATGCTGACCATTGGTCAACTGTGCACATTGGTTCTATGCTATCCCACTTTTTCATCCACTCCCTACACGTTAGGGGGTAATTTACAGAGGGACAATTAACCTGCAAACTCGCACGTCTCAGGGATTCAGGAGTAAAGCGGATACCCGGTCACAGGGAGAACGTGAAAATTCCACACAGACAGCGTCTGAAGTCAGGATAGAATCTGGGACTCGGGCATTGTGAGGCAGCAGGTCTACCCGCTGCGCCACTCTGCATCTGTATGCATGCGTCCACACTGCCAGTCAGAAGTGGAACTCCCCCCTCTGTATGCTGCTGATTTATTGAGAGCTGCTGCCTCATAGCGCCAGTGACCCGGGTTAGATCCTGACCTCTGGTGCTGTCTGCGTGGAGTTTGCACGTTCTCCCCGTGACCGCGTGGCTTTCCTCCGGGTGCTCTGGTATCCCCCCACATCTCAAAGATGTGCGAGGTTTGTAGGTTAATTGGCCCTCTGTAAATTGCCCTCTAGTGTGTAGGGAGTGGATGAGAAAGTGGGATAGCATAGAACTAGGGTCAATGGATGGTTGGCATGGACTCGATGGGCTGAAGGGCCTGTTTCCATGCAATGTTTGTAAACAAAACTTAAACTAAACATTGAAACATTGAAAAATCAGGCTAATAGACAATAGACAATAGACAATAGGTGCAGGAGTAGACCATTCGGCCCTTCGAGCCAGCACCGCCATTCAATGTGATCATGGCTGATCATCCCAATCAGTACCCCGTTCCTGCCTTCTCCCCATATCCCCTGACTCCGCTATTTTTAAGAGCCCTATCTAGCTCTCTCTTGAAAGCATCCAGAGAACCTGCCTCCACCGCCCTCTGAGGCAGAAAATTCCACAGATTCACCACTCTCTGAGAAAAAGCGTTTCATCGTCTCCTTTCTAAATGGCTTACTCCTTATTCTTAAACTGTGGCCCCTAGTTCTGGACTTTTCCAACATCGGGAACATGTTTCCTGCCTCTAGTGTGTCCAAGCCCTTAACAATCTTATATGTTTCAATGAGATGCCCTCTCATCCTTCTAAACTCCGGAGTGTACAAGCCCAGCTGCTCCATTCTCTCAGCATATGACAGTCCCGCCATCCCGGGAATTAACCTTGTAAACCTACGCTGCACTCCCTCAATAGCAAGAATGTCCTTCCTCAAATTAGGGGACCAAAACTGCACACAATACTCCAGGTGTGGTCTCACTAGGGCTCTGTACAACTGCAGAAGGACCTCTTTGCTCCTATATTCGATTCCACTTGTTATATCCTCTATCCATCCTCTAGTTATGAGGTCGTAGGAGGCCTAGGAGGTCGAAGGTACTCGTGGCATCAAGTAGTCGGGCGTTTTTCTAGCATGACGAAAAATGTCCACTAGTAAAAAACGTCATGAATTAGGTCGTGAAAGTGGGACTGGCCCTTGACTCTTCACCTGTTAGTCGCTCAGGTGTTGTCACGTGGCCTGGCGTTACTTTAATAATACATTTCTTTCTCTCCCTCAGCCTCATCTCTGGGAAAACATTTGAATGATGTACAATCTGTGTCAAAGATGGCAGAGGATGAAAGTAAGTTAGAAATGAAACATGGAAATGTAGAAACATAGAAAATAGTGCAGGAGTAGGCAATTCGGCCCTTCAAGCCAGCACCACCATTCAATATGATCATGGCTGATCACCCAGAATAATTCCCCCTTTACTACACACTAGCACCATCCTACACACACTAGTACCATCCTACACACACTAGCACCATCCTACACACACTAGCACCATCCTACACACACCAGCACCATTCTACACACACTAGTAACATCCTACACAGGAGTAAAGCGTACACCCGGAGGAAACCCACGTGGTCACAGGGAGAACGTGAAAATTCCACAGAGACAGCGTCTGAAGTCAGGATAGAATCTGGGACTCGAGCATTGTTAGGCAGCAGTTCTACCCGCTGCGCCACTCTGCCTCCGTATGCATGCGTCTACACTGCCAGTCAGAAGTAGAACTCCCCCCTCATAGCACCAGCGACCCATGTTTGATCCTGACCTCTGGTGCTGTCTGCGTGGAGTTTGCACGTTTTCCCCGTGACCGCGTGGGTTTCCTCCGGGTGCTCAGGTTTCTTTGTAGGTTAATTGGCCCTTTGTAATATTGCCCCCTATTGTGTATGGAGTGAATGAGAAAGTGGGATAGCATAGAACTAGGGTCTATGGATGGTTGGCATGGACTCGATGGGCTGAAGGGCCTGTTTCCATGCAATGTTTGGAAACGAAACTTAAACTAAACATTGAAATATTTCACAGCATATTAAATAATATACCAGTAATATTATTTAATATTAAATATTACAAGGTCTAATGACCTTAATGCGGGAACAGTGTTGGTTTGATAACGGAATTATTTCTCACTTTCCCAGACGCATCGCTGGCTATAATGACACGCATGAATGAGACGCTGACTAAGCTAACCGAGAAACACAAAGAAAGTAAGTTGATCTGATAAGTTCTGTGAGTTGTTTATATATTTGCAAAACTCTGCCCATGATTGAAGGGGAAAAAGTGATCTTATGTTGTGTTGTGAGAATTGCGGATGGGACAGGTTTGGAGGGATATGGACCAAGCGCAGGCAGGTGGGACTAGTGTAGCTGGGACATGTTGGGCAAGTTGGGCCTAGGGGCCTTTTTCCACGCTGTATCGCTCTATGGCTCTAATACATTTCAATAGCACCTGGGGATGGGTGAGTGGCAATGTAGGCACATGAATATATTTAATATTTTTCTGGAAATTTACACAGTACAGTATGAATAATAAACCAGTTAAAAAAGCCCACAAAAAGATTTAGAATTGGTCCACTAGCAACCTTCCTTTTGTCGTGTTAACTATCTCATTCCTTCTTCTCCCTGTTCCGTCCCAACCATGGGTGAACTAGCGGAAGAGGACTGGAGTTTGGGAACCATTGTGGGGGGGATGTTTTTTATGTTTAATGTTAAATTCTTTAATGTTGTGTTTTACTTTTATTGGTGTGCTGCAAATGGCAACTCAAATTTCACTTCACCAATCGGTGTACGTGACAATAAATGTCCTTTGTCCCGCGTCCGTTCGGCGGAAGGAACGGAAGCTTTGAAGCGCGCACCACCAGACTCAGAAACAGTTAAAGCCCTGCCCCACGGTCCGAGTTCATTCCAAGAGTTCACCCAAGTTTGCCCTGATTCGAACTCGGAGATTTACGGTAATGGCCGCTCGTCGGTACTCGGGGCTCTCGTGGACATTTTTCCACAAGTTGAAAAATCTTCACGAGTCTTCCCGTGCTTACCTGCCGCTAGTGAGTCTTCCCGAGTACCTGCCGTTAGCGTAACGGTCCGCTAAGCGACGTCCCCGGGCTCCGACATACCCGCAACGTTCATTCTCCATGCTTACCACGAGTTTGATTTTTTTTTAAATGTTGCCTCAACTATTTTCTGTGGCAGAGAATTCCACAGACTCACCACTCTCTGTGTGAATGTTTTTTCTTCTCATCTCGGTCCTAAAAGACTTCCCCCTTATCCTTAAACTGTGACCCCTTGTTCTGGACTTCCCCAACATCGGGAACAATCTTCTTGCATCTAGCCTGTCCAACCCCTTAAGAATTTTGTAAGTTTCTATAAGATCCCCACTCAATCTTCTAAATTCCAGCGAGTACAAGCCGAGTCTATCCAGTCTTTGGCCAAACAGAAGCTCACAAGGGGACACAGAGTGGGTGTATAAACAATTGTTGTTTGGTTGTGGTAACAGGATGGGAGGTGACGTTGGTGATGTTCTATGGTGGTCCTGGTGAGCATTTACACCCACACACATCAATCATCCATCGGTCATCTTATGGCCTTAATGCTGGAACAGTGTTGGTTTGATAACGGAATTATTTCTCACTTTTCCAGTCGCATTGTTGGCTACAAGCATGACTGAGGCGCTGACTAATCTAACCGAGAAACACAAAGAAAGTAAGTTGATCTGATAAGTTCTGTGAGCTGTTTATATATTTGCAAAACTCTGGCCATGATTGAAGGGGGAAAAAGTGATATTTTATGTTGTGTTGTGAGAATCACCCATGGAGAGGGTCGGGGGTCATTTTCATCTGAGTGACAATGTTGGCACATGAATAGTTAATATCTTTGTGGGACATTTCACCAGTTCAACCAATTAAAACAGGCCAAAGTAAAAGGTTTAAAATGGTACACAATCACACTTCCTTTTGTTGTGGTAACTGTTTCACCTTCTTCCTTCTTTCTTCTCCCTGCTCCCGTCCGGCAGAAGGTGAAGAAGCTTGAAAGCGCGCACCACCAGACTCAGGAACAGCTTCTACCCCTCTGAGATTGTAATATGTGATTGTGGGCCTTCTTCTGAGGCCGGTTCTTAACCTGGGGGTCGTGACCCCCCATTATGGGGGTCGTTTGGGGCTTTGCCCGGGGTCATGAAGGGGACACAAATAACATATCAATTTGTTGAGCCCATGTTTAGGAACCTAACAAAGGTACATACCACATACTGTGTTTTGTTCGCGTCTGCGCGTACTGGTGCCAAAAAGGTTAAGAACCAATCATTGTCGCCTGGGTTGGGCCCAAAGATCCTATTACAGATCCGCTATAGGATCTTTGGTTAGGCCCATCTTGGAACCAACTAACTCTTCGATCGTTTGTCTCTCAATGTTGATGTGCGATCAGCGTTTGTTTATTGAATTGATCGAAAGATTCAGCATGGAAACAGGCCCTTCGGCCCACCGAGTCCACGCCTGTCTCACTTAAGGGCCTGTCCCACTTTCACGACCTAAATCTTGGCCTCTGCCGAGTTTGCCCTTGACTCATACTCGCAGCATGGTCGTCACGAGGTCGCAGACGGCCGTAGGAGGCCGTAGGGGGTCGTAGGTAGGTCGTAGCAGGCTGTGATGCTAGTCGTAGGTACTCGTGACATCAACTAGGTCGTGGTGTTTTTTCAACCTGATGAAAAATGTCCACAAGTAAAATTAGGTCGTGAAAGATTTTACTCTTCACCTGTTAGTCGCTCGGTGTTGTCACGTGGACTGGCGTTACTTTAATAATGCATTTCTTTCTCTCCCTCAGTCTCATCGCTGGGAAAAAAAGTGAGCGACGTACAATCTGTGCTAGAGAGGGCAGAGCAAGAATGTGTTAGAAATGTAACATAGTAGTGTAGAAATATAGAAAATGGGTGCAGGAGTAGGCGATTCGGCCCTTCAAGCCAGCACCGCCATTCAATATGATCATGGCTGATCACCCAGAATAATCCCCCCTTTACTACACACTAGCACCATCCTACACACACTAGTACCATCCTACACACACTAGCACCATTCTACACACACTAGTACCATCCTACACACACTAGTACCATACTACACACACTAGCACCATCCTACACACACTAGTACCATACCTACACACACTAGCACCATCCTACACACACTAGCACTACACACACTAGTACCATCCTACACACACTAACACCATCCTACACACACTAGCACAATCCTACACACACTAGTACAATGATACACACACTAGCACCATCCTACACACACTAGCACCATCCTACACACACTAGCACCATCCTACACACACTAGCACCATCCTACACACACTAGTACCATCCTACACACACTAGCACCATCCTACACACACTAGCACCATCCTACACACACTAGTACCATCCTACACACACTAGCACCATCCTACACACACTAACACCATCCTACACACACTAGCACCATCCTACACACACTAGTACAATGATACACACACTAGCACCATCCCACACACACTAGTACCATTCTACACACACTAGGACCATCCTATACACACTAACACTATCCTATACACACTAACATTATCCTACACACACTAGCACCATCCTACACACACTAGTACCATCCTACACACACTAGGGACAATTTCCAATTTTACCAAAGCCAATTAACCTACAAACCTGTACGTCTTTGGAGTGTGGGAGGAAACCGGAGCACCCGGAGGAAAGCCAGGTGGTCACGGGGAGAACGTACAAACTCCGTACAGACATAGAAAATATAGAAACATGGACTGGCGTTTACTTTAATAATGCATTTCTTTCTCTCCCTCAGTCTCATCGCTGGGAAAAAAAGTGAGCGACGTACAATCTGTGCTAGAGAGGGCAGAGCAAGAATGTGTTAGAAATGTAACATAGTAGTGTAGAAATATAGAAAATGGGTGCAGGAGTAGGCGATTCGGCCCTTCAAGCCAGCACCGCCATTCAATATGATCATGGCTGATCACCCAGAATAATCCCCCCTTTACTACACACTAGCACCATCTGACACACACTAGTAGCATCCTACACACACTAGTAGCATCCTACACACACTAGCACCATCCTACACACACTAGTACCATTCTACACACACTAGCACCATCCTACACACACTAGCACCATCCTACACACACTAGCACCATCCTACACACACTAGTACCATACTACACACACTAGTACCATTCTACACACACTAGTACCATCCTACACACACTATCCTACACACACTAGTACCATACTACACACACTAGCACCATCCTACACACACTAGCACCATCCTACACACACTAGTACCATCCTACACACACTAGCACCATCCTACACACACTAACACCATCCTACACACACTAGCACCATCCTACACACACTAGTACCATCCTACACACACTAGCACCATCCCACACACACTAGTACCATTCTACACACACTAGGACCATCCTATACACACTAACACTACACTAACACTATCCTACACACACTAGCACCATCCTACACACACTAGTACCATCCTACACACACTAGGACAATTTCCAATTTTACCAAAGTCAATTAACCTACAAACCTGTACGTCTTTGGAATGTGGGAGGAAACCGGAGCACCCGGAGGAAAGCCACGTGGTCACGGGGAGAACGTACAAACTCCGTACAGACATAGAAAATATAGAAACATAGAAACAAAGAAAATAGGTGCAGGAGTGGGCCATTCGGCCCTTCGAGCCAGCACCGCCATTCAATATGATCATGGCTCATCATCCAAAATCAGTACCCCGTTCCTGCCTTCCTCCCATATCCCTTGATTCCGTTAGCCTTAAGGGCTATATCTAACTCTCTCTTGAAAACATCCAGTGAATTGGTCTCCACTGCCTTCTGTGGCAGAGAATTCCACAGATTCACAACTCTCTGGGTGAAAATGTTTTTCCTCATCTCTGTCCTAAATGGCCTACCCTTTATTCTTAAAGTGTGTGAACCCTGGTTCTGGACTCCCCCATCATGGGGAACATTTTTCCTGCATCCAGCCTGTCTGGTCCCTTAAGAATTTTATATGTTTCTATAAGATATCCTCTCATCCTGCTAAATTAATTCTTTCATCATATGACTGTCCCGCCATCCCGGGAATTAACCTGGTCGACCGGATCGTTTCAGCAGAGTGACTTTTCACCATGTTTATTTGGAACTCACCTGCTGTCTATCTGTTTACCAGGGTTGATGTGCAGGGAGGAACTGCAGATGCTGGTTTACACCAAAGATAGACACAAACTGCTGGAGCTGGAAAGTGCTCAGCGGGACAGGCAGCATCTCTGGAGGGAAGGAATGGGTGATGTTTCGGGTCGAGACCCTTCTTCAGACTGAGAATCAGAGGAAAGGGAAACGAGAGATATAGACGGTGCTATAGAGAGATGTAGACTGAATGAATGAAAGATGTGCAAAAAAGTAACGATGATAAAGTAAACTGGCCATTGTTAGCTGTTTGCTAGGTGCTAACAAGAAGCTGGTGAGACTGGGTGGGGGAAGGATGGAGAGAGAGGGAACGCAGGGGTTATTTGAAGTTAGATAAATCAATTTCTCGACACAAAATGTCACCCATTCCTACTCTCCAAGGATGCTGCCTGTCCCGCTGAGTTACTCAGGCATTTTGTGTCTATCTTCAATTTTCCTACCACTGGGTAGTAAGCTGCCCAAGTGTTCTTTCCAGTGTTGATGCACGGGTTGGAGTTTAATGGTGAAGGTTCTTTCTCTCTGTCTTTCAGTCTTGCACCTGAAAGATCTCATGAACAAGATGATGGCAAAGCTGAACAAGATTGAAAATCAAAGTAAGATCATGCAAACCGTCGACAATGCTTAGCCCTAGTGGGATGTGAAGGATGGACTGTGGTGTAGGTGGAGGGTTGGGAGGAGTGATAGAGTGATACAGCATGGAAACAGGCCCTTCGGCCCAACTTGCCCACACCGGCCAGCATGTCCCATCTACACTAGTCCCACCTGCCTGCGTTTGGCCCTTATCCCTCGAAACATGTCCTATCCATTGTGATAGCCCCTGTCTCAACTATCTTCTCTGGCGGCTCGTTCCACATATCAACCACCCTTTGCATGAAAACGTTACCCCTCAGGTTCCTATTAAATCTTTCTCCCCTCACTTTAACCCTAGGGGCCGGCTCGTGTGCTGTGCTGTTCAATGTTTCATTGTCCTATCTGAGACACATGACTACATTAAACAAAAAATGTTTCCCCAAAGACACTCAGGAAGAACGTCTCTGGTGGTTGTCATGTGAATTTGAGGAAGGACATCCTTGTGATTGAGGCAGTGCAGCGTAGGTTCATAAGATTGATCCCTGGGATGGTGGGACTGTCATATGAAGAAAGATTGAAAAGACTAGGCTTGTATTCACTGGAGTTTCGAAGGATGAGGGGGATCTTATAGAAACATTAAAAATTATGTAAGGACTGGACAAGCTAGATGCAGGAAAAATGTTCCCAATGTTGGGCGAGTCCAGAACCAGGGGCCACAGTCTTAGAATAAAGGGGAGGTCATTTAAGACTGAGGTGAGAAAAAAACGTTTTCACCCAGAGAGTTGTGAATTTATGGAATTCCCTGCCACAGAGGGCAGTGGAAGCCAAATCACTGGATGGATTTAAGAGAGAGTTAGGTAGAGCTCTAGGGGCTAGTGGAATGAAGGGATATGGGGAGAAGGCAGGCACGGGTTATTGATTGGGGATGATCAGCCATGATCACAATGAATGGCGGTGTTGGCTCGAAGGGCCGAATGGCCTCCTCCTGCACCTATTTTCTGTGTTTCTATCATGTCGAGAAATGTTGAGTGTTGATTGCGTTCTCCATCAAATTAAAAACAATTGCTGGAGGAACTCCATGGGTCAAGCAGCATCTGTGGAGGCAAAGGGATGGTCGACAATTGGGGTTGAAACCTCACGTTAGTTCTGCTGCTTGTCCCACTCTATTCTCTCATCTCTCCTGTTTCTAATCACATCCTTTGTCTTTTCCACAGCAGCCCATCATAATATGCGCTGTGCCGTGGATGGCAGCAGCGGTGAAGAGGAAAGCCATTGTTTGTCGAAGAAGTGGATGAAGGCTCAGCTTGAGGAGATCTGTGGGAAGAAACAGGTGGGAAACTATAGCCCGCTTACCCTGCACCAAGCTGCACTTAACCTGTGGGTGGCAGACCAAACGCTGAGGGTTCCCGGGGGGGGGGGGGGGTCTTGTTGGGGAATGGGGGTTGGATCAATCCTGTGGGCACCTTTGGGGCAAAGGAATACTGTAGGTGGCATTTCAGGTCTTGACCCAAAACATCACCTATTCTTTTTCTGATGATGCCTGTCCCGCTGAGTTACTCCAGCCTTTTGTGTCTGTTATGGTTTTGAACCAGCATCTAAACCAAACTAAACCGTACTGAAACGAACTGAACCAAACCAGACTACAGATGGTGGTTTACCAAGGAATATACATAAAATGCTGGAGTAACTCAACAGGCCAGGCAGCATCTCTGAAGAACATGGATAGGGCTGGAGGGCTGGAATTGCCAAGAGTGCTGACCTGGCACTAGGGTTGCCAACTGTCCCGTATTAGACAGGAGATCCCGTATATTGGGCTAAATTGGTTTGTCCCGTATTTGACTGCAACTACTCGGGTCGAGGGGACTGTCGGATCGGAGCGCCGTGTCCGGCCCCGCCTCACCCGTCCCGACGTAGTGCAGCCCATGGAGTGCAGCTGCAGAGCCTCGCCAGTGGCCCCGTCGATCAGCAGCCAGGCCAGCTGTCCGACCATCGGACCTTCGCTTACTGCCGACACCACCACCCCTCCTTCTCATGGCCGATCATCGGTTCATGAGTTGTCGATAGACAATAGACAATAGACAATAGGTGCAGGAGTAGGCCGTTTGGCCCTTCGAGCCAGCACCGCCATTCAATGTGATCATGGCTGATCATCCCCAATCAGTACCCCGTTCCCATCCAGTTGCATGGGGCGCCGGACTTTACCCAGACGTCGCGCGGCCCCCGGGCCAAAACTCCTCAGCTGGCGCGCCGGCTGGGCTTTGTGTGCGGTCCAGCACTCGGGCCAACTCATCATTCACCCAGCCACGGCCGAGTCGGTCAGCGAATTGCCGTCGGGAATTTGTCCCGTATTTTGACCTTTTGTCCCTTATTTGGGAGTGAGAAAGTTGGCGACCCTACCTGGCACCGAACTTAGTGAAGGGAGTGGAAGCTTTGCCCAGTGGATCTCCAACCTGGTTCTGTTGAGAAGATCGTGCCTCGGGCGGGTCCTTCCGTGTGTAGTAGTCATGTGCAAATTCCTCCCCACAGGAGAGCCCAAACACCAAGGATATTAGCACCCAGGAGACTGCGACCCACCACGAGACAACATCCGTTAGTGACGCCACCACTCCACTCACTGCAAGGTACGCTATCTGCGCATCTCCAAATATTGTTGTCGGATGAAAGATCTAACAGGAACCTGAGGGGCAATTTTCTCTCTCACACAGAGGGTGGCGGGTGTATGGAACAAGCTGCCAGAGGAGCAGCACTGTGGCGCAGCGGTAGAGTTGCTGCCTCACGGTGCCAGATACCCAGGTTCAACCCTGACTTTGGGTGCTGTCTAGGTTTAGTTAAGTTTAGTTCATAGATCCAGCGCGGAAACAGGCCCTTCGGCCCACCGAGTCCGCATTGACCAGCGATCCCAGCACACTAACACTATCCTACACACACTAGGGACAACTTTACACTTATAACAAGCCAATTAACCTACAAACCTGTGCGTCTTTGGAGCGTGGGAGGAAACCGAAGATCTCGGAGAAAACCCACGTGGTCACGGGGAGTACGTACACACTCCGTACAGACAGCGCCCGTAGTCAGGATCGAACGTGGGTCTCTGGCGCTGTAAGGCAGCAACTCTACCGCTGCACCCCCGTGCCCAGTACTGTACGGAGTTTGCACGTTCTCCCTTCGACCGCCTGGGTTTTCTTTCGGATCCCTGGCTTACTTCCACATCCCAAAGACGTGCAGGTTTGCGGGGTTAGATGGCTTCAGTAAAATGTCCTTCACGTGTCGGATGGAACTAGTGTATGGGCGTTTGATGGTCGGCACAGACTCTGTGGGCCGAGGGCCCTGTTACCTCGCTGTATGTCAAAACTAAACTAAACCTTTCGGCCCCATTCCACCATTTGAATTGAATTGAATGGACTTTCTTTACTTGCCCTTCAATATCGCATGTGGATAGGGTGGTAAAGAAAGCCTTTGGTGTGCTGGCCTTTATAAATCAGAGCATTGAATATAGGAGTAGGGAAGTAATGTTAAAATTGTACAAGGCATTGGTAAGACCAATTCTGGAGTATGGTGTACAATTTTGGTCGCCTAGTTATAGGAAGGATGTCAACAAAATAGAGAGAGTACAGAGGAGATTTACTAGAATGTTGCCTGGGTTCCAGCAACTATGTTACAGAGAAAGGTTGAACAAGTTAGGTCTTTATTCTTTGGAGCGCAGAAGGTTAAGGGGGGACTTGATTGAGGTCTTTAAAATGATGAAAGGGATAGACAGAGTTGACGTGGATACGTTTTTCCATTGAGGGTAGGGAAGATTCAAACAAGAGGGCATGACATGAGAATTAAGGGACAGAGGTTTCGGGGTAATGTGAGGGGGAACTTCTTTACTCAGAGGGTGGTGGCTGTGTGGAATCAGCTTCCAGCAGAAGTGGTGGAGGCAGGATCGATTTTAACATTTAAGAGTAAAGTGGATAGGTATATGGACGTGAAGGGAATGGAGGGGTATGGTCTGAGTGCAGGTAGATGGGACTAGGGGAAAACAAATGGTCGGCACGGACTGGAAGGGCCGAGAGGGCCTGTTTCCGTGCTGTAATTGTTATATGGTTATATGGTTAAAAACAAGTTGGAACGAGTAGATGTTTGAAGTTCTTGATTGGTTGGAAGTGGGATATTTTAAATGGTCTAAAATTTAATGGAGGCAAAAAATGATGGAAGATGGTGGTGAATCTGTGTAATTCTGTGCCGCAGAAGGATGTGGAGACCAAAACCTTTTAAAGGCAGAGATAGATAGATTCTTGATTATTACGGGTGTCCGGGGTTTTGGGGAGAAGGCTGGAGAATGGGGTTAGGAGGGAGAGATAGATCAGCATGATTGAATGGCGGGTAGACCTGATGGGCAGAATGGCCTAATTCTACCCCTATTGTAAAAGGAAGTACAGGAAACACAAAGCAAGCTGAGAAGAATGGGTTAATATTGCTATTTTTAATAATGTGGCAACATTTTTACACAGAAACATTCCGAGTTTTTCTATTCCGAAGCATTTGATAATACGTGTTTTCAAAATTCTTTGGATTTTTGAATGTGTTTATCATTCAGGTATTTTATAATTGACTTCCAATTTTCTTGACGAGTCATGCCCTTACAAAGTGCTGAGTCAACCTCGGATGTGGGGCTTAGCGGAGGGTGTGTCAGTACGGTGACTTAGTAGGGTATATAGGGTATGGGCTTTGACCAAGATCTTTCCCAGAAAAACGTAGAAGATAGGAGTGGGAGGAGATCCACTTTCATCCCCTTAAGCCTGCTCCACAATTCAGCCTGCTCCACCATCAGCATCTGAAGAAGGGTCTCGACCCGAAACCTCACCCATTCCTTCTCTCTTGAGATGCTCCCTGTCCCGCTGAGTTACTCCAGCATTTTGTGTCTATCCACCATTCAATATCATGGCAGATGTGATCTTGCCCTCTGAAGCTATCTCCCACTGCTCTACAGAACCCTCCGCTACCTGTTAAACTAAAAATCTATCTCAGGTTTGACACCTCATCCACATATTACATGGGTTATCCCTTATTTTTGACCCCCCCATCGGTGAAACATTCTCCCAACAGCCCATTTGATTTTGTAAAGGTGATTTACTGTGGACCTGCAGGAAGTTTGTGAAGATAGTAATGGATTGGATGGGATAGTCAAAGAAAATGGTTCCCTTTTTGGGGAAAAGTTGTGAAACATTAACCAATTACAAAGGGCGGCACAGTTGGTAGAGTTGCTGCTCACAGCGCCAGAGACCCAGGTTCGATCCTGACCTCGGGTGCTGTCTGTATGGAGTTTGTAAGTTCTCCCTGTGACCTGCGTGGGATTTTTCCAAGATCTCTGGTTTCCTCCCACACACCAAAGATGTGCAGGTTTGTTAGGTTAATTGGCTCGGTATAATTGTAAATTGTCCCCAGTGTGTGTAGGATAGCGTTAGTGTGCGGGGATCGCTGGTCAGGAGCGGACTCGGTGGGCCGAATGGTCTGTTTCTGTGCTGTATCTCTAAAACTAAAAACGAAACAAATGATATGAATGTTCGTGAGATGTCATCTCTAGATTATTTATCTTTCTTCATTCTAGGCAGACCGTAAACACCCCAGTCTTGTCGACTGCACAAACAACCAGGATTAACACATCGCAAACATGATTACAGCAGACCTGCAAGAAAGCCTCTAATGGAAGAATTTGAATCAGACATTAAGGGATATATTTGACTGCTGTTGGATGAACAGGGTGTGTAAGGAATGTGCTTATCTTCCAGTTGAACTTCATTCTGCTTGGCTATCTCCATGCCTACGCTTCCAGTTTGCTTTCTGTAGAGAGATGAGCCTCTTAAGTGACCTATCTACTATTGGCTGCACTCAACAAGATCCATTGGAATGCTACCCAGTCAAAGGGCAACACCAGTGGCTTAACTAAAGTATGAAGGGTTCTTGAGTGAAAGCTAACCTCATAACACACTCGAAACACACAGACACACTGATACATCTACCCAAAATAGTAAACATTTAATGTGTTATTCTTAATTGTTTACTATATGTGGTGTTGTTACTTGCGAGCGGAGCACCAAGGCAAATTCCTTGTATGTGCACATACTCGGCCAATAAACTTATTCATTCATTCATAAAATCAAGTACACACATGAAAGCACGCACACACTAATGCACACACACACAGCACACACACACAGCACATACACACACACACACACACACACACACACACACACACACACACACAGCACATACGCACACACACACACACACACAGAGCACATACGCACAGCACATGTACACACACACACACACACACACACACACACACACACAGCACACGCACACACACACACACACACACAGACAGCACATGCACACAGCACATGCACACACACACACACACACACACATACACACACAGCACATACGCACAGCACATGCACACACACACACACACACACACACACACACACACACACACACACACACCACACAGCACATGCGCACACACACACACACACACACACACACACACACACAACACACACACATGCACACACACACACACACACATGCACACACACACACACACACACAGACAGCACATGCACACAGCACATGCACACACACACACACACACACACACACACACACACACACACACACACACACAGCACATGCACACAGCACATGCACACACACACACACACACATGCACACACGCACACAGCACATACACACACCACACACACACGCACACGCACACGCACACGCACACACACGCACACACACACACACACAGCCCATGCGCGCGCACACACACACACACCTACACACACCTGCACGTACCTAGCAATGTACTTAGTTTGATTCACCATCTTCGCAGTGTTGAGGGGACTGGGTGGGGTTACGGAGATCGATCATGAGTAAGGGATGAGAATCGCAGGCGCACCACAGGGAAACAGACCCTTCAGCCCAACTTGCCCATGCTGACCAACATGCCTCCCATTGACCCAGATTTGGCCCATATCTGTCTAAATCTTCCCTATCCACATACCTGTCTTTTAATAGTTACATTTACATAAACAGCCATGCAATTACTTATGTGGGCAGAGGAAACCCTGAGGGGACGTGATTCCTGTGAAAAGCAGCGGACTTGAGCCCGTCTTCCCCATCACCCACTTTTACCATCAGAGTGTGGGAGATGAGAGGGACCTGAATCCAGTGTCCTTTCCGTTCACAGCAGCGAGCTACATTGCAGCGAGAACAGGCCTTTCAGCCCAACGTCCACACCGACCAACATACCCCATCGACACTAGTCCCACCTGCCTGATTTGTCCCATATCCCTCTAAACCTGTCATAGTCTACTCTGCCGTTCAATCACGGCTGATCTATCTCTCCCTCCTAACCCCCTCTCCTGCCTTCTCCCCTTAACCCCTGACACCCGTACTGATCAAGAATCTATCTATCTCTGCTTTAAAATATCCACTGACTTGGACTCCACACCCTTCTGTGGCCATGAATTCCACAGATTCACCAGCTCGTTCCATACCCTTTGTGTGAAAATGTTATCTCTCAGTCTCCATTCAATCTATCCCCCCTCACCTTAAACCTATGTCTCTGGTTCGCGATTTCCCCAGCAACATGTCATCCCTTCCCTCCTGGACAGTGTGTCAATCGCTTTACATCAGCTTGGACTCGCTGGAATTTAGAAGATTGAGGGGGGATCTTATAGAAACTTACAAAATTATTAAGGGGTTGGACAGGCTAGATGCAGGAAGATTGTTCCCGATGTTGGGGAGGTCCAGAACAATGGGTCGCAGTCTAAGGATAAGGGGGAATTCCTTTAGGACCGAGATGAGGAAAACATTTTTCACACAGAGAGTGGTGAGTCTGTGGAATTCTCTGCCACAGAAGGTAGTTGAGGCCAGTTCATTGGCTATATTTAAGAGGGAGTTAGATGTGGCCCTTGTGGCTAAAGGGATCAGGGGGTATGGAGAGAAGGCAGGTACAGGATACTGAGTTGGATGATCAGCCATGATCATATTGAATGTTGGTGCAGGCTCGAAGGGTCAAATGGCCTACTCCTGCACCTATTTTCTATGTTTCTATGTTTCTATCTGTCACCTATACTAACCTAATGGTGAAAGGGCAACGCTGTCAGAAGTCTGTAAGATCGTGACTTCATTTCTTCTTCATTCCCCCATTTAGTTTTTGCTTGGAGATACAGGGCCTCTAGTCCACCAAGTTCACACTGACCATGGATGCCTCATTCACAACACAAAGGGTGGCGGGTGTATGGAACAAGCTGCAGGAGAAGGTAGTTGAGGCAGGTACCATCGCAACACTTATGCCCCTGTCCCACTTAGGAAACCTGAACGGAAACCTCTGGAGACTTTGCGCCCCACCCAAGGTTTCCGTGCGGTTCCCGGAGGTTCCCGGAGGTTTTTGTCAGTCTCCCTAATGGTCGAAAGTGGTTTCCGTTTTAAAAATCGGCAATTTTTTAGTCGAAGCCAGTTGCGATGCTAGTTGAAGGTGGTTGCCGGAGGACAAAAACCTCCGGGAACCGCACGGAAACCTTGGGTGGGGCGCAAAGTCTCCAGAGGTTTCCGTTCAGGTTTCCTAAGTGGGACAGGAGCATTAAGTATCATTTTGATGGTGAATTAAAGGGCGTTCCTTTAGGAAGGAGATGAGGAGAAATGTCTTCAGTCAGAGGGTGGTGAATCTGTGGAATTCTTTGCCACAGGAGGCAGTGGAGGCCAAGTCAGTGGATATTTTTAAGGCAGAGATAGATAGATTCTTGACCGGGGAGGCACTGGTTGATGTGACAGGAAAATGGCCCATTCCTGCTGTTAAATAATAATGTAATAGGAAGGAACTGCAGATGCTGGTTTAAACTGAAGATTTGCACAAAAAAGCTGGAGTTAGAAATAATAATCTAAACTGCTTAAAGCTAATAAAAGGAACATTTTGGTCAGTTTGCATTAAGTGTGATCCAGACCTGAGGTTGAAGTCTTTGTTAGAGTCAACACGTACGACTCTTGTAACTGTAACCTTTCCTAAAGCTCAAATACGTTGAGATAATTGATGGAAAAATAGATGGAAACAAGAAATGCTTTATTTGTGAGTCTGCAGAGTCGGGTGCCTCTCCAAGTTGAGACACACCGAAGTCAGGAAAGTAAAGCCCCTTTATACACACAATTCTACATTTAACCTCCCCTTCTGGCTCTCCCCAATCAGAGCACTGAGGTGCACAGTCTATAGGTACGTCCCCCCAGTACCTCCCACATCATACATGGCATGTTCATGGTAATGAGCAGTTTCTTGACCAGGGGTGTGTTAGTAATATTCATCTATTTCATTAAGCATGCTCAGTTATAAATGACCTGGCCCAGTTTGCTCACCTCCAACTGACCTGTCTCAGTTTTCTTGTATCTGAATTAAAAGCTAGCCTCTACTGACAAGGGTCGCATCCATCACTAGTCTCTACTGATAAGGGTCGCATCCATCACTCCCCTTCTACCGCTATACAATGCCATCAATCGTTACTCAAGGACAGTTCTGGTGTCCTTGAGTAAGCTGTGTCAGAATCCTCTCCCTGGCCTCGATCGGTTAGAATCCTCTCCTGAACCCTTACAATAGTGGGGTTTAATCACTTTATCCCTCACAAACGTCAACTTTCTTCCTTGTAGAAAGGAACTGCAGATGCCTGTTTATATACCGAAGATCGACACAAAATGCTGGAGTGACTCAACAGGTCAGGCAGCATCTCTGGAGAGAAGGAATGGGTGACGTTTCACCCTTCTTCACACTGAATCCATTTTCTCCAGAGACCCGCTGAGTTACTCCAGCACTTTGTGTCCATCTTCTAACTCTCTTCTTCTTTCTCCTCATTAAAAACAAAATCTATTTTAGTTTAGTTTAAAGAGATAAAGCATGGAAGCATGTCCTTCGGCAAACCGAGACCATGCCGACCATCGATTGCCCACTCACGCTACCTCTATCTTATCCCACTTTCACACCCACTCCCTGCACACTAGGGGCAACTCACAGAAGCCAATAAATCTACAAATCCGCACGTCTTTGGGATGTGGACGTGGAAGGAAACCGGAGCACCCGGAGGAAACCCACGAGATCTTTGTGAGAACGTGCAAACTCCACTCCAGTTCATTCACCAAAGTTTTTCTTTAACCAAACATCTCAATATTTATATATATCTATATATATATATAGATATATATCTATATATATATATACTATATATATATATATATATATATATATATATATATATATATATATATATATATATATAATATCTATATATATATCTATATATATATATAGATATATATATATTTTTTTTTCTTTGCCTGAAGCACCTTGGAAAATGTCATAGGTAGACAAGAAAAGCTGGAGAAACTCAGCAGGGTAAGGCAGCATCTATGGAGAGAAGGAATCAGCGAAGTTTCGGGTCGAGACCCTTCTTCAGACTGTCACGATGTTAAAAATGTTCTTATAAATGCAATGTTGTTATAACAGAGATCAAACTATTTCCTTGCCTGAAATAATTTGGCCTCTAGTTTTTATTTATCTTGAAGCGTACAACTCTTTCGTAAATGTGTGTGTACATTTCTGGTTGTTTTATGATGATTCTTTTCTGATGTGAATTTTATTCTTCATTGCCTACATTCCGGTCACAATTCTTGTTGATATAAACAGATCAGGTTTTTTTTTCTGAGGTATTGGTGTGTAAACTGTTGAGAATCATTGGTGTTTTTTTTACTGTAGCAACCACACTATGTAGAATTAAATGTGGGCTTGCTAGTTCTCCCCCCCCCCCCCCGACCTCACCTCAACCTCTCCCCCCCTTGAAAGATCAATAGATTATTATTCACTTACATCTTTTCATTTAAGTAGAAGAATTTTAATGCTGTAATTGCTTTTAGAGATGACAAAAATGGAGTTGCACAATTCATTTGGACCCGCTGTTGTTTTTTAAGTATAATTCATTAAATGTTTGAGAGAAATATCAAACACAGTTGACCCAGTTATTGCCCCAAACCTTCGCAAACTCACACACAATCTCGTTCTTTCTCGCACGCACACGCACACACGCACACACACACACACGCACACACACACACACACACGGACAGGCAAACATACATATCTAGGCAAGCGTACATGTATAAGAAAAGTCGCACCCACATGCACAAATGTACAGACAGAAGTAGAAACATCATGTACACCAGTATACAGATGCACACACGCGCACAATCACGTTCATTTGCACGTACATATGCACACACACTCACTCACCCACACACGCGCATGCACGCACTGATGCACACGCACATGCATACACACACACACACCCACTCACGTACGGATGCATACACACACTCGCGTGCACACACAGGCACACACACACTTGTGTTCACATACACACACATGTGCACGCGCACACACACAGTATCTCGGCTCCCCGGCGGACTAAGCAGACTGTTGGTCTCCTCATGGAGGCCGTGACCCCTGTTGGGCAGTTTCATAAATTCTGGGAGCAGAATTAGGCCATTCGGCCCATCGAGTCTACTCCACCATTCAATCATGGCTGGTCTATCTCTGCTTCCTAACCCCATTCTCCTGCCTTCTCCCCATAACCCCTTACACCCCCACTAGAGAAGAATCTATCAATCTCCGCCTTAAAAATATCCATTGACTTGGTCTCCACAGCCTTCTGTGGCAATGAATTCCACAGATTCACCACCTTCTGACTAAATAAATTGTTCCTCATCTCCTTTCTAAAGCTTCATCCTTTTATTCTGAGGCTGTGGCTTCTGGTCCTGGACTCTCCCACTAGTGGAAACATCCTCTCCACATCCACTCTATCCAGGCCTTTCACTATTCGGTAAATTAGTCTGGAAAATCAGATAATCCAAATTCCCTCTGGAAACAAGGAACAAAATCCTAGCCAGACCAATCTCTTTCTTTAGCCGTTCGTCATAAGGTCTTAAGTGATAGGAGTAGAATTAGGCCATCAGGCCCATCAGGTCTATTCCGTCAATAGACAATAGACAATAGGTGCAGGAGTAGGCCATTCGGCCCTTCGAGCCAGCACCGCCATTCAATGTGATCATGGCTGATCATCCCCAATCAGTACCCCGTTACTGCCTTCTCCCCATATACCCCGACTCCGCTAATTTTAAGAGCCCTATCTAGCTCTCTCTTGAAAGCATCCAGAGAGCCTGCCTCCACCGCCCTCTGAGGCAGAGAATTCCACAGAGAATTCCCGTCATTCTATCATGGCTGATCTAACTCTCCCTCCTAACCCCATTCTCCAGCCTTCTCCCCATAACCGCAGACACCTGGCAACTGTGCCAGTCCTGGCAACATCCTGATAAATCTTTCTAGCGGTTACGGACGGGGAGGTTGGGGGGGGGGGAGGAGGCTGCTCTGAGAGCATCGAGCTGCAAAGTACCGCCAGCTGAGGTACTAATAACCCCGCACGTCTTTGCTTCTGTGTCTCAAGATAAGGCAAAGGCAGCAGATTTTATCAACATGCCTCTCTTGCACATTACGTCCGGAAAGGTTTTGAACCAACTTCACATCAAGCCGCAAAATGAACATGATACTGAATAGCAACAAACATCTTTAGTCTGATGCAAGTTGCCAGTCCCAACGTTCCTCAGCGGGACAGGCAGCACCTCTGGAGAGAAGGAATGGGTGACGTTTCGGGTCGACACCGTTCTTCAGACTGGTTAAGGATAAGGGAAACGAGAGATATAGGCGATGATGGAGAGAGATAAAGACCAGTGAAGAACAATTCCTGCAGGAATGACTCTTAAAGAGTTAAACGTTGAAAAGTTTGTTGCTGGTTTATTGTTGCCATGTTTACTGAGATACAGTGAAAAACTTTGTTTAGCTTACAAACCCGTGAAATCATTATACACCAGTACATTAATGCCATACATAGAAACATAGAAACATAGAAAATAGGTGCAGGAGGAGACCATTCAGCCCTTCGAGCCAGCACCACCATTCATTGTGATCATGGCTGATCGTCCCTAATCAATAACTCGTGCCTGCCTTCTCCCCATATCCCTTGATTCCACTAACCCCTGGAGCTCTATCTAACTCTCTCTTAAATCCATCCAGTGACTTGGCCTCCACTGCCTTCGGTGGCAGGGAATTCCATAAATTCACAACTCTCTGGGTGAAAAAGTTTTTTCTCACCTCAGTCTTAAATGACCTCCCCTTTATTCTAAGACTGTGGCCCCTGGTTCTGGACACCCCCAACATTGGGAACATTTTTCCTGCATCTAGCTTGTCCAGTCCTTTTATAATTTTATATGTTTCTGTTAGATCCCCCCTCCCTCATCCTTCTAGACTCCAGAGAATATAAGCCTAGTCTTTTCATTCTTTCCTCATATGACAGTCCCGCCATCCCAGGGATCAATTTGGTGAACCTACGCTGCACTGCCTCAATCACAAGGATGTCCTTCCCCAAATTAGGAGACCAAAACTGTACGCAATACTCCAGATGTGGTCTCACTAGAGCCCCAGAACTGCAGAAGAACCTCTTTACTCTACTCCATATTAATACAACATGTGGTGCAAAAACATTAAGGATAGAATGCAGAATATATAGTGTTATATTGATATGTTCCAGTATTGATATGTTGATTCTGCCTTAAAAGTGGCCATAAGGGCCCACTGAGTCTGCACCGATCACCCATACACTAGTGCTATCCTCTACACTCGGGACAATTTACAGAAGCCAATTAACCAACCAAACTTCACGTGTTTGCAAAGTGGGAGGAAACCGGAGCACCCGGAGAAAACCCACGCGGTCACGGGGAGAACGTACAAACTCCACCCGTCGTCAGGATCGAACCCGGGTCTCTGGCGCTGGGAGGCAGCAACTCAACCGCTATGCCACCGTGCCTCCTCAAGGTGTGTGACTGTAGGTGGTCAGAGGTGAACAGCGGGACGCTTAGAAAATAGGTGCAGGAGGAGGCACCTATTTGGCCCTGCAACACCAGGGAAGATTTCACAGATCAGTCTGAAGAAGGGTTCCGGCCCGAAACGTTCCCTATTTCCTTCGCTCCATAGATGCTGCTGCACCCGCTGAGTTTCTCCAGCATTTTTGTCCACCAGGGTAGATGTCGTCTCAGTTTGCAATTCGTGGGTGGTCTCGGGTAACACCTGATCCATGGTGTTTACATGGTGGTGTCCCAGGGCTTTCGGAGGCGGTGAGACGTTGAGAGAGAGATCCAACCGCTACCCTTGCGCCACAGAGCGGGCTCAGCAGTGTCCCGCTGCTCTCTCCGCCTTGACCACGTACCCTTTGGACTTGATGATCCCTCTGTTTTTAATAACGGCCGAGTAGCGGAGGATCCAGCGCGGTGCCCACTGCGCGGTGCCCGGGCCCCGCACGCTGGCACCGAGGGCATCCTGGAACGGTCCCATCGGGAGGATATCTGGGCAAGGAAGGAAACCTCAGTGAGACATCTAGACTTTGGAGACACAGCGCGGAAACAGGACCTACAGCCCACCGAGATCGTGCCAACCAGCGATCAGCCCGTACACGAACGCTATCCCACGCACACGAGGGACAATGTACAATGTTACTGATGCCAATTAACCTACAAACCTGTAGGTCTTTGGAGTGTGGGAGGAAACCGGAGCACCTGTGCGAGGAACCCACGCAGGTCACGGGGAGAACGTGCAAACTCCGTACAGACAGCACCCGTAGTCAGAAGCCTGGGTCTCTGGCGCTGTGAGGCAGCAACGCCACTGTGCCCCACAGTCGTGCTGATAAACAGTGTTATGTGTATAAACCATGTGCTAGGATAGGATAGTAGCATTTAAAAGACTTTCAAAGACTTTCATAGCATCCGAGGTCAGGATCGAACCCGGGTCTCTGGTGCTGTGAGGCAGCAACTGTACCAGCTGTGTTGAGGTGGGATTGTACCAACTGTGTTGACGTGGGACTTGAACCGGTGCCTTTTTGGTGCAAGCTGTGTCCCTGCCGAGGTGATCCACTGGAGGCTAACCAGCAGCGGAGAACCACGCCTTCTGGAGGACTGGCAGGTCTGCGGAGCTGCGGCTGGGGCCCGGCGGTGATAGTGGAGAGGTCGGCGCGGTGGTCGATGATGGCGCCGACCGACGGACGAGGACGGACACGTGGAAGTGGGGACGCCGCCACTGAGGGAAGGTACAAAGGAGGAGCCGGCGTGGGGGGGACCGCCGTGAAGGGGGGGGAGCAATGAAGACCCGGCACGGGGGGCGTACGTTGTAACTTGGTAAGTGCCCTTTATGGGCAACCATTTGCATACCTCAGGTATGCAAGCGAAGAATTTCACTGTGACTTGTCATATGTTACAATAAAGTATTCATTCATTCACTCATTCACTCACTCATTCACTCATTCATTCACTCTTTCATTCACTCTTTCATTAATTCACTCATTAATTCATCATCACTCATTACTTCACTCATCATTCACTCACTCATTCACTCTCATTCACTCATTCACTCATTCACTCACTCATTCACTCATTCACTCATTCATTCACTCATTCATTCACTCATTCACTCATTCACTCACTCTTTCATTAATTCACATCATTCATTCACTCATTCATCATCATTCTCATTCATCATCACTCTTTCATTTCACTCTTTCATTAATTCACTCTTTCATTAATTCACTCATTCATTCACTCATTCATTCACTCATTCATTCACTCTTTCATTCACTCTTTCATTAATTCACTCATTCAATTCACTCATTCATTCACTCATTCATTCACTCATTCATTCTCTTTCATTAATTCACTCTTTCATTCACTCATTCATTCACTCTTTCATTCACTCATTCATTCACTCATTCATTCACTCTTTCATTAATTCATTCATTCATTCATTCACTCATTCACTCATTCACTCATTCACCACACATCATTTCATTAATTCACTCACTCATTTCAGTTCACACTCATTCATTCATTCACTCATTCATTCATTCATTAATTCACTCATTCATTCACTCTTTCATTAATTCACTTTCATTCACTCATTCATTCACTCATTCACTCATTCATTCTCATTCATTCACTCTTTCATTAATTCACTCATTCATTCACATTCATTCACTCACTCATTCACTCATTCACTCATTCACTCATTCATCCACACATTCATTCACTCTTTCATTAATTCACACACTCACTCACTCATTCACTCATTCACTCATTAATTCGCTCATTCATTCATTAATTCACTCTTTCATTAATTCACTCATTCATTCATTCATTCACTCACTCACTCATTCACTCATTGAAACCAACGCAGGAAGAACATGAGGATACTTCACCTGTGGGGTCATTGTGGGTCAACAGTTGGATGTTGTTCTCACTGGCGAAGGTGGTGAGGTCAGGTGGTATCACACAGCAGGAGGCCAGGTTCACCTGGCAACTACTTGGCTGTACCTAGGGCAGAGAAAACCTGGGTTAGATCAGAAGCAGAAGGAAGTGGTCAGGTCGGGGGGAGTTCCCCCCGCCACGGGTACCATGTCATCCCGCGCTACCTGCTCCATGGTCGGATAGTTGGCGACTAAACCGTCTCCCCCACCTGGTTTGCCAGGTGAGGAGGGGGCTCTGGACCCCCAGCAGGACCAAAAACAAGACCTGTCAAAGGGCGGATGAGCTTCTAGCGAGCCAACGGCCATCCACACTTCAGTAGAAGTTGCGCTCACTGTCGTATATAGCATTGTAAGGAATGATGATAAAGCACACACACACCAAAATCCTAGACCTCCAGCGGCGGAAGTCCGCAGGAAACTGGAGGACAGAGATGCGTCCGTCACCGTTCCCATCGGAAACCAGCACCACAGCGTCGCTAATGTTTTTAACAATGATGGTGATAAAGAAGGTAGCGGGCAACACTTAGATTCAACGTGCAGGAAGGAACTGCAGACGCTGGTTTAAACCGAAGGCAGACGCAAAATGCTGGAGTAACTCAGCGGGACGGGCAGCATCTCTGGAGAGAAGGAATGGGTGACGTTTCGTGACGAGACCCTTCTCCAGACACATAGTGTCATAGAATCTCAAGAAGGGTCTTGACCCGAAACATCGCCCATTCCTTCTCTCCAGAGATGCTGCCCGTTGGGGTGGAGAGTGTTGCACAAAGCCGTGGCCTGTAACAGGTACTTGAGCCGGTTCACGGACTCGTCCACCGCCTGTCACTTTTGCGGCGAGGAGGAGACCGTGTTCCATGTTTACATAGAGTTGAGAGGTTGCAGCTCTTGTTCGAGTATCTGAAGGGGCTGCTCCTCATTTTGGCTCCACTTTAGTCCGACACTATTGATATTTGGGCACCCGGTACAGAGGGGGGAGGGTCGGGAGGGAGTAGGGGGTCTCCCTGTCGGTCTGCTCCTGGGCCTGGCCAAGATATTCGCGGGATCGATTGCCCCTCTTCCGGGGTTACGTCCTGCCCGCGTGTCCCTAGAGAGGGAACACGCGGGTACGGGGACTATTTCCGCGAACGCTGGTCACCGCTGGATCGAATATATTATTGACAAAGATATAATATTTTAATTTGAGAACTTTCTTTGTAAATGCCAATATAGGCATCCTCTGATCGTGTTACTGTTTTGTATTTGTTGGTTTGAATAAAAGCATTTGTAAAAAAAAAAAGAGATGCTGCCCGTCCCGTATGTTACTCCAGCATTTTGTGTCTGTCTTCCATATATATATATATATATATATATATATATATATATATATGAAAAACATTGTGTGTGTAATATATATATATATATATATATATATATATATATATATACACAATGTTTTTCATTTCATTCATTTTGCTTTCGTTTCATTTTCTAGTTTTCCATCTAGTACATAAAAAATGTAACAGTGAACAAACTACAGTATGACATTTGAACTTTTAATTAATATTAATATTCAAGGCTTATAGTCATGAAACAACTCTATTGTGCCATCTTACATGTTCACCAGACTGATACCTGGGATGGCAGGACTTCCATATGAGGAAAGACTGGATAGACTCGGCTTGTACTCGCTGGAATTTAGAACATTGAGGGGGGATCTTATAGAGACTTACAAAATTCTTAAGGGGTTGGACAGGCTAGATGCAGGAAGATTGTTCCCGATGTTGGGGAAGTCCAGAACAAGGGGTCACAGTTTAAGGATAAGGGGGAAGTCTATTAGGACCGAGATGAGAAATTCATTTTTTACACAAAGAGTGGTGAATATGTGGAATTCTCTGCCACAGAAGGTAGTTGAGGCCAGTTCATTGGCTATATTTAAGAGGGAGTTAGATGTGGCCCTAGTGGCTAGAGGGATCAGGGGGTATGGAGAGAAGGCAGGTACAGGATACTGAGTTGGATGATCAGCCATGATCATATTGAATGACGGTGCAACCTCGAAGGGCTGAATGGCCTACTCCTGCACCTATTTTCTATGTTTCTATGTTTCTACGTGTATCCTGAAGAAACAGAGGGGACCTCATTGAAACTTACTGAATAGGGAAAGGTTTGGATGGAGGCGATGTGGGGAGGATGATTCCACTAGAGGGAGAGTCTTGGACTAGAGGTCACAGCCTCAGAATTAAAGGATATGCCTTTGGGAAGATGAGGGGAAATTTCTTTAGTCAGAGGGTGGTGAATCTGTGGAATTCATTGCCACAGATGGCAGTGGAGGCCGATTGATATTTTTAAGGCGGAGATTGACAGGTTCTTGATTAATAAGGGCGTTGGTGGTTCTGGGGAGAAGGCAGGAGAATGGGGTTGAGATGGATCAGCCATGATTGAATGGCGGAGCAGACATGGATGGGCCGAATAGCCTAATTCAGCTCCTATGACTTATGAACTTGGGTGGGCAAAGGGGTGGGGTGGGGGGGGGATGGGTGGTGTCAGGGAACAAGGCAAGGTATGTTTGTACCTGAGCAATTAGGCAAAGGGCCTCCAGTAGTTGGTGGTCCAGGTCGGACACTCCGATAGACGACACCTTCTTCTCTTGGACCAGAGCCTCCATCTCCTCCCAGGGAGCCTGCAGCTCCTCCAGGGATCGGCACTCACCTCCGGACAGCGGGGGCAGGGCCAGGATGACGGAGTCCAACTGAGTCACTCCCAGCTCCAGGCAGGCTGCGAATCAACAGAGAACACCTGCCCTTAGTCCTCACCTGAAGGGCAGCGCATTGGCTGGGCTCCAAATAAATAGAGCATCTAGTCATAGGGCCATACAGCGTGGAAACAAGCCCTTCGGCCCAACCTGCCTACACCAACCAACATGTCCCATCTAGACTGGTCCCACCAGCCTGTGTTCGGACGTGACATCGAAGGGCCTACAAGCCAACTAGCCAAAAGTCAAATAATGGCCCACTAGCCAAAAGTCAAATAATGGCTTGTGTTGGAAAATGGCGCCCACCCTCCCGTCTCCACCGGCCAATGATGTGATGGACGCGAGGGTCAGGACCAATCGCTGACAAGTCCCGCCCCCCCCGGCAACGTCACGCCCGTTATTTGACTTTTCGGCAGAGCGGCATTCGGGGGTCGTTGGCTTGTAGGCGAGGCATTCGGTGAGTTTGCAGAGCGGCATCCGGTGAGTTTGCTTTTAGGCGACGCAGCTTTTCAGTTAGTTGGATTTCAGGCGTCCCGCCCTTTCGGTTCGTTGGCGTTTTGGCTTTGTTTCCATTCGTCTATTTGGCCTCGACTTCTTTGCTTCAGCTTCTCCTCCTTCGACGCCACGTCCGGATACAATGTTTGGCTCATATCCCTCTAAAGCTGTCCTATCCATGTACCTGTCCAAATGTTTCTTAAACGTTGCGATAGTCCCTGCCTCAATTACCTCCTCCGGCAGCTCCTCCCATACACCCACCACCCTTTGCGTGAAAATGTTACCCCTCAGGTTCTTATTAAATCTTTCTCCCCTCACCTTCAACCTGTGTCCTCTGGTTCTCGATTCCCCTACTCTGGGCAAGAGACTCTGTGCGTCTACCCGATCTATCCTCTCATGATATTTGTGCGTGTCTGTGGAGTATTATCTAATATGACTGGACAGCATGAAGCTATTCACTGTACCTGGATACGCGTGACAAAATGATACCTAAACCTAGATCAGCCCATTGGCATCAAGCACTTCACCATAGATCTAGCCAGCTTAGTCCCACCTTCCATCACTAGTTCTGCAAAGGTTTCACTGTAACAAACTATAACAATTTCCCTGTGCAACTAAGGTTGACAAAAAATGCTAGAGAAACTCAGCGGGTGAGGCAGCATCTATGGAGCGAAAGGAGTAGGTGACGTTTCGGGTCGAGACCCTTCGTCAGACATTTTTGTCCACCTTCGATCTTTCCAGCATCTGCAATTCTTTCTTAACTAAGTTTAATTTGAGTTTATTATCAACGGCACCAAGGTACAGTGAAAAGCTTGAGAAAAAACGTTTCCACCCAGGGAGTTGTGAAACTGTGGAATTCTCTGCCACAGAAGGCAGTGGAGGTCAATTCACTGGATGTTTTCAAGAGAGACTTAGATTTAGCTCTTAGGGTTAACGGAATCAAGGGATGTGGAAAAAAGCAGGAACGGGGTACTGATTTAGGATGATCTGCCATGATCATATTGAATGGCAGTGCTGGCCCGAAGGGCCGAATGGCCTACTTCTGCACCTATTTTCTGTGTTTATAATTTAGTTTAAAGAGACAGGCCTTAATTCCATTAGGCCTAAGAGCTATATCTAACTCTCTCTTGACACAAAGTGCTGGAATAACTCAGTGGATCTGGCAGCCCTTCTGGAAAACATGGATTGGTGATGTTTTGGGTTGGGACCTTTCTTCAGACTCTTGCTTTTTGATGAGTGAATGGGCGCCTGAAAGTTATTAAAAAGTTGAAGGTTGTGAGTGCTGTCTCGGATGGAGGCAACGGAGGCCAATTCACTGGATGTTTTCAAGAGAGAGTTAGATAGAGCTCTTAGGGCTAACGGAATCAAGGGATGTGGAGGAAAGCAGGAACGGGGTACTGATTCTGGATGATCTGCCACGATCATATTGAATGGCAGTGCTGGCTCGAAGGGCCGAATGACCTACTCTTGCACCTATTGTTCTATATTTCTATGTTTTGTTGCATGCCAGCTAACCAGCCTCAGAAAGACAATACATGATTCCAATCGAGCCATCCACATGACACTGATACATGATAAAGGGAATAAGGTGAAAGCTGTCCCACGCAGTTGGAAGAGATTTCCCGTTCCACCCATCGGCTGATTGCTTTCACCACATTAATTGCAAGAAGATCTATTTTATTTAAATGGAAAGACACTAACCCTCCGACCACACTCCATTGGTACTTTGAAACGATATTATGTTTAAATTTAGAAAAATTTCCCTTGGTTAAATTTGATAGGAGTTGGGGAAGATTTATTCACCATTTTCACACGACATAAATTGTCCCCTATCCAACCGTTATAATAATTATTTAACCTTTATACGGTGGAATTGTTGAAATTCTTTGCAGCTCAGATTCTGTTTTATTTTTTTTTTTTTTCTAGTTTAGGGGGGTTTTGTTTTTTCCTTTTTTCTCTTTTTATTTCTTTTTTTTTCTTTTAATCTTTTTTTTGTACATATATAAGTTTTCTTTTAAACATTTGACTATATTTACATAGAGACCGGGAGGTCTATAGTCAATGTGTATTTTGACACTGGACACATATTTAGGTGATACCTGTTATTAATGTAACCCTGATCCCTATGTATCAATATTATTGTTATGTCTATCATTATACTTTTTTTTTGGATGTTTTGTTTTTGTTTTTGGGGAAAAAAAACGAATAAAACGATTTTAAAAGAAAGAAAGAAAGGACGAGATTTACTTGCTAGCCCATGGGATAGGTATGTTACAAAACTTATCTTCAGCGGCACTGCAGTTCTGTCACTGGCCGCGTGCGCGACTTTGGCGCCTTGGGGGGGGGGGGGGGGTGGGCGGGGTTAAAATGCGGTTTTCTCCTGCCTGCCCGAAATATATTTTCTTGGGGCGCTAGCTAATGTTCCGACTGCCGTTCTGTGAATTTTTTTTTTAAAACCGCGGGACAATTTCAGCGCTGGAGTAAAATAGAAATCCGTTTCTAATGCCGTCAACGCGGATAACGGAACGGATCTCACGTACGGGACACAGCAAGGTCAGTCGTTTATTTTTACATACAAACTTGCTTCTTAGGATGCCTTTAATCAAAATTTCACGTTGCGAAAATGTGATTTTGGCCCCATACGAACCGGCAGTGTTTTTCCTGCCATTATGGGGTTTAAATTCACCGCAACCAATCGATCGCGTTCCACAAAATCTCACTCGCAAGATGATTTAAATGGCCATTAATTTACGGGAATTAAACACTAAATTCCTTCCATTTGGCCTATAAATTAATGTCAATGAGATTTAAAAATCATGTTATATTGTGAATTCTTGTGTGAATGTTATTTGGACACTTAGGCTATTTAAAAATGTTAATCTTTTCTTAAGAAATGGATAGATGTTTAGATCTAGTAATTGAATTTTGTAATTAGCTACAATTAGGTAACTGACAAATTATATTCTTTAATTTCAGGTCATCCAAGTAAGCTTGTTTCATATTTGTTTCAGAATGCTTCAATCTATAATAACTGAACATTTATTTCAGTTATCTTAATTTTTAAGAAAGTTATGGGCTTTTGCCTGTCCTCAATCACAGCTTTTGCATTGTCAATGGAAAAGCAATAGGGATCAAGATGCTAATTTCCGAGTACGAAAATGACAATAACTTTTTTAATACTGAAGATATAAAAGTGAATTAGGTGTCAAATTAAACTTCTTTTTATGCTTTATCTAATTGGAAAAATTGCAGACTTGATTTTTTTAAATCTCAAAATGTTGTAACATTGCTACATGGGAGAGTCCCCATAGGCTCCACCTACCTCTGGATGCACTCTCTTTGATCATCCCAGGTTCAAATCTGTAGATGAAGAGTTTGGCTGAGGAAGATAGAGAGAGGGTGAGCAGGTATTCACACAAACAAGCCCCAGTTCTGTAGAGACAAGGAACTGCAGATGCAGGTTTATAACAACATAAGACACAAATTTGCTGGAGTAACTCAGCGGGTCAGGCAGCATCCCCGGAGAACACAGATAGGTGATGTTTCGGGTGGGGACCTGTATTCAGACTTTCTTCTTCAATAAGGTCACCTATCCATGTGCTGAGCTGTTCTATGTTCTATGTCCTAGTTCTCCAATGGTGGAGCGATCTAATCTAATGTACAGGTTTAGTTTAGTTTTGTTTAGAGTTACAGCGTGGAAGCAGGCCCTTCGGCCCAGTGCATCCGTGCTGACCAACAAACACCCCATACACCAGTTCCACTCTACACGCTAGGGAGAATTTACAGAAGCCAATTAACCTACAAAGCTGCAGGTCTTTGGAGTGTGGGAGGAAACCAGAGCACCCGGAGAAAACCCACGCACGTCAATAGGCAGTAGTTGCAGGAGTAGGCCATTTGGCCCTTCGAGCCAGCACAACCATTCACTGTGGTCATAGGTAGACAAAAATGCTGGAGAAGCTCAGTGGGTGAGGCAGCATCTACGGAGCAAAGGAATAGGTGACACTTTGGGTCGAGTCCCTTCTTCAGACTGATGTGGGGGTTGGTGGGTGGGGGCAGGAAGAAGCTGTGATTATGGCTGATCATCCACAATCAGTACCCCGTTCCTGCCTTCTCCCCATATCCCTTGACTCCGCTATCCCGGGGAGAACGTACAAACTCCATACAGACACCACCCGAGGTTGGAATCGAACCTGGGTCTCGAGCGCTGTGAGGCAGCAGCTCTACCTGCTGCGCCACCGTGCCGTCCAGGGATGGGCGCCTAACTATTTCCGCAGATCCCATAGATCCAACACGAGCTCCCTCGACGAGAGACCTACCGGAGAGTTTGATGTCTTCTCTCTCTTTGGCTCCGATCCTCTCGTAATCCTGCATAAGGCTGCAAACAGCATGCTCAGCTAGTGCCTGACAAAATAAGTAAGTAAGTAAGTTTATTGGCCAAGTATTCACATACAAGGAATTTGCCTTGGTGCTCCGCCCACAAGTAACAACATGACATACAGTGACAGTTACGAATGACTCAGAAAACACTAAACATTAATAATAATAAAACATTAATGATAAAACACCATTGATCAAGCATGTGAACTAACAAAATACCGGATCAAAGGGAGGCTACAGATTTTTGGCTGTTGAATAGAGCAACTACTCGTGGATAAAAACTGTTTTTATGTCTGAAAAACTTGTTCATGCATATATCTTCAGTAGGTTAGATTATTGTAATGGTATCTTTCCAGGTCTCAGTAAAAAATCAACTGCAGCTTATCCAGAATGCCACTGCCAGAGTCTTGACCAACACCAAGAAAATGGACCACATTACACCAGTCCTTAAATCTTTGCACTGGCTCCCTGTGTGTAAAAGGATAGATTTTAAAATTCTGTTACTGGCCTACAAGGCACTGAATGGTCTGGGTCCAAAATACATCTCTGACCTTCTTGTTGTATATGAGGCACCTAGACTCCTCAGGTCTTCAGGGACAGGTTTACTCTGTGTTCCCAGGGTCAGAACTAAAAAGGCTGAAGCAGCGTTCAGTTTTTATGCTCCACACCTGTGGAACAAGCTCCCTGAACACCTGAGGTGTGTACAGACTGTAAGCTCATTTAAATCAGGCCTAAAGACACTTGTTTACTGTAGCTTTTCCATAACCCAACATGCAGATAATCTTAACCTTCTAATCTTATCCCTTTTATGTGCTTTTAAAATCGTTTTATTGTATTAGTGACTTTGTTTTACTATTCATGCATTTGTCTTATTGCTTGTTTCGTAATTTTTGATTATTGGCTATTTTGTTGTCCTGTGTTGTATGGCAGTTCTGCTGTCTTTTTATTATGTTATTCTTTTGTTTCTTTTGTAAAGCACTATGAATTGTTGCTAGTACAAATGGTGCTATATAAATAAATTTGCCCTGCCTTGCCTTGGCTGTGGCAGCTTTGACAGTCCGGAGTTGCCTTCCAGAGGGAAGTGATTCAAAGAGTTTGTGGCCAGGGTGAGAGGGGTCAGAGATGATCTCGCCCGCTCGCTTCCTGGCCCTTGCAGTGTACAGTTCCTCAATGGCGGGAAGGTTGCAGCCAATAATCTTCTCTGCTGATCGGACGATTGGCTGCAGCCTCCGGGTGTCGTGCGTGGTGGCTGAGCCAAACCAGACCATGATGGAGAAGGTGACGATGGCCGTGTAGAATTGGACCATCATTGCCTGTGGCAGGTTGTGCTTCCTCAGCTGCCGCAGGAAGTACTTCCTCTGTTGGGCCTTTTTGACTGTGGAGTCGATGATTGAGACTGCATTTAATACGTAATAAAGAGAGAACACAGTGGTGCAGCTGGTGGACCCACTGCCTCACTGCAACAGGGACCCAGGTTCGATTCTGACCTCGGGTGCCATCTATGTGGAGTTTGCATGTTCTCCCTGCGACTGCTAGGGTTTTGTTTGGGTGCTCCGGTTTCCTCCCACATCCCAAAGACATGTGGGTTTGTGAGATGATTAATCCTCTGTAAGTTGCCCCTGATGAGTAGGGAGTGGACGAGAGAGTGGGGATAACATAGAATTGGTGTGCAAAATTGCCGGAGAAACTCAGCGGCTGCTACCGCACCCGCTGAGTTTCTCCGGCAATTTTGTCTACCTTCGATTCTCCAGCATCTGCAGTTTCTTCTTGAATATAGAATTGGTGTGAACAGGCGGTGTGGACTCGATGGGCCGAACGGCCTGTTTTCACTCTGTATCTCTAAACTAAATAAAGTAAACCAAAAGAGTCAGAGGGTAGAAACATAGAAACATAGAAAATAGGTGCAGGAGTAGGCCATTCAGCCCTTTGAACCAGCACTGCCATTCAATATGATCAACTCAGTATCCTGTACCTGCCGTCTCTCCATACCCCCTGATCCCTTTAGCCACAAGGGCCACATCTAACTCCCTCTTAAATATAGCCAATGAACTGGCCTCAACTACCTTCTGTGGCAGAGAATTCCACAGATTCACCACTCTCTGTGTGAAAAATGTTTTTCTCATCTCGGTCCTAAAAGACTTCATCCTTGAACTTAAGGATTAAACTTAGCGTAATTAATAAGGCAAGCACGAGTGCAATTTAAATAAATGAGATCAGTCTTACCTTCAGTTCAACTTGATCACGGTGGAACTTTGAAACCCATTCACTCAAAGCAGCCTTGATGCAGTCCAGAATCTAGAGATATCATTTTTACATCAAGCGTTAGTTCACAAAGTGGCTGAGACGACAAGTTAATGGATGATATGAAGATCTAGGATTTGCATATTGCTTTAATTTACACATCGTGCTTCTGTGGCAGATTAATCGGACAGGATCTAACTTCAAAGATAGAAGCAAAATGCTGGAGTAACTCAGCGGGACAGGCAGCATCTCTGGAGAGAAGGAATGGGTGACGTTTCGGGTCGAGACCCTTCTTCAGACTCCTTTACCTCACACACTGCAAATAGGTGCAGGTTTGTAGGTTAATTGGCTTCAGTAAAATTGTAACTTGTCCCAAGTGTGTAGGATAGTGCTAGTGTGTGGGGTGGTTGCTGGTCAGATTGGACTTGGTGGACCGAAAGCCTGCTTCTGCGCTGTGTGTCTAAATTCTAAAGGCTAGACTCACAAAGTATAATATGTTCATGAACTAGTACGGACTGCCACCCACTCTCGGCCCCATCTACATTCTTATGTCCTTCTATTCTGAGGTAGTGAACATCTGATTCATTGTATTGTGAGTCTATTATTCACAACCTTGGACCACGCCTGGAGTATTGTGTGCAGGACATTCTTGCTTTTGAGGGAGTGCAGCGTAGGTTTACAAGGTTAATTCCCGGGAAGGCGGGACTGTCATATGCTGAGAGAATGGAGCGGCTGGGCTTGTACACACTAGAAATTAGAACGATGAGAGGGAATCTTATTGAAACATATAAGATTATTAAGGGTTTGGACCCGCTAGAGGCAGGAAACATGTTCCCGGTGTTGGGGGAGTCCAGAACCAGGGGACACAGTTTAAGAATAAGGGGTAAGCCATTTAGAATGGAGATGAGGAAACACTTTTTCACACAGAGAGTTGTGAGTCTGTGGAATTCTCTGCCTCAGAGGGCAGTTGGATACTTTCAAGAGAGAGCTAGATAGGGCTCTTAAAGATAGCGGAGTCTGGGGATATGGGGAGAAGGCAGGAACGGGGTACTGATTGGGGATGATCAGCCGTGATCATATTGAATGGCGGTGCTGTCTCGAAAGGCCGAATGCACCTATTGTCTATTATCTATTATCTATTACCTTGACTATTGATCAAAGCAAATCAATTTTAAATCTCACTCATGTGCTGTAGAAAGAAAAATTAAACGGATTAATTAAATGTAAATTTATCATCAGAATATTAGAGATAACGTTTTGAACATAAATAGCAACTGTCCATAATGGTGGTTCTTATTTTAACTGTTGATTAAAACCCAACTGGTTCAATAATATTGAAACAAAGAACTGCAGATGCTCATTTACAAAAAAAGGACACAAAGTGCTGGAGTAACTCAGCGGGTCAGGTCTGGAGAACAAGGGTAAGGTCATAGAAACATAGAAAATAGGTGCAGGAGTAGGCCATTCGGCCCTTCGAGCCCTTTCCCCGAGGGAAGTCATTTTCTTGAGATATTATCTAACAGTGACTCAGCATTCAAGTGAAATCATCGGCCAAAATCTCTAAATAGCTGCATGAGAAGATCTCAATCTGAAACGTCACTTGAGCCAGGTTCTCCAGAGATGCTGCCTGACTCGCTGAGTTACTCCAGCATGTTGTGTCTTTTTTTTTGGATCAATAGTTTAGTTTAGCTTAGAGATGCGACCCACCGAGTCCGCGTCGACCAGCGATCACCCCGTACACTAGCATTATCCTACACACTCCAGGGATAACTTACAATTTTTACCGAAGCCAATTAACCCACAAACCTTCACGTCTTTGGAATGTGGGAGGAAACCGGAGCACCCGGAGAACGTACAGGGAGAACGCACAAACTCCCTACAGACAGCACCCTTGGTCGGGATCGAACCTGGATCTGTAAGGCAACAACTCTGCACCACCGTGGCGCCAAATGTTTTCCAGGGAAACCATTACTCAAGCCAAATGTATGAGGATTCCACAGATTCTCCAGGATCTCCAGAATTGCTCCAAATTCAGGGACAGTTTCAGGGAACTGAACCGAGCTCTCACCAACTAGAGAGTGGTCCTCCCATTTACTTCACTGGAGACCTTCAAGCTGTCTTTAATCGTCCTGTACCGGATGTTATCTTGTACTAAACTTTATTTTCTTTATCCAGTATTATCTGTAAACTGTGGACAGTTTGATTGTAATCATGTATAGTCTTTTCACCGAAGAAAGACACAAAACGCTGGAGTAACTCAGCGGGACAGGCAGCATCTCTGGAGGGAAGGAACGGGTGACGATTCGGGTCGAGACTTTTTTCTCAGACAGTCATTTCACTGACTGGATAGCGCACAACAAAAAGATATTTTCACCGTACCTTGGTAAGCATGACAACAATAATGATAACTAATTCCAAACTCACTAAAGGCCACACCAACAACACTTATTGTACAGGGGTAAATATTGGATGAGCAAGAAACATTGTCCATGCCAGCATTGCCCTCTGCGGGTGAGATAATGAATAGTATATATTCTGGTTCAAGCTAGACCTTTGGATTAGTCATCCTGCCAGCTAACTCTATTTGGCATTCGCTAACTGTAAAAACCTTACAGTTACAACTGCATGCACATTTTTTTCTTGGATGCCAGAGAAGGTAGTTGAGGCAGGGACTATCGCAACGTTTAAGAAACAGTTAGACAGGTACATGGATAGGACAGGTTTGGAGGTGTATGGGCCAAACGCAGGTAGATGGGACTAGTGTAGCTGAGACATTTTGGCTGGTATGGGCAAGTTGAGCTGATGGGCCTGTTTCCACGATGTATCGCTCTATGACTCCATGGTAGAATCAAATACTAGGAGGCATAGCTTCAGGGTGAGTTTCCAATCTCAACCAAGGTTGGCACGGTGGCACAGTGGTAGAACTACTGCCTTACAGCGCCAGAGACCCGAGTTTGTTCCTGACTACGGGTGCTGTTTGTACGTAAAACCCTGGAATCGGGATAAAATCCCGGGAATTTCCACAAACCAACAGTTGAAAGCATAGTTCACAAGGGATGGACGATTGCAACCTTCACGTGGCCCGCCCTGTTTCGACTAATGCAATCAACTCGACGTGCACAAACGGAAGATCAAATAGAACAAGTTGTCCAACAACTTAGGCTGTGCACGCCACACGACAGAAGAAGAAGACAGTTCCCAAATGGCCATTAACCTCAGCCCTCCACAGCACCGTGAACAACAGGTCCCACCGTCACCCCGCACCGCACACTACCTCTTGTTCTGGCTTCACAGGATAGCGTCTTGTAGAGTTGCACCACCTCACCACGTTCCCCGTACACATGGTGAGTGATTTTGCCATGCTGAAGTCCAACAGCCGTGAGCGCAAATCAGTCATCTCTGGGACCAGAGCTTCCAAGTCCACCGATAACAAGCTGGTACAAAGTTTAAACCAAACTAAACTAATCTAAAGCTGCATGTTGGATGGATGAAGAAGGGTCTCGACCCAAAACGTCACCTATTCCTGCAACCTCTCTCCAGAGATGCTGTCTGGCCCACTGAGTTACTCCAGCATTTTGTGTCTATCTGCAATCTAAACTAAACTCAACTAAATTCAACTCTGCTCAAGTAAACAGTTCAACTAAATTCAACTCAACTAACCTTAACTTAATTAAACTTAACCCAACTAAATTAAACTCAACTAAATTAATCTAAACGCAACAAAACTTATCTCATCTAAACTTAATTCAACTAAATTTAACTGAACTAAACTTAACTCATCTAAACTTAATTCAACTAAAACTGAACTCATCTAAAATTAACTAAATTAAACATCTCAACATCCCTTCAATGAAAGTAGTTTCATTTCCACGCTGTTTTCTGGTGATCAGTACTCCACAGTAGCATCAGACTGCCTGCTGTGATGACTATATAGTGAGAACCAGCTCTGGGATACCGACAAAACACAAGGAGAAGGCAGGTCGCACCCAGGCACTTCCCTGAACTCCGCAGCCAATTATCAAAGCTGGGCGGAGACCTCACTCAGATGCTGAGTCACTGTTGCGTGATCTGTCAACTGAATGACTCTGCAGAATCCTGCTCTCCTCTCACCCCTGTGCACTCATTACTGCACAGTAATAGGGCGGCACAGTTGGAAAGTTGCTGCCTCATGGTGTCACAGACCCGAGTTCGATCCTGACTACGGGTGCTGTTGGTACAGAGTTTGTACGTTCTCCCTGTGACCCCGTGGGTTTTCTCCGGGTGCTCCGGTGTCTTCCCACATCCCAAAGATGTCTGGGTTTGTAGGTTAATTGGCTTCTGTAAATTGTCCCCAGTGTGTCGGATAGAACTGGCGTATGGGTGATCACTGGTCAGTGCCGTCCCGGCTGGCCGAAGGGCCTGTTTCTAAGCTGTATCACCAATATAACATTTGTGAAATGATAGTGCAGAATTCTAGGAAACCTTTCTTATAGACCTAAGCAGAGTTGTACATTAATTTACATAATTCAACCACACAAACAAGATCATCGACCCTAGAACAGTTTGGCTGACAAGCCTGCAGCTGTCTGTCCTGCCACCTTATTTTATTTTTAGTATGTTAAAAAGTTTTGTTTTGGAGGTCTAGTCTTTTAAAGTGGGGGATGGGGGGAGGGGACTTTTTCTCAGTCCCTACCTGGTCGGAGATGCGGCTTTCCTCCGAGCTGCATCTTCGTCCCGTCCTCGCGGCCTACCAACGGGACTGGAGCGGTGTTTCCTGCCGGGACCGGCCAGAACCTCAGCTTCGCCGGCGGCGCAGCGCTGAGGCACCATCGCGGAGCGGGCGATGCCTTACCCGGGTTGCCGTGTGGTAAGCTCCGGAGTGCAGAGACCGCCGGCTCCAACATCGCGGAGCTGTGGTCTGCGGAGCGTCCAGCTGCGGGCGGCGCTGGGTTTAAACACCGCGGAGCCTAGGATCTCTCGCCGGGATCGCCAGTGTCGGAGCTCCGACCAGCGCGGCCTGTGGACTTCGGGAGCCGCAGTCTCCGGAGAGGAAACGGCCGTTCCAGACACTCCAAGCCGCTGAAGAGTGTTCTCCCTACGCCAGAGCTCCATCATCCGGCGAGTGGGCCTGAAACATCGGGCTGCCGTCGCGGCGACTGTGGAGGCCTCAAATAGGCCTGAACCACGGGGTGAACAAGAGGAAGAGGGCTGGAATTTGTTGCCTTCCCTCACAGTGGGAAAGCTTGTGGACGGATGTTTTTATGTTTTATGTTAAATTCTTCTTTAAGGTTGTGTCTAAAAGATGGCTACCTGAAGTGTGAGTGAACGCTGGCACGATTAGCTGTCGCTGCTCTCTCTCCGAATTATGTATTATTGATATGTTGTTTATGTTTCATTTTATTTATATATTTGTAATTTGCTTCCAACTGTAAGGTGTCCTTGAGTGTTTTGAAAGGGGCCCATCAATAAAATTATTATTATTATTATTATAGTACAGCACAGGAACAGGCCCTTCGGCCCACAATGCCCGTGCCAAACATCACGCCAAGTTATACTAACCTCCTCTGCCTGCACGTAATCCATATCCCTCCATTCCATGCATATCCATGTCTAAAAGCTTCTTAAACACACCAATCGTATCTGCCTCCTTCACCACCCCAGGCAGGGCGATACAGTCACCCACTGTGTGGAGTTTGCACGTTCTCCCCATAACCCGCGTGGGTTTTCTCCAGGATCTCCGGTTTCCTCCCACACTCCAAAGACGTGCAGGTTTTGTAGGTTAATTGGCTTTGGTTAAAAATGAAAACGTTATAAATTGTCCCTAGTTTGTAAGATAGTGTTAGTGGGCGGGGTGATCGCTGGTCGACACGGATGGTGGGCCAAAGGGCCTGTTTCCGTGCTGTATCTCTAAGGTCTAATGTCTAAAGGAATTCTGAGAGAAAGCTCTGTAGACTAGGATGTGACATTAGCAGGGTTCTAGCTATAAAGAGAAGTTATCTTATCTAGATAGGCCGGACACACATAATCTCTGAAGAGCAGGAATGGGTGACGTTTCGGGTCGAGACCCTTCTTGTCTTATCCAGATATGTATGAAGGAACTGCAGATGCTGGTTTACACCGACGATAGGCACAGAATGCTGGAAGTAACTCAGCGGGACAGGCAGCATCTCTGGAGGGAAGGAATGGATTCGCCTACAGTATTCCTTCCTTCCAGAGATGCTGCCTGCCCCGCTGAGTTACTCCAGCATTTTGTGTTTATCACTTGTCTGACCTAGGGTTCCTTTCACTGGAACCAAGGTTGTTAAGGAAAATTTATTCAAAGTGATACATTTATCACAGATTACTTTATTTTAAACTATATGCAGTTTTCAGCTTGTTATTTTTATATATGATGTCCAGAGCTTTTAAGCGACATTAATTTAATTGTCAGCTATACATGGTTTACAGCTCATTATATTTAGATATGGTGTACAGCACTTTAAAACTTTATTAATTTAAGTATAAACCATTTAGGTTTATGGAACATCTTTTGTTAGATATATTGCAAAGTGCCTTTAAACTGCACCAATTTGACTATAAACTAGATACGGTTTGCAGTTTCATTATTAGTTAGAGGTAATGCAGTGGGCTTTTAAATTGCATTACATTAAATATATGTAAATGTATTTCTTTAGATAGACACAAAATGTTGGAGTAAAGGGCCTGTCCCACTTACGCGACCTTGGCTCGCAAATTACGCGACCTCGTGGTCGCTTGAGGCGCGCGGGCACCGTATGGGCACCCACTTTTAAAAGCGGGGCTGGTCCCGACATCACGCGGGGCTCCGAAATTCTGGCAGTGGCCGAAATCTTCGCGCGCCAAGCGCATCCAACCGCATGCAAGTGGGACAGGCCCTTAACTCAGTGGGACAGGCAGAATCTCTGGAGAGAAGGAATGAGTGACGTTTTGGGTCGAGGCTCTGGTCTGAAGAAAGGTCTTGACCTGAAATGTCACCCAATCCTTCTCTCCAGAGATGCTGCCTGTCCCGCTAAGAGTCTATCTTTTTTGTGTCTATCTTTGATAGATCAGCCATGATTGAATGACGGAGTAGACTTGATGGGCCAAATGGCCTAATTCTATTCTTATCACTTATGACCTTATGACGATTTGACCGTCACCCAATCCTTCTCTCCAGAGATGCTGCCTGTCCCGCTGAGTTACTCCAGCTTTTAGTGTCTACCTTTGATCTTATGACTGACTACATGACTCTGCCATACCATAACCAATTGAAGAAGGGTCTGAAGAAGGGTTTCGACCCGAAACGTTGCCTATTTCCTTCGCTCCATAGATGCTTCCTCACCCGCTGAGTTTCTCCAGCATTTTTGTCTACCTTCGATTTTCCAGCATCTGCAGCTCCTTCTTAAACATGTCCAATTGAACTTCTTCCAATTGCCACTGGGTGGCTGCAGAATACACATCTTTCAGCAGCGGTTGCGATACTAATGGGCCCTAACTCCAGAAAGCCTGAAATAAAAACAGCAAATGCTGGAAATACTCAGCAGATCAGGCAGCCTCTGTGGAAACAGAAACAGCGTTAACGTTCCAGGTCCTGAAACCGTAACATTAATTCCCTTTGTCTTTCTGCATATGCTGCCTAATATTTATTAGTTTAGTTTAGAGTTACAACTCGGCCCACCGAGTCCGCACCGACCAGCGATCCCCGTTTACACTATCCTACACACTCTAGGGACAATTTACAATTATACCAAGCCAATTAACCTACAAACCTGCACGTCTTTGGAGTGTGGGAGGAAAACGAGCTAGCACAGTGCTGGGGTGGGGGGGTGGGGGGAGAGTGGACTCTGGGATGGATGTGCTTGAGAGGCATATGAGGAGCAAGGTGCAGGCCATCCTCGACAACTCCGGGCACCCCCTCCATGAAACTCTGGAGGGTCAGAAGAGCACACGGAACAACAACCAACTCCTCTCCCTGCGCTGTAGAACGGAACGGTTCAGGAGGTCCTTCACCCCTGCAGCCATTAGATTTTATAATACTGACTGCTAGGCTGTATGGGGATGCTTTGCATTTTTAATAGTTAATTATTGGGTCTTTTTAAGTATTTATTGCTTTCAGATATTGTCCATATTGTATTTTATGTATTTTTTGTTTGGGTTTGTTGGTTGTTGGCTCTTGGACATCTTAATTTCCCTGAGGGGATCAATAAAGTATTCATTATTATTATTATTCTTATTCTTATTAAACCGAAGATTCGTCTCGAAGGGCCGAATGGCCTCCCCCTGCACCTATTTTCTATGTTTCTATCTTTCTACCTGGAAAAAAAACACAAGCTGTCACGGGGAGAACGTGCAAACTCCGTACAGACAGCACCCATAGTCAGGATCGAACCGGGTGTCTGGCGCTGCAAGCGCTGTAAAGGCAGCAACTCTACTGCTGCGTCACTCTGCAAAGTGTTTGAAGAGTCAAGGGTGTTTTATTTTCATATGACCAGGAATGGTACAAAGACAATTCTTACTTGCAACAGATATGTAAACACAGTACATAGTAAACACCATCATAAACTATGAAAATAATTTTAATAATTTGTTTTTTTTTCAGTGCAGAAACCAAAAACAAAGCCTGAGGTCTTTAACACAATCAAGACAGTTTGTAGTTTGGAGTTTAGTTCAATAGCCTGATGGCTGTAGGGATGAAGCTGTTCGTGAACCTGGACGTTACAGTGTACAGACGTTTGTACCTTCTTCCCGATGGCAGAGGTGGGATGAGAGTTTGTTTTTTACTTCAGACTTCCAGCATCTGCCGGATTCTTCCATCATGGATCTCTCGTCATTCCATCCGGAAATGGACAGAGGGGTCAATCAGATATTGGGCTTTCTTAGAATCTGGTTTGGTTCCTGTATCCGTGCTGACTGTTTGATGTTTGTCGGTGCGGGGTGTGAAAAAATGGGGAAGAGGAAGAGGCCACGGAAGGGGGATTGTGAGGCCGAAGCAACTGTGTTCGAGGAGAGGCCACTGCTGGAGGTATGCGGCAACGTCAGAAGGTGGTGGGAATCAAGTTGGGCAAGAACAAACTCTGGTTGTTATTGCCACTAGGGTTTTCCAAGTCCAGTCCGCCCTCTAGTTGTGGTGAGTGGAGCCCGTTCCAGGCTGCTGTAGGGCCTTCCTGAAACAAGTTCAAGTTCAAGTGAGTTTATTGTCCTGGGTTCCTGATGGGACTGAAATTATTGCTTTGCATTAGCACACAGAACATAGTAGGCATTGACTACAACGTAAACATATAAGATTGTTAAGGGTTTGGACACGCTAGAGGCAGGAAACATGTTCCTGATGTTGGGGGAGTCCAGAACCAGGGGCCACAGTTGAAGAATAAGGGGTAAGCCATTTAGAACGGAGAAGAGGAAACACCATTTCTCACAGAGAGTGGTGAGTCTGTGGAATTCTCTGCCTCAGAGGGCGGTGGAGGCCAATTCTCTGGATGCTTTCAAGCGAGAGCTAGATAAAGCTCTTAAAGATAGCGTAGTCAGGGGATATGGGGAGAACGGGGTACTGATTGGGGATGATCAGCCATGATCACATTGAATGGCGGTGCTCGAAGGGCCGAATGGCCTACTCCTGCGATAGATCCCCTCGATGGTAGGGAGGTCGGAGCCGATGATGGACTGGGCAGTGTTTACTACTCCTGCACCTATTGTCTATTTCTATTGTCTTCCTTGGTCATGTGGATCAATCAGAGAACCCACGCCCCTCTCCTCTCCCGTCCACTTTGTCCGTCTGCGAGGTGGGAGCACCCTGCAGCCAATCTCGAGGGCACGGTGGGCCAGACCCCGGTTCCCTCTCCTCTCCCAGCGTCTTCGCTCCTCGCCCATCACATCCTCCATTGGTTCCACCCTGGTTCCTCCGTCCCCCTTCAGGTGGAGAGCAGAGGCCGGCTCAGCAGCTCCTCCTGCAGGCCGCGGCGGGTCCACCAGGCCTTGCGTTTGGCCGCGGGGGAGCGGCTCGGTGGCTCCCCCATAAAGGCCACGGTGCTCCGGGATCTTTTTTCCAAGAGCTCATCCATTTTATCATGGGCATCGACTCACAGAGACTCCAGAACAATCCAGAAGGTTTGACAATGGTCGCAGGGTGGAGTCCTGGTTTGTGATGTGGAGTTGGTTGTAATTCCTTGTGAGCTCTCAGAGTTAGTGCTGAACTTCCTGAGGTGTCATCTCTGGATGAGTCAATAAAGCAAGACTTCGGTTTGAGTTTAGTTTATTGTCACGTGTTACCGAGGTACAGTGAAAAGCTTTTGCTGCGCGCTAACCAGTCAGGGGGAAGACAATAGATGATTGCCATCCAGCCGTCCACAGTGTACAGATACATGATAAGGGAATAACATGAATAACGTTTGTTCAAGTTCAAGAGAGTTTATTGTCATGTGTCCAAGATAGGACAATGACAGTCTGGCTTTGCTTCAGCACAATAGAACATAGTAGGCATTGACTACAGAACAGATCAGTGTGTCCATATACCATTGAATATATACATACACACATAAATAAGCATATAAAGTGCTATAAGCTATTAAAGTTCAGATTTTTGTTTCAGTTGAGTTTAATGGCCTGATGGCTGTGGGGAAGTAGCTATTCCTGAACCTGGTCGTTGCAGATTTCAGGCTCCTGTACCTTCTACCTGAAGGCAGCGGGGAGATGAGTGTGTGGCCAGGGTGGTGTGGGTCCTTGATGATGCTGCCAGTCTTTTTGAGGCAGCGACTGCGATAGATCCCCTCGATGGTGGGGAGGTCAGAGCCGATGATGGACTGGGCAGGGGTCACAACTTTTTGCAGTCTTTTCCGCTCCAGGGCGCTCAAGTTGCCGAACCAAGCCACGATGCAACCGGTCAGCACGCTCTCTACTGCGCACCTGTAGAAGTTTGAGAGAGTCCTCCTCGACAAACCGTCACAGGATAGTGCAAGATAAAGCCAGAAAAGTCTGATCTAGTCCGATAGCAGTTCAGGACTACTCTCAAGTTATGGTAGGATGGTTCAGTTGCCTGATAACAGCTGTCCCTGAATCTAGAGGTGTGTGTTTTCACACTTCTATACCTTTTGCCCGATGGGAGAGGGGGGAAGAGGGAGTGGCCGGGGTGCGACTGGTCCTTGATGATGCTGCTGGCCTTGCCGGGGCAGCGTGAGGTGTAGATGGAGTCAATGGATGGGAGGTTGGTTTGTGTGATGGTCTGGGCTGCCTCCGCTCAGCTGGAAGCTGGAACTTCATCGAGAGATACAGGGAGGAATCAGGCCCTCCAGTTCAAGTCCGCACCCACCGTCATATTGTTTACAACGTTAAATTAACCGTAGTTAAAAAAACAATTCTCCCCACATTCTCATCGACTTCCCACAGTTTCTACCACTCATCTACGCACTAGGGGTAATTTACTGTGGACAATTTGGGATGTGGGAGGAAACCGCAGAGGAAACCCACAGGCTCACAGGGAGAACGTGCAAACTCCACAACATGAGGTGGGGTGAACAAAGGTTCACCAGGTTAATTCCCAGGATGGCGGAACTGACAAACGTGACGTTTTGGGTCGAGACCCTTCTTCACTGAGAGTCTGGGGAGAGGGAAAGGAGAGATATTGAAGGTAAATAGTAAAACGAATGAATGAAAGAGATGCAAAAAACCAAAGATGATCAGGGGAAAGGTGGGGCCCACAATGGTCCATTGTTGGCTGTGGGGAGGGTGATAGTGATGGGGCAGACTGCAAAACTCAACAGGATGACAGTGAAACTAGTACGACAACTAGAGTGGGGGGAAGGGCTGAGAGAACGGATGCAAGAGAGTTAGATGTCCCGCTGAGTTACTCCAGGTTCTTGCGTCTGTCTTCGGTTTATACCAGCATCTGCTGTTCCTTCCCACACATTTTATTTAATGATTATTGCTTAAGGCAGTGAGTAGGAGGAAGAAGCAAATTAGTAGGCTTTGGGGAAACAGAAGCAAGCAGAAGAGCTTCAGAGAAATGAAGGACTTCCCCCTTCCTCCCTTGAGTAGGGATTATTAGATCAATGGCCTGAACCACGTTCACGCGTTGCAAAGACAGACACAAAATGCTGGAGTAACTCAGCGGGACAGGCAGCATCTGTGGAGAGAAGGAATGGGTGACGTTTCGGGTCGAGACCCTTCTTCAGACTGGTTAGGGATAAGGGAAACGAGAGATGTAGACGGTGATGTAGAGAGATAAAGAACAAAAAATGGAACATATAGAAACATAGAAAATAGCTGCAGGAGTAGGCCATTCGGCCCTTCGAGCCTGCCCGCCATTCAATATGATCATTACTGATCATCCAAAATCAGTACCCCATTCCTGCTTTTTCCCCATATCCCTTGATTCCTTTAGCCCAGAGAGCTCTATCTTTTGTGCCTTCCCTCATAATGGGAACCATTGTGAGGGGACGTTTTTTTATGTTAAATTTCTTTAATATTGTTATGTTGTTTTCTTTATTATGTGCTGCAATGGCAATCTGCATTTCACTGCACCAAGTGGTGTATATGACTAATAAAGAACCTTTGAACCTTTGAACCTTTGAAACTCTCTCTTGAAAACATCCAGTGAATTGGCCTCCACTGCCTTCTGTGGCAGAGAATGCAACAGATTCACAACTCTCTGGGTGGAAAAGTGTTTTCTTATTATGCAAAACAGTAATGATGACAAAGGAAACAGGCCATTGTTTGCATAGCTCTCTAGTGGTTGGCGTTCAGCCAGTGTGGAGCCGGACTACAAATCCCAGAGTGCACAGAGGCTGAGCGAAGCGAAGCTTTTATTCAAGTCTTGGCAGAGGAAGGAACTGGTGGTTAAGCAAGCTGCTGCTCTCTGCGGGAGAGAATAAAGAACGGAAGCGTAGCTAGCAGGTGCCTCTGGGTTTGTCTCGGCTGAATTCTCTCGCGCTCCTGCTGCCGCCCTCTCTCCGACCCGCACCGGCTCGGCTCGGCTCGGCTCGGCTCGACGTGGTGGTGGGAGATGGAGCATTGGAGGCAGTGCGCCAACTGGCTGATCAACTGTAAGGTACTGCCGCCCAACCACCGCGTAACTTGGGACAACGCTCAAGTGTGTGACCTCGCCTGGGCGCTGAGGGATGGCGTGCTTCTCTGCCAGCTTCTCAACAACCTGCAACCTCACTCCATCAACCTCAAGGAGATCAACCTACGACCTCAGATGTCCCAGGTGGGTTCAAACCCTTTGCTGACCCCCCCCGCCCGCTTCCATCCCATCTCCATCTCGGTTCCCTTACCTCAGGCTGGTGGGCCTTGGGTTAGGGGTAAAGCCCCTCAGAATGTCAGGCATGGGCATGAATTTAATTTAATTTAATTGTATACATTTTATTACCCAAATGCTGGGAGAAACTCAGTGGGTGAGGCAGGATCTATGGAACGAAGGAATAGGTCCTATTATAAAGGTCCTATGGAGCGAAAGAATAGGAATAGGAATTGGAAAGTACCTATTTCATTCGCTCCATAGATGCTGCCTCACCCGCTGAGTTTCTCCAGCACTTTTGTCTACCTTCGATTTTTCCAGCATCTGCAGTTCTTTTTTAAAAATGTTATTAGCCAATTATGTACACATACAAGGAATTTGCCTTGGTGCTTTGCTCGCAAATAACAACACGAGATACAGTAGACAATTAAAAATAAAACATTATAATTTAATTATAATTTAAAGCCCAGTCCCACGGTACGAGTTCATTCCAAGAGCTCTCCCGAGTTTAAAAAAAATCAAACTCATGGTAAGCACGGAGAATGAACGTAGCGGGTACGTCGGAGCTCGGGGACGTCGCTTAGCGGCTCGTAACGCTAACGGCAGGTAAGCTCGGGAAGACTCGGGAAGATTTTTCAACATGTTGAAAAATGTCCACGAGAGCCCCGAGTACCGACGAGCGGCCATTACCGTAAATCTCCGAGTTCGAATCAGGGCAAACTCGGGAGAACTCTTGGAATGAACCCGTACCGTGGGGCAGGGCTTTTTATCAAGACAATGAACCTACAATCCACGCAATTCACACTCACGCCTTGTCTTTTCATCTGCCGATCAGAATCTAAAGCCCCCTCCCTCACCAGTATCCACCTATTGCCTGCTGGACCTTGTAGTGCCCCTCCCCTCTTCCTGCTTTCATGCTCCCCCCTACAAGCAAGGTCCCGACCCGAAATGTTCACTATCCATGCTGTCCAGGGATGCTACCTGACCTGCTGAGTTATTCCAGCACTTTGTACCTATTTGTGGTTCATTTGCTGGACTAAGGTATCTTTCCCCGACTTTCCCCCATGTTCCGGCCTGTACCAGTTGTAAAAGACTGGGCGGTACGATAGCGGTAGAGTTGCTGCCTCACAGCACCAGAGACCCGTATTTGATCCTGACTGCGGGTGCTGTCTGTACGGAGTTTGTACGTTCTCTCCGTGACCTTGTGGGTGTTCTCCGGGCGCTCTGGCTTTCTCCCACACTCCAAAGACGTACAGGTTTGAAGGTTAATTGGCTTCTGTGAGTTGTGTCTAGGATGGAACTAGGGCACGAGTGATTGTTGGTTGACGAAGACTCAGTGGGCCGAACGGCCTGCCTCCAGGCTGTAAGGTCGTAAGATCATCAGGATTAGGAGAAGAATTAAGCCATTCGGCCCATCAAGTTGACCTGGATAAGCTTTTCCCATTGAGGGTAGAGAAGATTCAAACAAGAGGGCATGACATGCGAATTAAGGGACAGAAGTTTAGGGGTAACGTGAGGGGGAACTTCTTTACTCAGAGAGTGGTGGCTGTGTGGAATGAGCTTCCAGCAGAAGTGGTGGAGGCAGGATCGATTCTAACATTTAAAAGTAAAGTGGATAGGTATATGGACGGGAAGGGAATGGAGGGGTATGGTCTGAGTGCAGGTAGATGGGACTAGGGGAAAACAAATGATCGGCACGGACTGGAAGGGCCGAGAGGGCCTGTTTCCGTGCTGTAATTGTTATATGGTTATATGGTTATAAGTCTACTTTGCCATTCAATCATGGCTGATCTATCTCTCCCTCCAATTGAATTTCTTCCCTCCAAAACCCATTCTCCTGCCTTCTCCCCATAACCTCTGACACCCGTACTAATCAAGAATCTATCTATCCCTGCCTTAAAAATATTCACTGACTTGGCCTCCACAGCCTCCTGTGGCAAAGAATTCCACAGATTCACCACCCTTTGACTGAAGAAATTCCTCCCCATCTCCTTCCTAAAAGAACGTCCTTTAACTTCTGAGGCTGTGCCCTCTAGTTCTAGACTCTCCCACTAAACTAAACCAAAGTAAACTTGAAAGAGGAAGGAAGGGACTGTTCAGTCTGCAGTCTGAAGAAGGGTCCCGACCTGAAACGTTACCTATCCATGTTCTCCAGAGATGCTGCTTCACCCGCTGAGATGCCCCAGAACTTTGTGTCCTTCCTCAGTTAGTTAGTCATCCATGCACTGGAGTTCCTCAACAATGGAATTCATCAGCAGTAGAGGCAGTCAGCAATCCTCCACGCTTCCCCATTAGGTAATCTCTTGGGTTAAACATATCACAAACTTGCCCAATTTTCCGGTAATTACATTAATCACATTAATGTCTTCACATTAAAACAAGAGGGCAGTGAATTGCATTAAAAGTCATTACATTGCATGTATAACAATGCTGAGTGGTCACTTAAAACACAGCACAGTTTAGTTTTGGTTAGTTTAGAGATACAACGTGGAAACAGGCCCTTCGGCCCACCGACTCTGCGCCGACCTGCGATTCCCTACACATTAATGGGGCCGTCCCACTGTACGAGCTAATTCAAGAGTTCTCCCGAGTTTGCCCTGAATCGAACTCGGAGAATTACGGTAATGACCGCTCGTAGGTACTCAGGTGCTCCCGTGGACATTTTTCAACATGTTGAAAAATCATCACGAGTCTTCCCGAGCTTTTCCTGGGTACCTGCCGTTAGCGTTACGAGCCGCCAAGAGACGTCCCCGAGCTCCGACGTACCCGCTACGTACATTCTACGTGCTTACCACGAGTTTGATTTTTTTTTTAAACTCGGGAGAGCTCTTGAATTAGCTCGTACAGTGGGACAGGCCCTTAACACTATCCTCTACACACTAGGGACATTTTACATTTATACCAAGCCAATAAACTGCAAACCAGCACGACTTTGGAGTGTGGGAGGAAACTGAAGATCTTGGAGAAACCCATGCATGTCACGGGGAGAACGTGCAAACTCCGTACAGACAGCATCTCGGGCGCTGCGCCACCGTGCTGCCCGTACTATTGTATTAAACACAAGGCTCGGTGTCACAGTGAAACACAAGAGTATTGCGTAAAGCAAGACATTTGGATACAGAGTAATATATCACCTTAAAACTGCAATGTAAAAGCAATGGGCAATGAATCCAGATGAAAACCTAACAATACATCACATTAATACACTGGGCAGAGTATGGCACTGAAACAGAAGGGGTGCCTCACATTAAAGCAGGGCAGTGTATCACGTTGAAATACAAGCCAATGTATTGTATTAAAATGCTTTGCTGTAAAATGCAGGGTAATGCAGGATAAATGCAGCATTATAGAACATATACAGGCACTGGGCCTGTACTCGCTGGAGTTTAGAAGAATGAGGGGGGACCTCATTGAATAGTGAAGGGCTTGGATAGAGCGGATGTGGAGAGGATGGTTCCACTAGTGACTAGAGGGCACAGCCTGAAAATTAAAGGACATTCCTTTTGGAAGGAGATGAGGAAGAATTTCTTTAGTCAGAGGGTGGTGAATCTGTGGAATTCATTGCCACAGACGGCTGAGGAGGCCAAGTCAGTGGATATTTTTAAGGCAGAGTTAGATAGATTCTTGATTAGGACGGGTGTCAGAGGTTATGGGGAGAAGGCAGGAGAATGGGGTTAGGAGGGAGAGATAGAACAGCCATGGTTGAATGGTGGAGTAGCCTTGATGGCCTAATCCTGCTCCTATCCCTTATGACATTATGACACGAACATAGCACAGGATGTCTGTGTGAAAATAATTTAAACCATGCGTCTGCCAACGTGTGGTCTTCTATTCGCGACTGTTTATGTCTTTATTGAAGTACCCGTTAAACATTGCTTTTAGATCGCCTTCCACCATTTAGCCTGAAAGAGCGGTCCTGTCACCAATTACTCTTCGTATAAATAATTGATCTCGTAAATCTCCTTTAGACATCGCCTTTCCCCTCTCACCATAAAGCGAATGGGCTTGTCCCACTCGCGCGACTTTTTCGCCGAAAATGTTCAACATTTTCAAAATCCAGCGGCGACCAGATAAGTCGCTACGACTCTTTGGGCGACTGAGGAGACGACTCACGACCGTACAGGCGTCACGTGTCGACATGTCGCGGGGTGAAGCCTGCACGGTCGTGAGTAGTCGCCCAAAGAGCCGTACCTTGTTCTGGTCGCCGCTGGATTTTCAACATGTTGAACATTTTTGGCGAACTGCTGCGACTATGACGGGGGCCGGCAGTCGCCGAAACAGTGGCGTAAGTGGGACCAGGCCCATAAACTCTCTGGAATTTCCACCGTGGGATCAAGGCTCCAACTATTTACTACATCTATGCCTCTCATCATTTTATATAGTTTAGTTTAGTTTAGTTTAGTTTTACGATACAGCATGGAAACAGGCCCTTCGGCACACTGAGTCCGTGCCGACCATTGATCACTGGTCACTCTAGTTCTGTGCGATCCCAGTTACGCAGCCTACACACTAGGGGCAATTTACAGAAGCCAATTAACTTACAAACCCGCACGTCTTTGGGATGTGGGAGGATACTGGAGCACCCGGAGAAAAGCCATGTGGTCACGGGGAGAACGTACAAACTCAATACAGGCTGCACCCGCAGTCAGGATCGAACCTTGGCCGTCTCTTGCTATAAGGCAGCAACCCTGCTGTGTCGCCCCACATTTCCTCTCAATTCCAGAGAACACAATCCAAGTCTGCATGGAAACATCCTCCAAAATCCAGGAAACATCCTCCAAAATCTTCACATCGCTCCTGTAATGGGGCCACCAGAACTGCACAGTGTGAAAACTCCAAATTGGCCCAACCAAATTTTTATACAGCTGCAACACTACTTCCCAACCTTTATGTTCAATGCCTTGACCAAAGTGGACAAATGTGTCGTAGCCCTTGTTTATCACTCAAATAACCTGTGTCGCCACATTCAGGGTCCTATGGGCCAGTAAGCTATCTCTCTTTCTCTACATCTGCTCAAGATCCTGTTGTATCATATCCTCTTCTACTTGACCTCCCAAAATGAGAGACCACATACCCTTCTGGATTAAACTTCATCTCCCATTTCTCCATCCATCTGGCCAACAGATTTATATCCTGCTATATTCTTTGACAACCTTCTTCAGTATCCACAAATTTTCCCATTTTTGTTTGATCCTGACTACGGATGCCGTCTGTCTGGGGTTTGTACCTTCTCCCTGTGACCTGCGTGGGTTTTCTCCGGGTGTTCCGGTTTCCTCCCACACTCCAAAGACGTACGGGTTTGTGGGTTAATTGGCATCGGTAAAATTGTAAATTGCCCCTGGTGTGTGTGGGATAGTGTTAGTGTGTGAGGTGATCGCTGGTCTGCGCGGACTGTTTCCGCGCTGCATCGCTGAACTAAAGAGGTAGTGACTGGTCATAACTTCAGCACACAGGCAAACCACAAGATCAGAGATGACCCTTTGTTGCTTGAGGGAGAGTCACAACAAAACTAACACAACTCCACTGGAGTGCAGGGGCCACCACTGACTTCCGAAGCAAGGTGACTGTGTGATTCACACTTCTGTTTTGCCTGGTGTTCGGGCACGGAGTTAGAGCTGGTCCCAGCGCCAGGGACCCGGGTTTGATCCTGACCTCGTGTGTTGTCTGTGTGGAGTTAGCACGTTCAACCTGTGACCGCGTGGTTGCTCCGGTTCCCATATTCCAAGGGCGTGCGGGTTTGTAGGTTAATTGGTCCTCTGCAAGTTGCCCCTAGTGTGTAGGGAATATTGGGATAACATAGAACTATTCGAGGGGGCTTGTATACAAAAACAGGGATGTAATGTGAGGCTCTATAAGGTGCTGGTCAGGCCGCATTTGGAGTATTGTGAGCAATTTTGTGCACCATATCTTCTTCTTTCGTGTGGCGTGCACAGCCTACAGTTGTTGGACAACTGGTTCTATTTGATCTTCCGCTTGTGCACGGCGAGTTGATTGCATTAGTCGAAACAAGGCGGGCCACGTGAAGTTTGCAATCTCCCACCCCAGCACCATATCTGAGGAAGGATGTGCTGGCTCTGGAGAGGTTCCAGAGGAGGTGAACTGGCCGGCGCGGACTCGGTGGGGCCAAAGGTCATGTTTCTGCCCGGTGCCTCTGAACTAAAAAAACGAAGCCAAACTTGGGGGCAGGAGTTAGAATAGTTTCTCATCGGGGACTCACAGGGGAAGGGACTACAGCAGAACAATACTCTGCTTACTGTAGATAATTGCAGAAGTTCAGCTGTGAATTGAAAGTGAAATATGCAAAATGAGGGCGCGATGTGGAACACTGAGAGGCAACGCATTCTGTGCAAAGGTTGAGGAACTACTGCACGTTCTAAAAGCAGCTGCACGCTCCTCACATGCAGCAAAACCACTGCATTGTAAATGCGTAAGCTTGTTTTAAGTGAGGGAGTGCAGCGCAGGTTTACAATGTTAATTCCCGGGATGGCGGGACTGTCATATGCTGAGAGAATGGAGCGGCTGGGCTTGTACACTCTGGAGTTTAGAAGGGTGAGAGGGGATCTTATTGAAACATATAAGATTGTTAAGGGTTTGGACACACTAGAGGCAGGAAACATGTTCCCGATGTTGGGGGAGTCCAGAACCAGGGGCCACTCACAGTTTAAGAATGAGGAGTAAGCCATTTAGAACGGAGACGAGGAAACACTTTTTCTCACAGAGAGTGGTGAGACTGTGGAATTCTCTGCCTCAGAGAGCGGTGGAGGCCAATTCTCTGGATGCTTTCAAGAGAGAGTTAGACAGGGCTCTTAAAAATAGCGGAGTCAGGGGATATGGGGAGAAGGCAGGAACAGGGTACTGATTGGGGATGATCAGCCATGATCACATTGAATGGGGGTGCTGGCTCGAAGGGCCGAATGGCCTACGCCTGCACCTATTGTCTATTGTCTATTGTCTATTAACCTGAGCCCCGTAAAAAGATAAGGTTCATTAGGCTAGACACAAAATGCTGGAGTAACTCAGCGGGACAGGCAGCATCTCTGGAGAGAAGGAATGGGTGACGTTTCGGGTCGAGACCCTTCAAGTCCGATCACGATCTTTGATCGGACTTTACAGGCATTACCTTGCACTAAACATTATTCCCTTATCATGTATCTCAAGAGTCAAGAGTGTTTTATTGTCATATGTCCTGGATTGGAAAAATAAATTCTTACTTGCTGCAGCACAACAGATAAAGTGAATATATAAACATTGTATATAACGGGGAAAAAAAAAGCTCAATAAATAACAAATATAGTGCAAATAACAAATAATAATATCCTCTTTTGCAGTTCAGAGCTCAGAGCTTATTCGTTGTAGTGTGTAATAGCCTGATGGCTGTGGGGAAGCAGCTATTCCTGAACCTGGACGTTACAGTTTTCAGGCCCATGTACCTTCTTCCCGATGGCAGTGGTGAAATGAGTGTGTGACCAGGATAGTGAGGGTCCTTGATGATTTTAGCTGCCTTTTTGAGGCAGCGACTACGATAGATCCCTTCGACGGAGGGGAGGTCAGAGCCGGTGATGGACTGGGCAGTGGTCACAACCTTTTTGTGGTCTTTTTCCGCTCCTGGACGTTCAAGTTGTCGAACCAGGCCACGACGCAACCGGTCAGAATGCCCTCTACCGTGCACCTGTGGAAGTTTAGGAGAATCCTCTTCGACATGCCGAATCTCCGTAATCTTCTCGGGAAGTAGAGTCGCTGATGTGCCTTCTTTACAATTGCATCGGTGTGCTGGGTCCAGGAAAGATCTTCTGATAAATGCACGCCCAGGAATTTGAAGTTATCGTCCCGTTGATATAAACAGGATTGTGGGTCCCTATCCTACCCCTTCCAAAGTCCACAATCAGTTTTTTTTTTAAATTTATTGTTTATTTGCACCATGTTTTAAAAGAAGACAAACAATCAATTTATAATACCATACAGTGCTGGGAGGGAAGGGAAGCCCAGAGGGCTTATACAAAGTCCGCTCCCATCTGAAAATGAGCGTTAATGGCAAATCAGGGGGTAGGAGAAATAAAAAAGACAATAATAAACAATAATACAGTTTAACAATGAAAATTTAAAATATGAAATTAAAAAAATAAAAATAAATAAAATAATAAGGTATAGTATGAGATAAGAGTCAACAGAAGTAATTTGAGCTCATAAACAGCATTACAAAAAGCTGGAGGTCAGAACTCAGGACATGATGAGAAACATTTTAAGCTCAATCTTAAAGGTGGCGAAGCAGGTGTGAGACTTTAATGACAGAGGCAGGGTATTCCAAAATTTAGGACCTTTAAAAGTAATGCAATGTTGGTGTTTGGATGTTTGACAAAACGGAAGATGAAGATCATTTCTTCTTCTGGTTGAGTAATGGTGAATATTAGAAGAAAGGGTGAAGAGATCATGAAGAGAAACAGGCAAATCATGTTTACATTTAAGATATTTGAAAATAAAAATACATATTTGGAATGCATTCAGTTTATCTACAGACAAAATTGAGTACTTCTTGAAGAGAGGGGCAGAAGGTTCTTGTGAATTTGAATGAGAAATTAATCTCATACATTTCTTCTGTATGATGAGTAGCTTAGAAAGATAGGAAGGATAGGTAGAACCCCAAACAATATTACAATAATTGAAATAAGGAAAAATCAAACTAATATATCGTTAGATGGGAAGACGGGTGAATAAATGCACAAACTTTTCTCAGAATACCAAGCATTTTCATTGATCTTCTACAGACTATATTAATATGTTCTTTCCAAGTTAAATTTTGATCAATGGTTACTCCTAAAAATTTTGTAAATGTTACTTCAGGAATTTCATGTCCATTGATAAAAATTTTAGATTTGTCTTCGGGAAAAATGTTGTTTTTATTGCAGAAGATCATGTGATTGCATTTTTTGATATTGAGAGAGAGCCTGTTCACTTCAAACCACTTAGAGACATGAGACATTTCTTCATTAACTAATTCAACCAATGATTTTAGATCACTATGTGAAGCTATAAGATTGGTGTCATCGGCAAACAGGATAGGAAGAAGTACTCTACAGGTGTAGGATAAGTCATTTATATAGATCAAGAATAGTAAAGGACCAAGGATGGAGCCTTGTGGTACCCCACAGTGAATTATCAATGTTTTGGATGAGCTTCCATTTAGATAGACAAATTGCACTCTATTTGCTAAATAGTTGGTTAACCATAGAAGCGCTACATCCTTTACCCCATATCTATTGAGTTTAGAGATTAAGATTGAATGGTTGACTGTATCAAATGCCTTGGCTAGATCTAGAAAGACACCAAGAGCAAATTTATTTTCATCTAGAGCAGTAGAGATGTTATTAATAAGTTGTAATAATGCATGCTCCGTAGAGTACTTCTTCCTAAAGCCATATTGATGGTTATACAAAATATTATTCACAGTTAGATGGTTTAGGATTCTTGTGTACACTAGTCTTTCTATGATTTTTGAGAGACAGGGGAGAATAGATATTGGGCGGTAATTACCAAATTGTTTAGGGTCACCTGATTTATAGATAGGTATGACTTTGGCAATCTTTAAATCTTGAGGAATGACACCAGATTGGAGAGATTAAGAAAAAAATATGTGCTTGGTCTTACTGGTTTCTTGGTCTTACTGGTGTTGAGGGCCAGGTTATTGTGCTGGCACCATTTGGTCAGTCGGTCGATCTCACTTCTATACTCTGGCTCGTCCCCATCTGTCATTCGTCCAACCGCAGTGGTGTTGTCGGCGAACTTGATGATGGAGTTCGCACTATGACTGGCCACGCAGTCATGAGTATAGAGTGAGTACAGCAGGGGGCTGAGCACGCAGTCTTGAGGTGCTCCCGTACGAATTGTTACTGAGGATGAAGTGGTTCCTCCAATTCGAACAGGCTGTGGTCTGTGGATGAGGAAGTCGAGGATCCAATTGCAGAGGGATGTGCAGAGGCCCAGTTCCGTGAGCTTGGTAACCAGCTTGGAGTGGATGATGTTATTAAAGGCCGAGCTGTAGTCTACAAATAACAGCCTGACGTAGGTGTTTTTATTGTCCAAGTGGTCCAGTGCGGAGTGGAGAGCCAGTGAAATTGCATCCACCGTTGACCTGTTGTGGCGGTATGCGAACTGTAGTGGGTCGAGGGTTCTTGTCGAGGTAGGAGTTGATTTGCACCATAACCAACCTCTCAAAGCAATTCATCACCACAGACGTTAGTGCCACTGGTCAATAGTCATTGAGGCACGTCACCCTACTCTTCTTGGACACCAGTATTATTGATGCCCTCTTAAAGCAGGTGGAACCTCAGACCTCAGACCTCAGAAGTGAGAGGTGAAAATGTCTGCAAAAACTCCCGCCAGTTGGTCCGCAATGGTCTTGAGAACTCGACCGGGTATACCATCAGGTCCAGGCGCTTTCCAAGGGTTCACCCCCCTGAAGGATCTTCTGACGTCAGACTGTGACTGTGACTGTAACACCGTCAGGGTGAATAGGGGCTCGGGAAGGCACATCAGTGTTCTCCCTATCGAACTGTGCGTAGAACGCATTGAGCTCGTCATGGAGTGATGCTATTGTGGGCGGCTCGATTGTAATCCTGTATTGTCTTTCTGTTGGCTGGTTAGCAGGCAGCAAAAGCTTTTCACTGTACCTCGGTACACGTGACAATAAACTAAACTGAACTAAATTCAACTAAAAAAAAGGGAACTAATCAAAGTTAAACGCTACAACACAATAAGCGCTGAACTATATAGACTTGGGGGCAATAGTTTTGTCTTTTTGCACAGGTATTATTTTTTTTCTGTGTGTGTGCGTGTGCGTGTGTGTGTGTGTGTGTGTGTGTGTGTTGTGCGTGTGTGTGTGGTGTGTGTGTGTTTGTATGCGTGTGCGTGTGTGTGTGTGTGTGTGTGTGTGTGTGTGTGTGTGTGTGTGTGTGTGTGTGTGTGTGTGTGTGTGTGTGTGTGTGTGCGTGTGTGTGTGTGTGTGTGTGTGTGTTGTGTGTGTGTGTGTGTGTGTGTGTGTGTGTGTGTGTGTGTGTGCGTGTGTGTGTGTGTTGTGTGTGTGTGTGTCTGTGTGTGTTGTGTGTGTCTGTGTCTGTCGTGTGTGTGTGTGTGCGTGTGTGTGTGTGTGTGTGTGTGTGTGTGTGTGTGTGCGTGTGTGTGTGCGTGTGTGCGTGCGCGTGTGTGTGTGTGTGCGTGCGCGTGCGTGTGTGTGTGTGTGTAGAGATATATATATACACACACACACATATATATATTTGTATATACAGTATATGTACAGTATATGTAATATATGTGTAGGAAGGAACTGCATCCAAGGACCCCGACAGTCTTTCCAGGTGAGGCAGAGGTTCACCGCCCCCAACCTCATCTACTGTATCCGCTGTTCCAGGCATCAACTTCTCCACATCGGCGAGTCCAAGCGCAGGCTCGTCGATAGCTTCGCTGATCATCTCCGCTCAGTCCATCTTAACTAACCTGATCTCCCGGTTGCTCAGCACTTCAACTCCCCCTCCCATTCCCACACTGACCTTTCTGTCCTGGGCCTCCTCCATCGTCAGAGTGAGGCCCAGCGCCAATTGGAGGAACAGCACCTCGTATTTCGTGTGGGTAGTTTACACCCCAGCGGTATGAACATTGACTTATCTATCTTCAGATAGCCCTTGCTTTCTCTCTCCATCCCCTCCCCTTTCCCAGTTCTCCCCCCAGTCTTACTGTCTCCGACTACATTCTATCTCTGTCCTGCCCCCTCCCCTGAATCTCAGTCTGAAGAAGGGTCTCGACCTGAAACGTCGCCCATTCCGTCTCTCCTAGAGATGCTGCCTGTCCCGCTGAGCTACCCCAGCATTTTGTGCCTACCATGGATCGACAGATACTGGTTCAAACTGAAGATAGACACAAAAAGCTGGAGTAGCTCAGCGGGACAGGCAGCATCTCTGGAGAGAAGGAATGGGTGACGTTTTGGGTCGAGACCCTTTTTCAGTCTCGATCCGAAGCATTACCCATTCCTTTTCCCCAGAGATGCTGCCTGACTTACTGAGCTACTCCAGCATTTTGTGTCTATCTTCTATGTAATATGTGTGCATGTATATGTGTGTATGTGTATGTGTGTATATTTTAACTCTTTTTTCTCTATAATACTAGTCACAGTGTACTAATTTTTACATATTCTGTTGTGCTGCTGCATGTAAGAATTTCATTGTTCTATCTGGAACATATGACAATAAAACACTCTTGACTTGGTTTCACATGAAACTGGTGTCACCGGCCCCACTAATGGACTGGGTTTCTCTTTGTGCCTTGTGAAAAAGATGCAACTTCTGAAATATATGCCCGCCAGCCACGTAAATCGAACTATTCAAATCCGCATCCTCTATTTCAAGAGGTTCCTCGGTCAATGTCCATAGATACACCATTCGTCAGAATATTCTAGTGGGTTCTAGTTCCCTTCGAAACTAATAACCGACTGCAGCCTTGTAACAAATACCGATGTGAAAATTAGCTTTGAACTAAGAGACTAAGAGTATTCTGTGATAGACACAAAATGCTGAGGGGAAAAGGTTCTGACTGTCTACCATGTCTCATAATTTTATCTACTACTTTCAAGTATAAAAGCAGGTATAAAAACGTATATAGTTCTTTCAAGTCCTCTCCCATCGGGGAAAGGAAGCGTGTAAACACACACCTCCAGATTCAGGGACAGTTTCTTCCCCGCTGTTATCAGTCAACTGAACCATCCTACCAACTTATTTTTCTTCTTGCGTATGGCGTGCACAGCCTAAAGTTGTAGGACAACTTGTTCTATTTGATCTTATTTGATTGTGCACGCCAGGTTGATTGCATTCGTCAAAACAGGGCGGACCACATGAAGTTGGCAATCTCCCACCCCATCCTACCGACAATTAGAGAGCAGATACTGATTTAATCTGAAAATAGGCACAAAAAGTAGAGTAACTCAGCGGGACAGGCAGCATCTCTGGAGAAAAGGAATGGGTGACGTTTCGGGTCCAGACCCTTCTTCAGAACAGTCCTGAACTACTATCTATCTACCTGTGCGTGGGGTTAGATCAAGTGGAAACTAAAGAGATTATACAAAGTGATAAATACATGTCTGCCGCGGGTACTGTCCTCTCCAACATCGAAGGGATCTACAGGAGGCGCTGCCTCAAATAGGCATCACCAAGGACCCACTCCACCCTGGCCACGCTCTCATTTCACTTCTGCGATCGGTTAGAAGGTACAGAAGCCTGATAACTCTAACGTCCAGGTTCAGTAGCAGCTTCTTCCCTGCAACCATCAGGCTCTTGAACACCAGAAACACCAAACTAAAGCACCTGTCTCACTTAGGAAACCTGAACGGAAACCTCTGGAGACTTTGCGCCCCACCCAAGGTTTCCGTGCGGTTCCCGGAGGTTCCCGGAGGTTTTTGATACTCTCCCTAATGGTCGAAAGTGGTTTCCGCGTAGTCGAGCTTCTTCTATGTTGTGATCATTTCAAAAAATTCGAAACCGGCCGCGACCAAAAATAGGTTGCCGTTTTAAAAATCGGTAATTTTATAGTCTAAGGCGGTTGCGATGCTAGTTGAAGGTGGTTGCCGGAGGTTGCAGGTAGTGGAAGGTAAGACCTCCCTGGTGGAATAAAACTGGGTGAAAAAAAGGTTAATATTAACATAAGCATTTGACCTCTGTCACTCCTGGGTGTGCTCAATCATAGTTTTAGGCCTACTTTTAGATATGTTCATTTTTTTTTTTTTTAAGTTGTATGTATTTCTGTTTTTATTGACTGCACTGATGGGAACTGATTGAGAAACAATGCTTTGTTTCTTCTGTGTATGTAAGTACTCAGTTAAAATAACATTAAAGTAAATACTGAATACTGAGTTGCAGAGTTCTTTTATTTTTTCTTACAATAAAAGCCTCCCAGGTTTTTTTTTAATCATTCTGAACCATGAGAGCAGGGAAGGAACAAGTTAGGTGGATGTTACTAAAAGTACAACTACTGCTGTCAGCAGCAGCCCTTTTGCTTCATCAGCCTCACTTATCCACTGAGTGTTGTGTTTACAGATTAGTTATGCTGCTGCAAATAAGAATTTAATTGTTCTGTTTTGGGAACAATGACAATTAAACATTCTTGACTTGACTCTTGAGGTATTAAACAATTTTGGATTCATAATAATGATCATAATTGATAGGAGCAGAATTACGCCATTCGGCCCATCACGTCTACTCCGCCATTGGCTGACCTATCTCTCCCTACTAACCCCACTCCCCTGGCCAGACTTACAATTGAAATGAGGAGGCTTTTATTAAAGGGAAGAGAGTTCCCCAGCTTCCTCAAATATCGTTAACTGAGCTGTTTCCTGAGTGATGTGGACCTGAGGCCATTATCAGGCCAGACTGATTTGTATTTATTGTGTTCAATAGCCTGATGGTTGTTGGGAAGAAGCTGCTCCTGAACCCGGAGCCACGGTTTTCAGACTACTCTGGATGCTCCACTCTTAGATCGGCCGACTTGGGGTTGCTGACCATCCCGCGGTCTAGGCATAAGCTCAGGGGCGACCGACCGCGCCTTTGCGGTTGCAGCTCCTAGACTGTGGAACAGCATCCCTCTTCCCATCAGAACTGCCCCCTCCATCGACTCCTTTAAGTCGAGACTAAAAACTCATCTCTACTCCCAAGCCTTTCTTGACGTCCTCTGAGCGAGGGCTATATGTATGTAGTGATGTTTGTATTTAATCTATGAACCACTGTTGTTTTTCATACTATTCTTACACCAATGTAAAGCACTTTGGCCAACGAGAGTTGTTTCTTAAATGTGCTAGATAAATAAAAGTCACTTGTCTTGACGCTTCCCACATTACAAAGATGTGCAGCTTTTAGGTCAATTGGCTTCTGTAAATTGGAGGATGTGAAACTGGGGTAACATAGAATTAGTGTATGGTTGCTCACTGGTCACAGGCAACTGAATCATCCCACCACAACCAGAGAGCAGTGCTGAACTACTAGCTACCTCTTTGATGACCTGCGGACTATCCTTAATCGGACTTGATTGGGCTAAACATTATTTCCTTACCAAGTATCTAAACACTGTGAATGGCTCGATTGTGATCATGTATTGTCTTTCTGCTGACTGGTTAGCACGCAACAAAAGCTTTTCACTGTACCTCGGTACACGTGACAATAAACTCAACTGAACTAAGTTGAGCTAATAAAAAGGGAACTAATAAAAGTTGGGATTGATATTAGGAATAGTGTAAATGGGTAGTTGATGGTTAGCATGGACTCAATGGGCTGAAGGGCCTGTTTCCACTCTATGTCTCTAAACTAACCTAAACTAAACTAAACTAAAGAAAACTAACAACTTAACTTAACTTAACTATACTATACTATACTTCTTTTTCGTCTTGCAAATGAAACATAAACCAAAGGAGGATAGTTAAGGGGCTGTCCCACTGTACGAGGTAATTCAAGAGCTCTCCCGAGTTTAAAAAAAAATCAAACTCGTGGTAAGCACGTAGAATGTACGTAGCAGGTACGTCGGAGCTCGGGGACGTCTCTTAGCGGCTCGTAACGCTAACGGCAGGTACTCGGGAAACGCGGTAAGGTCGTGAAGACTCGTGAAGAGTTTTCAACATGTTGAAAAATGTCCACGAGAGCCCCGAGTACCTACGAGCGGCTATTACTGTAATTCTCCGAGTTCGAATCAGGGGAAACTCGGGAGGACTCTTGAATTACCTCCTACAGTGGAACAGGCCCTTTAGATCTCAAGCCGGGTGTTGAGCAGCCAGGTTGTTGTCTCTGTTGGTGTCAATGTCTGCCAGGCCCTGAGCTCCATTTGGTGGGTGGTAGAGCGGGCACCCAGAGATGACATGGTTGGCTGTCTGTTGTTCTGCTCCGCATTCACAGGCTGGGCTCTGGCGGAAGGAACCCCCATCTCCACACGCTGGCATTGAAACGCCCATCTCCAGTACCAAGTCTGTTGAGCTTCACCCATGCTCCTCTGGGGAGGTCAGACCCTGGACAGCTTTTATCAGGTGAAGAGATGAAGCTGTGTAATGGAGATGAGGTTGCCTTCCACTCCTGTGACCACTGGTGGCTATCCAGTGTGCTTTTGTATAGTATAGTTTGGTAGGTGTAGTATAGTATATTCAATACGATACCAAAACTAAACTATGCTAACCTAAACTATACTGAACTCAACTAAACCACATTATATTACACTATACCATACTAAACTCAACTAAATTGAATTGCTGAATTTCAATTCACTGTGACTTGAGTAGTGAAACATAGAAACATAGAAACATAGAAAATAGGTGCAGGAGTAGGCCATTCGGCCCTTCGAGCCTGCACCGCCATTCAATGTGATCATGGCTGATCATCCAACTCAGTATCCTGTACCTGCCTCTCTCCATACCCCCTGATCCCTTTAGCCACAAGGGCCACATCTAACTCCCTCTTAAATATAGCCAATGAACTGGCCTCAACTACTTTCTGTGGCAGAGAATTCCAGAGATTCACCACTCTCTGTGTGAAAAATGTTTTTCTCATTTCGGTCCTACAAGACTTCCCCCTTATCCTTAAACTGTGACCCCTTGTCCTGGACTTCCCCAACATCGGGAACAATCTTCCTGCATCTAGCCTGTCCAACCCCTTAGTTAGGTAAGGTAAGTTGTTCTTGTTGTTATACAGTATATGCCCTGTTGCACATTCCTTCTCTGTATCCAGTCCTGTGCAATGAAAAACTGGTGTCACATGTAATGTTGCCAACACATTCTAGGTAATATAAACCCACCATAGAGTAAGGGTTTGTGAAATCTATACAGTGGTGCCGCTGACATACATAACCAATTACTGGATTAACGTTGCATTTGACCACACAAAGTAGGTGAATTATTTTCCAGTTAATATGGCACGAAGAAAAGGAATTTACACATTCACTTAAACTTCAAACAGGAGAGTGGTTCCATTGTTGGGAAATTGGCAGATACTTTGTTCAGAATAATCTCTTCACAAAAAATACCTGCAGTGATATTGGAGACACGAGGAACTGCAGATGCCGGAATAGTGAGGAAAAGTGCTGCAGTAACTCAACAGGTCAGGCAGCAACTCTGGAGAAAATGGATGTTTCGAGTCAGGATGCCTGAGGAAGCAAATTTCCTTACCCGAAACGTCCATTTTCTCCAGAGATGCTGCCCGACCCACTAAGTTACTGCATCACTTTGTGTCTATCCTCAGGATCCCTGGAGACCCGGGTTCGATCCTGACTACGGGTGCTGGCTGTACGGAGTTTGTACGTTCTCCCTGTTCTGGGTTTTCTGCGGCTGCTCCGGTTTCCTCCGACGCTCAAAAGACGTGAAGCTTTGTAGGATAATTGTCTTTGGTGAGTTCAGAATTGTCTCTGGTGTGTATGGTAGTGCTGGTGTACCAGGCAATCGCTGGTCGACACGGACTCGGTGGGCTGAAGCTCCTGTTTCTACACTGTATCTCTAAAGTCCAAAGCATGATTTTGGCTGTTGTTACTTTTAGTCGTTACTGAACTGAGACAACAACACTAATAAGGGACTAGATGGTTGCTATTTATAATTATTTAATAGCCCAAATGTATGCAGGCTGTTCAAAAGGAAGGCTTCTCAAGCCTATTCAGAAGTGAAGTTTGCGTAGATGTTATTAACTGAGTTATCGCAATGGGACAGAGCAGCCAAGGGCAGAGAACATAAAAATACACAGAACATAGAACATACAACACAGAAACAGGCCCTTCGGCCCACAATATCTTTAGTCTTAAACTCCTGTCCCGCGGTACGAGTTCATTCCAAGAGTTCTCCCGAGTTTCCCCTGATTCGAACTCGGAGATTTACGGTAATGGCCGCTCGTCGGTACTCGGGGCTCTCGTGGACATTTTTCAACATGTTGAAAAATCTTCACGAGTCTTCCCGTGCTTACCTGCCGTTAGCGAGTCTTCCCGAGTACCTGCCGTTAGCGTTACGAGCCGCTAAGAGACGTCCCCGAGCTCCGACGTACCCGCTACGTTCATTCTCCGTGTTTACCACGAGTTTGATTTTTTTTTAAACTCGGGAGAGCTCTTGGAATGAACTCGTACCGTGGGACAGGGCTACAAATTATAATTAAATTATAATGTTTTATTTTTAATTGTGGGGTGGGGGGGGGGTGATATATGGGCCAAGTCAAGCTCAGATAAGCTACTTGATCAACATGGCCATGTTGGGCTGAAACTATTTGTGTGTTGTCGAACTCTATGACTCTATTTGGGTGCCGACACTATCACATGTCCAGCCTGTACAGCAACACTTCCCCATAATTATGGGTGACTGTTGAAAATATTTGCTGTGTGCAGTTGCTGGGATTAGCAATCAAAGCCAACATGATTACCGGAAGATGATGGTGAAGAATTGTTTCGTATCAGGCTCTGAGCCTACCCTGTGTTTCCAAGTACAGAACATTAAGGGCAGCACACCGGTAGAGTTGCTGCCTCCCAGGGGCAGACACCCGGGTTCCATCCTGACTACGGGTGCTGTCTGTGTGGAGTTTGTACGTCCTCCCTGTGGCCTGCATGGGTTTTCTCTGAGATCTTTGGTTTCCTCCCACACTATTCTGCCATTCAACATGGCTAATTCATCTCTCCCTCCTAACCCCCTTCTCAATAGACAATAGACAATAGGTGCAGGAGTAGGCCATTCGGCCCTTCGAGCCAGCACCGCCATTCAATGTGATCATGGCTGATCATCCCCAATCAGTACCCCGTTCCTGCCTTCTCCCCATATCCCCTGACTCTGCTATTTTTAAGAGCCCTATCCAACTCTCTCTTGAAAGTATCCAGAGAACCGGCCTCCACCGCCCTCCTGCCTTCTCCCCATAACCTCTGACACCCGTACTAATCAAGAATCTATCTATCTCTGCCTTAAAAATATCCACTGACTTGGCCTCCACAGCCGTCTGTGGCAAAGAATTCCACAGATTCACCACCCTAAATGTGTGCTTAATTTAGCCATTGATGCAAGGGTTAATCCATTGTGTTTAAGAAGGAACTGCTGATGCTGGAAAATCGAACGTACACGAAAATGCTGGAGAAACTCAGCGGGTGCAGCAGCATCTATGGAGCGAAGGAAATAGGCTGAAGAAGGGTTTTGGCTCGAAACGTTGCCTATTTCTTTCGCTCCATAGATGCTGCTGCACCCGCTGAGTTTCTCCAGCATTTTTGTCTACCAAGGGTTAATCCATTTGTGTTGGCCGAAAGTCCCTGCCAAGTGGGAACTGGAAAAGAGAAGAGAATGTGCAATTATTAAAGTGAATAGATTATTATTACAATGGGAGGAGTGGGACAGAGAACAGATCTTTGAAGGGAAATGCTAAGATAATTGTTCCAAACCACAAACAATAATTTGATTGTTTACTACATTATAACCTTGGCTTGCCATCAAAGCCAAGGAAATGTTGCCAGTACGTTTAAGTAGAAAAAGTGGGTGGCAATGGTATATACATTTACATCAATCCCTGCACAACACTTTGTGGTTGTAGAGGGAATTGTGATATTAATCTAAGCATTATCTTTTCATTAAATTAATGCAGCTTATACAGAGGTGAGGCACGGTGGCACAGTGGTAGAGCTGTTGCCTTACTGGGCTAGAGACCCGGGTTCGATCCTGGCCACGGGTGCTGACTGTGCGGAGTCTGTACGTTTCCCACGTGACCGCGTGGGTTTTCCCCGGGTTCGCCGGTTTCCGCCCACATCCAAAAGAGGAGCGGGGTTGTAGCTTAATTGCCCCCTAGGGTGTAGGATGTGAAAGTGTCATTACATGGAAGTAGTGTGCGGGGGGGGTCGCTGGTCGGCGCAGACACGGTGGGCCAAATGGCCTGTTTCCACGCTGTATCTCTAAACTAAATTGCTCCATTCAATTATGCAATATGCCAGCTTTATATTAAATAGACAATAGACAATAGGTGCAGGAGTAGGCCATTTGGCCCTTCGAGCCAGCACCGCCATTCAATGTGATCATGGCTGATCATCCCCAATCAGTACCCCGTTCCTGCCTTCTCCCCATATCCCCTGACTCCGCTATTTTTAAGAGCCCTATCTAGCTCTCTCTTGAAAGCATCCAGAGAACCTGCCTCCACCGCCCTCTGAGGCAGAGAATTCCACAGACTCACCACTCTCTGTGGGAAAAAGTGTTTCCTCGTCTCCGTTCTAAATGGCTTACTCCTTATTCTTAAACTGTGTGGCCCCTGGTTCTGGACTCCCCAACATCGGGAACATGTTTCCTGCCTCTAGCCTGTCCAAACCCTTAACTATCGTAACAAAATTCCAGTTTACTAACTTTGTCTCTGTGATTCTCGCTGCTTGCATTGCAGTTCCTCTGTCTCAAGAACATCAGGACCTTTTTGAATGCTTGCTGTGAAAAGTTCAACATGAGGAAGAACGAACTATTTGAAGCCTTCGATCTGTTTGATGTCCGAGATTTCGCTAAGGTATGATCTGTATGTTTCAGACTGGAATTATGGGCTCAGGGCCTGGTTACAAAATGGCTCCAGAAATGTGGAGACCTTTGTGTAATGTCCCAGTGACATGTAACGAGGTACAGTGAAAAGCCTTTGTAATCTGAAAAGCAACCTGAAAAATCTACTATTCCAACACTCTTATTATATGGTAATATGGTGGTACTTATGTGTAGTTTTGTTTTAGATATATGATGAAAGAATGGATCAACTTGGCTTGTATTCATTGGAATTTAGAAGGATGAGAGGATATCTTATAGAAACATAAATTTCTTAAGCGATTGGACAGGCTGGATGCAGGAAAAAAGTTCCCAATGTTGGGAGAGTCCAGAACCAGGGACCACAGTTTAAGAATAAGGGGTAGGCCATTTGGGACTGATGTGAGAACAAATGTTTTCACCCAGAGGGTTGTGAATCTGTGGAATTCTCTGCCTCAGTAGGCAACGGAGGCCAATTCACTGGATGTTTTCAAGAGAGATTTAGATATAGCGCTTAGGTCTGAAGGAATGAAGGGCGGTACTGATTTTGGATGATCCGCCATGATTATATTGAATGGCGGTGCTGGCTCAAAGGGCTGAATGGCCTACTCCTGCACCTATTTTCTATGTTTCAATATTTCAAGTTTAGTTTTGTTTATTGTCATGTGTACGGAGGTAGAGTGAATGGCGGCATAGACTTGATGGGCCGAATGGCCTAATTATGCTCCTATCACTTATGAACATGAGTTTCTGGGAGAAATTTGGAAGATGCAGGATCCTCGGTATTGAAGGATCCTGAGTGCATGAGCCAGCACCAAGACCTCCTGCTCTGGAGGCTCCTCCGGGTAGTAGGCTGGGGCTTGGACTTCCTCATACAAGAGACAATGATGTCTTGCAGCAAAGTTGAGCTGCAGATATCACATTCTGCCTGCAACCACAACGCTCACAGCTACACTGAGAAAGCTCTCAGAGCAATGCTTCCCTGTAGATTTGTGCAAACGATGACTTCAGGTTGGTCCGAAACCAACATTCGATTTTAGACAAAGCCGCATTTGGAGTATTGCGTTCGGTTTTGGTCCCCACTGCCGTAGGAGACCCATACCCTGAGTCACAAATAAAACATCTCGTAGAACAGTGGTGAGTTTCTCGAACCCCCTACAAACAGCTAACAAAAGCCTGTTTCCTTTATCATCGTTACTTTTTTGCATATCCTTTATTCATTGTTCTTTATCTCCTCACGTCATCGTCTATATCCCTCATTTCCCTTATCCCTAACCAGTCGGAAGAAGTGCCTCGACCCGAAATGTCACCCATTCCATCTCTCCAGAGATGCTGCCTGTCCTGCTGAGTAATGCCCCTGCCCCACTTAGGAAACCTGAACGGAAACCTCTGGAGACTTTGCGCCCCACCCAAGGTTTCCGTGCGGTTCCCGGAGGTTCCCAGAGGTTTTTGTCAGTCTCCCTAATGGTCGAACGTGGTTTCCGTTTTAAAAATCGGTAATTTTTTAGTCGAAGCCGGTTGCGATGCTAGTTTAAGGTGGTTGCCGGAGGACAAAAACCTCTGGGAAACTTCGGGAACCGCACGGAAACCTTGGGTGGGGCGCAAAGTCTCCAGAGGTTTCCGTTCAGGTTTCCTAAGTGGGACAGGGGCATAACTCCAGCATTTTGTGTCTATCTTCGGTTTACTCAAGGCCTTAATGGTACGCACTGGGAAACACTCTGAGAGAACCCAAAGTGTTTAAAAGATTCACAGCACCCAATGCATTGAGAATGTCGTTAAGCTGGAAAGGGTGCCGGGATTTCTGAGGGTGTTGCCAGGACTAGAGGCTCATATTAGAGGCCAAATTACCATCTACCTGGGGTTCTGAATGATTATTGCTGGTGTCACTCACAGATCTGCTGATGATACAGATAGGCCAAACGCAACACTACTTAAAGGTTTCATTAATCCATGGCCTTGGAATGGTGAACAGACTGCTCACTACTCTTCACACTCACACTTTGCTCTGCACATTGTTCACACTCAACACCGATTCTTTGCTGCTCCTGCACTCCAACCCGGATTTGCTACCACAACCTCGTGCGTTTATCACCTCTTCCACAGCCAACAATGGACCATTGTGGGCTCCACCTTACCTTGGTCATCAGTGCCCGCTCTGATTTGTTCCAAATCTTTTCATTCCTCTAGTTTCCCTCCCCCACTGACTTTCAGTCTGAATGTGGAGAGGATGTTTCCACTAGTGGACCAGTAGGCCATAACCTCAGAATAAAAGGGCGTATTTTAGAAAGGAGATGAGGAGGAATTTATTTCGCCAGAGAGTGGTGAATCTGTGGAATTCATTGACACAGACGACTGTGGAGGCCGTCAATGGATATTTTTAAGGCAGAAATAGATTGATTCTTGATTAGTTCGGGTGTCAGGGGTTATGGGGCGAATGCAGGAGAATGGGGTTGAGAGAGAGATAGATCAGCCAAGACTGAATGGCAGACTAGACTTGTGTGTAGGAAAAAACTAGTTTAAATCAAAATTGACACAAAAAGGTCAATCTGAAGAAGGGTCTTGACCTGAAACGTCACCCATTCCTTCTCTCCAGAGATGCTGCCTGTCCCGCTGAGTTACCCCAGCATTTTTGTGTCTATCTTAGATGGAGTACACTTGATGGGCTGAATGGCCTAATTTTGCTCCTATCACTTGTGCGTGTAAAAGATGCCCTGAATGGCAACACCGTGCAATATCTCTTCATTAAAACAGTGTTGTGGTTTTTGCTAATTTTTTCCACCAAGTTGGTTGAGCTCACCATATCTGGCATTATGTTCCATCTGCCATTCTCACATTTACCTTGGTTTGCCTGCCGGTGAAGGTGGGTGCTGGTTTAGACCAACTATGCTGTGCAGTCCACCTGATACGCCAGAAGAGGTGACAAAATTTAAAAGGTGGTACAGTGGGTCGATCTTGTCCTCGGCTGTTGTGCGTGCGGGATTTGTACGTTCCCCCGTGATCACGCAGGGTTTCTCCGATGGGTTCAGCTTTCCTCCCACATCAGAAAGACATGCGGGTCTGTAGGTCAATTGGCATCTGAAAATTGTTGGATGGAACTAGTGTACGGGGATCGCTGGTCGGCGCGGACTCGGTTGGCCGAAGGGCCTGTTTCCATGCTGTATCTCAAAAGCCTTCAGCCCACCAACTTTTTTTCCTACTCCCAGAATATTTTCTAGCTCACTGCTGGGGCTGTGGATGGGTTAGGCGAGAACCTTCGAAGCATTAGTTCCAGCATAGTTCAGTTTACTTTTATTGTCACGTGTACCGAGGTACAGTGAAAAGCTTTTGTTGCGTGCTAATCAATCGGCAGAAAGACTATACTATGTTGATTACAAGTGAACCTTTTCACAGTGTGTAGCTACACGGGGCCGCGGTGTGGTGCAGCGGTAGAGTTGTTGCCTTAAGCGCCTGTCCCACTTGGCCTTCATTTGCGCCGAATTTACGCGTCATATGTAAAATACGTTGACGCGTCGTGACACGCAAATCACGCGTCATCGCGCGTCAGCACAGCCGTCTGGTGCGCGTGACGTCATTACAATACCCTACGGCGCGCGGCTGGATGTTGACGCAAGGACGTAAGGACGTTGACACACGGTGACGTAACCATACACGTGAGACGTCGGGACGCCAGCGCACGACGCCAAAGCGTCAGCGTGCATATGCGATACGTCATGCAGGTGGCGCACGCGGATTTTGTTCCTGTACTAAATCCTGGAGTGCCGCGCGATACCGTGCGCCACCGCATACGATTCCACGACTCACCATGCGCAACGCATACGCATCTCACACATCACGATGCGTAGACATAATTTACATATAACGCGTAAATGAGGCGCAAATGACGGCCAAGTGGGACCGGCCCTTAACAGCGCCGGACACCTGGGTTTGATCCCAACCCAGACACGATCCCGACTACGAGTGCTGTCTGTAGGGAGTTTGTACGATCTCCCCGTGAACTGCGTGGGTTTTCTCCGAGATCTTCGGTTTCCTCCCACACTCCAAAGACGTACAGGTTTAGGTTAATTGGCTTTGGTAAAAAGATAAAATGATCCCTAGTGTAGGGTAGTGTTAATGAGCGGGGATCGCTGGTCGGTGTGTGCTCGGTAGGCCGAAGAGCCTGTTTCCACACTGCATTTCAAAACTCAAACTAAACATGATAAGGGAATAATGTTTAGTGCAAGGTACAGCCAGTGAGGGCCAATCAAGTGTAGTATCAGACTTAGCTGAGTGAAAACAGATTCACTGCCAGGAAATACTTTTCCACTGTTTGAAGTGGTGACTGATCGAGATTAAATTTAACTGCTGCTGAGGTCGTCGAGCAGTGCTTTATTTCCCCTTGTGCATAGAACAGGAGTCTGGCCTTAGGATCTTTTTTTCTGCACAAACTAATGATCTTACAGAGGTGTATAAAATCCTGAGAGGAATAGATTGGGTAGATGCACAGTAGATAGCCCATAGTAGATGAATCGAGAACCAGAGGGACTAGGTTTAGGTGAAGGGAAAAATATCTAATAGGAATCTGAGGGGTAACCTTTTCACACAAAGGGTGGTGGGTGTATAGAGCGAGCTGCCAGAGGAGGTAGTTGAGACCAGGATTATTGCAACGATTTAGAAACAGTTAGACAGGTACATGGATAGGACAGGTTTGGAGGAATATGGACCTGACATAGGCAGAGGGTCTCGTGTAGATGGGACATGTTGGTCAGTGTGGACAAGTTGGCTGAAGGACTATTTCCCAAACTGTGTGACTCTATAACTAATTTATGATGTCTTCATCAAGTGCCTGGTAGTGTTGCAGCCTCACCAAAGACCCAAGTTTGATTCTGACTACGGGTGCTGTCTGTGTGGAGTTTCCAGGTTTGTGGGTTACCTCCGGGTGCTCCGGTTTCCTTCCACATCTCAAAGATGTGCGAGTTTGTGGGTTAATTGGAGGGGACTTGATGGGCTGAATGGTCTAATTCTGTTCCTACGTCTTATAAAGAACATGCAAATGGTGTTACCACCCGAGGTCAGGATTGAACCCAAGTCCTGCAATCTCTGCACCCCTGAATGTAGAAACCATGACAGACAATGTCTCATGACTTTTAGTCTTATCTGGTTGCCTCACTGTCTTCCAAAGATTGGTAGATTTTTCAGCACACCACAAATGAATGTTCATACGGGCATAAGTGATAGGAGCAGAATAAGACCATTCGGTCCATCTAGTCCACTCCGCCATTCAATCATGGCTGATCTATCTCTCCCTCCAAACCCCATTCTCCTGTTTGCTCCCCATAACCCCTGACGCCCGTACTAATCAAGAATCTGTCAATCTCTGCCTTGATAGTATTCACTGACGGCCTCCACAGCCTTCTGTGGCAGAGAATTCCACAGATTCACCGCCCTAAAGACATTTCTCCTCATCTCCTTCCTAAAGGAGCGTCCTATAATTCTGAGGCTCTGACCTCTAGTCCCAGACTCTTCCACTAGTGGAAATATCCTCTCCACATCCACTATTCACAATTCGGTATCTATCTACCTCTGCCTTAAAAATATCCATTGAAGGCCTCCACAGCTTTCTGTGGCAATGAATTCCACAGATTCACCACCTTCTGACTAAAGAATGGCTTCACTATGAAGCCCCCCTGCAGCAGGTATAAAGATGATTCCTTGTGAGCTGAGACTGGGGTAACTACCGGCTGGTATGTTTGCTTCAGCAGATCAGTCAGGGTGAAGGTTTTGGCTTTGTGTGAAGTGCACAAGTTGCGGTTTCTGGCAGGAAATGGCTCCGAGGCGTGCATGAGGCTGCATCGCTCTGCAGCGCTCCAGCGCAGCGCAATAACCTCTGAACCGCCACAGGAAGATTGCAAAGGCCAAATAAGTCGATGTCGGCTCTAGCCTAATATGGTCCTTCCTCTATGGCAGGCTCCATTTTCCCAGAAGATCTTTCAACACAACTTCACTCGTGAAGACCGGATTATTCTAAAGCAGGGTGACATCTCGCTGCCTTAATGGTACTCTGCTGAAATGTTCATTAGCTCACATTCTAGGAGCAGAACCAGGCCATTCAGCCCATCAGGTCTACCCTGCAGTCGCAGCTCCTAGACTGTGGAACAGCATCCCCCTCCCCATTAGAACTGCCCCCTCCATCCTTTAAGTCTAGTCTAAAAACATATCTGTTCTCCCAAGCCTTTCCTGGCATCCTCTGAGCGAGGGCTATTTGTATATATGTATGTAGCCTGCTTGTGTATACTACTCTTATAACAAATGTAAAGAACTTTGGTCAACGAGAGTTGTTTTTTAAATGTGCTATATAAATAAATGTGACTTGACTTGACTTGACTACCCCGCCATTCAATCATGGCTAATCTAAAATATAACATGCGTACAAAATCATGAGAGGAATAGATCGGGTAGATGCACATGGACTCTTGCCCAGAGTAGGGGAATCGAGGACCAGAGGACATAGGTTCATGGTGAAGGGGAAAAGATTTAATAGAAATCTGAGGGGTAACTTTTTCACACAGAGGGCGGTGGGTGTATTGAACAAGCTGCCAGAGGAGGTAGTTGATGACGGGACTATCCCAACGTTTAAGAAACAGTTAGACAGGTACATGGATAGGACAGTTTTAAAGAAGGAACTGCAGATGCTGGAGAATCGAGGGTACACAAAAAACTGGAGAAACTCAGCGGGTGCAGCAGCATCTAAGGAGCGAAGGAGATAGGCAACGTTTCGGGTCGAGACCCTTCTTCAGACTGGTCAGGGATCAGGGAAACGAGAGATATAGACGGTGATGTGGAGAGATAAGGAACGATGAGTGAAAGATATGCAAAAAAGTATCGGTGATAAAGGGAACAAGCCATTGTAAGCTGTTTGTGGTGTGAAAATGAGAAGCTGGTGCGACTGGGGTGGGGGAGGGAGATAGAGATAGAGGGAATGCCAGGGCCCGAGGGCTGAGGGAGAGGTGGGAAGGGGAGGAGACAGCAAGGGTTAACAGAATTGAGAAAATTCAATATTCAAGCCCAAAGGATGCAGACTCCCCAAGCGGAATATGAGGTGCTGTTCCTCCAGCTTGCGGTGTTGCTCACTCTGGCCGTGGAGGAGGCCCAGGACCGAGAGGTCGGATACGGAATGGGAGGGGGAGTTGAAGTGCTGAGCCACCGGGAGGTTGGGTTGGTTATTGCGGACCGAGCGGAGGTGTTCGGCGAAGCGATCGCCAAGCCTCCGCTTGGTCTCACCGATATAGATCATCTGGCATGGATAGGACAGGTTTGGAGGGATATGGACCAAGCGCAGGCAGGTGGGACTAGTGTAGCTGGGACATGTTGGCTGGTGTGGGCGTGGTGGGCTGAAGGGCCTGTTTCCACACTGTATCACTCCATGACTCTGTCACTCTATGACCTCAGAAGAAGGTGGCGCTGAGGTAGAGTCGGTGCCTTACAGCGCTTACAGCGCCAGAGACCCGGGTTCGATCCCGACTATGGGTGCCGTCTGTACGGAGTTTGTACGTTCTCCCCGTGACCTCCGTGGGTTTTCTCTGGGTGCTCCGGTTTCCTCTGAGATCTCCGGTTTCCTCCCACACTCCAAAGACGCACAGGTTTATGGGCTAATTGGCTTGGTATAAATGTAAATTGTCCCTGGTGTGTGTAGGGTAGTGCTAGTGTGCGGGGATAGCTGGCCGGTGCGGACTCGGAGGCTCGGTATTTCCCGCGTATGTGTCTCTAAAACTAAATAAACTCAACTAGCTGCTGATGCATCCATTTTTTTTGCGCTGAATCAGGGCGAAAGCAGCTGGAGACGATCGAGCAGATATCTATTTCTGTTTGGGGCAGGAATGCTTTGACAGATGACATCTGTGGTTAACCTTCCCCCCTTCTGACCACTTGATTTCCAGTTAGCAGCCAGTAGTTTTGCTTGCTGTTGCCTTTATCCCTCATCACCATCAGTCACCAGTTCCCTCCGTGACATTTTGCTTGCTCCGTCACCCCAGGCCATTTCTCATAACTAGTTTCGTATTTTTAAAGCAGAGATTTCCCGATACAGTTACAGTGCCCTCCATAATGTTTGGGACAACGACCCATCCATCATTTATTGATTTGCCTCTGTACTCCACAATTTGAGATTTGTAATAGAAAAAAAAATCACATGTGGTTAAAGTGCAAATTGTCAGATTTTAATAAAGGCCATTTTTATACATTTTGGTTTCACCATGTAGAAATTACAGCAGTGATTATACATGGGTAGACAGAAATGCTGGAGAAACTCAGCAGGTGAGGCAGCATCTATGGAGCGAAGAAAATAGGCAACGTTTCGGGCCAAAACCCTTCTTCAGACCTAGTGTGTATTACATAGTCCCCCCATTTATTACAAATCTCAAATTGTGGAGTAAAGTGGCAAATAAATAAATGATCGGTCTTTGTCCCAAACATTACGGAAGGCACTGTACCTAACCATCCGCAAATATCTTTAACTCCTTGAGGCATTTAGTTTAATTTAATGTAGTTTAGTTTAGTTTAGAGAAGCATGATCCTTTATACATGGTTGGAAGGCACATCGCTTGATGCGGGAGCAGCAGTGTTCTCCTGAGGTTTAAATGGTTGTGAGTCACTTCATACCACCTCCCGCTCAGGGGCATTAGCACGGGCTGCGATTATTGTCTGAATCGGAAATCTCGGCTCCATCATAATCATAATCATACTTGATCAGCCAAGTATGTTTTGCAACATACGAGGAATTTGATACAACAGAAGGAAATGTGAAAACGCACACCTCCAGATTCAGGGACTGTTTCTTCCCAGCTGTTATCAGGCAACTGAATCATCCTCCCACAACCAGTGCTTAACTACAATCCACCTCTTTGGTGACTCGGACTATCCTTGATTAGACTTTAATGGATTTACTCGCACTAAATGTCATCCCCTTATCATGTATCTACACACTGGAAAGGGCTCGATTGTAATCATGTGTTGTCTTTCCGCTGACTGGTTAGCACGCAACAGAAGCTTCTCACTGTACCCCGGTACACGTGACAATAAACTACACTGAACTGGAACTGCAGACACAATGTGTAGGAAGGAACTGCAGATACTGATTAATACAAAAAAGGACACAGAGTGCTGGAGTAACTCAGCGGGTCAGGCAGCGTCTCTGGAGCACATGGATAGGTGACATTTTGGGTCAGGACGCATCCTCCGAGGTCATAGTCATAGAGGAGCAGAAACAGGCCCCTCGGCCCAACTTGCCCACACCGGCCAACAGGTGATGAGAGGGTGGGGGAGCCACTGTGAGGAGGGGTGGTGGAGGGGACCCGGCGTGACGGGGGCGTGGGGGAGGGGGTAACAATGGACAATGGAGAGGAAGAGGGATGAGTTAGGGTGAGGGGTGGGGAGAACATTGGACAATGGGGACCCGGCGTTGGGGGAACCACTGTTGGGGGAGGGTGGGAGGAGAACATAGGATGAGCCGGCATACTTTGTAAATCTCTCAGCGCCCTAAGTGGCCGCTATATGTGTACCTTGGGCGTGCAAGCAAAGGATTTCACTGTGCCTCGTCAGATCAAGGAGTAATGTTGCAATCAGACACAGCCGGCTTGCTGGTGCTGGCAGCGTGCTGTGCAAGGCAGGGTGTGATTTAGGAATACGGCAATAACAAAGTTGGCACATACCTAGCTAACTTGTGGCAGGATATCAGCCTTGTGCAGAACCACCGAGACCCACACACGGTGTTTGATCTTTGAAATGAGCGACTGTGCTGGTGACAATTTCCCACTAGTAATGTTGAAATAATCGCACAGTAGATTTTACTTCTTACTTAGAATAATTCAAATCTGTACACTTTATCTCATTGAGTGTATTCATTCGCACCTAACACACAGCTACCACAAACCCTTTCTGGCTTAAGTCCTCCCTCCACCACCTCCAGTTTAAATTCCATTTGGAATATTTTGGAGGACCAAGAAACCAAGAACCAAACGTCACCTGTTCCATCTCTCCATAGATGCGGCCTCGCCCGCTGAGTTCCTCCAGCATTTTTGTCTACCTGCTAACAATGGACTGTTTCCTTTATCATCATTGCATATTTTTCATTCACTTGTTCTACAACACTGTCTGACCCACGTGCCCCATCTACACTCGTCCCACCTGCCTGCATTTGGCCCATATCCTTCCGAGCCGATCCTATCCATGCACCTTTCCAAATGCTTCTTAAAAGTTGCAATAGAATCTGCCTTGACTATCTCCTCCGGCAGCTGCTTCCATATACCCTCCTCCAAACACAAAGCCATGACGTACAGTAGCTTACAAATTAATCATCTCGTTGCTGACTCAGAAGTGGTCATTTAATTTGGAATTAATATCACCAGGAGCATCTGGGGATCTCTGGGTGAATGCAAGAACAGAAGAGTAAGCTGCCTTACTTCCTCCTTTCTTGTTTCCTCATTCCTGTCCTGCTCGTTGTGCCTGATGTCTTGCGAGATGTCCATGCACCACACTTATATTTACGATTGCACAAATCAACCACAGATATTCCTCTCCCTGTAGCCGTTCACCATCCGTAAAGCACTTTAGGACATTCAGGTGTTGGGCAAGGCATTTTAAGGATGGTAATTTAGAAATTATCTATAATCACCTCCAGAAAGAAGATAGACACAAAAATGCTGGGGTAACTCAGCGGGATAGGCAGCATCTCTGGAGAAAAGTTTAAGAAAGAACTGCAGATGCTGGAAAAATCGAAGGTAGACACAAATGCTGGAGAAACTCAGCGGGTGAGGCAGCATCTATGGAGCGAAGGAATAGGTGACGTTTCGGTTCAGTGATGTGGAGGTGGGAGGGGGGGGGGCAGGAAGAAGAAAGGACGAGGCGGAGACAGTAGGCGGTGGGAGAGCTGGGAAGGGGAGGGGAAGGAGGGAGAAAGCAAGGACTACCTGAAATTGGAGAAGTCAATGTTCATGCATGGGTGACGTTCCGGGTCGAGACCCTTCTTGAGACTGTAATCTGATTAGACTCCATCCTGATTAGGCCATGATTAAAACTCTCCCCCTGGCTTTATGCCCTTTCCATGATCACCTTGCCTCGACCCCGGTAATAGTTTACGCAGAGGGGATGCGCAAACATCCATGAATGGTTTTCTCAGTCACGGAGTCGTAGAGTGATACAGTGTGGAAACAGGCCCTTCGGCCCAACTTGCCCACACCAGTACAGTCTTGCCCTGATGATGCTCAGAGTAGACTGGAGTATCTGGAGTCTGCTGCCCAGTTCACTTGACTGGGACGTAACTAGAACCTCAGTTTGTAGGTTAGTTGGCTTGGTAAATGTAAAAATTGTCCCTAGTGGATGTAGGATAGTGTTCAATGGCGATTTGTACATGACCCTCCAACTTCCAGTATAGTTCCTGATGGACTTTTCAGAATGCTGGGTATGTTGGTCGGGAGAGGTCATGTATATTGATTTGCTTATACTGACAATAGTATCTCCTCAGTGCTTTGAAGTAAGCTGTTTCAAGTATTCCACATCCCCACAACATAGAACATAGAACAGCATAGGAAGAGGCCCTTCAGCCCTTCATGTCCATGCTGAATATGATGCCAAATTAAACTAATCCCCTTTGCCTGCATGTGGTCCATATCCCTCCACTACATGTGTCGACCTAAAGGCACCTTAAATATCACTATGTTTAAGAAGGAACAGCAGAGTCAGGGGATTATGGGGAGAAGGCAGGAACGGGGTACTGATTGGGGATGATCAGCCATGATCACATTGAATGGCGGTGCTGGCTTGAAGGGCCGAATGGCCTACTCCTGCACCTATTGTCTATTGTCTATTGTCAGATGCTGGAAAAATCGAAGGTAGACAAAAATGCTGGAGTCTGAAGAAGGGTCTCGACCCGAAACGTCACCTATTCCTTCGCTCCATAGATGCTGCCTCACCCGCTGAGTTTCTCCAGCATTTTTATCTACCTTAAATATCACGATCGTATTTCCCTCCACAACCATCCCTGGCAGCACGTTCCAGGCACCCACAACTCCCTCTATAAATAACCTCAAGAGAGTCAAGAGTGTTTTATCGTCATATGTCCCAGATAGGGGATATATGACGATCTGGTCTCCAAATCTGAGGAAAGACATTGGTCTCCAAATCTGAGGAAAGACATTCTTGCCATAGAGGGAGTACAGAGAAGGTTCATCAGACTGATTCCTGGGATGTCAGGACTTTCATATGAAGAAAGACTGGATAGACTCGGCTTGTACTCGCTAGAATGTAGAAGATTGAGGGGGGATCTTATAGAAACTTACAACATTCTTAAGGGGTTGGACAGGCTAGATGCAGGAAGATTGTTCCCAATGTTGGGGAAGTCCAGGAGAAGGGGTCACAGTTTAAGGATAAGGGGGAAATCTTTTAGGGCCGAAATGAGAAAAACATTTTTCACACAGAGAGTGGTGAATCTCTGGAATTCTCTGCCACATAAGGTAGTTGTGGCCAGTTCATTGCCTATATTTAAGAGGGAGTTAGGTGTGGCCCTTGTGGCTAAAGGGATCAGGGGGTATGGAGAGAAGGCAGGTGCAGGATACTGAGTTGGATGATCAGCCATGATCATATTGAATGGCGGTGCAGGCTCGAAGGGCCGAATGGCCTGCTCCTGCACCTATTTTCTATGTTTCTATAGAACAATGACACTCTTACTTGCAGCAACACAACAGAATGCAAGAAGTTGCTCCCCACATCTCCTTTAAACTTTGTCCCTCTCATCTTCAAAGTTATGCCTTCTAGTCTTTGACATTGGGAGAAAGGTTCTGGCTATCTATTTTAATATAAAATTATGCCTTTCATTATTTTATATACCTATCATGCCTTCCCACAACCTCTGACGTTTCATAGAAAACAACTCAAGTTTGTAGCTATACTGTAATACCCGCATCTTCAGGCAGCATTCTGGTAAACCACCTCTGCACCCTTTCCAAAGCCTCCACATCCTTCCTGTAACAGGGCGACCAGAACTGCACCCAATACTCCCCAAATGCAGCCGAACCAAACTCCTACATTGGTGCAGCGTGCGTTCCTGAACCTTATACTCGAGGCCCTGATCAACCAATGCCAGCCGACCAAATGCTTCCTTTGCCACTCATTATCTATCTGCGTTGCCATTTTTAGAGAGCTATGAAGTCATAGAGTGATGCACTGTGGAAACTGGCCCTTCAGACCAACTTGCCCACGCCAACCATCATCCTCTTCTTCTTGCGTGTGGCGTGCACAGCCCAAAGTTGCAGGACAGCTTGTTCTATTTGATCTTATTTGATTGTGCACGCCAGGTTGGTTGCATTCGTCGAAACAGGGCGGACCACGTGAAGGTTGCAATCTCCCACCCCGACAACCATCATGCCCCAACTACAGTGGTCCCACCTGCCTGAATTTGGCCCATATCCCTCTAAAACTATCCTATCCAAGTACCTGTCCAAAATGTTTCTTAACCTTTGTGATAGTACCTACCTCAACTACCTCCTCCGGCAGCTCATTTCCTACTATCCTTAGCGTAAAAAAGTTGTTCGTCAGGTTCCCATTAAATCTTTTCCCACCTCACCTTAAGACTTTGATTCTCCAACTCTGGGTAAAAGACTCTTGTGCAATTAACCTGTCTATTCATCTCGTGATCTTACACACCTCTGTAAGATCACCCCTCATCCTCCTGCGCTTTGAGGAATAAAGTCCTAACCGTCGGAATTTCTCCCTATAGCTCAGGCCTTCAATTCCTGGCAACATCCTCGTAAATGGACTTGGACCTCAAAACCCCTTCACCTCTGTACATCAGTTGTTAAGGGTCTTCCCTTTATCTGTATACCTTCCCCTTACATTTGAACTCCCGGTGTAGAGCACTTTACACTTGCTTGTTGGAGGGATTACAGGATGGAAAGGAATCATTGCTTCCTCATGGACCGTGAGTTTGGTGTTCGTTTTGAGGTTTTGAAAACTTTTTCTTTTTCATATTGGAGATGGAACCAGTTCATGCAAGACCCTGTCCAGAATGTGAAGTAGTTTAGTTTAGTTTAGAAATAGAGTGCGGAAACCGGCCCTTCGGCCCACCGAGTCCGCGCCGACCAGCCATCCCCACACACTAAAGGGCCTGTCCCACTTAGGAGAGCTAAACAGCAACCTCTGGTGACCTTGCCCGCCACCCAAAAAAAAAAAATCAAGGTCGAGATGACCTGCAACCTCCTACCACCTCCCATGCATATGTTGAAAACCTTCCTCGACTATGAAGAAATCTGGCTTCGACTAGACTTGCGACTAAATAATGATTGATTTTTAAAACGGCAACCTGTTTTTAGTCGAGGCCGGTTTTAATCATGATGAAAAAATAGCAGCAACCTGGATGAAGCCTCGACCACGCGGAAACCGCTTTCGACCATTAGGGAGAGTGACCAAAACCTCCGGTGACCTCGTAAAAACCTTGGGTGGCGGGCAAGGTCACCAGCTGTTGTTGTTTAGGTCTCCTAAGTGGGACAGGCCCTATATTAGGGACAATTTACAATTTTACCAAAGCCAATTAACCTACAATTAGTGGTTAATTGGCTCGTAGTGCCTGATGTCTTGCGAGATGTCCATGCACCACACTTATATTTACGATTGCACAAATCAACCACAGATATTCCTCTCCCTGTAGCCGTTCACCATCCGTAAAGCACTTTAGGACATTCAGGTGTTGGGCAAGGCATTTTAAGGATGGTAATTTAGAAGTTATCTATAATCACCTCCAGAAAGAAGATAGACACAAAAATGCTGGAGTAACTCAGCGGGATAGGCAGCATCTCTGGAGAGAAGTTTAAGAAATAACTGCAGATGCTGGAAAAATCGAAGGTAGACACAAATGCTGGAGAAACTCAGCGGGTGAGGCAGCATCTATGGAGCGAAGGAATAGGTGACGTTTCGGTTCAGTGATGTGGAGGTGGGAGGGGGGGGGCAGGAAAAAGAAAGGACGAGGCGGAGACAGTAGGCGGTGGGAGAGCTGGGAAGGGGAGGGGAAGGAGGGAGAAAGCAAGGACTACCTGAAATTGGAGGTCAATGTTCATGCATGGGTGACATTCCGGGTCGAGGTCCTTCTTGAGACTGTAATCTGATTAGACTCCATCCTGATTAGGCCATGGTTAAAACTCTCCCCCTGGCTTTACACCCCTCCATGATCACCTTGCCTCTACCCCGGTAATAGTTTACGCAGAGGGGATGCGCAAACATCCATGAATGGTTTTCTCAGTCACGGAGTCGTAGAGTGATACAGTGTGGAAACAGGCCCTTCGGCCCAACTGGCCCACACCAGTACAGTCTTGCCCTGATGATGCTCAGAATAGACTGGAGTATCTGGAGTCTGCTGCCCAGTTCACTTGACTGGGACGTAACTAGAACCTCAGTTTGTAGGTTAGTTGGCTTGGTAAATGTAAAAATTGTCCCTAGTGGATGTAGGATAGTGTTCAATGGCGATTTGTACATGACCCTCTAACTTCCAGTATAGTTCCTGATGGACTTTTCAGAATGCTGGGTATGTTGGTCGGGAGAGGTCATGTATTGATTTGCTTATACTGACAATAGTATCTCCTCAGTGCTTTGAAGTAAGCTGTTTCAAGTATTCCACATCCCCACAACATAGAACATAGAACAGCATAGGAAGAGGCCCTTCAGCCCTTCATGTCCATGCTGAATATGATGCCAAATTCAACTAATCCCCTTTGCCTGCATGTGGTCCATATCCCTCCACTACATGTGTCGACCTAAAGGCACCTTAAATATCACTATGTTTAAGAAGGAACAGCAGAGTCAGGGGATTATGGGGAGAAGGCAGGAACGGGGTACTGATTGGGGATGATCAGCCATGATCACATTGAATGGCGGTGCTGGCTTGAAGGGCCGAATGGCCTACTCCTGCACCTATTGTCTATTGTCTATTGTCAGATGCTGGAAAAATCGAAGGTAGACAAAAATGCTGGAGTCTGAAGAAGGGTCTCGACCCGAAACGTCACCTATTCCTTCGCTCCATAGATGCTGCCTCACCCGCTGAGTTTCCCCAGCATTTTTATCTACCTTAAATATCACGATCGTATCTCCCTCCACAAACATCCCTGGCAGCACGTTCCAGGCACCCACAACTCCCTCTATAAATAACCTCAAGAGAGTCAAGAGTGTTTTATCGTCATATGTCCCAGATAGGGGATATATGACGATCTGGTCTCCAAATCTGTGGAAAGACATTGGTCTCCAAATCTGAGGGAAGACATTCTTGCTATAGAGGGAGTACAGAGAAGGTTCACCAGATTGATTCCTGGGATGTCAGGACTTTCATATGAAGAAAGACTGGATAGACTCGGCTTGTACTCGCTAGAATGTAGAAGAATTGAGGGGGGATCTTATAGAAACTTACAACATTCTTAAGGGGTTGGACAGGCTAGATGCAGGAAGATTGTTCCCAATGTTGGGGAAGTCCAGGAGAAGGGGTCACAGTTTAAGGATAAGGGGGAAATCTTTTAGGGCCGAAATGAGAAAAACATTTTTCACACAGAGAGTGGTGAATCTCTGGAATTCTCTGCCACAGAAGGTAGTTGTGGCCAGTTCATTGCCTATATTTAAGAGGGAGTTAGGTGTGGCCCTTGTGGCTAAAGGGGGTATGGAGAGAAGGCAGGTGCAGGATACTGAGTTGGATGATCAGCCATGATCATATTGAATGGTGGTGCAGGCTCGAAGGGCCGAATTGCCTACTCCTGCACCTATTTTCTATGTTTCTATGTTTCTATAGAACAATGACACTCTTACTTGCAGCAACACAACAGAATGCAAGAAGTTGCTCCCCACATCTCCTTTAAACTTTGTCCCTATCATCTTCAAAGTTATGCCTTCTAGTCTTTGACATTGGGAGAAAGGTTCTGGCTGTCTATTTTAATATAAAATTATGCCTTTCATTATTTTATATACCTATCATGCCTTCCCGCAACCTCTGACGTTTCATAGAAAACAACTCAAGTTTGTTCAATCTGTCCTTGTAGCTACTCTACTGTAATACCCGCATCTTCAGGCAGCATTCTGGTAAACCACCTCTGCACCCTTTCCAAAGCCTCCACATCCTTCCTGTAACAGGGCGACCAGAACTGCACCCAATACTCCCCAAATGCAGCCGAACCAAACTGCTACATTGGTGCAGCGTGCGTTCCTGAACCTTATACTCGATGCCCCGATCAACCAATGCCAGCAGACCAAATGCTTCCTTTGCCACTCATTATCTATCTGTGTTGCCATTTTTAGAGAGCTATGAAGTCATAGAGTGATGCACTGTGGAAACTGGCCCTTCAGACCAACTTGCCCACGCCAACCATCATCCTCTTCTTCTTGCGTGTGGCGTGCACAGCCCAAAGTTGCAGGACAGCTTGTTCTATTTGATCTTATTTGATTGTGCACGCCAGGTTGGTTGCATTCGTCGAAACAGGGCGGACCACGTGAAGGTTGCAATCTCCCACCCCGACAACCATCATGCCCCAACTACAGTGGTCCCACCTGCCTGAATTTGGCCCATATCCCTCTAAAACTATCCTATCCAAGTACCTGTCCAAATGTTTCTTAACCTTTGTGATAGTACCTACCTCAACTACCTCCTCCGGCAGCTCATTTCCTACTATCCTTAGCGTAAAAAAGTTGTTCGTCAGGTTCCCATTAAATCTTTTCCCACCTCACCTTAAGACTTTGATTCTCCAACTCTGGGTAAAAGACTCTTGTGCATTTAACCTGTCTATTCATCTCGTGATCTTACACACCTCTGTAAGATCACCCCTCATCCTCCTGCGCTTTGAGGAATAAAGTCCAAACCGTCGGAATTTCTCCCTATAGCTCAGGCCTTCAATTCCTGGCAACATCCTCGTAAATGGACTTGGACCTCAAAACCCCTTCACCCCTGTACATCAGTTGTTCAGGGTCTTCCCTTTATCTGTATACCTTCCCCTTACATTTGAACTCCCGGTGTAGAGCACTTTACACTTGCTTGTTGGAGGGATTACAGGAGGGAAAGGAATCATTGCTTCCTCATGGACCGTGAGTTTATGGTGTACGTTTTGAGGTTTTGAAAACTTTTTCTTTTTCATATTGGAGATGGAACCAGTTCATGCAAGACCCTGTCCAGAATGTGAAGTAGTTTAGTTTAGTTTAGAAATAGAGTGCGGAAACCGGCCCTTCGGCCCACCGAGTCCGCGCCGACCAGCCATCACCACACACTAAAGGGCCTGTCCCACTTAGGAGACCTAAACAGCAACCTCTGGTGACCTTGCCCGCCACCCAAAAAGAAATCAAGGTCGAGATGACCTGCAACCTCCTACCACCTCCCACACACATGTTGAAAACCTTCCTCGACTATGAAGAAATCCGGCTTCGACTAGACTTGCGACTAAATAATGATCGATTTTTAAAACGGCAACCTGTTTTTAGTCGAGGCCGGTTTTAATCATGATGAAAAAATAGCAGCAACCTGGATGAAGCCTCGACCACGCGAAACCACTTTTGACCATTAAGGAGAGTGACCAAAACCTCCGGTGACCTCGTAAAAACCTTGGGTAGCGGGCAAGGTCACCAGCTGTTGTTGTTTAGGTCTTCTAAGTGGGACAGGCCCTATATTAGGGACAATTTACAATTTTACCAAAGCCAATTAACCTACAAACCTGTACGTCTTTGGAGTGTGGGGGGGAAACCGGAGATCCCAGAGGAAACCCATGCAGGTCTTGGGGAGAACGTACAAACTCCGTACAGCCAGCACCTGTAGTCAGGATGGAACATGAGCCTCTGGCGCTGTAATGCTCCTATCCCACTTAGGAAACCTGAACGAAAACCTCTGGAGACTTTACACTCCACCCAAGGTTCCCGTGCGGTTCCCGGAGGTTCCTGGAGGTTTTTTCAATTTTTTGAAATAATCGCCGGAACAGAGAAGAAGAGGAAACCACTTTCGACCATTATGGAGACTGACAAAAACCTCCGGGAACCTCCGGGAACCGCACGGAAACCTTGGGTGGGGCGCAAAGTCTCCAGAGGTTTCCGTTCAGGTTTCCTAAGTGGGACAGGGGCGTTAGGCAGCAACTCTACCGCTGCGCCACCCTGCCACCAACGGTTTGTGAGGATTTTCCGCCACACACAGTCTGGTTCAGGGAAATGTAATCACCCCCGTGCCGTGGAAAGAGGAACAGAGTTAGCGTTTTGTGTTAAAGGCCCTTAATCAGAACTGGAAAGTGGAGAAGTTCGCAGAGAGGATGGGGAAGGGCGGACAGGACAAAGGGAATATCTCCGACATTGTGAGACCAGGGTTGCCACGGTAATTAGTGCCAGTGAGGAGGTGTTCCTGTTCATGGCTATGCGGCTCAATAGAGTGAGGTTGAAGTTGCCCTACACACCACATACATTTAGGTTTTAGTCACATTAAGGTCCGCGCTGGGGTCAAAAGACAATTCAAGCCATTGCCATATCAGGTATGAATTTTTTTTTCACACACTTGATCAACATTCCTCCCATAATTCTTGATTAGTACGGGGGTCAAATGCTATGGGGAGAAGGCAGGAGAATGGGGTTGAGAGGGAGAGATAGATCAGCCACGATTGAATGGCGGAGTAGACTCGATGGGCCGAATGGCCTAATTCTGCTCCTATGACTTATGAATTTTACCAAGCCACTGAACTTTAATCCCAACTTCCTTTCCTTTGAAAGTGAACAAATTTATTATTGTCTTATATGTATGGAGCGTGTTGCCGGAGGAGATAGTTGAGGCCGGGACTATCGCAATGTTTAAGAAACAGTTATACAGGTACGTAGATAGGACAGGCTTGGAGGGATATGGCCCAAACGCAGGATGGTGGGACTAGTGTCGCTGGGACATGTTGGCCGGTGTGGGCAAGTTGGGCCGAAGGGCCTGTTTCCACACTGTATCACTCTATGACTCTACAGTCAACTCCTCAAAACCCCCAATTCATTTATCTTTCAAATAGTTATCTACTTCTTCTTTACCTATTGTACATCTAACAATCTAACCTCTATAACGCTCTACGGTAGAGAATTCCAAGGGCCAAACGGCCTGTTTCCACGCTGTATGACACTATTAAGACGTTAAAAGTGCAAATCAATGTTTGCCTCCTGTTTCATTGCGACTGGATGTAGTAACATAATCAAGACTTCTTCTTCTGTCGTGTGGCATGCACAGCCTAAAGTTGTTGGACAACTTGTTCTATTTGATCTTCCGTTTGCGCACGTCGAGTTGATTGCATTAGTCGAACCAGGGCGGGCCTCGTGAAGGTTGCAATCTCCCGCCCCATCAAGACTTGGCATTATTGTTCACAAGCTCTGGTGAAGGAACCCTTGCGAAGACTACCTGACTTACACACAGTTGACACCAGGGTGACTCATTGCTGTAGAGTGCCTTTGGATGAACAGATATCATGGCAGGTGCAAGATGAATGGAAGGACTTTCGTTATCAGCTGGTTGCAACTTTTCACTCTGCCCACTATTACTCTACGCGCTATTGATACCCAGAAGTGGTGGTAGATAAAACCACATCCAAAGTCGCAGCTAGTCGGCATGGTGGTGAGGCGGTAGAGTTGTTGCCTTACACCACTCACACCGACGGACGCCCTGTTTCGATCCCGGCTACGGGGAGCTTGTCTGTATGGAGTTTGTATGTTCTTCCCGTGACCACGTGGGTTTTCTCCGAGAACTTCGGTTTTTCTTCCACACTCCAAAGACGTGCAGGTTTTTGATAAACCAAATTTCGTTTGAGGTTCAAGTGACAATAAACGGTATCGTATTGTATTGTATTGTATAGTGTTGTTTGTAGGGCTTGGTACATATGTAACGATTGTCCCTAGTAGAGGACAGTGTTAATGGGCGGGGATCGCTGGTCAGAGCGGACTTGGTGGGCCGAAGGACCTGTTTCCGCAGTGTAACTATAAACTAAATTAAACTAACCGAAACTAAGACCTGTTCACCGACGATCTATCTCCCTCATGGTCCCTGAACGACAATATTTCCCCAACTAGCGGCCTTTTGATTCAGATCCTTGCATCCATTTCCCTCCATGTCTCTGCCCCCCACCCCCGTCCGAACAAACTCCTCCAGCCCTGTCACACAGGGCCATACCCCGTAGACCAACCTATACCCGTGCACACCAGGGTATCTGCACTATGCAATCGTCAAGGGTGCTTCACTGTCAAATATACCAACAACGGTACGATGACATTCAATAATTAATAACCCAATACTTGGGCAACCTTCCCAATTGACAGGGGTCAAATGTTATGGGGAGAAGGCAGGAGAATGGGGTTGAGAGGGAGAGATAGATCAGCCACGATTGATTGGCGGAGTAGACTCGATGTGCCGAATGGCCTAATTCTGCTCCTATGACTTATGAATTTTACCAAGCCACTGAACTTTAATCCCAACTTCCTTTCCTTTGAAAGTGATCAAATTTATTATTGTCTTATATGATGCATGTATGGAGCGTGTTGCCGGAGGAGGTAGTTGAGGCCGGGACTATCGCAATGTTTAAGAAACAGTTATACAGGTACGTAGATAGGACAGGCTTGGAGGGATATGGACCAAACGCAGGATGGTGGGACTAGTGTCGCTGTGACATGTTGGCTGGTGTGGGCAAGTTGGACCAAAGGGCCTGTTTCCACACTGTATCACTCTATGACTCTACAGTCAACTCCTCAAAACCCCCAATTCATTTATCTTTCAAATAGTTATCTACTTCTTCTTTACCTATTGTATATCTAACAATCTAACCTCTATAACGCTCTACGGTAGAGAATTCCAAGGGCCAAACGGCCTGTTTCCACGCTGTATGACACTATTAAGACGTTAAAAGTGCAAATCAATGTTTGCCTCCTGTTTCATTGCGACTGGATGTAGTAACATAATCAAGACTTCTTCTTCTGTCGTGTGGCATGCACAGCCTAAGGTTGTTGGACAACCTGTTCTATTTGATCTTCCGTTTGCGCACGTCGAGTTGATTGCATTAGTCGAACCAGGGCGGGCCACGTGAAGGTTGCAATCTCCCGCCCCATCAAGACTTGGCATTATTGTTCACAAGCTCTGGTGAAGGAACCCTTGCGAAGACCACCTGACTTACACACAGTTGACACCAGGGTGACTCATTGCTGTAGAGTGCCTTTGGATGAACAGATATCATGGCAGGTGCAAGATGAATGGAAGGGCTTTCGTTATCAGCTGGTTGCAACTTTTCACTCTGCCCACTATTACTCTACGCGCTATTGATACCCAGAAGTGGTGGTAGATAAAACCACATCCAAAGTCGCAGCTAGTCGGCATGGTGGTGAGGCGGTAGAGTTGTTGCCTTACACCACTCACACCGACGGACGCCCTGTTTCGATCCCGGCTACGGGGAGCTTGTCTGTATGGAGTTTGTATGTTCTTCCCGTGACCACGTGGGTTTTCTCCGAGAACTTCGGTTTTTCTTCCACACTCCAAAGACGTGCAGGTTTTTGATAAACCAAATTTCGTTTGAGGTTCAAGTGACAATAAACGGTATCGTATTGTATTGTATTGTATAGTGTTGTTTGTAGGGCTTGGTACATATGTAACGATTGTCCCTAGTAGAGGACAGTGTTAATGGGCGGGGATCGCTGGTCAGAGCGGACTTGGTGGGCCGAAGGACCTGTTTCCGCAGTGTAACTATAAACTAAATTAAACTAACCGAAACTAAGACCTGTTCACCGACGATCTATCTCCCTCATGGTCCCTGAACGAGACTATATCCCCAACTAGTGGCCTTTTGATCCAGATCCTTGCATCCATTTCCCTCCATGTCTCTGCCCCCCACCCCCGTCCGAACAAACTCCTCCATCCCTGTCACACAGGGCCATACCCTGTAGACCAACCTATACCCGTTCACACCAGGGCATCTGCACTATGCAATCGTCAAGGGTGCTTCACCGTCAAATATACCAACAACGGTACGATGACATTCAGTAATTAATAACCCAATACTTGGGCAACCTTCCCAATTGACAGGGGTCAAATGTTATGGGGAGAAGGCAGGAGAATGGGGTTGAGAGGAAGAGATAGATCAGCCACGATTGAATGGCGGAGTAGACCTCGATGTGCCAAATGGCCTAATTCTGCTCCTATGACATGAATTTTACCAAGCCACTGAACTTTAATCCCAACTTCCTTTCCTTTGAAAAGTGAACAAATTTATTATTGTCTTATATGTATGGAGCGTGTTGCCGGAGGAGGTAGTTGAGGCCGGGACTATCGCAATGTTTAAGAAACAGTTATACAGGTACGTAGATAGGACAGGTTTGGAGGGATATGGACCAAACGCAGGATGGTGGGACTAGTGTCGCTGGGACATGTTGGCCGGTGTGGGCAAGTTGGACCAAAGGGCCTGTTTCCACACTGTATCACTCTATGACTCTACAGTCAACTCCTCAAAACCCCCAATTCATTTATCTTTCAAATAGTTTACTTCTTCTTTACCTATTGTATATCTAACAATCTAACCTCTATAACGCTCTACGGTAGAGAATTCCAAGGGCCAAACGGCCTGTTTCCACGCTGTATGACACTATTAAGACGTTAAAAGTGCAAATCAATGTTTGCCTCCTGTTTCATTGCGACTGGATGTAGTAACATAATCAAGACTTCTTCTTCTGTCGTATGGCGTGCACAGCCTAAAGTTGTTGGACAACCTGTTCTATTTGATCTTCCGTTTGTGCACGTCGAGTTGATTGCATTAGTGGAAACAGGGCGGGCCTCGTGAAGGTTGCAATCTCCCGCCCCATCAAGACTTGGCATTATTGTTCACAAGCTCTGGTGAAGGAACCCTTGCGAAGACTACCTGACTTACACACAGTTGACACCAGGGTGACTCATTGCTGTAGAGTGCCTTTGGATGAACAGATATCATGGCAGGTGCAAGATGAATGGAAGGGCTTTCGTTATCAGCTGGTTGCAACTTTTCACTCTGCCCACTATTACTCTACGCGCTATTGATACCCAGAAGTGGTGGTAGATAAAAACCACATCCAAAGTCGCAGCTAGTCGGCATGGTGTGAGGCGTAGAGTTGTTGCCTTACACCACTCACACCGACGGACGCCCTGTTTCGATCCCGGCTACGGGGAGCTTGTCTGTTATGGAGTTTGTATGTTCTTTCCCGTGACCACGTGGGTTTTCTCCGAGAACTTCGGTTTTTCTTCCACACTCCAAAGACGTGCAGGTTTTTGATAAACCAAATTTCGTTGAGGTTCAAGTGACAATAAACGGTATCGTATTGTATTGTATTGTATAGTGTTGTTTGTAGGGCTTGGTACATATGTAACGATTGTCCCTAGTAGAGGACAGTGTTAATGGGCGGGGATCGCTGGTCAGAGCGGACTTGGTGGGCCGAAAGGACCTGTTTCCGCAGTGTAACTATAAACTAAATTAAACTAACCGAAACTAAGACCTGTTCACCGACGATCTATCTCCCTCATGGTCCCTGAACGAGACTATTTCCCCAACTAGTGGCCTTTTGATTCAGATCCTTGCAACCATTTCCCTCCATGTCTCTGCCCCCCACCCCCGTCCGAACAAACTCCTCCAGCCCTGTCACACAGGGCCATACCCTGTAGACCAACCTATACCCGTGCACACCAGGGCATCTGCACTATGCAATCGTCAAGGGTGCTTCACCGTCAAATATACCAACAACGGTACGATGACATTCAGTAATTAATAACCCAATACTTGGGCAACCTTCCCCCCACCCCCCCCCCCCCCCCCCCCCCGCCGATGTCCTTAAGGGTAGCAATAGCACGTAGAGTGATAGTGGGCAGAGTGACAAGCTCATAGTTGGGTTAATGGTGCGTAATGTTCAACACCTTGATGGTTTTTGGGAAGAAGGCAGGTCGGCACGGTGGCGCAGCGGCAGAGTTGCTGCCTTACAGCGCCAGAGACCCGGCTTCGATTGTGACTACCGGTGCAGTCTGTACGGAGTTTGTACGTTCCATGCGTGGGTTTTCTCCGGGCGCTCCGGTTTCCTCCGACACTCCAAAGACGTACGGGTTTGTAGATAAATTGGCTTCAGTAAAGTTGTAAATTGTCCCTCGTGGGTAGGATAGTGCTAGTGTACGGGGTGATCGCTGGTCAGCGCGCTTTGCGGGCTGAAGGGTCTGTATCCGCTCTGTATCTCTCTAACGTCTAAAGCTATTCTTGAACCTGGTGATCATAGTTTGCAGACTCCTGTACCTTCTTCCCGATGGTATTAGTGAAATGAAGGCTGCAGAGTGTGAAGTCTTCAGTGACGCTGGCTAACATTTAGAGGTAGCGCCTCCTATAGATCCCCTTGATGGAGGGGAGGTCAGTACCGGTGAAGGGTTGGGCAGAGAGTGACTAATCTCCCTTGTCTCTGAGTTTTTGTTCTGTTCAATTCGGTTTAGTTTATTGTCACGTGTACCGAGGTACAGTGAAAAGCTTTTTGTCGCCTGCTAACCAGTGAACAGAAAGACAATGCATGACTTCAATCAATCCATTCACAGTGTACAGATAAGATCATTGTTGCTGTAGGAACACAGATTTAAGGATAAGGGGGAAGTCTTTTAGGACCGAGATGAGAAAATCATTTTTCACACAGAGAGTGGTGAATCTGTGGAATTCTCTGCCACAGAAGGTAGTTGAGGCCAGTTCATTGGCTATATTTAAGAGGGAGTTAGATGTGGCCCTTGTGGCTAAAGGGATCAGGGGGTATGGAGAGAAGGCAGGTACGGGATAGTGAGTTGGATGATCAGCCATGATCGTATTGAATGGCGGTGCAGGCTCGAAGGGCTGAATGGCCTACTCCTGCACCTATTTTCTATGTTTTTCTATGTTTCTAAGAGTGTGAAGAGATTGTAATATGTGTTTGTAGATCTTTTTCAGCGGCTAGCGCGCAAAAGGTCGCCTATGTTGGGCGCCATCTTGGAAGCTTTGAGTAACTGAACCAGCCCGTGATGCAACATACGTTCTCTACCGTACATCGGTAGAAGGTCAAGAGAGTCATGGGCTCGTCCTCATCGACCAAAGATACCTGTTGATGGAACTCGTGTGTGGGAAGGAACTGCAGATGTTGGTTTAAATCAAAGGGAGACACAAAATGCTGGAGTAACTCAGCGGGTCAGGCGGCATCTCTGAGAGAAGGAATGGGAGGCGTTTCGAATCCCGAAACGTCACCCATTCCTTCTCTCCAGAGATGCCACCTGACCCCGCTCAGTTACTCCAGCATTTTGTGTCTACCTGTTGATGGAACTCCATGCCCTCCCAGAGGTTCACTGGACAAGTTGTGTTATCATCTTTCATAGATCCTCCTCATGTGCCCCTCCCTTGGATGTTCGCTTGTAACACCTCTCATAGCCCCACGTAACTCAATCACCTCATCATTCTGCGGTCGTTTAACAGAGTCCCCCGTTGACATCTTGACCACATCCTCTGTATAAGTCAAAGCCATTCATTAATTTTGATGAAGGGTTTTGGCCCGAAACGTTGCCTATTTCCTTCGCTCAATAGATGCTGCCTCACCCGCTGAGTTTCTCCAGCACTTTTGTCTACCATTAATCCTTCTTGGTTTTTTTTCAGGTTATTGAAACATTATCCTTTTTATCCTACACCAGTGTAGCACAAAGTAAAGGAATCTGGTAAGTAGAACCTTATTGAGTCCCGTACACCGTGTATATACTTGAATGCCATAAAAGTCCACTAGTTTGGTTCCAAGGATGTTGGTTTTGTTGTCTATGATACAATACCAGGGGCCACAGTTTAAGAATAAGGAGTAAGCCATTTAGAACGGAGACGAGGAAACACTTTTCTCACAGAGAGTGGCGAGTCTGTGGAATTCTCTGCCTCAGAGGGCGGTGGAGGCAGGTTCTCTGGATGCTTTCAAGAGAGAGCTAGATAGGGCTCTTAAAGATAGCGGAGTCAGGGGATATGGGGAGAAGGCAGGAACGGGGTACTGATTGGGGATGATCAGCCATGATCACATTGAATGGCTGTGCTGGCTTGAAGGGACAAATGGCCTACTCCTGCACCTATTGTCTATTGTCAATTGTCTATTGATACTATAGAACTTTATTTATTCCAGTAGAGAAATTGGGGTGCCAGGCTGAAGAGGGCCCTGCTTGAGCCGGCTGCCTGCCCCTTTCCCGGGGTTATGTCCGTGCCCGGGTGGTACTAGAGAGGGACTACGCGCTGTCCACAGGCGCCATGGGTGAATTTCCGGGACCGCTGGGCATCGCGGGGGGTGGAATGCATCCTTAATAAGAATGGTGATATAGTTGTATAACAGTTTATTTAGTATTGAAGAAAATTTGGTTGACTTGCATTGTGACAGCGGGTCTTGTTTCAATTTATTTCGTACTCTACATGTTACTGTAAATAATTAAATTATTTTTGGTTTAAAAAAAAGAGAGAGAGAAATTGGTCATAAAACTCAGCAAGGCACATGAAAAATGAGATTAAAGTGACGAGTGGAAATTCCAGGATTGGGGTTGTGCAAAGATTGGGGGGGGGGGGAGGGGGCGGGAGGGGAGTCA
>CM069166.1:6196511-6216511 GCA_035221665.1 Okamejei kenojei
GGATGGGCCGAACGGCCTAATTCTGCTCCTGGAACTTATGAACTTAAAGCGCCCACCTCTCTCTGTGATCATAGCTACGGTATCTAATGGACTGACCCAGAATACACAAGTTCACAGTGTTCTCTCTTTCTGTCTGTTTCTGCAGTACTTTTATAAGCCATTGCAACGATTCCTCGACCCCCGTGATCTAGACGATATATTTATCAACATTGAGGTATGTAGCTCGCTGTCCTGTAGTCTGCGATTGTGGATGCAATCCCCATTTTAATTTTTTTTTTTTTTTTAATTTTAATTTATTCATTGAAAGCAGTGTACAAAAGTACACACCGCGGTATTTGAAATTAATTTTAATTTTCAGCTAAGATGAAATAGAAAAGGAAAGAAAAAATCGAGAGAAAGAGAAAGCGAATAGTGAGTAAGTAGAAAGAAAAAATAAATAAAAAGACAAAAACAGAATGAAAAACAAAAAGTGATGATATACCTGCTTCGTGTCTCTCCCCACCCATCGCCCAACGTGTAAATCGGTTTAATTCCGAGGTTGTCTTGCACCATTGTAATGAATCAATGAATGGGATCCATGTAGCAATGTTACAAAATCTTGAGATTTTAAACATCAGTTCTCAAATGCATCCCATCAGATAAAGCATAAAAAGAAGTTTAATTTGACACCGAATTCACTTTCATATCTTCAGTATTAAAAAAGTTATAGCCATTTTCATACTCGGAAATTAGCATCTTGTTCCCTGGGTACACAAAAGGCTGGAGAAACTCAGCGGGTGCAGCAGCATCTAAGGAGCGAAGGAGATAGGCGACGTTTCGGGTCGAGACCCTTCTTCAGACTGCTTTTCCATTGACTTAACACAGAAGCTGTGATCAAGGACAGTCAAAAGCCCATAACTTTCTTAAAAATTAAGAGAACTGAATGACATTTTCAGTTATTATAGATTGAAGCATTCTGAAACAAATATGAAACAATCTTACTTGGATGACCTGAAATTAAAGCATATAATTAGTTAGTTACCTAATTGTAGCTAATTACAAAATTCAATTACTAGATCTAAACATCTATCCATTTCTTAAGAAAAGGTTAACATTTTTAAAAAGCCTAAGTGTCCAAATAACACTCACACAAGAATTCGCAATATAACATGATTTTTAAATCTCATTGTCATGAATTTATCGGCCAAATGGAAGGAATTTAGTGTTTAATTCCCGTAAATTAATGGGCATTGTAATCTTCTTGCGAGTGGGATTTTGTGGAACGCAATCAATTGGAATGTTGCGATGGCTGTGAATTTAAACCCCATATCGGCAGGAAAAATACTGCCGGTTCGTATGGGTCCTAAGTCACCTTTTCGCAACGTGAAATTTTGATTAAAGGCATCCTACGAAGCAAGTTCATATGAAAAAATAAACAGCGTACCTTGCCTTGTCCCCTACGTGATATCCGTCCCGTTGTTGGCGTTGATGGCATTAGAAGATGATTTTTACTTTACTCCTGCTATTAAATTATCCTGCGGTAATTTTAAATAAAGGTTGAGTCAAAGTCAAAGCGATTTTTCTTCAGCAACGGAACGGTCTGTTCAAAATCGATTTGAATAGTCTGAAGAAAAATCGCATTTTAAACCCTCAGTCCTGTCAAAGGCGCCAAAGTTGCGCACACGGCCAGTGACAGAACTGCAGCGCCACTGAAGTTAAATTTTGTAACATACCTAATCCATGTCTTCGAAAATTGCTCTGGTTTTCCTGCTAAGACAAGTCTCATATTTTCAAGAGGTAGTGTCTCTGCAATCTCGATTTGAAAGCTAAGTATTTGGAATGTATCTACCATAGTTCTGAAAGGCAATGTGCTTCCAAACACGGGGTGCCACCTCCCCTTTGAGACCTCAGTGTATCAACATCTGACAAGGAGATAGGCAACTTGCTGAGCTGCCCACAGTCAGATATGAACAGCAAGTCAAATTCAAAAGTCAAAGTCAATGTTATTCATCACATACACCCGAAGGTGCAGTGAGATGAATTTACCAGCAGCGATACAATTAAAAAGAACACACAATACACAATAAGATTTAACACAAACATCCGAGATCTTCGGTTTAAGTCCCACTCCAAAGACATGCAATCTGTAGGTTAATTGCTTGGTATACTGTAACTGTAAAATTGTCCCCTAGTGCGGGGATCGCTGTCAGCGTGGTCTCGGTGGCCGAAGGGCCTGTTTCCGCGCTGTATCTCTAAACTAAACTAAACTATACTCACCATCCAACCTAGCTGTAGGCGTTTGCTATTCCCAGAACAGGGTTTTGTGCTGTGGTCCCACATCTCGTGCCCTAGTTCCTGCCAAGGCGTGGTCAAATTTCACCAATTGGTGTATGTGATAATAAATGTCCTTTGTCCCTCCCTTGTCCTTGTAGTGCATCTAGGGCGCTGCTTCATCCCTGCTTAAGGGCGGCAAGGTGGCGCAGCGGTAGAGTTGCAGCCTCACAGCGCCAGAGACCCGGGTTCGATCCTGACCACGGGTGCTGTCAGTACAGAGTTTGTACGTTCTCCCCGTGACCTGCGGGGGTTTTCCCCAGGTGCTTCGGATTCCCCGCACAGGTTTGTAGGTTAAGATGTTTGGACCAGCACACCTCTTTAGCCCGCACTAAACATTATTCCCTTATCGTGCATCTGTACACTGTAAATGGTGTGGCGGCACCTGATAGCCGCCTACGGTCACGACGAACCATCGGCTCTAGAGGGCGGCGTCTTGGTGTGGGGAGGCGCGAGTCACGGGGCCGTTAACTGAGGTTATTTAAGGCCGGGCAACGCCCGTGTCAGCTGAGGAGTAGGGAGCTGTATGCAGAAGAATAAACGCATCTAGAGCACACAACTTATGTCCGACCAGTTTTTGGCTGGACTCCTGCCAGTCCCAGCCACAATGGCTCGATTGTCCGGGTGCGGCTAGAAAGGGAATACGCCCTATCTACGGGCACCCTGGGGGAGTTCCAGGACATCTGGGCACCGCAGGGTCTAGAATGTATCCTCAATAAGGATTGTATCATAATTGTATAATAGTTTTTTATGGATATATGTTTGTATTGTATTATGGTGGCGGGCTCTGGCTTGTCTTATTGTCGTGTAAATATTTTTTAATAATTGAATACATTTTTTTGATTAAAAAACACCAACGGCTCGATTGTAATCATGTATTGTCTTTCCGCTGACTGGTTAGCACGCAACAAAAGCTTTTCACTGTACCTCGGTACACGTGACAATAAACTAAACTGAACTTAACTCTCTATTCGGAGCATCATCTTGCTAACTTTATACCCGTCTTGTCTCCACAGAAACTGCTGTACGTGCACAAGTCTTTATTGGAAGAAATTCAGACCTCCATCATGATGAACAGTGCCCAAAACCTCTACGAAATCTTCAATAACTACAAGAAAAAGTGAGCGTTTGTCCGCTTGGCTGGGCTGGGCTGGATCCAGTCCTATCAGCCTTGAAGCTATGAGGAGATGTGGTCTATGGTACCATCTACCACATTAAGAATGGATTGGCAGGACAGCCCAGAATAATACAATCCATGGGGACATGTTAGCTTGACGTTTAGTTTTTGTGTAGGAAGGAACTGCAGATGCTGGTTTAACCCAAAGATAGATACAAGATGCTGGAGTAACTCAGCGGGACAGGCAGCATCTCTGGAGAGAAGGAATGGGTGACGATTCGGGACGAGACCCTTCTTAAGACCCTACTTCGTCTGAAGTTTAGTTTAGTTTAGTGATGCAGCGTGGAAACAGGCCCTTTTGCCCACCATGTACGCGCCGACCAGCGATTTCCGTACATCATAGAAACATAGAAACATAGAAAATAGGAGGAGGAGGCCATTCGGCCCTTCGAGCCAGCACCGCCATTCACTGTGATCATGGCTGATCGTCCCCAATCAATAACCCGTGCCTGCCTTCTCCCCATATCCCTTGACTCCACTAGCCCCTAGAGCTCTATCCAACTCTCTCTTAAATCCATCCAGTGATTTGGCCTCCACTGCCCTCTGTGGCAGGGAATTCCATAAATTCACAACTCTCTGGGTAAAAAAGTTCTTTCTCACCTCAGTCTTAAATGACCTCCCCTTTATTCTAAGACCGTGGCCCCTGGTTCTGGACTCACCCAACATTGGGAACATTTTTCCCCCATCTAGCTTGTCCAGTCCATTTATAATTTTATATGTTCCTATAAGATCCCCCCTCATCCTTCTAAACTCCAGTGAATACAAGCCTAGTCTTTTCAATCTTTCCTCATATGACAGTCCCGCCATCCCAGGGATCAATCTCGTGAACCTACGCTGCACTGCCTCAATCACAAGGATATCCTTCCTCAAATTAGGAGACCAAAACTCCATATGTGGTCTCACCAGAGCCCGATACAACTGCAGAAGAACCTCTTTACTCCTGTACTGAAACCCTCTTGTTATGAAACTGAAATCCTCTTGTTATGAATCACATCAACACTCTCCTAACTGCTAGGAACAATTTACACTTATACCAAGCCAATTGACCTACAAACCCACACGGTCACGGGGAGAACGTACAAACTCCGTACAGACAGTCACGATCAAACCCGGGTCTCTGGTGCAGTAGGGCAGCAAAGCTGTTGAATAACCATACAGCTTATCACAGCAGCGTTCTTCATTGCAATCTTGAGACTGATTTGAAAATACTGTCACATTCCATGGGGGAATCTAAGTTGGTCACTAAAATCTATTTCCACTGTTCTAGAAGGCTATGCTGGTGGAGAGTCTAAAAAAAAGTCGGGGTAGTCTTTTTGACACTTCCACAAGCAGAGATTGATGGAGATTGGGGGACATAGAACATAGAGCAATGATGAGAAAGGAAACAGGCCATTGTCAGCTGTGGGCTAGGTGAAAATGAGTTACAGACAATGAGACTGGGCAGCGCTGACCAATGCCTTTTGTTTCTCCCAAGGTTGCTCCTGTATGGGCGATACTGCAGTCAAGTTGAGTCAGCTTCAAAACACCTGGACAAGATTGCCAACACAAGGGAAGACATTCGGTTGAAGTTGGAGGTGGGACCCTTCAGATTTGCCGTTGATGCCTCAGTGATATTTCCACCCGTGGACGCCCTCTATCCACCCCGCCATTCCCCACAAAGTCCCACTCTCGGCATTCCCTATTTAGGAGATTGAGGGGGGGATCTTATAGAAACTTACAAAATTCTTAAGGGGTTGGACAGGCTAGATGCAGGAAGATTGTTCCCGATGTTGGGGAAGTCCAGAACAAGGGGTCACAGTTTAAGGATAAGGGGGAAGTCTTTTAGGACCGAGATGAGAAAATCAGTTTTCACACAGAGAGTGGTGAATCTGTGGAATTCTCTGCCACAGAAGTTAGTTGAGGCCAGTTTATTTGCTATATTTAAGAGGGAGTTAGATGTGGCCCTTGTGGCTAGAGGGATCATGGGGTATGGAGAGAAGGCAGGTACGGGATATTGAGTTGGATGATCAGCCATGATCATATTGAATGGCGGTGCAGGCTCGAAGGGCCGAATGGCCTACTCCTGCACCTATTTTCTATGTTTCTATGTTTCCCGCATTCGCAGCTTGGGTAGAGAAGTAACTTCAAGAACAGGACTTGGTTAACCTCCAGTTTATGCAGAGGTCAGGTCTTCCCATCCCCGCTGCTTTCCGCTTTCTACAGAGCTTGGCGGCACGGTGGCGCAGCTGGTCGAGCCGCAGACCCGGGTTCGATCCTAAAGTCGGGTGCTGTCTGTGCAGAGCTTGCACGTTCTTCCCTGTGACCCTGTGGGTTTCCTCCAAGTGCTCCAGTTTCCTCCCACGATCCAAAGATGTGGGGGTTTGTAGGTTAATTGGCCTCTGTAAATTGCCCCTTGTGTGTAGGAGTGGATGAGAATGTGGGATAACATAGATCTAGTGTGACTAGTGGGAATAACATTTCCTGCCGGATAAAATCCGATAAAGTCCTATTAAAGATAGCTCAAAGGTCTCAAATAATGTACATGGGAGGTTAAGACCCCTCTCTAGCTGGTGAGGGGTCAGTTGCTTAATAATAGCTGGGAAGAAACTCGCCCTGAATCTGGAGGTGTGCGTTTCCAAACCTTTATACCTCTTGCATAGAAACATAGAAACATAGAAATTAGGTGCAGGAGTAGGCCATTCAGCCCTTCGAGCCTGCACCGCCATTCAATATGATCATGGCTGATCATCCAACTCAGTATCCCGTACCTGCCTTCTCTCCATACCCTCTGATCCCCTTAGCCACAAGGGCCACATCCAACTCACTCTTAAATATAGCCAATGAACTGGCCTCAACTACCCTCTGTGGCAGAGAGTTCCAGAGACTCACCACTCTCTGTGTGAAAAAAGTCTTTCTCATCTCGGTCTTAAAGGATTTCCCCCTTATCCTTAAGCTGTGACCCCTTGTCCTGGACTTCCCCAACATCGGGAACAATCTTGCCTGATGGGAGATGGGAGAAGAGAGAGTGGCCGGGGTGAGACTAGCCCTTCATAATGCTGGAGACTTTGCCAAGTGTAGCTTTAAGTGTAGATGGAATCAATGAACGGTTTGCTCGATGGTCTGGGCTACTTCCACAATTCTCGGCAAGTCCTTGCGGTCTTGGATGGAGCTTGTTCCCAAACCAAGTTGCGATGCATCCTAATAAAATGCTTTCTACAGCGCATCTGCAGAAGTTGGTGCGGGTTGTTAGGGACATGCCGAACTTCCTAAGCCTTCTAATGTGAAATTCAAGACTAATAAGAATAATGTTACATGGTTAAAATTCATTTGGTTTACCATTGGCCTTTATGGAAGTAAATCTTCTCTTGTTGTCCAGTCTTGTCCTGTGTTAGACAACAGACTGAGAATACAATCTGTGGTTGTCTTTGAACTTCTCTCTGGGGTGGCCAATCTGCTCCTCGATGTTCTAATCTACTACCACATACCACATACTACTACATGGTTGAAGAAGGAGGCTAGTCAATGTTCCTCCTTGATTGAAGTCAAGGATGGGTAATAAACGCTAGCCTTTGCACCCACATCCTGAGTGTGAACCTGTTCAACAATAGCTTTTTTTAAAGTTGAGAGACACAGCGCGTTAACAGGCCCTTTGGCACACCAGGTCCGCACCAGCCAGCGATCCCCGCATATTAACACTATCCTGCACTAGGGACAATTTTTACATTTATACCAAGCCAATTAGCCCACAAGTCTTTGGAGTGGGGGAGGAAACCAAAGATCTCTGAGAAAACCCACGCAGGTCACGGGGAGAACGTGCAAACTCCGCACAGACAGCACCCGTAGTCGGGATCGAACCCGGGTCTCCGGCGCGGCATTCGCTGTAAAGCAGCAGCTCTACCGCTGCGCCATCCTTAATTGGGACAATTTTAATGAGTTTACCCGAGAATCTAGTCCAGTTTAGGTTAGTTTATTGTCACGTGCACCGAGGTACAGTGAAAAGCTTTTGTTGCGTGCTAACCAGTCAGCGGAAAGACAATACATGATTACAATCGAGCCATTCACAGTGTACAGATACAGGATAACGGAATAACATTTGGAGCACGATAAAGCCGGTAAAGTCCGATCAAAGATAGTCCGAGGGTCTCCAATGAGATTTATATTTCAATAACAAGAATTCCTTTGTCCAGACACTTCATAAATTCTCCACAAAGTTTGTTTAGCAACTGAATCGTCTTTTCACCAGCTAGAGAGCGGTCCTGACCACTGTTAACCGCGGTAGATTTGCTGCTTTGCAGCGCCGGAGACCCGGGTTGGATCCCGACTACGGGTGCTGTCTGTACGGAGTTTGTACGTTCTCCCCGTGACCACGTGGGTTTTCTCCTAGATATCGGTTTCCTCCCACACTTCAAAGACGTGCAGGTTAGTAGGTTAATTGGCTTGGTATAAATGTAAATTGGCCCTAGTGTGTGTGGGATAGTGTTAACGTGCGGGGATCGCTGGTCGGCGATGACCCGGTGGGCCGAAGGGCCTGTTTCCACGCTGTACCTCTAAACTAAACTGAAGTGCAACATACTGTAGATGTTCATTCAGGGTCCAGAACAATTACTGACAGTACTTTTTGTTTTCCAGGAGTGCTCTAAAAGAGCCAACAATGGAAGATTCACTCTTCGAGATCTGTTGATGGTGCCAATGCAGCGAGTCCTTAAATATCACCTTTTGCTTCAGGTGAGAATTGTCAGAGGGTTAAAATGGGCTCTCTGGAAATTCAGCTCTTTGGGCTAAAGGAATCAAGGGATATGGGGGAAAAAATCAGGTACGGGGCACTGATTTTGGATGATCAGCCATGATCATATTGAAAGGCGGTGCTGGCTCGAAGGGCCGAATGGCCTACTCCTGCACCTATTTTCCATGTGTCTATGTTTAATACCACTTATGTCCGTTACTGCTTACTGATAATACTTTCCAAGCATAGACACAAAGTGCTGGAGTAACTCAGTGGGTCAGGCAGCATCTCTGGAGAACATGGATGGGTGACATAGAAACATAGAAACATAGAAATTAGGTGCAGCAGGAGGCCATTCGGCCCTTTGAACCAGCACCGCCATTCATTGTGATCATGGCTGATCATCCCCTATCAATAACCCGTGCCTGCATTCTCCCCATATCCCTTGACTCTACTAGCCCCTAGAGCTCTACCTAACACTCTCTTAAATCCATCTCTGGAGAACATGGATAGGTGACGTTTCACAGAGTGCTGGAGTAACTCAGCGGGTCAGGCAGCATCTCTGGAGAACATGGATAGGTGACGTTTCACAGAGTGCTGGAGTAACTCAGCGGGTCAGGCAGCATCTGTGGAGAACATGGATAGGTGACGTTTCACAGAGTGCTGGAGTAACTCAGCGGGTCAGGCAGCATCTGTGGAGAACATGGATAGGTGACGTTTCGGGTCGGGGCACTTCTTCCGCCTATAGGAAGAGTTGGGGAAAATAAACGGGAAGTGAAAGAAGGCATGACTAATCAGGAGCGGCATCGGCTGACCTCAGGCAATGAGGTTCCCTGATAGGCAGACTGTTGAACAGAAGTGGTTTGAGCCTACGAGAGATACATTATTGTAAACTGCTCCTATGTGTTATGGTTGTATGGGTCAGGCAGCATCTCTGGAGAACATGGATGGAAAGAGATCCTGCCTGACCCGCTGAGTTACTCCAGCACCTTGTGTATGTAATTAGTTCACAGTGCGTGTGAGAAACCTGAAAGGGATACACAAACGTTATTGATACAAACCTTACATCTCACTGTATTTTCCTGCAGGAATTAGTTAAACACACCACTGACGCAAGGGATAAGGACAACTTGAGAATGGCCCTGGACTCCATGAGGGTGAGTTTTACGTGAGATTCCAGCATCCGCAGTTTCTCCGGTCTCTCTTGGTTTCCCTTCAACTGTTTTCCCGTTTTTTTTTCTCCAGGATTTAGCCCAGTGTGTGAATGAAGTGAAAAGAGACAGTGAAACTCTCAAGCAGATCACAAGTTTCCAGTGTTCAATAGACAACCTGGTGAGTTTTCCACGCTGCACGAGTTGTACTTTGGGGATCGATCACTTCTCGCTCAAAGTTTTACATTGCCTCACCCCCGGTCACTCCCTCTTCTCCCCTCTCCCACCAGCCAAGTGTGAAAACACACACCTTCAGATTCAGGGACAGTTTCTTCCCAGCTGTTATCAGGCAACTGAACCATCCTACCACAACCAGAGAGAGGTCCAGAACTACCATAATTGGAGACCATCGGACTATCTTTCATTGGACTTCAATGGAGTTTAATGCCCCTGTCCCACTTAGGAAACCTGAACGGAAACCTCTGGAGACTTTGCGCCCCACCCAAGGTTTCCGTGCGGTTCCCGGAGGTTTTTGTCCTCCGGCAACCACCTTCATCGAGCTTCGTAACCGGCCGATTTTGCCGATTTTTTAAATGGAAACCACTTTCGACCATTAGGGAGACTGACAAAAACCCCCGGGAACCGCACGGAAACCTTGGGTGGGGCGCAAAGTCTCCAGAGGTTTCCGTTCGGGTTTCCTAAGTGGGACAGGGGCCTTACAGTACACCAAGGGCAGTCTGGCCAGTGCCTTATAAATCCTCGGCATCCCTGTTCTTATATTCTAGTCCTCCATAAATAAATGCATTTTATATTGCATTTTATAACGAGTGTTGATTCTCTACAATTTCCCAGTGCAACATTGTTGGGACAGGGGCATAGCTTACTGCATATTATGCCTCCTGGCATGTAGGGCAGCAACGAACGTCCTCCACTCCTGTTGTAGTGTTGATTTCTTCCGTTGCTGTTTCCGTAACGTATGTGTTTTACGAGACAGGGTTGTTAGCTCTGTGCTCAACCTCCAACCTGGGGGACCAGTGGATCTCTCTTGGTCTCGCCTCTACCCTTCGACCTGTCCAGCATGGGAGACCCTAACAGGAGACGAACCTCCTGCTGGCGTAGCTCTCGGGGTCACTGAGACACACAAGCTCCCCGACCATGACAAGGTTGCTATCCAACGGAGAGACTGGGTAGCACGCAACTAAAAGCTTTTCACTGTACCTCGGTACAGGGACACCCATCCTTTTTCACCAGAGATGCTGCATGACCCGCTGAGTTATTCCAACACGTTGTATCCATCTAAACTAAACTAAATTAATTTCAACCTAGAACCAATCCTTGGCCAACTACGGACGACCAAAGATGGACGGTGAATGCCGTTTAATGACTGTGGACAAGCGCTCGAAGCAGGATAGGTAAGTGGCGCAGTGGTAGAGTTGCTGCCTCACAGCGCCAGAGAACCATGTTCGATCCTGACTACGGGTGCTGTCTGTACGGAGTTTGTGCGTTCACCTCGTGACCTGCGTGGCTTTTCTCCAGGTGCTCCCGTTTCCTCTCACACTCCAAAGACGTGCAGGTTTGTGGGTTAATTGGCTCGGTAAAAAATTGTAAATTGTCCCCAGCATGTGTAGGACAGGATTTCAATGTCCAATTCAAGAAGAAGGGTTTCGGCCCGAAACGTCGCCTATCTCCTTCACTCCTTAGATGCTGCTGCACCCGCTGAGTTTCTCCAGCCTTTTGTGTACCCCCGAGGCAATTCGAGAGTTCTCCCGAGTTTCCCGTGATTCGAACTTGGAGAATTACGGTAATAGCCGCTCGTAGCTACTCGTGGACATGTTCGAAAATCTTCACGAGTCTTCACGAGCTTACCGCGTTTCCCGAGCACCCGCCGTTAGCGTTACGAGCCGCTAAGAGACGTCCCCGAGCTCTGACGTACCCGCTACGTACATTCTACGTGCTTACCACGAGTTAGGTTTTTTTTTAAACTCAGGAGAGCTCTTGAATTAAATCTTACAGTGGGACAGCCCCTTTAGTGCGCGGGGATCGCCGATCGGCGTGGACCTGGTGGGCTAAAGGGCTTGTTTCCCCTTTATATCTCTAAACTAAACTAAAGTAATATTCGTCAGTGTATCTTCTGCAGAATGAGGAACTTGGACTGAAGAAGGGTCTCGACCTGAAACGTCACCTATTCCTTCGCTCCATAGATGCTGCCTCACCCGCTGAATTTCTCCAGCATTTTTATCTACCCTCATGACATGAATAGATTGGGCAAATGCACAGAGTCTCTTGCCCAGAGTAGGGGAATCGAGAACCATAGGACACAGATTTAAGATGAGGGGGGAAAGATTTAATAGAAATCTGAGGGGTAACTTTTTCACACAAGGGGTGGTGGGTGTATGGAACCAGCTGCCAGAGGAGGAAGTTGAAACATAGAAACATAGAAACATAGAAATTAGGTTCAGGAGCAGGCCATTCGGCCCTTCGAGCCTGCACCGCCATTCATTATGATCATGGCTGATCATCCAACTCAGTATCCTGTACCTGCCTTCTCTCCATACCCCCTGATCCCTTCAGCCACAAGGGCCACATCCAACTCCCTCTTAAATATGGCCAACGAACTGGCCTCAACTACCTTCTGTGGCAGAGAATTCCACAGATTCACCACTCTCTGTGTGAAAAACGATTTTCGTTTCTAGGTCCTAAAAGACTTCCTCCTTATCCTTAAACTGTGACCCCTTGTCCTGGACTTCCCCAACATCGGGAACAATCTTCCTGCATCTAGCCTGTCCAACCCCTTAAGAATTTTGTAAGTCTCTATGAGATCACCCCTCAATCTTCTAAATTCCAGCGAGTACAAGCCGAGTCTATCCAGTCTTTCTTCATATGGAAGTCGTGCCATCCCAGGAATCAGTCTGGTGAACCTTCTCTGTACTCCCTTGAGGCACGGACTATCCCAACGTTTAAGAAACATTTAGACAGGTACATGGATAGGACAGGTTTAGAGGGATATGGACTGAACGTGGGCGGGTGGGACTAGTGTGGATGGGACGTTGGTCGGTGTGGGCTAGTTGGGTCGAGGAGTCTACAATATTTCCACACTGTAAGACTCTATGACCCTATGCAGACACTGAGAAAGTGACCACGTTTCTGGAACTGAAACGTGAGCTGCTTTTCTTCCCCTCGATGTTATCTGGCCTGCTGAGCTTTCCCGACACTCTCTGTTTTTATTTTAAAATCCCCATTATTGCTTTCAAATCCCTCTGCAGCTTTGAACATCCTCATTACTGTAAACCCTGTCCACACCTCAGAGTCTAGGGTATTACTGACAATATTGTTGGTCCATTAACACCTTCAGTACTGAGAAACCTCTGTAGGATCACCCTACATACTCCTCTACAAGTTTCAATGTCACAGAGGTACAGGAATTAATGTAGATGGATTTTTTCAACGAGGATTAAAGGGCCTGTCCCACTTTCAAGACCTAATTCACAACCTTTTATACTCGTGGACATTTTTCATCATGTTGAAAAAACGCCCCGACCTACTTGATGCCACGAGTGCCTACGACCAGCATCACTGCCTGCCTACGACCTCGTGACGACCATGCCTCGAGTATGAGTCAAGGGCAAACTCGTGAATTAGGTCGTGAAAGTGGGACAGGGTTTTAAGGGTGATCCACTTTATAGAAATCAGGAGAAATTTAATCTTTTAGCGGGTCATAAACCTTTGGAATTCTCTAAGGTAGACAGAAATGCTGGAGAAACTCAGCGGGTTGAGGCAGCATCTGTGGAGGGAAGGAAATAGGCGACGTTTCGGGTTGAGACCCTTCTTCAGACTGAACTCTCTAGCTCGGAGAGGATGGTGATCCACTAAGCATTCGCTAAGACAACACAGTGGCGCAGCGGTAGAGTTGCTGCCTCACAGTGCCAGAGACCCGGGTTTGATCCTAATTACGGGTGCTGTCTATACGGAGTTTGCACGTTCTCCCTGTGTATAGGATACAAATGTGGGATAACATGGAACTAGTGTGTGGGTGACCAATGATTGTCAAGGACTCACTGGGCAGAAGATCATGTTTCCATCTCTGTATCTGTGAAACCTTTTGGGCCAGCACTGCGCAGCAGTAGAGTTGCTGCCTTACAGCGCCAGAGACCCAGGTTCGATCCTGACTACGGGTGCTGTCTGTATGGAGTTTTTACATTCTCCAAGTGACCTCCATGGGTTTTGGGAGCTCTGGTTTCCTTCCACATTCCAAAGACGTACAGGTTTGTAGGTTAATTAGCTTGGTAAAATTGTAAATTGTCCCTAGGGTGTGTGGGATAGTGTTAGTGTGCGGGGATCGCTGGTCGATGCGGACCCGGTGGGCCGAAGGGCCTGTTTCTACGCTGTATCTCTAAATTAAACTAAACTAAACTATTTCTTTTATAGCAGGTATGTATTCCTGTTCGATAAAGCAGTTGTCATATGCAAACGCAAAGGGGAGAACTATGAAATGAAGGAAATAATTGACCTGCCGTTCTTCCAGATAAGGGATGACCCAATTGGAAGTAAAGAAACCAAAAAGGTAAGCCTGCATGTAGTGCGTGGAACGTTCACCCCCCTGTGTTAACCCAGCGCACGGTGGCGCAGCGGTAGAGTTGCGGCCTCCCAGCGCCAGACACTCTGGTTTGATCCTGACCACGGGTGCTGTCTGTACAGTGTTTGCACCTCCTCCCTGAGTGGGTTTTTTCCGGGAGCTCTGGCCTCCTCCAACATTTCAATGGTCAGGTCTGTAGGTTAACTGGGTTGGTGTAAATGTAAATTGGCCCTAATGTGTCGTCTTCCTCGTCTTCCTCTTTTTCTTCTCCTTCTCCTCCTTCTCCTCCTTCTCCTCCTTCATCTCCTTCTCCTAAAGCTGTAAGACAACTCGTTCTGCTTCATCTATTTGTATGTGCGCGCCTGGTTGATTGCATTCGTCGAAACAGGGTGGACCACGTGAAGGCTGCAATCTCCCACCAATCTGATAGTGTTAATGTCGGTGCGGGCTCAGTGGGCTGAAGGACCTGCTTCTGCACTGTATCTCCAAACAAAAACTCAATGTATGGGTTTGTAGGTTAATTGGCTTCTGTAAAAAATTGTCTCTCATGCGTGTCTGGGTGATCGTTGGTCAGTGCGGACCCGGTAGGCTGTTTCCGCGCTGTATATCTGAACTGAACTAAACTAGACTAATAGTGTGGAGGTTATGGTGCTACCCAGGGTTGGCTAGCCTGAGTTGTTGACCATTAGTGGTCAGTGTCCTTGGCAGTTTGAGTCAGGGTTAGGAGCTCTGAGGTTCTGCTACGTTAGGGGAAGCCAGAGTGAGATGGTGTACTGGGCAGATGGCCAGTTGGCATTGACTACTGAAAATAGACCCAAAGTGCTGGAGTAACTCAGCGGGTCAGGCAGCAACTCTGGAGAGCATGGATTGGTGACGTTTCAGGTCGAGACCCTTCTTCAGACTACTGTTGTGAAGGGAACTTCACTATTCCATTGACTACTGTTCACGTGAACAGCCCATTGCCTGGGAATCAGTCCCTTTCAGAGAAAGGAGAGGGTTGTGATCACGGGACAAGCTAACGACTTTCAACAGGGGAACATTATATCCCTGGGTGCGGACGTCTTTGGTGCAATATTGCACCCCAAACTCTCAGGTCTAGGCAACCTATTGCTGCAATCTTGGAGAGATCCACCTTCTCTTTTAGTTTTGTTTAGTTTAGTTCCGTTAGATCCGTTTGGTTCGTTTGGTTCGGTTCGGTTCGGTTCGGTTCGGTTCAGTGCAGTTCAGTTCAGTTTAGACACAGTGTGGAAACAGGCCATTTGGCCCACCGAGTCCATGCCAACCAGCGATCCCCGCCCACTAACACCAGCCTACCTATCCTAGGGACAATTGTTTACATTTATAACCAAGCCAATCAACCTACAAACCTGTACATCTTTGGTTACCCGAGAACTTGTGTTGGTAAACGAGTGAAGTAGTGATAGATGAGGGGGTCTTGGTTCAAGCCTGTGGCACATTAGATGGTGGTCTTCCTAGAATTACTGATGTTCTTTCTCTCTTCCCTGCCCCCAACTAGTGGAGCCATATGTTCCTGCTCATTGACACCCACGGACAACATGGCTACGAGTTCTTCTTCAAGACGAGGGAGCTGAAGAAAAAGTGGCTGGAACAGTTTGAGATGGCTTTGTAAGTTTAACATGGAAGTGGGCCAATGACTCTATGATACTTTATTGCAATGCAAGTACTTCACTGTAGGAGCACAATAGTATGACTGATGCGGACACACGATGCTGGAGTAACTCAGCGGGACAGGCAGCATCTCTGGAGACAAGGAATGGGTGATGTTTTGTGTCGAGACCCTTCTTCAGTCTCGAACCGAAACGTCACCCATTCCTTCTCTCCAGAGACGCTGCCTGTCCCGCTGAGTCACTCCAGCTTTTTGTGTCTACCTTCAGTTTAAACCAGTTCCTTCCAACACACGGTTTAATCAGTATGGGTGTCAGGGGTCATGGGGAGAATGGGGTTGAGAGGGAGAGATAGATCAGCCATGATTTGAATGGCGAAGATAGACACAAAATGCTTAGTGGGACAGGCATCATCTCTGGAGAGAAGGAATGGGTGACGTTTTGGGTTGGAACCCTTCTTAAGACTGATGTCGGGGAGTGTGTAGCGCATAGGTAAGGAAGTGTATAGATAAGGAAGTGTAAGGTGTGAAAATGGGACAAAGGGAATGAAGATCAAGGAAAATGTAGAATAGAATGGAACTGACTGGCAGACTCAACTCGACGGGCCGAATGGCCCAATTCTTCTCCTTGAACTTATGGACATGAAAATGCCTTACAGGTCGAACATCTTCCCGGAGAATGGAATGGCAAACAACCATGACTTCCTGATGCACTCGTTCGATGAATCATCTACCTGCAAAGCCTGCAGGATGTTACTCAGGTATTGTTTCGGATTGTTGGCCACCCACGTTTCTGTGGGCTGTTTGGCCAAGAATGGCCACATCTCTATGTGTCTCCTCAGTGCTCAGCTGCTGGGTCAGTGTTAAAGTAAACTTTAAAACACACCACAAGGCTTTACCTTGCACTAAACGTTATTCCCTTATTGTGTATCCGTACACTGTAAATGGATCGATTGTAATCATGTATTGTCTTTCTCATCTTCTTTCACTCCATTTTCTCCATGAAATATATTTCCTGTACTATGTCTAACCATTGTCTAAGTCTGGGTGCGTCCACTGCAAGCCAGTTTCTTGTAATGGCCTTTCTGCCAGCTGTGAGTAGGATTTTAACCAAGTAATGGTCTTCCTTCAGCACCACTGTAGTTATATTAATCAGGTATAAAATGGAACACTTCTTGGAGACTACATATCCTAATACCTCCGTTAATTCTGAATTCATCTAATCATCTTAACCTAATCATCCCTGGGATTATTCACGTACACCTCCTCTGGACCCTCCCCAATGCCAGCACATCCAAACTAAACTAAACTAAGATGCAAGTTGGGCAAGTTGGGCCTAAGGGCCTGTTTCCACGCTGTATCGCTCCATCCTTCCAAAACAGCTCGCCGTATGAAATATTCACAGCATATCCATGTGTCCATCTGCGCGGCGTTATCACCTATTTCCACCACCATTTGTGGCAGCTGCATTGAACGCAAATGCTGAAAGTCCAAATAGGTTTCGATAATGCGTTCTGACTTTTGCCCTGAAGTTGATTTTTTGGTCTCAGATGATCAAGTTTTTGGTCCCATAATAAGTGATACCCATTCCTTCTCTCCAGAGATGCTGCCTGTCCCGCTGAGTTACTCCAAGTTTTTTTGCGTCTATCTTCGGTTTAAACCAGCATCTGCAGTTCCTTCCTGCACAAGTGACATTGCGGGACAGGCAGCATCTCGGGAGAGAAGGAATGGGTGACGTTTCGGTTTCAGACTGAAGAAGGCATTGAAATGGCAGAAGTGAAACTCTGATTCTCTGATTCTCGCGTAGACTTTGCACAAATATGTGAGATCTTTCAAGAAACCAAGATATATTTGCATCTTTCTGGTAACTCCTTAAATATCGCACCGTGGGTGCTGCTGAAGCAATTCATGACATAATTATAGAAAAATTGTGGCAATTCAGCAGATAAATAGCCTCCAGATTAGGCAGGAGACCTTTCTGTTGTGCACAGTGTGTTCCGTAACATAGGAGCCCAAAATAGTAGTGGAATTAGGATGTCTGTGATTTTTATTGTGGGAACCCCCCCTCCTCCACTCCCTTCCCCACCTCCCCACCCCCCAACCTCCTCACCTACCCCTCCCCCCCCCCACCGTTCCCCCCAACCTCCCCCTCTTGAAGCATTAAAACACTGAGTTGTGCATCTTGCAGACAATGTCCTTTGCCAGACTTAAAAACAGAGAAACAATAAATAGGTACAGGAGTAGGTCATTCGGCCCTTCGGGTCAGCACCGCCATTCAATAGGATCTTGTCTGATCATCCAGAATCAGTACCCCGTTCCTGCTTTCTCCCCATGTCCCTCGATCCCGTTATAGCCCCAAGAGCTATATCGAAGTTGATCTCAAGGGGAGTCAAGAGTCAAGAATGTTTTATTACAAAACTGTCCCACACCAGAACAATTAAATTCTGTCACGAAAGGAACTGCAGATGCTGGTTTACACCGAAGATAGACACAAAAATCTGGAGTAACTCGGCGGGACAGGCAGCATCTCTGGAGAGAAGGAATGGGTGACGTTTCGGGTCGAGACCCTTCTTCAGAAATTCTGTCGTCAATGGATCAGCTCTCATAAACAATCTCTCTCTTACTCACTCCTCTGATTCTCTCTCTTCTCCCTTCCTCTCTCTCTCTTTCTCCCTCTCACTTTCCTTCTCTCTTCCTCACCATCTCTCTCTCTCTCTCTCTCTCTCTCTCTCTCTCTCATTCTCCTCTTGAAACTGAAGACCCCTTTTTCCTCTGGGTCCCCCCCGGGGTGCATGAGCCTAAAGTACTTAGACCGCACCTCCCCAAACTTAGAGAGGTGTGGAATAAGTGACACGTCCGAAATACATGTAGGGCAACTCCGCAGGAGAACCGGTCTCACCCTGGATACCCACGGATCCACCTGTATGTGGACCACCCTCACTGAAACCCCCAGCTCCAACGCTCGGGCCACACCCTCCCGGGTCTTTAGTATCATCTCAACCTTTCCTCTTTTGAGCTCGGAAGAAGTTCATTCAAGGCCTTTGTAATGTCTCCCCTGGACATCATAGGCCCAGTTTGAACTGAGATACCAAAACCGTCCCAATCCAAGTCACCATGAGGCTTATGCTCAGATGGCCTCGTACCCGCCACTGTTGCCACCGCTGCATAGTTCCGGACCTTCGGCCGCGCCCCAGCCATCGCCATCCTGACAGAGGCACAAACCAGCTCCAGGCACCCCAGCAGCTCAGCTCCAAGTTAAGTTCCAGAGACAGTCACAGTCAAAGACAGGCAGCAGAAAGCAGAAACCTCCAGCTGAAGTAGGAAAGTCCCCAAGTTCGTCCACAGCCGAGAGCAGCTTTTGGGAAGCTCTATCCCAGTCTAGCCGGAAGCAAAAGTACCTTCTTCACATTAAGCCAGGCAGCCGCACTGTGCAAAATGACTTTAGGGCAGAAGTAACGGTGCAAAAAAAGACAAAGACACCAAAATCTTCGTACCCTCGATCATCTCCAGGCACTCTTGGCAATCCACCAACGACAACCACACCCTCGACAATGTAGAGAAAACTCAGGAATTTTCGCACTAGTAGAGGAATCCTAGACCAGAGGAAAGTTTCAACAGTCCAACGATGTTAAACTATGAAGCCCCTCTGCCTCTGTTCCTTCTCCAACAGCAAAATCCTTGAAAGGCTGCTTCAATCCTTCTCAACCGCAGAGCTGAGAAGAAAACATGACCTCTCTCTCTCTCTCTCTCTCTCTCTCTCTCTCCCCTTTGTTAAGAAGGGTCCAAACCAACCCTGAGCATGCAATTAGGAGACTAAAGGGCTTGTCCCACTTGGGCGTCACGCAGATGGCGCGCAAAGATTTTGTACGTCCCAAAACCTTGGGGCACCGCGCAAAACCACGCATCACTGCCTACGTCGCCACGCACCATGCACCCTTAATGCGCACCGTGCATGCATCACGTGCGCCTTACGATGTGCGCATCGTGCCGCTTAAATGATGTCGCGTAAATGACACGCAAATGACACCCAAGTGGGACAGGCCCTTAAGGTAACATTCAAGGCACTAGGGTAGTGCTAATGTCTCATGGCGCTAGAGATAGTGGTTCGATCCTGACCTTGGGTACTCTCTGGAGTTGCACATTCTCCCGGTGACCGCGTGGGTTTCATCCGGGTTCCTTCCACATCCCAAAGACGTGCGGGTCTGGAGGATAATTGGTGGTGAATCTACGTAATTCTTCGCCACAGAAGGCTATGGAGGCAAAGACAGTGGATATATTGGGCAGGAGAATGGGGTTAGGAGGGAGAGATAGATCAGCCATGATTGAATGGTGGAGTAGACTTGATGGGCCGAATGGTCTAATTCTACTCCCGTCACATGACCTTATGATCTTATGAACCAGGAGCCTCTGTAAATTTCTCCAGGTGTGTCGGTATTGGATGAGAAAGTGGAATAACAGTACTA
>CM069166.1:6219011-6666511 GCA_035221665.1 Okamejei kenojei
TAGTGGATTTAGGAGAGGGCACCTGTAAATAGTGGATTTAGGGGTGAGCTCCTGTAAATAGTGGATTTAGGGGTGAGCTCCTGTAAATAGTGGATTTAGGGGTGAGCTCCTGTAAATAGTGGATTTAGGAGAGGGCACCTGTAAATAGTGGATTTAGGGGAGGGCACCTATAAATGGTGAAGCAGTCAAGCCCAGAAAAAGGGTCAGCCCAGTAAATGAGGCAAAATAGGAATGTTTTTTGAAATTGATTAAAATTGACACAAACCCTCAGCTTTATAACACATTTTCCTATTGCAGAGTAAAATCAGTCGAACTACCCCGACCCGATCACGTGGAGCAAGTAAGTATTTTGTTGGGGATGACCTTTGATGTCAGGATTAATTTTGACTTTTATACAGGCAGTTTTTATCCCATGACTCGAGTAACGTCACAGCGATGAACAAAATAAAACTGGGCGAAAGATACAAGGGGGGGGGTGGGGGATACTCTGGCTGAGGGCCGGCACAGTGGCGCAGCGGTAGAGTTGCTGCCTCACAGTGTCAGAGACCCGGGTTCGATCCTGACTACGGGTGCTGTCTGTAGCGTGTTTGTATCTTCTCCCTGTGACCGCGTGGGTTTTCCCTGGGTGTTCTGGTTTCCTCCCACATTCCAAAGATGTGCAGGTTTGTAGGTCAATTGGCTTCAGTAAAGATTGTAAATTGTCCCTAATGTGTAGCATAGTAGATATCCTACACACTAGGTACAGGCTGTACTTAGGCTAGTGTTTACAGGTGGTTGCTAGTAGGTGCGGACTCTGTGGGCCGAATGGCCTGTTTCCACACTGTTTCTCTAAAGTAAAGTATCTGATTGTATGATCGTTTAGTTTGGATTGGGTTAGACAAAATGTGTAGGAAAGAACTACAGATGCACCAAAGATAGACACAAAATGCTGGAGTAACTCAGCCGGACAGGCAGCATCTCTCGAGAGAAGGAATGGGTGACGTTTCGGGTTGAGACCCTTCTTCAGGCTGGCTATTGTGTCCATGAGTTGACAAGTTGGATGAAGATGGTAACTGGAATAAAAGTGGACAAATCCCATTACTGACTTAGTCTTTTGTTCCCGCTCCCATTTTTCCGTGACCGTTCCCAGGTCTGCCCAAGACCGAGGTTTGCCAGGAGTATTACGGGGTGCCCCCACCGCCAGTGGCCTTTGGACCAGCCCTGAAGCTGCAACTGGGTGATATCATTGAGCTCACCAAAGCAGAAGTGGATCAACAGTGGTGGGAGGTAAGCGTGGCTTAATCTCTCCTGGATGTTGCCAGGGACATTTTAGTAACCCAGATACCTCGCTAGGAGTCAATCTGGAGACGGCGCTAATGTCGCCTCTACACTAAAGCAGCACGGTGGCGTGGCGGGAGAGTTGCTGCCTTACAGCGCCAGAGACCCGGGTTTGTTCCTGACGGCAGGTGCTGTCTTTGCGGAGTTTGTACGTTCTCCCCGTGATCTGCGTGGGTTTTCTCCGGGATCTTCAGTTTCCCCCCACACTCCAAAGGCGTACAGGTTTGTAGGTTAATTGTCTTCTCTTCTCAGTAAAGCCTCAATGGTGATACTAAAACTACTGAATGCACTTTCTTTCAGGGACGAAGCACATCCACCAATGACATTGGTTGGTTTCCATGCAGCAAAGTAAAACCCTTTGTTTGCGTAAGTAGGAGATTTTTGTTTCTGTGTATTACTGTTGTGGAAATGGCTTTGCTTGGTTCTGAGTCTGTGGAATTCTCTGCCTCAGAGGCAGGTTCTCTGGATACTTTCAAGAGAGAGCTAGATAGGGCTCTTAAAGATAGCGGAGTCAGGGGATATGGGGAGAAGGCAGGAACGGGGTACTGATTGGGGATTGGGGATGATCAGCCATGATCACATTGAATGGCGGTGCTGGCTCGAAGGGCCGAAGGGCCTACTCCTGCACCTGTTGTCTATTGTCAAAGGCCTGCAGGTTCATAGATGCATTGGCCTCTTGTGAAGATGTCCCCATAGTGAGCAGGGAGTAGACGAGAAAGTGGGACAACATCGAACCACTGTGATCAGATGACCATAGATTGGCCTGGACTCAGCCGGCCAAAGGGCCTGTTTCCATGCTGTATTTCCCTAAACAAAGAAAAAAACTTATAATAAAGCAAAGAAAATCAGTAACCTCCTGGATAAAAGTATTAACAAAATGAAAATAGTTTAGTTTAGTTTAGAGATGCAGATGTTTTTTAATGTACTTTATGTTTTGCAGGCACTTGTGAAAGACTATTCCTCCTATTCCTGGTAAGTACATTACATTTTAATTAATGAAACTGTTCTGTGATTGCTATGTTGGTGGTGTGCAATGTTGCACTGGGAAATTGTAGAGAATCGACACTCGTTATAAAATGCAATATAAAATGCATTTATTTATGGAGGACTAGAATATAAGAACAGGGATGTAATGACGAGGATTTATAAGGCACTGGCCAGACTGCCCTTAGTGTACTGTAATGCCCCTGTCCCACTTAGGAAACCTGAACGGAAACCTCTGGAGACTTTGCGCCCCACCCAAGGTTTCCGTGCGGTTCCCGGCGGTTTTTGTCCTCCAGCAAAAACCTTCAACTAGCATCGCAGCCGGCTTCGACCAAAAAATTGCCGATTTTTAAAACGGAAACCACTTTCGACCATTAGGGAGACTGACAAAAACCTCCAGAAAAGTCTCCAGAGGTTTCCGTTCAGGTTTCCTAAGTGGGACAGGGGCATCAGTAGTTCTAGGCACCATATCTGAGGAAGGATGTGCTGGCTCTGGAGAGGGTCCAGAGGAGGTTTACAAGAATGATCCCAGGAATGAGTGGGTTAACATATGATGAGCGTTTGACGGTGCTTGGCCTGCAATCGCTGGAGTTTGGCAGGATGAGGTGGGACCTTATTGAAACGTGCAGAATAGTGAAAGTTGTGGATGTGTAGAGGATGTTTCCACTAGTGGGAGAGTCTAGAATAGATCCAGTGGCCATAGCCTCAGAATTAAAGGTTGGTACCTTTAGAAAGGAGATGAGGAGGAATTTCTTCAGTCAGAGGGTGGTGAATCTGTGGAATTCATTGCCACAAACGGCTGTGGAGGCCAAGTCAATGGATATTTTAAGGGCGGAGATTGATAGATTTTTGATTAGTACGGGTGTCAAGAATTATGAGGAGAAGGCAGAAGAATGGGGTTGAGAGGGAAAGATAGATCAGCCATGATTGAATGGCGGAGTAGACTTGATCCTGCTCCTGTGAATATGAACATATTTATAACTGATTTGCAGCATATATCATAATGGGGGCAGAACAGAGGTTTGTCCACATTAACCCTGTGGTTTCTGTCCTGTAGGTATGCCGGCCCAATGGAACGTGGTCAGGCGGAAACAATGCTGATCGGTCGCTCAGACGGGACCTACCTGGTGCGACAGCGAGTGAAGGATGCCGGAGAATTTGCAATCAGCATCAAGTAATGAACCCCGTTAATCATCATGGAGTCATTTAGTGTAGAGTTGTCAATCTGTGGAATTCTCTGCCACTGAAGGCAGTGGGGGCCAATTCACTGGATGGTTTCAAGAGAGAGTTAAGCCCCTGTCCCACTTTCCCGAGTTACTCACGAACTCTCCCGAGTTTTCCCCTTGACTCGAACTCGGAGAATTACGGTAATAGTCGCTCGTAGGTACTCGGGGCTATTTTTTTAACTCGTGGACATTTTTCAACGTTGAAAAAACGTCCCGACTTACCTGATGCCGCGAGTTCCTACGGCTGGCATTACGAGCCGCTACGAAACATCTACGGACTCCTACGGACTCGCTACCGACATTCCCCGACATTCCCCGAGTTCGAATCAAGGGGGAAAACTCGGGAGAGTTCGTGAGTAACTCGGGAAAGTGGGGCAGGGCCTTTAGATAGAGCTCTGAGGGGTTAACGGAATCAAGGAATTTGGGGAAAAGCAGGAATGGGGTACAGATGTTAAATGATTAACCATGATCATATTGAATGGCGGTGCTGGCCTACTCCTGCACCTATTGTCTATGTTCATAATATAGTTTAGTTTAGAGGTACAGTGTGGAAACAGGCCTTAATTCCATTAGCCCTAAGAGCTATATCTAACTCTCTCTTGACACAAAGTGCTGGAATAACTCAGTGGGTCAGACAGCCCCTCTGGAAAACATGGATTGGTGATGTTTTGGGTTGGGACCCTTCTTCAGACTCTTGCTTTTTGATGAGTGAATGGGGGCCTGAAAGTTATTAAGGTTGTGAGTGCAGTCTCGGATGTAGGTTGGATCGGCTGGGCCACAGAATGCTGGATTAAGTCAGTGGATCAGGCAGCATCTCTGGAGAACATGGATAGATGGCGTTTTGGGTCGGGGTTATTCTATGCCTGAAGGAATAGAAATAGTAAGAGTCTGAAGAAGGGTCTCGACCCGAAACATCACCCATTCCTTCTCTCCAGAGATGCTGCCTGTCCCGCTGAGTTACTCCATCATTATGTGTCTATCTAGAGTTTAAATCGTATTTGAATAACTGGAAGCAATTGAATTAAAGCATGTTTAAAGGTTTCACGTTCAATAAATGCAGCAGATTTTTGGATTGCTAACCTACCCTGACACTTTGTGACAGGTACAATGTTGAAGTGAAACACATCAAGGTGACAACGACAGATTATTTATTCCGTTTAACAGAGAAGAGAGCCTTCAAGTCATTACTGGTGAGTACGAACTTCAATTGGCTGGCGCCAGAGATCATATATAGAGACGTAGAAATAGACAATAGGTGCAGCAGTAGGCCAAAATAATCCCTTCTTCTTCAGAAATCATCTCTGTCCCGCTGCGTTACTCCATCTTTTTGTGTCTATCTTCGGTGTTCACTAGCTTCTGCAGTTCCTTCCGACACATGCTCTTCGAAATAGTGAGTGGGACATTCTTAACGAGAAAGGAGTGGAGGCCTTACCTTAAGGACAGGAGGGTCTTGGTCAACCCCCACTATTAAATAAATAAGGAATAAAAAAACTAGCAACTTTCTTCTTCTTCTCCTTTCGTGTGGCGTGCACAGTCTAAAGTTGTCGGACAACTTGTTTTATTTGATCTTCCGTTTGTGCACGGCGAGTTGTTTGCATTAGTCGAAACAGGGCGGACCACGTGAAGGTTGCAATCTCCCACCCCACTAGCAACTTTAGACTTTAGAGATACAGGCCCACCAAAGCCAATTAACCTACAAATCGGTCTGAAGAAGGGTTTCGGCCCGAAACGTTGCCTATTTCCTTCGCTCCATAGATGCTGCCTCACCCGCTGAGTTTCTCCAGTATTTTTGTCTACCTTCGATTTTCCAGCATCTGCAGTTCACTCTTGAACATTTAACCAACAAATCTGTGTGGGAGTGTGGGAGGAAACCGGAGCACCCGGAGAAAACCCATGTAGGACACAGGGAGAACGTGCAAACTCCGTACAGACAGTTCCCATAGTCAGGATTGAACCAGCCTTAAATCATAGAAACATAGAAACATAAAAATTAGGTGCAGGAGTAGGCCATTCGGCCCTTCGAGCCTGCACCGCCATTCAATATGATCATGGCTGATCATCCAACTCAGTATCCCAAATCAATTCTTTGTTATTAATTGCAGGATTTGGTGGAGTTCTACCAACACAATTCTCTAAAAGAATGCTTTAAAGGGATGGACACAATATTGCAAAATCCTTTCAAGGATCCTGAGAAAAAGATGGTCCCAAAATTATCAGGTGAGTTTCCTGGAGGACGATCAGTTTGAAGCCAATTAACCAACTAAACCTGGACGTCTTTGGAGTGTGGGAGGAAACCGGAGCATTCGGAGAAAACCCGCGTACATGCTCTGTACAAACAGCAACTGTAGTCAGGATCGAACCCGGATCTCTGGAGGTGTGAGGCAGAAACTCTACCGCTTTGCCACCACGCTGCCCTGACCACAGACGTGACCTCTGAAAGGCCATGAACCTCAATGGCAATCATCAATGGTTATTGGCCTGTGAACAAATAATACAGTAGATAATATGTTAATTCTGGTTTTGCCAGGGGCCAGCCTGAAGTGCTACGGGACAGCAAAGGTCCGGTATGACTTCTCAGCGAGAGATCGCACGGAATTGAGCCTGAAGGAAGGAGATGTAGTTAAGATTATTAATAAGAAGGCGTCGCCCGGATGGTGGAAGGGAGAGGTGTATGGAAAGGTCTGTATGAAAAACAGCCACAAACAACCCACCTTGTTGACAAAAGGTGCAGGACTAGGCCATTTGCCCCTTCAAGCCTTTACCACCATTCACTGTGATCATGGTTGATCATCCACACTCTGTACCCCGTTCCTGCCTTCTCCCCATATCCCCTGACTCCGCTATCTTTAAGAGCCCTATCCAACTCTCTCTTGAAAGCATACAGAGAATTGGCCTCCACTGCCTTCTGAGGCAAAAAAATCCACAGATTCACCATCCTCTGCGTGCAAACGTTTTTCCTAATTTTCCAAATTTTCACTGCACATTTTCCCCATTGAGTGTATTCATGTCAATAGAAGCAGGGTGGAGGCCTGCTGTACCATTCAATAAGATCATGGCTGCCCCTTCACCCCAACATCACTTTCCAACATTAATTCCTCTAATCAGGTCAAGTTCAAAAAAACCTTTCATCCAATCAACCTCCCTTCCATTGAAGATAGACACAGAGTGCTGGAGTAACTCAGCGGGACAGGCAGCAACTCTTGAGCGAAGGAAAAGGGGACGTTGGGGGTCGAGACCTGTCTGAAGAAGGGTCTCGACCCGAAACGTCACTTATTCCTTGAGTCCAGAGACACTGCCTGACCCGTTGAGTTACTCCAGCACTCTATGTCTATCTTTGGTGTAAACCAGCATCTGCAGTTCCTTCCAACGCTGCATTCTGGTAAACCTCTTTACACCATCTCCTGCACATCCCTCATGTAACGGGGCGACCAGTACTGCACACAAATGCAACCTAAACATAGTCTTATTATGACTTACTTATTCTCAATGTCCCGACCATTGAAGGCAAGCACACCATATGCTTTCTTCACCACTCTGTCTACTTGTGTTGCAACTCTCAGCGAGTTATAAGGTCATAAGTGATAGGAGTAGAATTAGGCCATTCAGCCCATCAAGTCTACTCCACCATTCAATTATGGCTGAACTATCTTTCCCTCCTAACCCCATTCTCCTGCCTTCTCCCCATTATTATTATTATTAATGTTTAATGTTTTCTGAGTCATTCGTAACTGTCACTGGATGTCATGTTGTTACTTGTGGGTGGAGCACCAAGGCAAATTCCTTGTATGTGAATACTTGGCCAATAAACTTACTTACTTACTGACTTACTTAACCCCTGACACAAGTACTAATCAAGAATCTATCTATCTCTGCCTTAAAAATACCCACTGACTTGGCCTCCACAGCCTGCTGTGGCAAAGAATTCCACAGATTCACCACCCTCTGACTGAAGAAAATTCTCCTCATCTCGTTTCTAAAAAAACGTCCCTTAATTCTAAGATTTTGACCTCTGGTCCTGGACTCTCCCACTAGTTGAAACATCCTCTACACATCCGCTCTATCCAAGCCTTGAGTGATTTGGGTCTTTTGGCGACTTGCGAACTGGGATTTGCGAGTGGCGTTTCAGTAATTCCATCCTCTCTTTCTCTCTCTCTCTGTTTTCAGATCGGCCTATTCCCTGCTAACTATGTAGAAGAGGATTATTCAGACTACTGCTATTGAAGTATCTTGGCCCAATGGTCGGCTATGAAGACATCCTACCTGGACTCAACGATGATGTTACAGCAGGGCAGAGAGACTCCAGAGTATTACAATGCTTCAACAATCCAAAACATATTAGCCCTCTGTCCCCTTGTGTTAAAACAATGAAAATGAGGTTCTGTGATACCCCAGAGCCATGTACATCTATGTAGTCTTGGAGGATAAAAATGTCATTATTCTTTAGATAGATCATTTTGATTTTTCTGTATTTATTAATACAGTATAGAAATGTATGAAATAAATCTTTGCTTCTTTTTATATGCAAGTCAGTGACCCAGGAGGTCGAAGTCTTGGGTAAAAGATAATGATTTGGCTTTTCTGGCAGTGCTGGCTCGAAGGGCCGAATGGCCTACTCCTGCACCTATTGTCTATTGTCTATAACACGTGTGTAACAGGGCAGCATGGTGGTGGAACGGCGGAGTTGCTGCCTCACAGCGCCAGAGACCCGAGTTCGATCCTGACTGCGGGTGCTGTCTGTACGGAGTTTGCACGTTCTCTCTCCCCGTGGCCTGCGTAGGTTTTCTCTGAGATCTTCAGTTTCCTCCCACACTCCAAAGACGTGCAGGTTTGTAGGTTAGTTGGCTTGGTGTGAATGTAAAATTGTCCCTTATATGTATAGGATAGTGTTAAGGGCCTGCCCAACTTTCACGACCTAATTCACGACCTCTGCCGAGTTTGCCCTTGACTCATACTCCGCAGCCCGGTCGTCGCGAGGTCGTAGGTAGGCCGTAGCAGGCCGTGATGCTAGTCGTAGGTACTCGTGGCATCAAGTAGGTCGGGGCGTTTTTTTCTAGCCTGATGAAAAATGTCCACGAGTAAAAAAGGTCGTGAATTAGGCCGTGAAAGTGGGACAGGCCCTTTAGTGTACGGGGATCACTGTTCGGTATGGATTTGGGCAAACATTTTTTGAACCATAGTCACTCTAATGATAGGCTTTAACATACTTATAAGAACTAATGGCACCTGTAGTCTAGAGTCAAGAGTATTTAATTGCCATATGTAGCGACAAAGGAAAAATGAGATTCTTACTCGTAGCAGAATAACAGGCTCGAAAACACACACACACACACATATAAACACAAAATGCTGGAGTAACTCAGCAGGACAGGCAGCATCGCTGGGGAGAAGGAATGGGTGATGTTTCAGGTCGAGACACTTGTTCAGAAGGTTCAGTACGTAACCTATTTCCTTCTCTCCTGATGTCCCGCTGAGTTACTCCAGCATTTTGTGTCTATCTTCGAGGTGTAAACCAGCATCTGCTGTTCCTTCCTACCCACACATAAATATAGTTTAGTTTAGTTTAGAGACACAGTATGGAAACAGGCCCTTCGGAACCCCACCTGCAAATCCTATACACTGGCACTATCCTACACTGGGGACTATTTAGAATTTTACTGAAGCCAAAGAACCTACAAACTCTTTGGAGTGTGGGAGGAAACCGGAGCACCTACTTGCAATCACGTCAACAGTTCTTTAAGTCCACTGCTTTATTTCCAAGTTGCGCCTCTCGGCAGCAGCACGCTGATGCCATCACACGTGGCTGTTTCCACAAGCCGGTCAGCTCTTCTCATGGTCTCCACGTGAGAGCTCCCACATGGTCTTCTGACTTACCTAACATCTGACTTACGCAAGGGTCCTCGGGACTTAAGCCTTACCTAAGTCGGTGAGCATCCGTATACAGACTCACACCTTCAACAAACGCCTGGCGCCTCCAGAGCACAAGAGCATGAGATCCAACGATGGCCTTGTGTAGGTATGCGGACACTTGTTATCTGTGTATGTAACTGCAGAGGTCAGATCTTGTCCTTACCATACAGTCAACACTCATTTTAATGGACCTATTTCCAACGGAGTTCGGTTATAGCGGAACGACCTAACCCCCCCCCCCACCCCGGTCATCACTGCCTCCCCATGAGAAAGTGGGATAGAGAGAACTCGTGTGAACGGGTGATCGATGGTCGGTGAGGATTCGATGGGCCAAAGGGCCTGTTTCCATGCTGCATTTCTAGGCTCTAATATAACGGTTTGACAGAAATTGTACTATAGCAGAATGCCTCTGAAAATTCCGCTCCCACACCCATGGAAATGGCGAAGTCTTGCTTGTTACAAATGTACTGAGTGCACGTTTCCAGATTTATGGATACAGCTGAGTTACTGCCTGAACTTCCCCATTTCCACAAACCTTTGAACCACTGAACACACTCGGCCTTAGTACAAGTCATAATTTACTGGTGATATTAGGGTGGACCTGCATTGAATGAGTCTGACATTGAAATGTCTGGTATGGATCCCTGGACTAACACTGCTACACGCATCTTATGAGATAGTCCTATTTCTGAAGTGATGTAAAGCAGAGTAAATAGGAAAAACCACTTCAACCCTCGAGTTTCTGAAGCAAATTTGCAATTTGTATAAAATAAAATTTGGGAAATTTGAGTTTGAGTTCAGTGTATTGTCATGTGTACGGCGTAAAGCTTCTGTTGCGGGCTAACCAGTCATTGGAAAGACAATACATGATTACAATCGAGCTGTTTACAGTGTGCAGACACATGATAAAGGGAATAATGTGAATAATGAGATTACAAACAGCATAATTAAAGTAAGAAATATTGTTGTCGGAGTAGAGGTGTCAAAGAGTTTAGTTTAGTTTAGAGATACAGCGAGGAACCAGTGCCCTTGGCCCAGAGTCCAAGCTGACCAGTGATCCCCGCGCACTAACACTATCCTACACACACTAGGGACAATTTACACTTACACCAAGCCAATTAACCTACAAACCTGTACGTCTTTGGAGTGTGGGAGGAAACCGAAAATCTCGGAGAAAACCCACGCGGTCACGGGGAGAACGTACAAACTTCAAAGGCAGCACCCGTAGCCGGGATCGAACCCGGGTCTCTGGCGCTGTGAGGCAGCAACTCTACCGCTTTTGTTTGGATTTTATCCGGTGAAATCAGATAATAATACACTTGTGGACACAAGGAACTGCAGATGCAGGTTTACGAAAAAAACAGCAGAAAGTGTTGAAGGATCTCAGCGGGTCAGGCATGATCACATTGAATGGCGGTGCTGGCTCGAAGGGCCGAATGGCCTACCCCTGCACCTATTGTCTATTGTCTATAATCTCTGGAACGCATGGATATGTGACTATCGGGCTGGTATCCATCTTGAGACTGATTGTAGTGGAGGGGAGAAAGCTGGGACAGAGGTGAAATGGGGCATGACTCATCACAGGGTACACAAAAGGCTGGAGAAACTCAGCGGGTGCAGCAGCATCTAAGGAGCGAAGGAGATAGGCGACGTTTCGGGTCGAGACCCTTCTTCAGACTGGTTAGGGATCAGGGAAATGAGAAATATAGACGGTGATGTGGAGAGATAAAGAACAATGAATGAAAGATATCGAATGATAAAGGAAACAGGCCATTGTAAGCCGTTTGTAGTGTGAAAATGAGAAGCTAGTGCGACTAGGGTGGGGGAGGGAGATAGAGATAGAGGGAATGCCAGGGCCCAAGGGCTGAGAGAGAGGTGGGAAGGGGAAGAGACAGCAAGGGTTAACAGAATTGAGAAAATTCTGGACTAATCACAGATGTCCATTAGAGGTCTATTCTGTGAATTACTAGTTTTATACACATTTGCTGCCTTGGACTTTAGAGATACAGCATGAAAACCGGCTTTTTAGCCTACCTAGTCCGCACCAACCATCGATCACCGGTTCACACTAGTTCTTCATTATCGCATTATCTCATCCACTGCCTACACTCCGGGGGCAATTTACAGAGGGCCAATTAACCTACAAACCTGCACGCCTTTGGGATGTGGGAGTAAACCGGAGCGCCTGGAGGGAAACCCACACAGTGACAGGGAGAATGTACCGTAGACACTCCACACAGACAGCACCCGAGGTCAGGATCGAACCAGGGTCATCTGGCGCTGTATGGGTCACCCTGCCACCCATTGTGGGTCAGGCCAGTTCTTTAGACGCAGAGGCTGCCGGGGTGGTACGACAGTGGCATTTATGAGGCTTTTAGATAGGCAAACACAGGGAAACTGAGGGATATGGATTATGTGTAGGCAGAGGATTTGTTTATCTTGGCACTGTGGTCAGTATGGACATTATGGGCCGAAGGGCTGTTCCTGTGCTGTACTGTCATATAGAGTGATACAGTGTGGAGACAGGCCCTTCGGCCCAACCTGCCCACACCGGCCAACATGTCCCAGCTACACTAGGCCTACCTGCCTGCGCTTGGTCCATATCCCTCCAAACCTGTCCAATCCAAGCTACAAGAGACAAGAGACATTTACTTGTCACATGTACCAATTGGTCCAGAGAAATGTGTGGTCACCATACAGCCATACAAATAATAAAAGAACACAACACACGACAGAGTCCAACATAAAACATCCCCCCACAGGAGAATCAAAGTTTCCCACTGTGAGGGAAGGCACCAAGGTCAGTCTCTTCCTCTGATGTTCTTTGATGTTCACCCGTGGTCGGGGCCTCCCGAGCCCTCCGCAGTCCCCACTATGGGCGGCCCGATGCTCAGGCCCCACTCGCCGGATGATGGAACGGGAGAACAACCTCAGCCGCTTGGAGCTCCAAATCGGCCACTTCCTACCGAAGTCCACTGCTCCCGAAGTCCACAGGCCGCGCTGGGCGGAGATTCACGCTGGTGGCCCTCGGCAAAGGGATCCCAGGACTCCGCGATGTCGAAGTCAGCGCTGGAAGCTCTACGAACCGCGGCTCCAGGATGTTGAAGCAGCAGGCCCAACACTCCGGAGCTTCAAACGGCGATCCAGGTAAGGTATCGCCCGCTCCGCGATGTATCCAGAGCTGGGCCGCCGCTGCTGAAGCTCTGGTCCGGTCCCCGGTCTCTGGCAGGAAAGGCCCCGGCAATCCAGTGGGTAGGCCGCAGGGGGGGGGGGGGGGGGGGGGGCGAGAACGCGGCTTGGAGAATAGTCGCATCCTTGCCAGGAAGTGACTGGGAAACGGTTTCCCCCTTACCCTATCCCCCTCTCCCACATAGAAAAATGAAAGAAACCTCCAATACACACTGTTAAAACAGACTAAAATAAAAAAAAGATAGAAAAACAGACAGACTGTAGGCAGAGGCAGCCATCAATGCGGTGCCCCTAGAGGAGTCTGTGTTCTATGTTCTGCCAGATCTGTGTTCTCAAACAGTTAAGGGATTACGGGCTGGCTGATTGTTATTGTAATAATATAATCTTTTCGTTTCCAATTATTGAGATTCTGCAAAGCCTTCCAGCCACTGCATATAGCCCACTGCAAATACCATCACTAATCTCCCAGCTGCCTCATTTAAATGAAGTCTGTCCCTGTGTTACTCTGCAAATAACCATCATGCTGCACTCTACTCACCCCCAGGGACCCCAGATGCATAATAATAATTCTTGTATTGATGATTTTGCTCCAAGAGTGCCTCGTGTGCTGAGCAAGCACACTGTGTCTCCGTAGTCATCAGCGCCGTCCCCGAGATCGATCGTTACTCGGGAGTTAGAAGCCAGAGATGAATTAATCCTTCCTGAATCAGAAGGGATCTTTGAACATAGAGACACTAAAAACTGCATATGCTAGTTTACACCAAAAAAAACACACATTCACACACCAACACGCACACGCACACACACCAACACACACACACACAACACACACACACACACACACACACACACACCGACACACACACGCACGCACACACACACAGCAACAAACACACCAACACACGCACGCACACACAGACACATGCATACACCAACACACACGCACACACACCAACACACACACCAACACACACACCAACACACACACGCACACACACACACACAACACACACACACACACACACACACGCACACGCACACACACACACACACGCGCGCACACACACCAACATACACACACACACACACGCACACACCAACACACACACACACGCACACACACCAACACACACACACACGCACACACACCAACACACACACACGCACACACACGCACACACACACACAACACACACAACACACACACGCACACACACGCACCAACACACACCAACACACATGCACTGGAGTAACTCAGAGTACTGGAGTCTGAAGAAGGGTCTCAACCCAAAAAGTCACCCATTCCTTCTCTCCAGAGATGCTGCCTGTCCCGCTGAGTTACTCCAGCTTTTTGTGTCTATCTGGAGTAACTGGCATCTCACAGGGGCTGTGCCACAGCGGTAGAGTTGCTGTCTTACAGTGCCAGAGACTCGGGTTTGATCCTAACTACCGATGCTGTCTGTGTGGAGTTTGTACGTTCTCCCCTTGACTGCGTGGGTTTTCTCTGGGTGATCCGTTTCCTCTCACACAACAAGGTTGATATGGAAATGGGAATTGACTTGGCTAGCAACCAGGGATTTCATTTGACCCTGGTGGAACTAGTGCGAGTGGTAATCTAGTCTTGAAAATATAGCCTCAGGTCAGTGGATGTAGATTTGTCTAAACGTCACAAAAGCGAAACAACAGAGGGGAAAAGAAGATGACCATGGGAAGTGGGACTAATGGGATAGTCCCACCCCTGTGGTAAGGGCACCACGGTGGCTCAGCGGTAGAGTTGCTGCCTTACAGCGCCGGGTTCGATCCCCACCACGGGTGCTGTCTGTATGGAGTTTGTACGTTCTCCCCGTGACCAGTGCGGCTTTTGTCCAGGATCTCCGGTTTCCTCCCACACTCCAAAGATGCACAGGTTTGTAGGTTAATTTCCTTCAATAAAAAGATTGTAAATTGGCCCTCGTGTGTAGGATGGTGTTAATGTGCGGGGGTCGCTGGTCGGCGCGGACTTGCCGGGCCGAAGGCCTATTTCCATACTATCTCGAATAAATTCAATTAAATGAATGGGCTGAATGGCCTCTTTCTGTACTGTGTGATTCTCTAATAGAGCTCCCCACCACATTGAGATTTCACATTTGAGGATAGAAAAGCATGAATGTAATGGACAAAACATTAGAATCCAATCTCTGAACTGTATGTACATTGTGAATTTGTTAACATCTTCAAATTAAAAAAATGACTTTGCGACAATTTTATTACGGGTTCTAAAGTATCTATGCACCATATTAAGAAAAAGGAACTTAATTCATTTTTGCCAGCAAGTATTAATTCACTTTCAAATCCATTTTGAATGCATAGTGATATTAGGTCTGGTGAATGCAATTAAATTGAACTCATAAATCAAACCGAGTTTTGCTAAATTCTGAATATTCCAGGATTGCTTTACTCATCCTTGCTATCCCTTAATTAAAGTTATTGTAATGTAATGAAGCTGGTGAATTTAACGGTTTGGGTTAGCAACAGATTTATATGGTAAATGTTGGGAGCTATGCACGGGAAAGAAATGCACCTCAAATCCAAAAGTCATGATAGTGCAAAACACAAAATGCTAGCGTAACTCAGCGGGACAGGCAGCATCTGGGGAGGACATGGTTAGGCGACATTTTGGGTCGGGACCTTTCTTCAGTTGGTTGTAGTAGTGGGAAGAAAGCAGGAAAAGAGGTGGGAATGGGACAAAACTTGGCGAATGATAGGTGGATACGGGTGAGGGGGTTCCTAATTTGAGGAAGGACATTCTTGCTATTGAGGGAGTGGAGCGTAGGTTTACAAGATTAATTCCTGGGATGGCGGGACTGCGGAGAGAATGGAGCGGCTGGGCTTGTACAGTCTGGAGTTTAGAAGGATGAGAGGGGATCTTATTGAAACATATACGATTGTTAAGGGTTTGGACACGCTAGAGGCAGGAAACGTGTTCCCGATGTTGGGGGAGTCCAGAACCAGGGGCCACAGTTTAAGAATAAGGAGTAAACCATTTAGAACGAAGACGAGGAAACACTTTTTCTCACAGAGAGTGGTGAGTCTGTGGAATTCTCTGCCTCAGAGGGCGGTGGAGGCAGGTTCTCTGGATACTTTCAAGAGAGAGCTAGATAGGGCTCTGAAAGATAGCGGAGTCAGGGGGTATGGGGAGAAGGCAGGAACGGGGTACTGATTGGGGATGATTAGCCTTGATCACATTGAAGGGCCGAATGGCCTACTCCTGCACCTATTGTCTATTGACTAGTGAGATTGAGGTGGACCTGTCAAGAGCATAGAGGGACCCGCGCTGCCAAGAGTGAGGAGGGCCGCCAAAATCGAAGGGGGCTATCCTACACACACTGGGGACATTTTACAATTTCACCAAGCTAATAAACCTACAGACCTGAACTTCTTTGGAGTGTGGGAGCACCCAGAGAAAACCCACGCAGGTTAGGGATAAGGGAAAGAAGTGATAAATAGACGATGTGATGTGGAGAAATAAAGAACAATGAATGAAAGATATGCAAAAAAGTAATGTTGATAAAGTAAACAGGCCATTCTTAGCAGGTAGACAAAAATGCTGGAGAAACTCAGCGGGTGAGGCAGCATCTATGGAGCAAAGGAAATAGGCAACGTTTTTTGGGTCGGGACCATTCTTCAGACAACGGTTTGTTGGGTGAAATCGAGAAACTAGTGCGACTTGGGTGGGGGAGGGATAGAGAGAGAATGCCGATACTACCTGAAGTTAGAGAAATCAACATTCATACCATTGGGCTGTAATCTCTGGAGCTGAGGCAGCAACTCCACTAGCTGCATCGCGGTTCAGAATAATTCAATGCAAATACTTCTCACGGAGAAACTGTGATTTATTATTCACATTCTGTAACAAGTAGCTTAATCTTTTTTCTTTTAATTGGTCTGTTACTTGATTTACGAGGGAAAATGTTCTAGGAAAATAATTCATTAGGCAAAAATGTCTTAAATTGGAAAGACTGGGTAAGATTCATTATAGGTATACAACGCTCCAAATTGCATAACAGGGCATTATTTATTATACAAGAAAGAGCTTTGTTAATCAAAGTATCTACTCCAGTCAACAACTTCATTGTGAACATTTCCAGTTTGATCATTCATAGACCTAGGAGTAATTTTGGTATCGCTACTATCTAATAGCTTGATGACTGGGTTTTGATTGTGATCTTGGTGCTGTCTTGTCATCTGTGTTTAGTTTCGTTTAGAAATACAGCGCAGAAAACAGGCCCTTCGGTTCACCGAATCCACGACGACCAGCGATCCCCACACTATCCTACACACATGAGGGACAATTTACACATGCACCAAGCCAATTAACCTACAAACCTGTACGTCTTTGGAGTGTGGGAGGAAACCGAAGATTTCGGAGAAAACCCACGCAGGTCACGGGGAGAACGTGCAAACTCCGTACAGACAGCACCCGTAGTCGGTATGGAACCCGGGTCTCCGGCGCAGTAAGGCGGTGACTCTGCCGCTGCGCCACCTTGCAGCCCATATCTGCGTGCTCTCAAAGACAAAAATGCCTTCAGAAACTCAGCGGGTGCGGCAGCATCGATGGAGCGAAGGAAATAGGCAACGCTTCGGGCCGAAACCCTTCTTCAGACTGAAGTTTCGGGTCGAGACCATTCTACAGACAGCGGTTTGTTGGGTGAAAACGAGAAGCTAGTGCGACTTGCACCCGCTGTGTTTCTCCAGCATTTTTGTCTACCTTCTATTTTCCAGCATTTGCAGTTCCTTCTTGAACAAGTCTCAAAGACATACTGGTTGGTAAGTCAATTGGATGCTAAATGTCCCCTCAAACATGGAACAAAGGGGACTTGACGGGCTAGAGAATAGGCCGAGGTTTATTATTGTCATGTGTACCAAGGCTCAGTGAAATGTGTTATTTTGCATGCTATCCAATCAAATCAGATATTATATATAAACACAATCAACCCAAACTTGCGTGCAATAGGTAGAGCAGATACAAAGTGCAGAATATAGTTCAACTATTCTAGGAGCAGAATTAGGACATTTGGCCTATTAAGTCTACGCTGCCATTCAATCATGGCTGATCTATCTTTCCCTCTCAACCCCATTCTCCTACCTTCTCCCCATAACCCCTGCCTCCCGTACTAATCAAGAATCTGTCGATCTCCGCCTTAAACATTGACTTGGCCGCCAAGTCCTTAGTCCTAGTTCTTGGCTTTGAAGGGCATCAATTCCATAGACAAAGGGTTCAATGTCCACAATAGGGGTGGAGGTGAATCAGACTGGTGCCTGACTTGTGGAAGGACCATTTGGAAGCCTGATGACAGAGGGGGTAAAAGCTGTTCCTGGTTCCAGCGGTGTGTGTTTTCAAGCCTCGGTATCCTCCGCCTGGTGAAGGAACGGCCAGATTTTGTAAAAAAGTCCAGAAAATAAGTGGGGCAATGTGATGGCTTGCGTGAATAAGATGATCACCTCCTACATCGTTAGAACTATGAAAACGGCGCACAAGTTAGATCTCAAATCAAAAGATAAAGATGAGTATCGAGGACAATACGTCGCAAGAAAGAGGGGAAAGAAAGACACTGGGTGGCTATCTCTCAGGGTATGTGAAAAGCAATGAAGTGAGACATAGCAGAAAGATTAGATCGAAACCCTCATGCTAGGGAATTGGGAAATAAGAGTAGATTTAAGTCCGTGAAAGACAATCAGTTAGAGGAATCAGATGACAAGTGTTTTAGAGGAGATGTTAAAGTAAGATTCAAGGAAAACCATCAAATTGCATTCTAATAAATCAGAGTATCACAGATGAATCAATATTAAATTCCATTTCATATCAACTTCTGTAGCTGCGTCCTGGAACTTAAGAAACATAAATTCACCTGCAGAAAATTTATCTATGGCTCTGTAATAAAATAGCCCGAGATAATTGAATTCGCTGGCTCGTTTTTCATTCTTTTCAGTCAAAACTGGTTTCTATTTTAATACAAGGTTGTGCATTGGTGGCTTTTTGCATCTTGGCTAATAACAACCAATTTTCAAATTGAAAATACAGGTTATGGAGCTAATGTATTAGCCTTTAAAGTAAGGTTAAAAGTAAATGTACTTTGAGAGGGAGGCACAAGGAACTGCAGATGCTGGAATCTTGAGTAAAACACAAAGCACTGGAGGAACTCAACAGGTCTGGCAGCAGATGTACTGCAGCAAATAAGAATGTCATTGTTCTATCTGGGACATATGACAATAAAACACTCTTGACTCTTAACTCAATCTCATTCCAGAGAACATAGATAAAAATGCTGGAGAATCTCAGAGGGTGAGCCAGAATCTATGGAGCGAAGGAAATAGGCAAAGTTTCGGGTCGAGACCCTTCTTCAGACTGATGTGAGGGTGGGGGGGGGGGGAGGGGGGGCAGAAAGAAGAAAGGAAGAGGTGGAGACAGTGGGCGGAGGGAGAGCTGAGAAGGGGAGGAGAAAGCAGGGACTACCTGAAATTAGAGAAGTCATGTTCATACCACTGGGGTGCAAACTGCCCAAGCGAATATTTAAATGGTGGCCGATTAGGAAAAGGGGAGATGCAGCGAGACCTGGGTGTCATGGTACACCAGTCATTGAAAGTAGGCATGCAGGTGCAGCAGGCAGTGAAAAAAGCGAATGGTATGTTAGCTTTCATAGCAAAAGGATTTGAGTACAGGAGCAGGGAGGTTCTACTTCAGTTGTACAGGGTCTTGGTGAGACCACACCTGGAGTATTGCGTGCAGTTTTGGTCTCCAAATCTGAGGAAGGACATTATTGCCATAGAGGGAGTGCAGAGAAGGTTCACCAGACTGATTCCTGGGATGTCAGGACTGTCTTATGAAGAAAGACTGGATAGACTCGGTTTATACTCTCTGGAATTTAGGAGATTAAGAGGGGATCTTATAGAAACTTACAAAATTCTTAAGGGGTTGGACAGGCTAGATGCAGGAAGATTGTTCCCGATGTTGGGGAAGTCCAGGACAAGGGGTCACAGCTTAAGGATAAGGGGGAAATCCTTTAAGACCGAGATGAGAAAGACTTTCTTCACACAGAGAGTGGTGAGTCTCTGGAACTCTCTGCCACAGAGGGTAGTTGAGGCCAGTTCATTGGCTATATTTAAGAGTGAGTTGGATGTGGCCCTTGTGGCTAAGGGGATCAGAGGGTATGGAGAGAAGGCAGGTACGGGATACTGAGTTGGATGATCAGCCATGATCATATTGAATGGCAGTGCAGGCTCGAAGGGCTGAATGGCCTACTCCTGCACCTAATTTCTATGTTTCTATGAAATATGAGGTGCTGCTCCTCCAATTTACGGTGGTCCTCACTCTGGCCATGGAGGAGGCCCAGGCCAGAAAGGTCGGATTCGGAATGAACTTCTGCCACACCTGGAAAGACTGCTTGGGTCCTTGAATGGAGTCGGGGGGGGGGGGAGGTAAAGTGGCAAGTGTAGCATTTCCTGCGGTTGCAAGGGAAAGTACCCGGGGAGGGGGTGGTTTGGGTGGGAAGGGACAAACAGGCCAGGGAGTTATGGAGGGAGCGGTCTCTGCAGAAAGCAGACAGGGGAGGAGATGGGAAGATGTGGCCGGTGGTGGGATCCCGCTGGAGGCGGCGAAAATGTCGGAGGATTATTTGTTTTATGTGATGGCAGGTAGGGTGGAAGGTGAGGACAAGGGGGACTCTGCCCTTGTTACGAGTGGGGGGGGGGGGGAGATGGGGAGCGAGAGCAGAGTTACGGGATATAGAAGAGACCCTGGTGAGAGCCTCCATGGAGATAGTGAGGTCTCGAAATGGTAGGGAAATGTCGGAAATGGTCCAGGTGTAGTTGAATGCCGGATGGAAGTTAGTGGTGAAATGGATGAATTCAGTGAGTTGTGTGCGGGTGCAGGAGGTAGCACCAATGCAGGCGTCGATGTAGCGGAGGTAGAGTTTGGGGTTAGGGCCCTGATACGCCTCGAACAAAGCATGTTCGACGTACCCTACAAAGAGGCAGGCATAGCTAGGGCCCATGCGCGTGCCCATAGCTACGCCTTGTATTTGGAGGAAATGGGAGGAGTCAATCGAAAAGTTGTTAAGGTTAAGGACCAGTTCCGCTAGGCGGAGGAGAGTATCAGTGGATGGGGATTGATTGGTTCTCCGGTGGAGGAAGAAACTGAGGGCTTTGAGACCCTCCTGGTGGGGGATGGAGGTGTAGAGTGACTGGACATCCATGGTGAAGATGAGGGAATGGGGGCGTAGAAAATGGAAGTCCTGGAGTAGACGAAGAGCGTGTGAGGTGGCTTGAACATAGGTAGGGAGGGATTTAACTAGGGATAGGATGGAGTCGATGTATGTGGAAATAAGTTCGGATGGACACGAACAGGCAGAAACAATTGGTCTGCCAGGACAGTCAGGTTTGTGGATTTTGGGGAGAAGGTAAAATCGGGCCGTGCGGGGCAGGGGAACGATGAGGTTGGAGGCTTTGGGAGGGCAGGGAGCCGGAAGTGATGAAGTCAGTGATAGTGCTAGAGATAGTGGCCTGGCGCTCGTCTGTGGGGTCATGGTCCAAGGATAAGTAGGAAGTGACTGAGAATTGACTGAGAATTGGCCTCAGCCTTGTAGAGATCAGCGTGCCAGACTATCACAGCACCTCCCTTGTCGGCAGGTTTGATCACCCAGTCTGGGTTGTTGCAGTGAGTCGATGGCTGTACGTTCAGGGGGGGGGGGAGAGGTTAGAGTGAGAAAGGGGAGTGGAGAAGTTGAGGCGGTTGATGTCCCGCTGGCAGTTTAAAATAAAAAAGGTCTGAAGCCGGTAGAGGGCTATGAGGGGGGACTTAACCACTTAACCAATCCAGAGAACAATAGCTTTCTGATAATATGCACTTGCACCGTTAGCCAGTTAACTGGTCAATTAACTTGTACCTGCAGAAGGCGTGGGGGAAAAATACTGAATGAAGCACCTACTTTGTTAAATCAAACACAGAAGAATCTATATTTTGCTAATTAAAACAAAATTATGAAGGAGAGTTTCAATCTCCACAAATTCTTCCTTTCATTCAGCAACCGTTGGGAACTCTAGCAAATGTAAAGTAATAGAAACAGTAGCAAATGCACGACTCAGTTTGGCAGGAAGCTCAAGGCAATATCTAGTCAAAAATATGTGCGCTGAATGAAACAATTTATAGTCAGGGTGGGAGGAAAAAAAGATAGGGATTCAATCGCACGCATTAGCCACTTTATTTGCTAATAAACATTGGAAATTTGTATCAGAAATCAAAAGTTAAACTTGTTTTACAGTACAAAGAACACTCTTAAACAAAGGTTATAGGTACGGTGCAGAAATGCACAAAGGAAATGTTCATTTTGAAGCCGCAAGCTTGTTTCTCCATGAGTTGTTGGTCAATTGTGGCAGATTTCACAGGCTGCAATACACTTCACTGGTAATAAAGTTCCAAGTTCATTCCATCGTGGATCTCATCTGAAGGTAATTTTGGTCAAGGCTATTACACACAGGGCGGCACGGTGGCACAGCGGTAGAGTTGCAGCGCAGGGGACGCGGGCTCGATCCCGACTACGGGTGCCGTCTGTACAGAGTTTGTACGTTCTTCCCCGTGACCGAGTGGGTTTTCTCCGAGATCTTCGGTTTCCTCCCACACTCCAAAGACGTGCAGGTATGTAGGTTAATTGGCTTGGTGTAAGTGTAAATTGTCCCTAGTGTGTGTAGGATAGTGTTAATGTGTGCGGGGATCGCTGGTCAGCGAGGACCCGGTGGGCCGAAGTGCCTATTTCTGCACTGTATCCCTAAACTAAACACACACACACACAATACAGAACAATCAATACAACCATGCATAGCAGAGAACTGTTTCTTTCCAATGATTTTTTTTTTAAACTGCAAATCATGACAATGGACTTAATTTAAAATAATTCCAAATCTTAAGAGATAGGTTTTTTTGTTGTTGAAAATAAATCACTAATTCTTGGACGGGAGAACACAATTGAAATGGGAACAAGTGAATTTTCAGAAAGTGTTGATAAAACTTTGAACTAAAGAAAGAAAGAAGTGGTAAAACTATGTCACTAGTTGCTTCTCTCAAGATGAATAATGAAAAATTTGTGGCAATTTCCAGGTCATTGAGAAAATGTGTCTACGTACTTAAGGGCATTTGTTTGAATTGGTTACCAAATTCCCAGGTAATGGCGGGCAGCACAGTGGCGCAGTGCTGTACATTTTGCTTTGGCCGCAAGACTGTTCTTTGGAAATTAGGTCTAGATGTTATGAGCCATGTACTAAAATTGACACCGTTCATCTCAACCACCACCCCCCACCCCCACTCCCCTCGCCACCCCCCCCCCCTCCCCTGCCTCCAGCTAACTCAGAGTCTGAAATAGTTTAAATCATAAGCGTAAATTCATAACAGCAAAGGATACAATCCTCCAACTGAACGTGATTCTTGAAAATGGTGTACCTAAAATTGGAAAAGTTAAAGTTAGGACAAGGGATTGAAATACATTTTTTTTTAAATATGATTCTTCAACCAATCCAGGATTACACTTTTATTTCAACTTCAGCTAAAGGGCTGGAGAATTTTGAGTTTTGTTTTGGAAGCAGAGTAGAAAGAAACACAGAATATTTTAGAGAGGTTAAAACAATTCCAGTTCAGGAACAAAAAGCCAAATAGGAGAACAAACCATTTTTTCAAGACGAGCTTGTCCCATTTAGTCCCAGTCTGTGCAGCTATTAACTTCTTCAGATCTTTAATGGTATCATCAGGGCTGGAAAAATGAAACATTAAGGAACAAAAACACATTGATCTGTGTGACATTCTACCTAGTACCCCGTGTAAGTGGTCACTTTTTGCTTCCCAACGTAAACTGATTAAATCCGTCTAATTCAGCAATTTTCTGCAAAATATCAGTCCCCAGTACAATTCTATCATTTTATTTTCTTACAAATCAGTGCCGACTCAAAATGAAATTGATTTATTGCCAACTGGTGACAAATACAATGGACTATTCATACAATCATCGGTTTTTGATTAGGACACCGTGGACACATTTCTTGGCTGTAGTTGACCGTTGGGACTGGAGCTTGATCATAATCAGAGCAGTTAAGCGGTATATCAGCTGCTTAAATGACTGCTCATCTCTCAAAAAGGGTCTCTTATTCCCCAAAATGAAAATCATGCTCAACAACCTCGTCCTCACAAATGGAAGGTGGACTCCAATGCGCTCCCACCAGGATTGATACTTTATTATCATATGTGACGTATCACAGTAACATTCTTTGTTTTACATTCCATACATAAGGTATGCAAAGAGTCGCCACCTATGGAGCGCCGACAAAGTTAAAATCCAAACCCGTCCTGTTTTAGATTCTTTTTTTTTGTAAAATATTTTTATTAGAAGTAAATACATATTAAGAAGAAATAATATAACCATATAACATATAACAATTACAGCACGGAAACAGGCCCTCTCGGCCTTTCCAGTCCGTGCCGATCATTTGTTTTCCCCTTGTCCCATCTACCTGCACTCAGACCATAACCCTCCATTCCCTTCCCCTCCATATACCTATACCATATAAAATCGAAAAAAAAAGAAAACATATTATTCGTTACATACATTCTTAATATTTTTAAATTTTCCAGTCATTCTTATTTATACTTCTATATTTTTTTATTATTTTATAACAGTAGGAAGTAAAGAGAAATAATAAAAAGAAATAAGATAGAAATAAAAAATCGATAAAATGAGTGGAGTATTAAGCAAAATATTCTTCATTGGAGATATATTCGTGGTCTATTGTATATAATTCTTCATCTATTCCTTCATTCAGGCTTCTGTTTTAGTTTCTAAGTTAAAGTGTTCATTAGAGTCCCCAATGGCCCCCCCTTTGTTCTGGGCAAACCCCCCAAGCCAGATCCCTCTTTGTTGTCGAAGCCCCCACGCTGTGGGCCTCTTTGATGTCGACGCCCCCCCCCCCCCGGTCCCTCTCTCTTCCCGGCGGCCCCCGCCACAGGGTCCCTCCTTGCTCCTGGTGGCGTCCCCTCATCCGTCCTCCGGCACCCATCGCTGGCCCATCCAAACTCACGCCACCCACACGCATACCCCAAAACTGAAGCGACCCTTGCCAAACTCACACTCCACCACAACTGGGGAACTGGCACATTCTCAGTGTATATTCACTGCACACTTCAGTGTGGCAGGCCATAGAATTCTCCTCAAAAAGATATTCATTGCGTTCCTAGTATTCCCAGCAACCTTCTCACCTCACCAACCTCCATTTACCTCTCTATCTTTGTGGCATAGTCAATAATATACTTCTCTTCGGTCTTTATTGTTTTGTTTGCAACTTTCCCTTTAAACATTTGCTTCATCCACTGGTAGAAAACTGAAATAAACCCTTTGCTCTAAACATTATACATTTCTTTCTTCTTTGACACTTTAAGACCTCCCTTAACATCTCTATCGTTGACGGTGCCCCGAATGCTCGAAGAGCAGGCATGAGAATTCAATATTTTTTGCTCAGTTCCACACCTGTACTAATATGATAATAATTCAAGCTGCAGATACTGGCTTACCATGGATGCTCAGGTTTAGTCAGTGAAGGGTAAATTACATTAAAATGCAAAAACATGAAGATGCTTAACACATTTAAACATAAATGTTTAAGAAACATTTGGACAGCTACATGGCTACGATGGGTTTAGAGGGATATAGGCCAAATGTACGCAGGTGGGAGTAGTGTAGAAGTGCAAGTGTGGGCAAGTTGGGCCGAAGGGCCTGTTTCCACATTGTATGATCCTATGACTAAAGAAAAGCCTTTTATAGCTCAGCACAAGAAACTAAAACAGGATTTTAAAAAATACACGAAGTGTGAATAAAAAGCAAAATCGCCTTTGAGCAACAAGTTACCAGGTTTAGGCTGCAATATCCGTAAGCTTTACTAACACTCCAATAACTTTGTCCAATACATTTTATTCATGTAGACACAAGAAACTACAGATGTGTTGGAAGGAACTGCAGATGCTGGTTTAAACTCAAGATAGACACAGAATGCTGGAGTAACTCAGCGGGACAGGCAGCATCTCTGGAGAGAAGGAATGGGTGACGTTGTGGGTTGAGACCCTTCTTCAGGCTAGTCAGGGGAGAGGGAAAGGAGAGTACTACAGATGATGGGTTATAGAAAAAGGACACAAAGTACTGGTGCAACACAGTGGGTCAGCCTAACCCATTGAGTTACTCGATCATGTAGATACAGTGGTACTCATTATGTCTCTGGATGCAGAGGCATAACTAATAGGGCAAACAAGGACCAATAAGGATGCACATTCAACAACTATCAAACAATCAACATCCTATTTCAAAAGGACACAGCATTTACCACCCATCTTTAAAAGGATACTTGCACTTCACACGAACCTTCTTCCCCAAACGGTCGTTGCAAATGATCTCAATCATATTAAGAATTCCTGGAAAGATGAGGAATGGAAGTTTAAAAAGAAAACAAAGCCACCTGTTGAAACATATCCTGAATCAAAATAGTAATTTTCCAAAGTAATTAATTCCATGATTTGGTTATTTTGACCGTCACCATCTCCATAACCAGTATTCTCATGGAATTTATCAATGGTGACTGAAGAAGGATCTCGACCCAAAATGTCACTCATCCATCTTCCCCAGAGATGCATCCTGACCTGCTGTGTCCTTTAGTGTATTTACAAATGAATTGATTTAATCAAGTTATTGTCTGCTGTTCAATTCAATTATAAGCAAAATGTGCGTGGATATTCTTCTTGAAGTTACCTTAGTTTAACATTAACTTACAGGCTAAAGAATTAAGCTAACATCAAGATAACCATGGATCTTGGGTTACATCAACATCGAATTACACTATTCAGATCACTGCTGGCCCTTTACTAGATTTCACCAATTGAATCCATTCCTCTCCCCTCTTCAGCCATGTTTAATTTAGATTAAATTATCATAGATGCTGCCTCATCCGCTGAGTTTCTCCAGCATTTTTGTCTACCTTCGATTTTTCCAGCATCACCAGCTCTTTCTTAAACATATTAAAAATTGTGATTGGTGATCAACAATATTAAAAATTATGATTGGTGATATTATAATACTATTATTTATACTGATACAGTAAAGGATTACACTGGAGAGGGTGCGGAGATGACCCACCAGAAAAGTGCCTGCGACATTATAGAATAGTACAGCACCTAACCAGCCTTTCAGCCCATGATGTTTGTGTCGAACAGGATGCCAAATTAAACTGATCTCATCTGCCTGTACATATCCCTCTATTCCCTGCACTTCCATGTGCCTATCTAAAGTCCATTTAAACGATGTTTCAGTTACAAGTAGAAGCTGGGTAGGCTGACTTTGTTTTACTTGGTGTGTAGGAAGGAACTGCAGATGCTGGCTTAAACCGAAGATAGACACAAAATACTGGAGTGACTCAGCGGGTCAGGCAACATCTTTTTTAGTTTTTAGAGATACAGCTCAAAAACAGGCCCTCTCACCAACCGAGCCCGCACCGACCAGCGATCCCCGCACATTAACACTATCCTAGACACACACACACTAGGGACAATTTACACTTATACCAAACCAATTAACCTACAAACCTGTACGTCTTTGGAGTGTGGGAGGAAACCGAAGATCTCAGAGAAAACCCACGCGGTCACGGGGAGAACGTACAAACTCCGTACAGACAGCACCCGTAGTCGGGATCGAACACGGGTCTCCGGTGCTGCAAGCGCTGTAAGGCAGCAACTCTACCGCTGCGCCACCGTGCCGCCCATCTCTGAAGAAAAGGAATGGTCGAGACCCTTAGGAAGAGAGGGGAGGTTCTTCCCTCTACAACACTAATGATAATAATAACTACAACACTAATAATAACAAAGCAAAAATAACTACAGCACTCATAATACCTACAACAGTAATAATTAACAATAGTAAGAATAACTACAACACTAACAATAACAGTAGTAAGATAGCAATACCTTCAACACTAATAACTACAACAGCATTAATAACACTGATAATTACTACATCACTAATAATAACTACAACACTAACAATAACAATGGTAAGAATAAATACAACACAAAACTAAAAATAATAACAGTAACATAGTAATACCTACAATATTAATTTACAATATTAACTTACAAAATTCTTAAGGGGTTGGACAGGCTAGATGCAGGAAGATTGTTCCCGATGTTGGGGAAGTCCAGGACAAGGGGTCACAGCTTAAGGATAAGGGGGAAATCCTTTAAGACCGAGATGAGAAAGACTTTTTTCACACAGAGGGTGGCGAGTCTCTGGAACTCTCTGCCACAGAAGGTAGTTGAGGCCAGTTCGTTGGCCATATTTAAGAAGGAGTTAGATGTGGCCCTTGTGGTTAAAGGGATCAGGGGGTATGGAGAGAAGGCAGGTACAGGATACTGAGTTGGATGATCAGCCATGATCATATTGAATGGCGGTGCAGGCTCGAAGGGCCGAATGGCCTACTCCTGCACCTATTGTCTATGTTTCTATGTTTCTATTAATAATAACTACAACACTAATAAAAACGACAACATTAATAACTACAACGTTAATAATAACTACAATGTTAATAATAATAATAATAATAACAACATAAGTTCAACATTAATAACTACAAAGTTAACAATAATAATAACTACAACGTTAATAACTACAATGTTAATAATAATAATAACTATAAAGTTTATAACTACAATGTTAATAATAATAATAACTACAACGTTAATAACTACAATGTTAATAATAACAATAATAATAACTACAACGTTAATAACTACAATGTTAATAATAATAACTACAACATTAATAACTACAATGTTAATAACAATAATAATAACTACAATGTTAATAACAATAATAACAACTACAACGTTAATAACTACAATGTTAATAATAACGATAATAATAACTACATTGTTAATAACTACAATGTTAATAACAATAATAATAACTACATTGTTAATAACTACAATGTTAATAACAATAATAACAACTACAACGTTAATAACTACAATGTTAATAATAACAATAATAATAACTACAATGTTAATAACTACAATGTTAATAATAACAATAATAATAACTACATTGTTAATAACTACATCGTTAATAACTACAATGTTAATAACAATAATAATAACTACAATGTTAATAACTACAATGTTAATGATATTAATAAGTACAACGTTAATAATAACTACAATGTTAATAATAATAATAACTACAACGTTAATAACTACAATGTTAATAATAACAATAATAATAACTACAATGTTAATAACTACAATGTTAATAATACAACGTTAATAATAACAATAATAATAACTACAATGTTAATAACAATAATAATAACTACAACGTTAATAACTACAATGTTAATGATATTAATAAGTACAACGTTAATAATAACTACAATGTTAATAATAATAATAACTACAACGTTAATAACTACAATGTTAATGATATTAATAAGTACAACGTTAATAATAACTACAATGTTAATAATAATAATAACTACAATGTTAATAACTACAACGTTAATAATAACAATAATAATAACTACAATGTTAATAACAATTATAATAACTACAACGTTAATAACTACAATGTTAATGATATTAATAAGTACAACGTTAATAATAACTACAATGTTAATAATAATAACTACAACGTTAATAACTACAATGTTAATAATAATAATAACTACAACGTTAATAATAACTACAATGTTAATAATAATAATAATAATAAGTACAACACTAATAAGTCCACCACCAACAATAATGATCCAGGGCAATGCGGACGGATCGCTGCAGCCTGGCTGGGCCCACACACCGCCTGCGCCAGCAATGAGAGGAATACAGCCACTAACGCCATGAAAATGTAAAAAAAGTAAAGCTTAACCCCTAACGCGACAGATATTGTGTGTTTGAGGCGACTAATCCCGCAGCAAAGCATCGCTTACCGGCCTCGCCGCTGCACTACTACCACTCAGGCTCCACTTCCCGTAGCAACGACGACCAGGCCGCAGGTTCACCACGCCCCCGTGTAGATTGACAGCATGGGCGGCCAATCAGGTGACGTGCGATGTTGTCCCGCCCCCTCAGTCGAGGCAACACACAAGACCAAAGATCCTCAAGTCAAGTCAACTCACATTTATTTATGTGTATTTATTTATATAGCACATTTAAAAAACAACTTCTCGTTGACTTCTTCGTCTTCTTTCATGTGGCGTGCACAGCCTAAAGTTGTTGGACAACTTGTTCTATTTGATGTTAAAGAAGGAACTGCAGATGCTGGAGAATCGAGGGTACACAAAAGGCTGGAGAAACTCAGCGGGTGCAGCAGCATCTATGGAGCGAAGGAGATAGGCGACGTTTCAGGTCGAGACCCTTCTTCTATTTGATCTTCCGTTTGTGCACGTCGAGTTGATTGCATAAGTCGAACCAGGGCGGACCACGTGAAGGTTGCAATCTTCCACCCCCTCTCGTTGACCAAAGTGCTTTACATTTCTAGCATCTTTGCACAAGACTCTCTCTCGCTCAGTAGGGCATTCGGCCCTTCGAGCCAGCACCACCATTCAATGTGATGATGGCTGATCATCCACAATCAATACCCCATTCCTGCTTTCTCCCCTTATCCCTTGACTCCGCTAGCTCTACTTATATCTCTCTTGAATACATCCAGTGAATCGGCCTCAACTGCCTTCTGTGGCAGAGAATTCCACAAATTCACAACTCTCTGGGTGAAAACGTTTTTCCTCATCTCAGTTCTAAATGGCCTCCCTCTTTCTTGTTCTTAAACTGTGGGCCCTGGCTCTGGACTCCCCCAACATGGGGAACATGTTGCCTATTTCCTTCGCTCCATAGATGCTGCCTCACCCCTGGGTTTCCCCAGCATTTTTGTCTACCTTCGATTTAACAGCATCTGCAATTCCGTCTTAAACATTTAACCTACAAAGGAACATTTAACCTACTTTCTTAAACATGGGGAGCATGTTTCTTGCATCTAGCCTGTCCAATCCCTTAATACTTTTACTCCAGCATTTTGTGCCTATCTTAGGTTTAAAGTAGCATCTGCAGTTCTTTCTTACACCGTCAGGGGTGTTTTATTGCCATATGTCCCAGGCAGAACAACAAAATTCGTACTTGCAGCAGCACAACAGAACGTGTAAATATAGTGCACACAAAGTGCTGGAGGGGGGCAGGCAGCATCTCTGGAGAGAAGGAATGGGTGACGTTTCAGGTCGACACCCTCTTCACATTGTGTGAACAATATAATAAAGGAGAAAAAAAAAGTTCAGTGAGATATACACGTATACACATACACGGCAATTGTGTTTACTTGCATTTTTGTTGTTGTTCATTCTTAAGACTTTTGTTGTGCATTTTGCAAATATAAAGATAAGCAGCAGAAATGTTAGGTCACATGTTAGGTTCGATGCGGTTTCACAAATACCGGTTTACACAGAAGGTAGACACGAAATGGTGGAGTAACTCAGCGGGACAGGCAGCAAATCTGGAGAGAAGGAATGGGTGACGTTTCAGGTCGACACCCTTCTTCACATTCTGTAAACAATATAATAAAGGAGAAAAAAAAGTTGTGAGATATACACGTACACTGCAATTGTGTTTATTTGTTTTTTTTTGTTCATTTTTAAGACATTTGATGTGCATTTTGCAAATATAAATAAATATTTTGCAAAAATGTTAAGTAACCATCTAAAGTTGGATGCGGTTTCACGAATAAAAATACGGGTTTACACAGAAGACATTATTGCCATGGAGTGCAGAGAAGGTTCACCAGACTGATTCCTGGGATGTCAGGACTGTCTTATGAAGAAAGACTGGATAGACTCGGTTTATACTCTCTAGAATTTAGGAGATTGAGAGGGGATCTTATAAACTTACAAAATTCTTAAGGGGTTGGACAGGCTAGATGCAGGAAGATTGTTCCCGATGTTGGGGAAGTCCAGGACAAGGGGTCACAGCTTAAGGATAAGGGGGAAATCCTTTAAGACCGAGATGAGAAAGACTTTTTTCACACAGAGAGTGGTGAGTCTCTGGAACTCTCTGCCACAGAGGGTAGTTGAGGCCAGTTCATTGGCTATATTTAAGAGGGAGTTAGATGTGGCCCTTGTGGCTAAGGGGATCAGAGGGTATGGCGAGAAGGCAGGTACGGGATACTGAGTTGGATGATCAGCCATGATCATATTGAATGGCGGTGCAGGCTCGAAGGACCGAATGGCCTACTCCTGCACCTAATTTCTATGTTTCTATAGACACAAAATGCTGGAGTAAAATTATTAAGGTATTGGATAGGCTGGAGGCAGGAAATATGCTCCCCATGATTGAGAAGGAACCGCAGATGCTGGAAAATCGAAGGTAGACAAAAATGCTGGAGAAACTCAGCATCTATGGAGCGAAGGAAATAGGCAGCATGTTCCCTATGTTGGAGGGAGTCCAGAGCCAGTGGTCACAGTTTAAGAAGAAGAAAGGGGGAGGCCATTTAGAACTGAGATGTTACGCACTCAGCTGGACAGGCAGCATCTCAGGAGAGAAGGAATGGGTGATGTTTCGGGTTGAGACTGAAGAACATCACCCATTCCTTCTCTCCAGAGATGCTGCCATAATATGAACCTGACTCCTGACTCAAAGTTAATAATACTGGGAATACTGGAAACAGATCAATTAATAACAACGAATCAAAGAATTTTTATTGATTATAGTTTAATAATTGGGAAAAAATTAATATTAAAATTCTGGAAAGGTCCTACATCCCGCACAATCAAAATGTGGAATACAGAAATGTTGGAGACACTCCATCTGGAAAGATTGAGGCTCGTCCTAATGGACAGGTTGGATCTTTTCAGAGGAATATGGTCTCCATACATTGAATATCTATAGGGTCAAAATGGCTCGGTGCGAGAGCCTGAATAATGGAATAGATGAAGAAATACGTATAACAAATCATGGATATTTCTCCAACGATGGATAGCTTTTTAATACTCCATTCACTTCCCTATTTTTGATTTTTTTTATCTCTATATTATTTTTCTCAATCTTTTCTTACTTATTAAAAAATAAATAAAAATGTATAGAAATATAAAGTCTTAAATGTTCATATTAATAATATTACAAATGTATGTAAGAAGTATTTTCTATTATTAATATGCATTTACAACTAATAAAAAATATTGATCATAGATGCTGCCTGTCCAGCTGAGTTACTCCAGCACTTTGTGCTTGTTTCTAGTGTAAACCAGCATCTGCATTTTCCCCCCCTCCCCCTCCAGGTTTGCTGAGAAGGCGGGACTTTAGCCCCATCCCAGTGCTTCCGGTAGCAGGATAGGTTGCATTGTGGGGGGGACTGGACCGTAATTGATGTGCGAGTTGGCGAATCAGCGAAGGGAATCAGTGGAGTGACGTCGGGACTGGCCAATGGAGGTGGATGTCGGGTGATTGACGGGGGCGGGGGCCAATCAATGGGGGAGTGGGCGGGGTTGGAGGGTGTGGGTTGACCAGTCGGGGACGGGGTAAGGGGGCGGGCTCTCGGGTCCCGCAGCCAGCGGGTTAGGTTGCGGCAGGCGGCGGGAGGCGCGACGACGACGACGACGACGACGACGACAGCGGGCGGGCGATGGCCGACGAGGAGCCTCTCCCCTCGGGCTGGGAGAAGCGGATGAGCCGCAAGTCAGGTAGGTACCCGTACCGCTCCTTCAACAACTATAATAATAATAATAATAATAAAAATAAACCGCACCGCGGCCGCCTTTCAAGCAGCGAGGCGGCGATGGTCTGAAGTAAAAACGGGATGAGGGGAGGGGAGGCGTGGTGTGGGGGCGGGGGTCGCGTGTGTGTGTGTGTGGGGGGGGGGATAACACAAGCCTGAGGGGGTGGGGATAACACTAGCCTGAGGGGGTGGGGGACACTAGTCCTGAGGGGGGGGGGACACTAGTCCTGAGGGGGGGGGGACACTAGTCCTGAGGGGGGGGACACTAGTCCTGAGGGGGTGGGGACACTAGTCCTGAGGGGGTGGGGGACACTAGTCCTGAGGGGGTGGGGACACTAGTCCTGAGGGGGGGGGGACACTAGTCCTGAGGGGGTGGGGGACACTAGTCCTGAGGGGGTGGGGACACTAGTCCTGAGGGGGTGGGGACACTAGTCCTGAGGGGGTGGGGGCACTAGTCCTGAGGGGGGGGGGACACTAGTCCTGAGGGGGTGGGGACACTAGTCCTGAGGGGGGGGGGACACTAGTCCTGAGGGGGGTGGGGGACACTAGTCCTGAGGGGGTGGGGGACACTAGCCCTGAGGGGGTGGGGACACTAGTCCTGAGGGGGTGGGGACACTAGTCCTGAGGGGGTGGGGGGCACTAGTCCCTGAGGGGGTGGGGGGCACTAGTCCTGAGGGGGTGGGGGCACTAGTCCTGAGGGGGTGGGGACACAACACAAGCCCTGAGGGGGTGGGGACACTAGTCCTGAGGGGGTGGGGCACTAGTCCTGAGGGGGTGGGGGACACACAAGCCCTGAGGGGGTGGGGACACTAGTCCTGAGGGGGTGGGGGCACTAGTCCTGAGGGGGTGGGGACACAACACAAGCCCTGAGGGGGTGGGGACACTAGTCCTGAGGGGGTGGGGGACACTAGTCCTGAGGGGGTGGGGACACTAGTCCTGAGGGGGTGGGGACACTAGTCCTGAGGGGGGTGGGGGACACTAGTCCTGAGGGGGTGGGGGACACAACACAAGCCCTGAGGGGGTGGGGGACACTAGTCCTGAGGGGGTGGGGACACTAGTCCTGAGGGGGTGGGGGACACTAGTCCTGAGGGGGTGGGGGACACTAGTCCTGAGGGGGTGGGGACACTAGTCCTGAGGGGGTGGGGGACACTAGTCCTGAGGGGGTGGGGACACAACACAAGCCCTGAGGGGGTGGGGACACTAGTCACTGAGGGGGTGGGGACACTAGTCCTGAGGGGGTGGGGACACTAGTCCTGAGGGGGTGGGGGACACTAGTCCTGAGGGGGTGGGGGACACTAGTCCTGAGGGGGTGGGGGACACTAGTCCTGAGGGGGTGGGGGACACTAGTCCTGAGGGGGTGGGGGACACTAGTCCTGAGGGGGTGGGGGACAAGCCCTGAGGGGGTGGGGGACACTAGTCCTGAGGGGGTGGGGGACACTAGTCCTGAGGGGGTGGGGGACACAAGCCCTGAGGGGGTGGGGGACACTAGGCCTGAGGGGGTGGGGGACACTAGTCCTGAGGGGGTGGGGACACTAGTCCTGAGGGGGTGGGGACACTAGCCCTGAGGGGGTGGGGGACACAAGCTTTGAGGGGGTGGGGGACACAAGCTTTGAGGGGGTGGGGGACACAAGCCTTGAGGGGTGGGGACAAAACAAGCCCTGAGGGGGTGGGGACAACACAAGCCCTGAGGGGGTGGGGACACAAGCCTTGAGTGGGTGGGGGACACAAGCCCTGAGGGGGTGGGGGACAGAAGCCCTGAGGGGGTGGGGGATACAAACCCTGAGAGGGTGGGGGTTAGAAGCCTGAGGGGGTGGGGGACACAACAGTAGCTCCTAGCGGTGGGGACAACATAAGCCCCTAGAAGTGGGGACAACATACGCCCCTAGAAGTGGGGACAACATAAGCCCCTAAGGGTGGGGACAACATAAGCCCCTAGGGGTGGAGACAACAGAAGCCCCTAGGGGTTGGGGACAGAGTTCTGGGGAGGACTGAAGCCATGATCATAATGAATGGCAGTGCTGGCTCGAAGGGCCGAATGGCCTCCTCCTGCACCTATTTTCTATGAAGCTCTGTTACATGTGTGGACCTGGGGCAGGGAGGGTCTTTAATTGCCCTGAAGGGGTGGGGACAGCGCAAGCCCCTAGGGGTGGGGGACACAAGCCCTGAGGGGGTGGGGGGCCCCAAGCCTGAGAGAGTGTGAGACACAAGCCCTGAGGGGGTGGGGGACACAGGTCCTGAGGGGATGGGGAACACAAGCCCTGAGGGGGTGGGGGACACAAGCCCTGAGGGGGTGGGGGACAACAGAAGCCCCTAGGGGTGGGGGACACGAGCCCTGAGGGGGTGGGGGATACAAACCCTGAGAGGGTGGGGGACATGTCCCGAGAGGGTGGGGGTCAGAAGCCTTGAGGGGGTGGGGACACAACAGAAGCCTCTAGGGGTGGGGACAACATAAGCCCCTAGGGGTGGGGACAACAGAAGCCCCTAGGGGTTGGGGACAGAGTTCTGGGGAGGACTGAAGCCATGATCATAATGAATGGCAGTGCTGGCCCGAAGGGCCGAATGGCCTCCTCCTGCACCTATTTTCTATGAAGCTCGGTTACATGTGTGGGCCTGGGGCAGGGAGGGTCTTTAATTGCCCTGAAGGGGTGGGGACAACACAAGCCCCTAGGGGTGGGGGACACAAGCCCTGAGGGGGTGGGGGACATAAGCCCTGAGGGAGTGTGAGACACAAGCCCTGAGGGGTGGGGGACACAAGCCCCTAGGGGTGGGGGACACAAGCCCTGAGGGGGTGGGGGACACAAGCCCTGAGGGAGTGTGAGGCACAAGCCCTGAGGGGTGGGGGACACAAGCCCTGAGGGGGTGGGGGATACAAACCCTGAGGGGGTGGGGGATACAAACCCTGAGAGGGTTGGGGACACGTCACAAGAGGGTGAGGGTCAGAAGCCTTGAGGGGGTGGGGGACACAACAGAAGCCCCTAGGGGTTGGGGTCAACAGAAGCCCCTAGGGGTTGGGGACAGAGTTCTGGGGAGGACTGAAGCCATGATTATAATGAATGGCAGTGCTGGCTTGTAGGGCTGAATGGCCTCCTCCTGCACCTATTTTCTATGAAGCTCTGTTACAAGTGTGGGCCTGGGGCAGGGAGGGTCTTTAATTGCCCTGAAGGGGTGGGGGACAAAAGCCCTGATGGGGTGGGGAACACAAGCCCTGAGGAGGTGGGGACACAAGCCTTGAGGAGGTGGGGGCCACAAGCTTTGAGGGGGTAGGGGACACAAGCCCTGAGGGCATGGGGGACACAAGTCCTGTGGGGGTGGGGGCAGAAGTCCTGAGGGGGTGGGGGATACAAGCCCTGAGGGAGTGGGGGACACGAGTCCTGAGGGGGTGGGGGACACGAGTCTTCAGGGGGTGGGAGACACAAGCACTGAGGTGGTGGGAGACACAAGCCCTGAGGGGGTGCGGGACACAAGCCCTGAGGGGGTGGTGGACACGATGCCTGAGGGGGTGGGGGACACGAGTCCTGAGGGGGTGGGGGACACGAGTGCTGAGGGGGTGGGGGACACGGGTCCTGAGGGGGAGGGGGACACGAGCCCTGCGGGGGTGGGGGTCACAAGCCTTGAGGGGTTTCGGGAGACAATCCCTGAGGGGGTGGGGACACAAGCCCTGAGGGGGTGGGGGACAGAAGTCCTGAGGGGGTGGGGGACAGAAGTCCTGAGAGGGTGGGGGACAAAAGCCCTAAGGGGGGTGGGGCAGAATTCATGAGAGGGTGGGTAAGATGGGTGCCCTGGGAGTTTTGATGGGTAGGATAGGTGCCCTGGGAGGATGGATGGGTCAGATGCGTGCCCTGACAAGTTATGTGGGTAAAATATGCCTGGGGAGAGAGGATACTTCCTAGGGGAGGAATGGATGGATGTTTCTCTAGGGGGAGTAGAGAGTACTCCAGATGAGGTAAGATGGGTTCTTGAGTGATATTGGCCTAGGCAGGGATGGGCAGTAATGTGTGTGTTCCTGGTGTGGGAAGATGAGTTCCTCTAAGGGTAGTGCAGTATAATATGTTCTGGAATTCTTTAACATTGACTCAGCATCAGATTAAAGAACAAGGAAACCTCTCCTAATCGATCACCTACTGTCTTTAGCCAACTGATGGATCAGTGTTTATTCATTTTGAAGATAACATTTGGAAGAAGAATATATTCAGAAAAAAATGTGCTGGAGGAACTGAGCAGATCAGGCTTCATTTTGGGGGGGGGGAAATGGACAAATGATTTGGGTTTAGACCATGCTTTAGATTGATGGAGTAGCTCCCCACTACTCCATCAGTCTATCTCTTGCATAACTGCAGCCTGAACCCCTGAGTTCGTACTGCCAGTTATTTTTGGCTCAGGATTCCAGTGTCTGCAGTTTTTGTGTATTCTGGATGCTCATGACCAAAAATATCTTGATAGCACCACCAATAATTGAGTTGGCTGAGTTCTCGGCTCACCACTGATGGGTTTAGTCTGCAGTGAGTAAAACAAAGTGAGAAAGATACCTAAATGGCCTTTCCCTTGCCAAACTGCCTAGCTTGGTCCATGGCAGCCATTTTCCACGGACCAAGCTCTATTTTCACACTGAGGATGCCATTCTGCCCTGTGGTGCTATCATAGTGCTGAATGGGATTGGATGGATCTGGCGGCCCAATTCTAGGCATCAAGATGATACTGTGGACCATTTGCAGCAAAAAATGTATTTCTTCACAATCCGTAATGTCATGACCCATTGCTAAATTACAAGCATGCAAGGAGTAGCACCAGGTATACCTAAAAGAAAATGCGGAGCCAATTAAATAGTAGTGCAGCCGAGAATTAAATGGGTGTGGACCAGATCCACATGATCTTTCAATCATTCGATGAAAGTAGTCTGACTGAATCTGGTCATATATCTTTAGACTTTAGAGAGACAGCGTGGAAGCAAGCCCTTTGGCCCACCGAGTCCGTGTCAACCAGCAATCACCAGCAGTACACTGACACTATCCTACACACGAGAGACAATTTACAATGTTATCAAAGCTAATTAACTACAAACCTGTACATCTTTGGTGTGAGTGGAAACCAGAGTACCTGGAGAAAACCCACGTGGGCACAAAGAGAAATTACAAACTTTGAACAGACGTCACTCGTAGTCGAGATTAAACCCTGATCTCTGGTGCTGTAAGGCAGCAATTCTGATCCATCGGATGGTTAAAAATGGTAATGTGAAGATGCACCCTAAAGAACATCCCATCCCCTTCCGTTCCATAGACCAGGCTGTACGGTTTGCATCGAGTAGATGTCTATTTCACTTTACACCCGAGACCCCCACTATCCTGGAAGCCCATCTTCAGCTTCACGTGATATTAAGAGCTAGTTGAATGGACAGGGTGCAGCAAAGGTTGCAGAACCAGAAATACCTATTTTAGTATTAAAGCTTTGTATTCCAGAACCAGACACTCTTTTGACCAAAGTGATCAAGTGAAGTCGAAGGTAAACACAAAATGCTGGAGTAACTCAGTGGGTGAGGCAGCATCTATGGAGAGAAGGAATGGGTGACGTTTTGGGTCGAGACCCTTCTTCAGACCCAGTACAGTTACTGTTATCTGATGCACCATCTACAAGGAACTTGTCAGAACTGTTATGCAATACTCTCCACTTGTCCAGCTCGGCTAATTACAGCTCAAACACCATAATCATCAGCAAAGTGGTGGAGATGTTATAGTGCTATTCGATGGTATTTACTCTCCAGTGCCCATTTTGTTTTTTGCCAGGGCCATTTGACTCCAGGCATCATCACAGCCTCTGTCGTGTGGATAACACACTGAATTCCAAGGAGACGTATAAGTAATTGTCCTAGACATCAAAGACACATTTGACTGAATGCAGCATTGGGGTGTGGGAAAGCTCCAATGATTGCAATCAAATCTTGTACAAATTAAGGTGGTTGTGGTTATGGAAGGGCAAACATCCATTAGGTGCAGTACATCAAGTTGGAAGAATTACTAGAACTGAGTGTTTGGATTGCTAGATAATAGGACAGGCACCGATTAAAGGCCACGTGCGACGAGGAGTGTAGTTGGTGGAGATTTATAGTGAAACAGGAAATCTTTGCAGGAGGTCCCCAGGGCAGTGTCTTGGGTCCAATCATCTTCATCAGCTTCAATTATGTTCTTTCCATCATAATGTCAGTAGGATACCTGATTCTGTTTGCTGAACTAAAGTTGGAGCAGTTCATATGAGCATAGAGAGAGGAGAGAGAGAGAGACCACGACAAAGGCTTAAAGTGCCAAGTAATGTTCATGGAGTCAACCAATGATGGTCTTCACCAATTCCGTACAGACAGCACCCATGGTCAGGATCGAACCTAGGTTTCTGGAGCTATAAGGCAGCAACTCTACTGCTGCGCTGCCGTGCTGCCCATTGTAGTGTGAGTAAACAACGTTAGCTGCAGATTTCGCCCCACCCACATCCTAATTTGGAAATAAATATCTCTATTCTTTTATTGTGGCTAGGTTGAAGTCTTGAAACTCCCCAGTCAACAACACTCAGCACTGACCAGAAAAGCTGTAGTAGAATAAGAAGGTAGCGTGCCTCTCGAGAGCAGTTGAGAAGTGCCAATAAATGCTGTCCTTGTTAACGTTTCATCAAAAAGACGGCTTTTCTGATACTGAATGTAAGCCCAGATTTTGATGCAGGATTCCCTGAAGTCTAACCAACATATGTTTTATTACTGCGTGCTAAACCTGCGAAACCAGCCAGATATCACCTGACAGGCCAAAAAAACACTGCAGATTTAGAGTCTTTGTTAAAATACACTAATTAATTACATAGCAAGCACTCATCTCCTTTATGCGATACCTTTAAGGTCATCTGGAATAAATGCAGCATCTGCAGAGAGAAAAGAAATTGCGCCAATATCATAGGTTGATGACCTTTCATCAGACCTACCCAATTGACTTGAAATAGTTGAATTCTGTGTTGACGGTTGTGCCTAGTCAGGACAGACACAAACTCCTGGAGTAACTCAGTGGGTCTGGCAGCATATCTGGATAAAGAGAATGGTGGGGGGTTGGGGACGGACTGAAAGGCCAGAAGAAATGTCTGACTTGTTCTGGCCTTTTTTTGCCTCCAGTCCGCCCCCTCCTACTTTCAGTCTGAAGAAGGGTTCCAACCTTTTTTTTTTCTCCAGAGATGCTGCCTGATCTGCTGTGTTATTCCAGGATTTTGTGTCTAACTTCGGTATAAACTAGCATCTGCAGTTCCTGCCTACACACCTAGTCAGGACTTGCTGCTTCTAGACTGTAGACTTAATTGGAAAAGTATAAGAGGGCACAGTTGCCTGTCTGCCGCTCACTCTCTCTGCGCCTGCAACTGGAAACACGGCACGTGGCACCTGCTCGTTGGGTAAGCTGGCAAAAACCGGGGGGGGGGGGGGGGTGCGGTATAACGGGAGCCTCGCGCCGTTATCAGGCGATTGAGACACGTGTTGGCAGTGCGACAAAGGTGCAATGGCGCATGCTGCATCTGCATCCGACCCGGTACCTTGCTTTGTTGCAAAACAGTGCCTAATGCAACAGTCTTCAAGTGTTTACTGCTCGCTTTCTTGCTGTCTAATGCAGTGCTGTGTGCCAACCGCCACCACGAACGGAAAAGAAATCCATAATAGCGAGTATAGACTGTACGTTGAGAGTGTGAAATTGACTGTGTGAAGTGAGAGCAGGTTTGAAATTGGCATCCAAGGTGATGATCTTCAAGGTTGGTGCAATAGCAAGAACCATCACCATTACAGCTATGAATATATTTAACAAAACGAGGGGCACAAGAGTGGGGGGGAGTTAGGGGGAGAAGAAGGAAGTTGTTTGTAGTTGGTGAAGTTTAAAATTAGAGAATTCAATGTGCATACTGTTGAGTAGTAAGCAACCGAGGCAGCATATGAGGTGCATTATGGCCTCACCCTGGCAATGGAGAATGCCCAGGACAGAAAGATTTGTACGTGCCCCAGCTATGGAGGGAATACAATGAAAGTTTCCCATTAATAGCCCATTGCACTTTTAATTGCTGTTCTTTTTAGATATTAAAACAGTGAACCAGACAAGTAATGTATCTTGAATAAATGTAATTTCTCGGTGTCCTCTTCCATTATAGTAGACAATTCCACGTTCATCTCCCTCAGATAAGACATTTCCCCTGATCTAAACCAATCTACTGAATATTTTCTGTTTTCTGTCCGTGCAGTTACATCTTTTAATAAATTATTCTAAACTTTTTCCAACTAATGTTTGAATTACAGATGCGCAATTTCTTGTTTGCCCTCTTTTTTTAATGATTGGCTACATTAGGTACCCTCCAATCTGTAAAAAAGCACTCGTCTAAAATATTTTAAAAGATGACTAGCAATGTTTTTTATTAATTTCTTCTTCTAATATTCTAAGATCAACAGGTCTCCGAGATCAGGATTCGCACTTGAAGGCCATTTACATTTACAACTACAGGCACTGGGAGAAAGACATGGGTTCATTTTCTCTCATTGGATCCTGCAGAACAGTGTCATTAAAATGATGCTCAAGTATCATGTTGTATAATCCACTAAATGAATGAAAATAAGGCTAGCTAACTAAAAGCATTCCAGGGCACAGTGACACTGCGGTAGAGCTCTAGCCTTACAGCGCCAGAGTCCCAAGTTCGTTCTTGACTACAGGTGCTGTCTGCACAGATTTTGTACGTTCTCTCTGTGATTGCGTGGGTTTCCTCTGGGTGCTCTGGTTTCCTCCCACACTCCAAAGACATACAGGTTTGTGAGTTAACTGGCATTGGTAAAATTGTCCCTAATGTGTAGGATAGTGCTAGTGTAGGTGATCGCTGGTTGGTGAGGACATGGTGACCTAAAGGGCCATTTTCCTGAACGAAATATTTTCTAACTAAAGGTAAAGACAAATGTGTAAATTATGACTTGGAAATGGTGGGAATACCATTTATTTTCCTTCCCACAACCAAAAGAGAGCTACATCTCTTGCATTGTGTAACATTTATTTCTGCTTTTAGTTTCAAACATTATTGGCAGTGCTTCTTGACTGAAGTATATTGCTGGTATTAAATATTGTAATTTAAAAAAAAAAGTGTACAAAGTGTCCCGGGATTTGATGTTGGGGATTTCCAATGAAACATTATCTTAGATGAGGAATTGGTCTGTCAAAACTGTTGTGATCTTAGTCATTAATGAATTTGAAACCAAGTTAAAATCATCAAAAGCCAATTGCGTATGGGTGGAGGTCTTGGATATTTCAATGAACATCCCAAAGTGCAGCTGCTGCAAATCTAAAATGACAATGGAAAAATGATGAAGCAACTCGGTAGGTCAGGCTGCATCTGTGAGAAGGGAAACAGAGTTAAAGTGTAGAAAGGAACTACAGATGCTGAAGAAGGGTCCGGGCTGAGACTGAAGAAGGGTCCGGACCTGAAATGTCACCCATCCTTTTCATCCAGAGATGTTGTCTGGCCCACTGAGCTACTCCAGCACTTTGTGTGTATCTGCAGAATGAATGTTTCAGGCCATGACCGTTCAAAGAGCTTTCAACCTGAAATGTTAATTCTATTTCTCTTCCCCCAGGCATGCACTGACCTGACTATTTCCACCATTTTTGTTTATGTCTTGGATCATTTGTGTTTGCATCTGAAGAAATGCGCCCATTGGAAATTGCCTTGAATATTTAATTTAATAGTTGTGGCTTTTCAGTAATTGAACCAGATATTTTAAAATTGGAAAGTTTATGTATTGGATACTTAGAGCTTCATATTCTCCTGCTCCCGGTTCCTGGAGTGTTGTGAGCAGGTCATTTGTCAGCGAGTAGCTTCATTTGGTGCACTGGCATCTTTCATACTGGTTAGCTGTTTGGATATGTCACCAGTCAATTACCAAAACATAATCCCCAGAGGAATAATGACTGCATCTTCTTTGCACAGCCCCTACATACAATTTTAATATTGCATTACATGAATAGAAAATGGAGCAGTGCCTTTATGTTCAAAGAGCTCCCTCTATGTTTTGAATGGGCTTACGAATCTGCCAAATTTCATGGATAACAATGCATAGTGTGGTGTTATCTGTTCGTCTAGGTTGTCTGTTAAAACATTCTATATATAACTTTAATTCCTTTAGACTTTAGAGGTGCAGCGCGGCAACAGGGCCTTTGGCCCATTAAGTCCGTGTCGACCAGCAAGCACCCAGTACACCAACACTATCCTACACTATATGGTTAATTTTTATAATTTTACTGAAGCCAATTAACCGACAAACCTGCATGTCGTCGGAATGTGAGAGGAAACCGGAGCACCCGGTGAAAACCCACCTGGTCACAGGGAGAATGTACAAACACCATACAGACAGCCGCTATAGTCAGGATCGACGCTGGGTCTCTGGCACTGTGAGGCAGCACTGCTGCGTTACTGAGCCGCCCTTTAATTTATTAAAATAAATTTTTGAAGACATTCGTGATGATTTATAGAACCAGTTCCATTGTGTAGCAAACCTTCTAATAATGAACCATAAATAGCAACTTGAAAGCTAGAATAAAAAAACGAAAAAGCAACATATACTCAGCAGGTCATGCCTCATCTGTGGAGATAGAAACAGAGTTAATGTTTTGTGTTGAAAGCCATTCATCAGAACTGGGAAGGAATGACAGAAGCTTGATAAGCTATAACTGAGAGCTGCAGCTTTACGGTGTAGTGTCAAACATCCTTTTTAAGTTTAGCTGTATATTGTTGTCACATGTACTGAGGTACAGTGAAAAGCTTCTGTTGCGTGCTATGCAGTCATAGAAAAGACTATACATGATTACGATCAAGCCGTTTACAGATAACGGGTATAACGTTCCGTGCAAGATAAAGACCGATAAAATATACTTCAAAGGTCTCCATTGAAGTGGATAGGAGATCAGGACAGCACTCTTGCTGGTGAGAGGATGGTTCAGTTGCCTGATAATAGCTGGGAAGAACCTGTCCCTGAATGGGCGAGGGGGCAGAATCTCTCTTGCCTAAGGGGAGAAGAGTGAGACAGGTCTTTAGTTATGCTGGTGGTCTTGTTGAGGCAGCGTGAAGTGAAGATGGAGTCAATGGAAGGGAGGTTGATTTGTGTGATGGTCTAGGGTGCGTCCACAGTCTATATACATACTTCCCTCTATGTGGAAAAAGTTGCCACTTGGGTTCCTCTTACATCTTTCACCTTGAACCTATGTCTTCTTTATTGCCTAGGAAAAGACTGTGCGCATTCACTTTATCTACACCTCTGTAATATCATCCTTCATTCTCCTAAGCTCCAATAAATAATGTCCTAGCCTACACATCCCCTCCCTATAATTCAATGCCTGGAGTCCTGACAACCTGCTTGTAAATATTTTCCGTAGTTTTTTTCCCCACTTAATGTCATCTTTTCTGTAGCTTGTTGATCAAAACTGAACACAAGCCTCCAACTGTGGAGTTGTAAACAATATGTGCAACTGCAGCATAAAAGGCTGACTTCTAGGCTCAGTACCCTTACTGATGAAAACTAATGGACCAAAAGCCTTCATCTGAGGCAAAGCTTTCCACTTGTGGCATCGGAACTATGTCTTGGGTCCCTGTGTTCTACAGTAATCTCCACGCCCATACTGTTCACTTTGACAATCCTACTCGAGCTTGATTTCCCAAAATGTAATACTCTGCACTAATCTGCAATAAATTTCATTTGCCATTACTCAGTTCGCTCACCTAGCTGATCAAGATTGGAATTCAGACCTTCGGTGCAAAGATGTTGAAATATCCAAGCGATGTGGGTTTATTTTTAAGGATCTGCCATATGAGGCTTAGTTGCTGCTGAGAGTTGACACTGCTCTTGGGCAAAGGTCTCGGTTCTATTAGCTTTCTCTATCTGGCGCAGTTTAGTGTGGGAAGACTAATATGTTGTCTGAGTTGTGGGGCAGATCCAGGCCAGTCTTAGCCATTTGACCAAGTTATATGCATGTGTGAATACCATATCCCTTCTGATTTTTTTCTTTCCTTATCTTAGCTCTCTTTTCCATTCCTGGCAATTGATGCTGATCCATCATAAACTTTACCTGATCCATTTACACAAGTGGAGACCTGGTGTAAATATTAATAGAGATGAATGATATATATCTAGCTAAAATCTGCCAAAATCTTTGTTTCGAACTTAGAATCAATTTCTGTCTGGTAATAACCCTGTCCCACGGTACGAGTTCATTCCAAGAGCTCTCCCGAGTTAAAAAACAAATCAAACTCATGGTAAGCACGGAGAATGAACGTAGCTGGTACGTCGGAGCTCGGGGACGTCTCTTAGTGCTAACGGCACGTAAGCACGGGAAGACTCGTGAAGATTTTTCAACATGATGAAAAATGTCCACGGGAGCCCCGAGTACCGACGAGCGGCCATTACCGTAAATCTCCGAGTTCGAATCGGGAAACTCGGGATAACTCTTGGAATGAACTCGTACCGTGGGACAGGGATTTTAGTTGGATGAATTGTAAGTTGTAATTGTAAGGACTAGCATGTACAGTAGGTTAAGAAACCCTCCCAGATTTATCCATGCGAATGGTACACTGTACAACTTGTTCTTTAAAATGTTCTATTCAGGGTTTTATTCAGTTGCTTTTGAACAAGAACTTATGGTGGAAAGTTTAGTTGCAAATGAACTTCAGTGAGTCTCGTTAGCTTCAACTAGTAGTGTGGAACATCAAAATCGGCAACTATTGAACACAACTTCAAGTGCTAGACAGAACAATCCTCGACCTACTCAAGTATCAAACAGAAAGAATGCCAAAGCACACAAGCAGGTTTTTGGGGTGATGACAATAGCTTGGTCATGGGGATGGGTTTCTCAGAAGCAACTAGCAGGAGCAAAGAGGAATAAAGTTCCTGTGAATGGAAACAGAACTTGCGTCACTGTGGTGGTGGAGTGATTACATTTGAAAATGTTCCAGTGGAATTGAGTAATAAAGCATCATGGAGAGGTTTTAAAGCCCTGTCCCATGGTACGAGTTCATTCCAAGAGCTCTCCCGAGTTTAAAAAAAAATCAAACTCGTGGTAAGCACGGAGAATGAACGTAGCGGGTATGTCGGAGCTCGGGGACGTCTCTTAGCAGGTCTGAATTCCAATCTTGATCAGCTAACGGCAGGTACTCGGGAAGACTCGCTAACGGCAGGTAAGCACGGGAAGACTCGTGAAGATTTTTCAACATGTTGAAAAATGTCCACAAGAGCCTCGAGTAACGACGAGTGGCTATTACCATAAATCTCCGAGTTCTAATCAGGGCAAACTCGGGAGAGCTCTTGGAATGAACTGGGCTTTTATGCAGAGGGGGATTATAGAGATGGAGAAGGTCAAGATTATGGAGGGATTTGATTAAAATATCAAAATTAAACCATTGATTAATGTGAAGCCAGTGCAGGCTAGCGTAGTCGTTTTGAGTGATTGGAGCACAATTGTAGGCGACCACGTATTCACATGGACCAGAATTAGGAATACTGCAGGAAAGAAAAGTCATGGTTTGTAAACCTGCATCTGCAGTTCCTGGTTTCTATACTAAGAGGCATTGTGGATGGATTCAGCAACAAATGAGATGAGATGTGGCAGAGAAAGGTAAAGTTTTGGGAATAGAGATGAGTAATATAAGACTTTAACTTGGCATCATGTATTTCACAAAACTGCGAGCAGTCTGAATCAACTTCAGAGAACTGCCAAAGAGCAGGATGGAACAGGTGGCTAGCGAGATAAATCTGAGAGATGGTGGCTTCAGTTTCCAAATGAATTAGTTGGAGGAAACCTGCCAATTCGAAAGTTGGATGTCAATAATGCAATTTGGAGGTGGTGTTGCATGTAAACAACTGCCATATTTGCGGATGTCAAGATGTTTGTATTGTAGGGTGGCACGGTGGTGCAGTGGTAGAGTTGCTGCCTTACAGTGCTTATAGTGACAGAGGCCCGGGTTTCGATCCCGATCATGGGTGCTGACTGTACGGAGTTTGTACGTTCTCCCCGTGACCACGTGGGCTTTCTCTGAGATCATTGGTTTCCTCCCACACTCCGAAGACCTACAGGCCTGTAGGTTAATTGGCTTGCTATAAGACCAAAGAAGAAGGAAGATATTTAACTGTTTATTTCCTTCCATCACGGTGAGGAATGTGGAGGAGTCACTGTGGTGTATGTCTATGTTAAAATGTATTTTGTGTGTTCTGTTGCGTTTTATTGCTATGACTGTATGGGAAATGAAATTCCTCGTATGTTGCAAAACATACTTGACTAAAAGTACTATTATATTGTATTGAGATGGGAAAAGATTATTAAAGTACTTTGAAAATTTTGTCTTGGCTGTATTGAGTATTGGATGCTTCTGACTTCAAAGTGAATATCTTTATTTTTGTAGGTCGCATTTACTTCTTCAATCATATAACTAACAAGAGTCAATGGGAGCGGCCCAAAGCGGGTGGAAATCACAATTCCGTCGAGCCTGACAAAGTCCGGTGCTCGCACCTCCTGGTGAAGCACAACCAGTCACGCCGTCCGTCTTCGTGGAGGCAGGAGGAGATCACACGCAGCAAAGAGGAAGCGCTGGAAACATTGAATGGTAAGTGGATGCCAAATCAAAGCCCTGTCCCACGGTATGCGTTCATTCCAAGAGTTCTCCCGAGTTTGCCCTTATTCAAACTTGGAGATTTACGGTAATAGCCACACTCGGGGCTCTCGTGGACATTTTTCATCATGTTGAAAAATCTTCACGAGTCTTCCCGAGTACCTGCCGTTAGTGCAAAGAGACGTCCCCGAGCTCCGACGTACTCGCTACGTTCATTCTCCGTGCTTACCACGAGTTTGATTTTTTTTTAACTCGGGAGAGCTCTTGGAATTAACTCGTACCGTGGGACAGGGCTATTACACCTCGCTGAACCCACAAAGCCTCCCTCCTGTCATCAACTGCTGACATGCAACAACAGGACCAGAGGCTGTAGCCTCGGAGTTAAAGGACGTTCTTTTAGGAAGGAGATGAGAAATGTATTTATTCAGAGGGTGGTGAATCTGTGGAATTCTAGGCCACAGAAAGCTGTGGAGGGCAAGTCAATGGATACTTTTTTAGGTAGTTAGATTCTTGATTAGTATGGGTGTCAGCAGTTATGGGGAGAAGGCAGGAGAATAGGGTTAGGTGGGAGAGATAGATCGGCCTGATTGAATGGGGGCGTAGACTTGATGGGTTGAATGGCCTAATTCTGCTCTTATTACTTGTGACTTTATGACATTGTATGCCATGGTCAAATAGTGGCCCCTACTCCTCTGTTGGGTCTAAAAAAAGAGTCCTGACCCAGAAGTGCCATCTGTATATTTCTCCCCATATATGCTGCCAGAGCCACTGAGCTCCTCCAGTTTGTTTTTTGTTCAAGGTTCCACAAAAGGCCGGCTCGCAGCGGCGCAGGGCTGCAGCTGCTGCCTTAGAGCGCCAGTAAACCGGGTGCCATCCTGACCTGGAGCGCTGTATGGAGTTTGCGCGATCTTCCCGTGACTGCATGGGTTTCCTTCGGGTGCTCCGGTTTCCTCCCACATCCCAAAGATGTGTGGGTTTGAAGGTTAATTGGGCTTCATAAATTGCCTTTAGTGTGTATGGAGTGGATGAGAAAGTGGGATACCGTAGAACTAATGTGAACGGGTAATAGATGGTCAGCATGAACTCGGTGAGCCGCAGGGCTTGTGTCCATGCTGTATCTCTAAACTAAACTGCAGACTCGTGTGTTCCTTTTTTTCCTGTTGAATGGACAAAAATCAAATCGATGTCATCTAAATCAAGGTGAAAAGCCGTAAATTGAAAATTATACCTTAAATTTGCAAAGTGTAATGAAAAAGTGTCTTGATTTACAATATGGAATGTCATTTATGCTGTTTCTAAATATGTCATTCAATATGAAGAAAAATTCAGTGCTTTAAGTTTAAAACAAATCTATTACAAGAACATAAGAAAGCTGCTGCCTTGATTTTTGCAGTGAGTTTATAGAATAAATTCTCTTATATATGGAGACCGTGCCAATGAGAAAGTAAATGAGTTTTGAAATATAGCAGCTTTTGATTTAATTTGTGAAAATAGTAGATGAAGAGTGAAGTGGCAGTGGCAACAAACCAATTTTATGCAGCAAAACATCCCAAAGTGTTTTTGAACTGATGCTGAACTATGCAGGGCATTGGACCTAATGTCTGGAAAGTTTGATAGATCTAGATTTTAAGAAGAATCTGTATATCTTAATATCTTTTCACGTTTTAGCTGAGGAATTCTGAGATTTATGACCATGGCAATTGAAGACAGCCAAAACAAAACAGTGAATAAATGAGTGGGCCTTTTAAGCTGCAGTTACAAGCTTTCCATGGATTGAGGGAATTACAGTGGTAGGGAGGAGAGGTCCAAGGGTTGGTTGAAAGCAAGGAGGAAAACGTAAAGATTGGTGATGCCTGATAATCTTGGAATCAGAGGGTGAAATATACTTTAATCTCTGTGTCCATTAGAAAATGGGCAGCTGGTTTTGGATGTTAAACTAAACAGTTTCCTGTTTTGTTCTTGCTTCCTCTGACATAGTGGTGTTATGATCACTGCCTTCCAATCTGTAGGGTCTATTCTGGAATGCACAGTTTTTTGGAAGTTAATCAATACATGCACTCTCCAAAGTCAACTCTTTCAAACTGGATGTAGATGCACACATACTTGGGATTAGGCTCATTAACATCTCCAGTAGTATTTCTTTACTCAAGCTAATTTATTTTAATTCCTCGTATTGATACTCCAATATTTCTGGAATCTACCCCAGCCTACCCATCTGGTGGTGAATCTGTGGAAGTCAATTCCATGGATATTTTTTAGGTGGAGATTGACAGACTCTTGATTAGTCCGGGTGTCAGGGGTTATGGGGAGAAGGCAGGAGAATGGGGATGTGAGGGAAAGATAGATCAGCCATGATTGAATGGCAGAATAGACCTGAGCCAAATTTCCTAATCCTGCTCCTATATCATAAACTATCTCTCACCACTTCATTTTAATTTGCTTAAATTGAACATTAATTCTCAGTTAAGCGACACTTTTGCACATAATATGAAATTCTATCCCAATTATGATTGTTGTTTGTAGGAGATCCTTTATAACAAGATTATTGTGCATTGAGAAAACAAATTCATTAGATCCAAAATAGTTTTGTTCCCTAGTTGGTTGCTTAACATGCTGATCTGGAAATCTACATCTTGTTCATTTCAGGAATTCATCTGCTAGGCTATTAATATTAATTTTGATTTGTTCAATCTTTATCTGGAGAAAGTCCATCCCTGTGAACGCTGCATTACCCTTGTTACATGAACCTATACTTTCCATATTGATATCACGCGGTATCTCGCTACTAGTTTTTGGGAGGTCTGTGAACAACTCCCACCAATGCTTTCCAGTGGCCGCTACTGCAATGTTCCATCCAAAGAGATTCTAATTCTGTCCCACATTCTGCAGATAACTGCTAATGTCAACCCTTACTAACAATGCTACCCCGTTTCCTTTTTGCCTCTTGAATATCAGGGAATGTTTTAGTCTCTAATTTTGATCGCTACATCCATATTTCTGTGCCTTGCATTCATCCACCTAATGAAGGCAGAGTGCTTTAGATAAAGTTCATTTAAATTTGTGATTCTTCTCCTCTTCCCCGCCACCCAAAATTTTTATTCCATTTGGTGCTTGCCTCTGTCTTCACAATCTGTTTATTTTGCTTACTATATTTCTATTTTCCAACTTTGATTCGCTCTCTCCTGGCTCTCTCAGGCTTCCATCATAGCCAGATTTGGGAACAGCTCCATCCAAGACCACAAGACAATTGTGGAGAGTTGTAGTCAAAACCCAAACCATCACACCACCATCTGCCCTTCCATCGACTCCATCCATCTTCACGCTGCCTCTGCAAGGCCGCCAGCATAATCAAGGACCGGTCTCATCCTGGTCACTCCCTTTTCTCCCCTCTCCCATCAGACAGGGGTCATTTTAACATTGAGTTTAATCTTGATATCGTGTTACAGGAGCAGAATTAGGGCGTTCGGCCCCATCAAGTCTATCTTTCTGCCTTTCACAACCCCAATCTCCATTCATACCATTGGGCTACATAGAAACATAGAAAATAGGTGCAGGAGGCGGCCATTCGGTCCTTCGAGCCAGCACCGCCATTCATTGCGATCATGGCTGATTGTCCCCAATCAATAACCCGTGCCTGCCTTCTCCCCATATCCCTTGATTCTACTAGCACCTAGAGCTATATCTAACTTAAATCCTATAAGTGTACTAATCAAGAATCTGTCAATCTCTGCCTTAAAAATATCCATTAATGGCCTCCAGAACAGTCTGGGGCAATGAATTCCACAGATTCATCACCCTCTGACTAAAGAAATTTCTAAAGGTACGTCCTTTTATTTTGAGGGTATCGCGTCTAGTCCTAGACTCTTCCACTCTTGGGCCATTAGTTTAGTTTAGAGATACAGTGTCCCATGCACTAGCACTATCTAATGCACTAGGTACAATTTAACAATTTTTTACCAAATGTAATCAACCTACAAACCTGTACGCTTTTGGAATTTTAGAGGAAACCGGAGCACCCAGAGAAAACCCACGCAGGTCAAGGGGAGAATTTAGGACCGAGATGAGAAAATCGTTTTTCACACAGAGAGTGGTCAATCTGTGGAATTCTCTGCCACAGAAGGTAGTTGAGGCCAGTTCGTTGGCCATATTTAAAAGGGAGTTGGATGTGGCCCTTGTGGCTGAAGGGATCAGGGGGTATGGAGAGTAGGCAGGTACAGGATACTGAGTTGGATGATCAGCCATGATCATATTGAATGGAGGTGCAGGCTCGAAGGGCCGAATGGCCTGCTCCTGCACCTAATTTCTATGTTTCTATGTTTCTATGTAAAAACTCCGTACCGACAGCACCCGTAGTCAGGATCTAACCCGGGTTCCTCTGGTGCTGTAAGGCAGCAACTGTACCACCACAACAGGGTGCGCTCGCTCATATGTTATAAATAAAATATGGCGACATTAAAGCTTGGGAGCTAAATTGGAAATACAAAGTGAAACTGAAGTGTAGTTGTTCTGTCACCAAACTAATAACTTTTGACCTTTAAAATTCTCAAGTGTCCCCTGTTTTTTTTCCTGCCGCATATTTCCAAGCATAACCTCAGCATGAGACTATTGATTTTGCTGCAGTAGACAGCGGATTAAATGTAGAGCCTGTTGTGGATTGGCATTTTACGTGCTGTACTCATGGTTCGGGCTAAGCGCTCTCCCTTCCATCAGCAAGATTGCTGTGAAAATTTATAGGGCCAGATTCCGCTTTTGTCACACCTACAGTGGTAGAACGGGGTCTTTTTGTACCAGAATTGATTGGATATTATATCTGGCTATCAGTCTCCTAAAGCGATCTTTTAGTGCTTCATTGTTGTGGGGAAATAATGGGATATAGGATTGCATTCTGCGTGGCTGTTGAGCCTATTGTTATTAATGTTCTGAGAGCACAATGTCGAGCCATTGATCAGACTACTGTGAACTTTTGTGTCTTAATTCAGAGTATATCCAAACGATCAAATCTGGAGATGCCTCATTTGAAAGCTTAGCGTCCAAATACAGTGATTGCAGCTCTGCAAGAGAAGGGGGCGATCTGGGCTATTTTGGCAAAGGTAAGATGTGATATCTTTATCATGTAAGTGGCACCGGTAGTTTGCTGCTTCCACCTACACTGAAGTGATCGCAGTGATAATCTAACAGCGACGCCATCCAACGTGACACGAGTGGGGCCGTTTCAGATTTGATTGCTTTCAGCTTCCTATTGTGAATAGGCAGACTTTTTACTGATACCCACACTGATACCACATGATGCACAGGGATTACATTCTGTGTCCTAGGGTTTACACCAAACTATTTTGTACTCTTCTAAGAAAGTAGTTCATGCAATTTTGAAATGTTGATGTGGTTGCTTTCCCTGTTTGTGACCAAGGTGGCACTGGTTTAGAATATATTTAGCTTATCTTAGCTTAGACATACAGTGTAGAAACAGGCCAGCGATCATCCGTCCGCCAGATCTATCCTACACACTAGGGACAATTTACGGAAGCCAATTAACCTACAAACCTGCACATCTTTGAAATATGGGAGGAGACTGGAGCACCCGGAGAAAACCCACACGGTCACAGGGAGAAGATACAAACTCCGTACAGACAGTACCCGTAGTCAGGATTGAATCCGGGTCTCTGGCGCTGTGGGGCAACAATTCTACTGCTGCGCCACCACTGCTCTTAAATCTATTCTGGTTGATTTTTCTTTGTCCATTCTCTTCCTTTGCCTTTTCAAAGTACTGACTTTTCCATTGACACCCTCTATGCATCATATAAATAACAGATAAACCTGATTGTTCACCTGGATTATTTTGCATATTTCCTTCATTATATGCTTTCTAGTTTTTAACATTTCAATCTTATCCATCTCTACCCTATATGATTGAAACACCTCGACAGATTTCCTTGCAACCTCTGGTGTTCCAAGAATAATCCCATTTTCTCCAATCTATCTACATGACTACTGTCCCTCATCCAGGCAGTCATTTTAGTCAGCCTTTCCTGCACCCTTGTAGTACCTTCAGTATGGTTCCTCAACTGCATGTAAGAATACACTTTCAGTTGAACCATTGTTTTATAAAGATTTTATGAACCTTCCTCTCTACTCATTCTTGTCTGGTAAATTGCTATGCAATAGCTCCCCGCTGTTTCACTTCATTGTGTAAAATGCTAATGTCAGGCACAATTTAAAATAGAGAAGGAATTTTGGCTGACACGAAAGAAAGCAGTCCTGTAATATATCTTTGATCTGGCTGCTGGGCATCGAGCCATTTCAAAGTGGTCACATTTAAAAAGCTAAATATTAATTCCCTTTTGTTTTAACTTTATCACTATAATGTTAACAATATTATAGTCGTAGAGAGTCTGAAGGGCCTGTCCCACTTGGCCGTCATTTGCGCGCTTTTTACAGGACCTCCAAAAATGTGGTCATCGCGTTGTGGCACACGGGTAGTGTGTGGGTAGCGCGGGACGGGCGCATGGAGAGGTGTGGAGGAGTGTGGAGTTGCGCGCTCCAGGATTTTGTGCGGCACGAAATCCTCGTGCGCCACCTGCGTGACATATCGCGTACGCACGCTGACGCATTGAGTACGCACGCTGACGTATTGGCGTCCCGACGTCTTGCGTGTATTGTGTGTACAATACAGGGTTACACACGGCGTCTCCGTGTGTAACCCTGCGTCGCCGCTTGCCGCAGGGTAATCTAATGACGTCACGTGCACCAGACGGCATGATGACGCGTCGACCTATTTTACATATGAGGCGCAAATGACGGCGAAGTGGGACAGGCCCTTTACAGAGTAGAAACAGGTCCTTCGGCCCAACTTGCCCACACCGGCCAACATGTCCCATTTTCACTGATTCTACCTGCTTGTATTTGGCCCAAATCCCTCCAAACCTGTCCTATACATGTACCTATCTAAATGTTTTTTCAACATTGCGATAGTACCTGCCTCAGTTACCACCTCGGGCAGCTCGTTCCATACACCTACTACCCTTTGCATGAAGAAATTACTCCTCAGGTTCCTATTAAATCTTTTTCCCACTTGATTTTTATTTTTGTTTTATATTTCAGTTCAGTCTTGTATATGTTTTGGGTTTTTAATTAGAGTTCATCAAAATTTGCTCACTAAAATATCATGAAGCATCAAGTTTTGATATCTAAAATACAATTAAATGGTTTGGTAAATTGCCCCTAGTGTGCAGCATGTGAAAGTGGGATAGCATAGAAATAGTGTCTTGGTGATCGATGGTCGGTGTGGACCTGGTGGGTTATATTATTAAACTAAACTACTACTGCCAAGGAGTTTCATCAGTTCAAGAGGAATTCCTCTGTAATGCATTGTGTTCTTGTCTAAAGCAGATGAACCAGCAGATGGCACCTAAGTTTTTTGAAGCACGGTGTTGCAGTAAAGCAGACTTGGCATTAAGCCAAATGCTTCCTATCATGGTAAAATAATTTTGGCAAACCAGTCTGAAGAAGGGTCTCGATCCGAAACGTCACCCATTCCTTCTCTCCAGAGATGCTGCCTTCTCTCCAGAGTTACTCCAACCTTTCGTGTCTATACCAATGATGTGATTATCGATTTCTCTAACTTCAAGTAACCCCGGCATTCCCTCTCTATCCCTCCCCCACCCGTCGCACCACCGTCTCGTTTTCACCCAACAAACAGCTAACAATGGCCTGTTTCCTTTATCATCTTTACGTTTTTGCATATTTTTCATTCAATGTTCTTTATCTCTCTACATCATCCTCTATATCTCTAGTTGAGTTACTCCAGCTTTTTGTGTCTATCATCAGTTTAAACCAGCATCTTCCTACACATCTCCATTATAATCTGGCTTCAACTGTTTTTAAAATTTTGGTTGACGTGCACGTCAAGTGGAGTGGCGATTACTTTTAACACTTCTTTGCCATATGTGGTGTGAAATTCAATGCTGAGACACTGCAGGTATGGTAAATGTGATGGGGCAATGGTCGTGAAAGATCAACCATCCTGTGCCCAACCATAAACACATGGAGTGGGTGTCCCAGCCTCTGGGAAGAGGAAATGAAATTGTGTTGCTGCTCGGATTATCACTCAGCCAGGACTGGCTCCTTTTACAGTCAGACGACGCTGAAGAAGGATCTCGACCCAAAATGTCACCCATTCCTTCTATCCGGAGATGTTGCCTGCCCCGCTGAGTTACTCCAGCACTTTGTGTCTATCTTCTGTTTACAGTCATCCAAGCCTCGGCAATTCTCACTCCACGACCATCAATGCAAAAACATTCCAAGATGGGGCCCAACACGGGACTATTTGGGTGCTAGCCACTGAAGCAGATCTGCAATCGCCTATTACAATCGCTCGACACTTTTAAATGGCTCGATTGTATTGTCTTTCCACTGACTGTTTAGCATGCAATAAAAGCTTTTCACTGCATCTCGGTGCACGTGACAATAAACTAAACTAAGCTAAAAATGAAGAGGTGAAAATAAATTTGAAAGCTTGCAGCTGCTATTGGAGTCTACTTGTGGCATTTTCAACTGTAACCGGTTGGGTGGAGGAAAATTGCTGCTTCATCTTGGTCAAATACTTGGACGGAAACATGGATAGCAAAGAAGGAGATTGGGCCATACGCGGGTAGGTGGGACTAGTGTAGGTGGGGCATGTTGGTTGGCATGTGCCGAACAGGCTGTTTCCATGCTGCATGCTTGAGTAATTGCAATGGATTTATTATCAGTTGCATCGATTTTAATGAAGCAAAAGTGATGAAGTAGCACAGTGGATCAAGCAGCATCTGGATAAAAAGGATAGATAACGTTTCGAATCCGGACCCTTCTTCAGACGTGCTGATTTTAATGCCTGAGATAAGAATAGTTTCAGGGGCCTGAAGAGTTCTTTAACTGGAAACAAGCTGATTTAAACCCAGCCTGTTGAATTTTTGAAAATATGAATATTTGCAAATATGTATATCATACTAGCAAAATGTCATATTGAAGATTTGGGAATTGTGTTAGGTTTTTTGGGGGAATATTGAAGGGTGGAGAGAATGTGTAGGGGAGGAACTGCAGATGCTAGTTTAAACCAAAGACAGACACAAAAAGCAGGATTAACTCAGTGGGTCAGGCAGCATCTCTGGAGAAAATGAATAGGTGACGTTCTCAACCCAAAACATCACCTATTCCTCTTTTCCAGATATTCTGCCGGACCCGCTAGGGTACTGCAGCTTTTTGTGTCTGTCTTTGGTGGAGAGATTTTGACAGGTGGAGGTAGGTGAATCGAGACAAGCTTTTATTATTGGCATGTGATGGAAGGAACTACAGATGCAGGTTTATACCGAAGATACACACAAAGTGCTGGTATTTTAGCGGGTCAGGCAGCATCTCTGGAAAAACGGAATAGGTGACATTTTAGCCCGGAACCCTTTAGACTGCTAGCCAGTCTGAAGAAGGGTTTTGACCTGAAACCTCACCTATTCCTTTTCACCAGAGAAACTGCCTGACCTGCTGAGTTACTCCAGCACTTTGTGTCTATCTTTTATCATTGGTTCAACGGTTACCGAGGACTGATTTTTAAAAAATGGGCAAAAGATGTTATGGCAGTCTGGGAATAATCATGGTCTAGAATTTATTGCTTGCGAGTGGTAGTGTGAGAGGAATGAATTGCAGCTTTCCAATAGCAGTTGGAGAGGCTATTGAATAATTTACTGTGGTCTTGGGGAAATTAATAAGATGGTTGACTAGACTTGGAATCAGTATAGAGTTGGTGGGCCAAATGGTTGCCTTCTGAGATATAACAATTGGTGGTCCTGAAGTGAGAATTGTGGACCTCGGATGACTTGGAGAAGAGCTGATCTTGGAAGGGAAAGAATATCCATTTACATTCCCGGTAAAATGCACAGGGCTACAACAGCTTCACACTTCTCTGGGTGCTGGCACGGTTTCAACGCTGCACAGCTGCTCTTCATGTTCTAGCTGAGGTTAAAACACCTGGCATGAACATTGTCTAAAAGTCGAAGTGGGGACTGTTAAGATTTGTTCTTTCCTCTTGGCTAGTTGACCACCCAAAGTAGCTGTGGAGCCAGTTCAAATCTTGATCATTTCTCATATCTTAGGGTGGCAAAACAGCAGAGTTGTTGCCTGAGAGCACCAGAGACCCAGTTGCAATCCTGAGTACCTGTGCTGTCTGTATGGAGTTTGCACGTTCTCCCTGTGACCGTGAGCTTTTTTTCTGGGTGCTCCAGTTTCCTCCCGAATTCCAAAGTCGTGCAGCTTTGTAGGTTAAATGGCTTCTGTGAATTGTTCCCAATATGCAGGATAGCACTAATATATGGCTGATTGTGCTCAGTGCGGACGTAGTGGGCCGAAGGGTCTGTTTCCACGCTTTATCTCTGAAATAAACTAAAAACTAACATTTAGTTTACTCTGTCACACCTAGGGAGTAAGCCTTGCACCGCATTTATATCATATGTTTGTGTCTCAAAGCACAGTTTGTGCCGTGGCAAAGTCATGAAGAATTTAACTTGTGAAGGTGCTTTAAATTTTAAATAGTTGAAAGCCATTCTTAAATTAAAATTAAATATTTATATTGAAATCAATAGTTGTGGCTCTGGCAGTCACTCTCTCCATGTTGTAATTGACTGATGTTATTATCAGTAATGGATGCTGAGTGAAATTCAGTTAGCACTGGAAGTCTGAAATAAATCTGGAAAAGAAATACGGGAATATTTTGGCCATGCAGCGTGCTGTGAAAAACAAAACTGGCATTTTCAGTTGATGAATTGTTCTACTCTGCTGTAAAAAGCTGCAACCTGACATGTTAATTTACACTCTCCACGTCCACTTATAACTCGTACTTGTGATTAAAGGTCATCTGATATCCTTTACTCAGCAACTTGGCAGTTGTGGGTTCTCAGCAGCCCATCTTATTAAGATATTCAAAAATCAATTTGGCGATCTCTGCTGCAGTACATCGGAAAAGGGAATGTCAATATTAGGGGGGGGGGGGGGGGTCTTATAGAAACGTACAAAATTCTTAAGGGGTTGGACAGGCTAGATGCAGGAAGATTGTTCCCGATCTTGGGGAAGTCCAGAACAAGGGGTCACAGTTTAAGGATAAGGGGGAAGTCTTTTAGGACCGAGATGAGAAAAACATTTTTCACACAGAGTTAACACGGACTGAGAGGAGGTGATCAGTAGATGAGGTTGGAGGAGGTGCAGGTGAACCTCTGCCTCACCTGGAAAGACTGATTGGGTCCTTCGATGGAGTCAAGGGGGGAGGTAAAGTGACAAATGTTGCATTTCCTGCGGTTGCAGGGGAAAGTAGGGTGGTTTGGGTAAGAAGGGACAAAATGACCAGGGAAAACCTGGTCAATATATTTAGTTTATCTATAAAAATATATATACTGCTTGGAAATTGTGAGGTGTCTGGAGCGCATTGGTATTCCAGACTGTGTACCATTGAGTGCTATAAACCTGAATGCCCGAACGTTTATGATGATCTGAAACTGGGAGAAGCCACTACAAAAGCTCTATGGGAAGGCACCTTCCCACCATGTTCAAGGGCTGCACATGAATGATAACTGATGTGAAGTAATTGGAATAACATAATTTGTGATGAAAATGTTGACGAATGCAAATTTAATAAAAATGTATATTTATGAAATGATTTTAAAAGCTTAATACGGACAGCCCTTGCATGAATACTATTTGCATTGTGAAAATTCGCACTTGGAGTTTACAAATCACTACCCAGAAATATGATTAAGAAGGAGCTGCAGATGCTGGAAACTCAGCGGGTGAGGCAGCATCTATGGAGCGAAGGAAATAGGCAATGTTTTGGCCCAAAACGTTGCCTATTTCTAGCAATGTTACAAAATGTTGAGATTTTAAAAATCAAGTCTCCAATTTATCCCATCAGATAAAGCATAAAAGGAAGTTTAATTTGACACCTAATTCACTTTCATATCTTCAGTATTAAAAAAGATATGGCGATTTTCATACTCGGAAATTAGCATCTTGTTCCCTATTGCTTTTCCATTGACTTAACACAAAAGTTGTGATCGAGGACAGTCAAGAGCCCATAACTTTCTTTAAAATTAAGAGAACTGAAAGAAATGTTCAGTTATTATAGATTGAAGCATTCTGAAACTAATATAAAACAATCTTACTTGGATGACCTGAAATTAAAGCACATAATTGGTTAGTTACCCAATCGTAGCTAATTACAAAATTCAATTTCTAGATCTAAACATCTATCCATTTCTTAAGAACAGATTAACATTTTTAAATTGCCTAAGTGCCCAAATAACATTCGCACAAGAATTCACAATATCACATCTTTTTTAAATCTCATTGTCATGAATTTATAGGCCAAATGGAAGGAATTTAGTATTTAATTCCCGTAAATTAATGGCCATTTAAATCATCTTGCGAGTGGGATTTTGTGGAATGCGATTGATTGGACCGTTGTGGTTGCGGTGAATTTAAACCCCATATATCGGCAGGAAAAATACTGCCGGTTCGTATGGGGCCTATATCACCTTTTCGCAACATAAAATTTGGATTAAAGGCATCGTAAGAAGCACTTTTATATGTAAAATAAACGGCTTTCCTTTACCCATCCCGTACGTAAAATCCGTCTCCGTTGTCGGCGTTCACGGCATTAGAAGCTAATTTTTATTTTACTCCAGCGCTGAAATTGTCGGGCGATTTAAAAAAATTAAAAAAATTCACAGATGGGTAGTCGGAACAAATCTTCAGCAAAAGCTTGCTCCCTGAGAAAACAAAACTCCGGCAGGCTGGAGAAAACCTAATTTTAACCCCCCCCCCCCCCCCAAAGGCGCCAAAGTCGCGCACACGGCCAGTGACAGAACTGCAGCGCCGCTGAAGGTAAGTTTTGTAACATACCTACTATTTCCTTCGCTCCATAGATGCTGCCTCACCCGTTAAGTTTCTTCAGCACTTTTGTCTACCCAGAAATATGAGTTGTGTATAAGATCCGGTCTCACTTAATTTATGTGGAAAAGGTAAATAGACACTTTTTTCAGCTTGTGATTCTTGATTCATGTGCAAATGATATGGCACTGCATTATGGAAATCCCAACGAGGCTGTTTTCTCCAAAAGCATCCCCGTCATAATACAGTAGATAGACACTAAGCGTTGGAATAACTCAGCGGGTCAGGCAGCATCTCTGGAGAGAAAGGATGGGTCGCGATCCTTCACCCGAGAGTCCCAACCCGAAGGGTCCTGAACTGAAAAATCACCCAGCCTTTTTTTTCCAGAGATGCTGCCTAAACCGCTCAGTTACTCCAGCACTTTTTGTCTATCTTCGGCATATACCAGCATCTGAGTTCCTTTCTACACATTTTGCCCACCTGCATATTGATCTGCCTGAGGAAAGACGGTTCATGAATGATTGTGTATACCGACCGCTTCTACCAACGAAGATAGCGTATTCACAATTAGTGAATTATTCTCTCTTGTCCTCTGAGAAGAACACTGATTCTTCCAATATCGCCTACGACTTAGCTGTAGCTTCTGTGGTTTTCTGTTTTTATGGAATTTTTATTTTAAAAAAAGGTATTTTCCACCATCTTGGTAGCGATCAATAAACATTGATCTTTACATTTTAACATTTTGCTTTGTGTTTCTAGGTCAAATGCAGAGGCCGTTTGAGGAAGCCACATATTCGCTGAAGACTGGAGAAATGAGCAATCCTGTGTTTACGGATTCTGGTATTCATATCATCCTCCGTACTGCTTAAGGTGCCTCCCTTTGGTTTGTCTTTACAGAGTGAATCACCCAGCCACTGCTGAAGACATTTTATGGAAACGTTCACCCACATTGCTTCCGACAACCCTAGTATTTTAACAATTTTGACATTTTGTCCAGTGCGCTTGCAGGCACTTGTGGCGGCGGCAGTTAGGGGAAGGAACTGACCTTAATTATTATATAAACGGAGTCTGTAAAATAACGGTGTCTCTATGCAGCAGTCCACATGTTGATCCAATGTCTGGGGGTGAGTGCAGGTTTGTGCCAGTCTGCGCCGTATTGCCGTTACACTGTTGTACACGCTTCTGCTATATAATGTGTTGAAGACCATTTGAATCTTATTGGAGTAACGCAGGCTTAATTTAGACAAAATCAATGTTTATTTTCCCGGCAGTGAGAAATTGTGGGTGAATTTAGCATCCCTTTGTTTATTGCTTTTGTCATTACAGGTTACACTAATGCACAAGTTATTTTGGTGTATGTGTTATATTCTCTTATATTGGAGGTAGTAGCGCCTGTTAAGGCTTTTGTTTGTAGTTAAAGCAGGGCCCTTTACCACTTCCACGGAAATGCATAAGCTTTGATATGCGGGGAGTACATTAACTCATCATCCTTTAGCTTCTGTGCTCTTGGTATGCAGTACTGCTGCTGATCTTTGACCATTGCATGGTCAGTGGTTGTATAGGTAAACCTTTTTCTCTTCCCCACCCCCCAGCCCCCCTCTGACCATTCCACAAGATACTGATTGAAATGTAGTTCTGAAAGGTAATTGACGATATCTGAACTGCTGGTAAAGAGAATAACTTTTTTCTGTTGCAAAGATCCTTTTAGGCTGGTTAGCTTGGGTGTGCATGCATGTCTTCTTAAAGTGCACCGAGGCTGCAACATGAAATTGGGGTTATTGGGAAATGTAAGGTTACATTTGTCTGGCTAAGTCAAAATAAAGAAATTCCTCAAAGTATCAGAGCCTGGTGTCTCATTCTGTGCAGTTGGTTGTCCTTACTCTGCGTTGAATCATGTTTTATCTGGGCAACTGGAATAGTTAAAGAATTTAATATTCCAGGGTAGACAAAAATGCTGGAGAAACTCAGTGGGTGCGGCAGCATCTATGGAGCAAAGGAAATAGGCAACGTTTCGGCCCGAAACGTTGCCTATTTCCTTCGCTCCATAGATGCTGCCGCACCCGCTGAGTTTCTCCAGCATTTTTGTCTACCTTCGATTTTCCAGCATCTGCGGTTCCTTCTTCTTGAACACTATAATATTCCGGGGTAATTGAGGAGTTTAGTATCGAGATTCAATATGGAAACGCCCTTCAGCGCACTAACGCCGAGGCGAACACTAATCACCCGTTTACACTAGTTCCATGTTATCCCACTTTCACATCCACTCCCTACACATGGGCAATTTACAGAGGCAAAAATGACCTGTAAAGCCATGCGTCTATAGGATGAGGGAGGAAATCGGAGCACCTGGATGAAAGCAACACACTCACGGAGAACGTGCAAACTCCACACACACAGCAGCTGAGGTCAGGTTTGAACCTGAGGCTGTGAGGCAGCAGCTGCGCCACTGTGCTGTCCTTGCACGCTAATACCAGCAAACGAACCACACTTCTGGATTTCTGCTCTCTGACGTGTGGTGTTTTAGTGTGCAGACTCCATGAAAGGAAAGATGGATCGCGGCTGCGATATTATCTCCAGAGAATCAGAGGGTTGACCTTTATTTCAAGGTAGGTGGCATGTTGCCAGAATGTTGGTACAGAAAATAGGTGCATTCGGCCCTTTTAGCCAGCACCGCCATTCAATATGATCATGGTTGATCATCCAAAATCAGTACCCCGTTCCTGCTTTCTCCCCATATCCCTTGATTCTGTTAGTTAGCCCTAAGAGCTGTATCTAAATGGAAACAATTAGTGACCTAAATTCTAAGGTGTCTTGACAGCACGAGTTTGAATTTTTTTAGCCCGTTGCTCTGAAACGGGTATGTCAAGTAATCTCATCCAAGTGACAAAGTAAACTGTAAGCTGATACTCAGAGCCATAGATAGTGTCATACAGTTTGGGAACAGGCCCTTCGGCCCAACACTGCCCACACTGAACAACACGTCCCATAACTTCATATTATTCTTAATTTATTTCATGACTATTTCATATTTTATTTCATAATTTAAATTCTGATCTTATTTCGGGTTTTAATTTGTTCCTTTACTAAGGGGTGGTTGTTAGCAAGGTGTTAAAAGTATGATAATATCCAAATTATTTCCTTGCTTCCGAAGAGATGAATCTTGGATGTTTTTCCAAGACCTCATCCAAGTCAAACGTTTTTTCGTTTTCTCTGGGTATATAAGTACTCAGGAAAAATGATAATAAAAATATACAATACAATTTCAGGGGTATAGGTTTGATAATGTACAATGCCCATGTGGGCTTCGTTCATGCAGCTTTGAAATGCTGTCTTCCTTGGTAGGAATTGTCCCATTATTCACGGCATCCCTGGTCGCAAATGTCCATCTCGTGAGCACCCATTGGACTATCCTTGATCAGACTTGCTGGCTTTACCTTGCACTAAACGCAATTCCCTCATCATGTATCTGTACACTGTAAATGGCTCGATTGTAATCATGTATTGTCTTTCTGCTGACTGGATAGCACGCAACAAATGGTTTTTCACTGTACCCCGGTACACGTGATAATGAACTAAACATTCCTACGAGCAATGTTCAAGAAAGAACTGCAGATGCTGGAAAAATCAAAGGTAGACAAAAATGTCGGAGAAACTCAGCGGGTGAGGCAGCATTTATGGAGCGAAGGAAGAATAGGTGACGTTTCGGGCCGCGTCTCTTCTTCAGACTGATGTCGGGGGGGGGGGGGGCGGAGGAAGGAAGGAAGAGGCGGAGACAATGGGCTGTGGGAAGGGGAGGGGAAGGAGGGAGAAAGCAAGGACTACCTGAAATTGGAGGTCAATGTTCATACCGCTGGGGCAAGCTCACATAATGCTATTCAATTCAAAAGTCAAAGTCGTACATACACATATTTGTTCCTCCAAAGGGAACAATATTCGTGGCTCCACTTTTATTTATTCTCATCAGCCTTGTGCGCTTTCAGTGCCATTCATTATGATGCAGAGGTACAGTTACCGTATCAAGAGATTTTTGTGTATTTTCTGGCATGGGTAAAATCGATTTGTGGGTATCTAAAAAATGGAACCTTGTTTTATCTCCTGGAGATGGCTTGTAGTTTCCAATATCTCTCTCCATCGAGTCGAGAGTTCTGGAGACCTTTCTGTCCTGATGAGGTTGTAGGCTGTTGCATGAATGGTCCTACTTACAATAGCAGGCGTCGTGAGTCGGTGCATGTTATAATGGGCTTGAGAGGTTTTGATAATGCACCTTCCCCTGTGTTTCAGGTTTATAACTTACTCTGATCCTGATTGCAAATGGTTCAAATTTAATTGCCATTTGAACATCCTTTTTTGTACTTAATTAATCTTAAATCCTCTACATAGGTCTACCAAATCAAGAAACAAGGAACTACAACAAATAAAAACAAGTGCTGGAGCAACTCAGCGGATCAGGCAGCATCTCTGGAGAATATGGATGGGTTAATCTGGAGGTTACAAGAAATAGGAGTGAATTAGGCCAGTCGGCCCATCAAGTCTACTCCGTTCAATCATGGCTGATCTATCTCTCCCTCCTAACCCCATTCTCCTGCCTTCTCCCCATAACCTCTGACACCCGTACTAAAGAATCTATCTACCTCTGCCTTAAAAATATCCACTGACTTGACTTCCACAGCCTTCTGTGGCAAAGAATTCCACTGATTCATCACCCTCTGGCTAAAGAAATTTCTCCTCACCTCCTTTCTAAAAGAATGTCCTTTAATTCTGAAGGAGGTTCCCGACCCGAGACGTCACCTATCCATGTTCTCCAGAGGTGCTGCCTTACCCGCTGAGTAGCACAAGTACTTAGTGCCTTTTTTTGTAAGCCTAGTGTGGTAATGTATCAATTATAGTTCTCTGAAATATTGCAATATAATCTTTATTTTAACAAATGATTAAAAAAATATATTAGTTCACTGTCCTTCCAGAGAGGAAATCTGTCACCCTTGTCCAGTTTGTCCTCTGTGATTATGTGGTGATCTCTCTTATTGATTTTCTTCCATTGTTAGTGTAAATTATCATTGACACTATGCAACAACATTCACAAACTGTTAACTTTCATATTCAGGTGCCTTCCCTCCAATAAATGTTCTGAATCTTTAACACCAAGCCTATAAATTCTCTTAACAATGGGCCAGGCTGCCTAATGGCAGTTTTGTAGAACTTAATGTGCAATACAGAATTACATCAGGGTGGTGAAACTGTGGAATTCATTGCCCACAGACTGCTGTGGTGGCCAAGCCATTGGATATTTTAAAGCGGATCTTGATAGGTTCTGGATTAGTAAAAGGGCATCCATCAGTGGTTATGGAGAGAATGGGGTTGAATGCAAAAGATGGATCAGCCACAATTAAATGGCAGAGTTTACGCAATGGGCTGAATGGTCTAAATCTGCTTCTATTTGATCCATTAGTGACTGAGCATATACTCAGTCGTTTAGTTTATTGTCACGTGTACCGAGGTATACATTCTTGCCCAGAGTAGGTGAATCGAGGACCAGAGGACTAGTTTAAGGTGAAGGGAAAAATATTTAATAGGAAGCTGAGAGGTAGCTTTTTCACACAAAGGGTGGTGCGTTTATGGAACAAGCTGCCAGAGGAGGTAGTTGAAGCAGGGACTATCCCAATATTTAAGTAACAGTTAGACAGGTACATGGATAGGACAGGTTTGGAGGGATATGGACCAAACGAGGCCAGGTGGGACTAGTGTAGCTGGGATGTGTTGGCCGGTGTGGGCAAGTTGGGCCTCAGGGTTTGTTTCCACACTTTATCACTCTATAACTACAATATAAAGCTTTTGCGTGCTAACCAGTCAGTAGAAAGACAAAACATGATTACAATTGAGCCATGTATAGATACAAGATAAGGGAATAACATTTAAAATATTAAAAAGTATAAAACATTGTCATCAGAGATTGCACCAATTGATATAAATTATGTGTCATTGGCTTGGAGGCATACAGTGGGAGTTGCCATCTATAGATGGTCAAGTGTGTCTTGGACGTGTATTGATGCGTGGCAGTCCGGGATGAGGTGGAATTCATTGTAAATAAGTGTGTGAGAGAGTTGCGTGGGTTGATAGGCCTGTTCCTTTATGGCATGAGCAAATCTACTTTCAACAGCATTAAATTATTTTCAAAGTTTTTATTTTCTGTCTAGAAACTTGTGACAACGGTGTTCACAAAGTAAGTAGGGGTCTTATCAGTGTGTTAGCTTCACCTAGTCATGTTCATAAGTTCTAGGAGCAGAATTAGGCTATTCGGCCCATGGCTGATCTATCTTTCTCTCCGAACCCCATTCTCCTGCCTACTCCCCATAACCCCTGACGTCCTTACTAATCAAGAATGTATCAATCCGCACCTTAAAAATATCCATTGACCTTACATTTGGAGAGAATTAGACGTCTTAATTGACAAACCAGAATTATTTACTAGAATATTCTACTTCAGTTGTACAGGGTCTTGGTGAGACCACACCTGGAGTATTGCGTACAGTTTTGGTCTCCAAATCTGAGGAAGGACATTATTGCCATAGAGGGAGTGCAGAGAAGGTTCACCAGACTGTTTCCTGGGATGTCAGGACTGTCTTATGAAGAAAGACTGGATAGACTCGGTTTATACTCTCTGGAATTTAGGAGATTGAGAGGGGATCTTATAGAAACTTGCAAAATTCTTAAGGGGTTGGACAGGCTAGATGCAGGAAGATTGTTCCCGATGTTGGGGAAGTCCAGGACAAGGGGTCACAGCTTAAGGATAAGGGGGAAATCCTTTAAGACCGAGATGAGAAAGACTTTTTCACACAGAGAGTGGTGAGTCTCTGGAACTCTCTGCCACAGAGGGTAGTTGAGGCCAGTTCATTGGCTATATTTAAGAGTGAGTTGGATGTGGCCCTTGTGGCTAAGGGGATCAGAAGGTATGGAGAGAAGGCAGGTACGGGATACTGAGTTGGATGATCAGCCATGATCATATTGAATGGCGGTGCAGGCTCGAAGGGCTGAATGGCCTGCTCCTGCACCTAATTTCTATATTTCTATGTGTCTATGTTTTACAGGAGACATCCTCTAATATGGTCTCCATTTATAGATCATGTGAAGGGGTAGGTCCAGCGCAAGAGCCAGACTGAAACTTGAATCCAGGATTAGATGAAAAGTTACGTTTTTTTAACCTACGGATCCATCTCCTAAGCTGTATTATTGATAGTTTACCCTTTTTTAAAACATTTCTTTTTTTTTCTTTCCTCTCTCTCTATCTATAAAAATAAATAAACAATTAGAAGCAGTGTTAATACGTAATTGATAAATGAGGACCCCAGCTATTTTGATAGCTGGGATCCCGGGACCCTAATATTAATAATATGTAATTGTTAAACAAAGTCTGTATTGGTTTGGAGTATGATATGCATATGCTTCTAATAAAATATTAATATTAAAAATGTCCGTTGACTTGGCCTCCACAGCCGTCTGTGGCAATCAATTCCACAGATTCACTACCACTCAGTCACTGAGTCCTTGTGCTTGTCTCCGGAATGGGTGCCCAAGGTGATGTGGGGCCCATGCATCTATTACCATCTCAGCATGGTCGGGATGGCTGAGTGGTCTTAAGGCACCACATTGAGATCGCAGTGTCAGGAGGCATCGGTTCGATTCACACTCCTGACAATCTGAAATATTTAAATGCATCAAATATTACGGGGAGAAGACAGAAGAATGGGGTTGGAAGAAGAGAGGGATAGGTGGATCACTCATGATTGAGTGGCGGACCAGACTTGATGGGTCGAATGGCCTGATTATTCTTCTATATCGTGATCATAACAGGTTGTAAACAATGCTAAATAGATAACACAATAGACAAATAAATAATCCAATATAGTTCAATATTGTATTCCTCGAGATCCCACCACCAGAGTTCCCTTTCCTTTTCTACATTTCAAAATGTAGACTCTTCTGCAACTCCCACCTCCCAATCCCATCGACCATCTCTCACAAGGCAAATTTCCATGAAATACAGCTGTTGGGACACTTATCCTTTCACCTCTTCTGTTCCCTCAGTCTCTGAACTGTGAGGGACTTTCCAGGTAAGGCAGTGATTCACTTAAAAGACATTTGGACAGGTACATGGATGGGACAGGTTTGGAAGGATATAGGACAAGGACAAAGGACATTTATTATCACATACACCAATTGGTGTAGTGAAATGTGACTTGCCATTGCAGCACACAAATAAAGATAAGACACAACATAAAGAGTTTCACAGTAAACATAAAACCATCCCCCCACAATGGTTCCCACTGTGGGGGAAGGCACCAAAAGTCCAGTCCCCGTGCAAGTGGGGCTAGTGTTGGTCAGCGTGGGCAAGTTGGGCCACAGGGCCCGTTTCCAGACCTTCACTGCCACCACGACAAATTAGTTTCTTTTCCTCTCATTTCCAGAGAGATATCCCCCACCTGAAACGCTTGCTGATTTCTCTCTCCATGGCCATTGCGAGAGGAGCTTGTTTGTTTGACAGCATTTTCTCTCTCGTGTTTCGCAATGCCTTCTATTCAAGTGCCACCAGAGAGCAGCATCAGTAAACTAACCTCAGCAGTTGCTGAGGAGAGACACAGAGTGCTGGAGTAACTCAGCATCTCCGGAGAAAAATAATAGGTGACGTTTCAGATCGGGACCCTTTTTTTGGTATAAACCAGCATCTGCAGTTCCATCCTACACATTTCGTCTGCTGTTGCTCACGAGGCCTGCACGGTGGCGCAGCGGTAGAGTAGCTGCCTTGTACGATCCTGACTCCCGGTGCTGTCTGTACGGAGCTTGTACCTTCTCCCTGTGACCGCGTTGGTTTTCTCCAGGTGATCTAATTTCCTCCCACACTCCAAAGACATACAGGCATGTTGGTTGTACAGGCTATATCTCTCGGTTCCCTGATCCCTGACCAGTCTGAAGAAGGGTCTCGACCCGAAACGTCGCCTATCTCCTCCGCTCCTTAGATGCTGCTGCACCCGCTGAGTTTCTCCAGCCTTTTGTGTACCCAGGCTTGTTGGTTAATTGATGGCACAAATGTCAGTTGTCAATAGACAATAGGTGCAGGAGTAGGCCATTCGACCCTTCGAGCCAGCACCGCCATTCAATGTGATCATGGCTGATCATCCCCAATCAGTACCCCATTCCTGCCTTCTCCCCATATCCCCTGACTCCGCTATCTTTAAGAGCCCTATCTAGCTCTCTCTTGAAAGTATCCAGAGAACCTGCCTCCACCGCCCTCTGAGACAGAGAATTCCACAGACTCTAGTGTGTGTGTAGGGTAGTATTAATGTGCAGGGATCAATGCGGACTCGGTGGGCCAAAGGGCCTGTTTCCACGCTAGAAACATAGAAAATGGGTGCAAGAGGAGGCCATTCGGCCCTTCGAGCCAGCACCACCATTCACTGTGATCATGGCTGATCGTCCCCAATCAATAACCCGTGCCATATCCCTTGACTCCACTAGCCCCTAGAGCTCCATCTAACTCTTAAATCCATCCAGTGACTTGGCCTCCACTGCCCTCTGTGGCAGGGAATTCCATAAATTCACAACTCTCTGGGTGAAAACGGTTTTTCTCACCTCAGTCTTAAATGGCCTCCCCTTTATTCTAAGACTGTGTGGCCCCTGGTTCTGGACTCGCCCATCATTGGGAACATTTTTCCTGCATCTAGCTTGTCCAGTCCTTTAATAAATTTATATGTTTCTCTAAGATCCCCCCCCCTCATCCTTCTAAATGGATCTCTAAACTAAAATTCAGCTAAAAATGTCTCCAAGTTGAGAGAAGCCTTTCAAATATCATAAAACAGAATCTAAATCATATTGGTGGTTGATGCAAATCATGAATTGTGTGCTGTATCACTTGAAGCTGCTACATCTGTCAGATTTATTCAGTCAAACTTCTTTTAAACAAGGATATCAGTAAGAATTTCATTCTGTTTCTGGACATACGACAAACACTTTTGATAGAACATTGCAGCAGTCAATAAAAATAATAAAATACAAAAAGAAATGAGGATTTAAATAAAGTGCTGTTGGTTTTACTCTGCCGAAGCTGATTCATCAAAGGACACGAATGTTCAGCATATTTAAGAATTGAACATAATATAGAACAGTGGAGAAGATGGGCGCAAAATGCTGGAGCAACTCAGCGGGTCAGGCAGAATCTCTGGAGATAAAAGATGGGTGGTGTTTCAGTTCGGGACCCTTCTTTAGACTGACCCGAAACGTCACCCGTCCTTTTACTCCTCACCTGCTGAGTTACTCCAGCATTTTGTGTCTTTCCGCTCTATACCCGCATCTGCAGCTGCTGTCTGCGCTTCGAACAGCACAGCATAGCACTTTTCATGCATGATGCCAAATTAAACTAATCTCATGATCTCTGCCTCTGCGGAGGCTGCTCTGGATGCTTTCAAAGAGCTAGATAGGGCTCTTAAAGATAGCGGAGTCAGGGGATATGTAGAGAAGGCAGGAACGGGGTACTGATTGGGGATGATCAGCCATGATCACACTGAATGGCGGTGCTGGCTCGAAGGGCCGAATTACCTACTCCTGCACCTATTCTCTATTGTCTATTGTCTATCACTCCATTCCCTGCATATTACCCTACATGTTCCCGACAGAGAAATGTGAGGTCTTGCATTTTGAGACGTCCAACATGGGCATAACCTACACACTGAATGTTCGGCCTCTGGGGAGTGTTGTAGAGCAGAGGGATCTAGTGCAGGTGCATGGTTACTTGAAGGTGGAGTCGCAGGTAGATAAGGTGGTCAAAAAGGCTTTTGGCACATTGGCCTTCGTCAGTCAGTATTGAGTATAGACGTTGGGAGGTCATGTTGCAGTTGTATAAGAAATAGAAACATCGAAAACATAGGAGGCCATTCGGCCCGTCGAGCCAGCACCGCCATTCATTGTGATCATGACTGATCGTCCCCAATCAATAACCCGTGCCTGCCTTCTCCCCATATCCCTTGACTCCACTAGCCCCTAGAGCTCTATCTAACTCTGGACACCCATGTTGTAGGAAAGATATTGTCAGGCTTGAAAGGGTTCAGAGAAGAATTACGAGGATGTTGCCGGAACTAGATGGTCTGAGCTATAGTTAGAGGTTGAGTAGGCTGGGTCTCTATTCCTTGGAGCGCAGGAGGATGAGGGGTGATCTTATAGAGGTGTATAAAATCATGAGAGGATTAGATAGGGTAGATGCACAGAGTCTCTTGCCCAGAGTAGGGGGATCGAGGACCAGAGAACATAGGTTTAAGGTGAAGGGGAAAAGATTAGGAATGTGAGGGGTAACCGGTTTCACACAAAGGGTGTTGGGTGTATGGAACAAGCTGCCAGAGGAAGTAAAGGACTCCTCCTTGAGGCTGGGACTCTCCCAACATTTAAGAAAGTCTTCAACAGGTTTGGAGAGATATGGATCAAACGCAGGCAGGTGGGACTAGTGTAGCTGGGACATGTTGGTCCAAAGGGCCTGTTTCCACACTGTGACTCTATATAACAATCGGTTAAGTGCCTCTATTATTATCTGCTGCCACCACCTCCAGTGTGTTCCAGTCTTCTGTGTAAAGATAAAACTACGTCCTGTACACCTTTCTTTAAACTTTGCCCCTCTCACCTTAAAGCTATGCCCTCTTGTCTTTGACATTCCCACCCTGGGGAGAAAGGTTCAGACTGTCTACCCTATCTATGCCTCTTCCAATTGTATATCCTTCCATGTCTCTCGTTTCCCTTTCCACTGACTTAGTCTGAAGAAGGGTCTCGACCTGAAACGTCACCTATTCCTTCTCTCCAGCGATGCTGCCTGACCCGCTGAGTTAAAGCCCTGTCCCACGGTACGAGTTCATTCCAAGAGCTCTCCCGAGTTTAAAAAAAAATCAAACTCGTGGAAAGCACGGAGAATGAACGTAGCGGGTACGTCGGAGCTCGGGGACGTCTCTTAGCGCTAAGGACAGGTACTCGGGAAGACTCGCTAACGGCAGGCAAGCACGGGAAGACTCGTGAAGATTTTCAACATGTTGAAAAATGTCCGCAAGAGCCCCGAATACCGACGAGCGGCCGCTACCTTAAATCTCCGAGTTCGAATCAGGGCAAACTCGGGGAGAGCTCTTGGAATGAACTAGTACCGTGGGACAGGGCTTTTACCCCAGCTTTTTGTGTCTTCCTTTGGTGTAAGCCAGCATCTGCAGTTCCTTCCTATACACTTGCTGCCGCAGGTAAAAACTTCACTGTTCGGCCTGGGGACATATAGTAAAAGAAGCTCTCGATTCTCTTGGAATTCCCGCATCTGCAGTCTCTTGTTCCCTCTATTATTACACAATGATCAATACAAAAACAGTGAATCACCCACGACATGGGCTCTCAAAAGGGCAGGTTAAGATTGGTGCAGGGTTACGAAAGAGGCTCGGATCAGATGTCCCGTATTAACTGATCCTTTCAAAATGTATGTCAAGACAGCGAGAGATTATTTTTGCTTTATTAATCAAGTGGATATGTGCGTCTGTTTTTAGAGAGGTCGAGACTATTCAAGCAGAGCCGGCCACTGATTGAATCTGTGACGCTAGCCTGTGTTTCAAGGACTCCTGGGCACATAAATAATCACGCAGGTTTCCTCTCATTTCCACTAAATAGGCAAAGCGAACTCTATTTGATAGCCTTACATCCAAGTCGCAAAGTTAAACAAAGTTTAATTTCCCCATATGTAGTTGTAATTGGGCTCCTTCCGTCAAAACTAACCATGGGGGATGCATCCTAGCTTGTGGTCAGATGCAAGCCTGGGCGATGTTAATAGACAATAGACAATAGGTGCAGGAGTAGGCCATTCGGCCCTTCGAGCCAGCACCGCCATTCAATGTGATCATGGCTGATCATCCCCAATCAGTACCCCGTTCCTGCCTTCTCCCCATGTCCCCTGACTCCGCTATTTTTAAGAGCCCTATCTAGCTCTCTCTTGAAAGCATCCAGTGAGCCTGCCTCCACCGCCCTCTGAGGCAGAGAATTCCACAGACTCACCACTCTCTGTGAGAAAAAGTGTTTCCTCGAATGGCTTACTCCTTATTCTTAAACTGAGGCCCCTGGTTCTGGACTCCCTCAACATCGGGAACATGTTTCCTGCCTCTAGCGTGTCCAAATCCATAACAATCTTAAATATTTCAGTGAGATCCCCTCTCATCCTTCTAAACTCCAGAGTGTACAAGCCCAGCTGCTCCATTCTCTCAGCATATGACAGTCCCGCCGTCCCAGGAATTAACCTTGTAAACCTACGCTGCACTCCCTCAATAGCAAGAATGTCCTTCCTCAAATTAGGGGACCAAAACTGCACACAATACTCCAGGTGTGGTCCTTAGGGCTCTGTACAACTGCAGAACTGTCATATGGAGGACAGGCTGCTGCCCATGCAACGTCGCTGATCGATCCAAAGGAACAGCAGGGGCCGTTACAGTTTGGCACCAGCGCCGTCGCAGGAGCTGCCAGAGCGAGGTTGTAGACAACGACAAACTGCCTCAGGGGCTCCGACTCCGGATTTTCTTGAGGTTTACTCCTGGAGCCTTTTCCATGACTGGATATGGGCACAAGGCAGTGGAGGTTTTAAATCAGAGTTTTCCCTCTCCTAGATGGACCGCCTTCCCAGGCTGACGAGCCCCATCTGCCCGAGACTGGTGGGGGCGGGTGCGTCTACCTTCCCATGCAGGTCTATAGCACCTGCCCACTGCCCCCATATGTAAAGGTTAGGAAACGTGTTTAAACGGCTCACAAAGAGGGCGTATTTGATCCCTGCTTTTTGCCTTATTACTGTTGTGTATCGCGATGCAGTGAAAAGCTTTTGTATGCGTGCCATCCAGTCAAATCAAATCATTCCAGACACAGATACACTCACGGTATACAACACTAGGAACTGCAGATGCTGGTTCACAAGTGCTGGAGTAACTCAGCGGGTCAGGCAACACCTCTGGAGACTGTGAATAGGCAACTTTTCAGGTGAGTAGGAGGGTCTGAAGAAGGTTCCCGACCCAAAACATTGCCTGTCCATGTCCTCCAGAGGTGCTACCTGACCCACTGAGTTTCTCCAGCACTTTGTGTTTTTTTAATGTTGCAGGGTTAGAATTGCTGCCTCACCCGACGGGCCGAATGGCCTAATTCTGCTCCTATAACTTGTGAATCCTGGGCTGGCACCCGAGTCATTGAAGTCGCTACTTAGAAGATGCTGTAGCTGCAGGTTGTTATGCCAAAGCTTCTCGGAATCCATTGTGCAGATTAGTGTAGTTTAGTTTAGAGAAACAGCACGGAAACAGACTCTTGGGCCCACCGGGCCAAGCCAAAGCGAGAGATATAGAGATAGCATATTTAGCACACAGCTAACAATGGCCTGATTCCTTTATCATCATTTTTATTTGTTGCATATTTTCCATTCATTTGTCTTGTATCACCGTAAATATCTCTTGTTTCCCTTGACTAGTCTGAAGAAGGATCTCAATAGAGAATAGGCAATAGACAATAGGTGCAGGAGTAGCCCTTCGAGCCAGCACCGCCATTCAATGTGATCATGGCTGATCATCCCCAATCAGTACCCCGTTCCTGCCTTCTCCCCACATCCCCTGATTCCGCTATTTTTAAGAGCCCTATCTAGCTCTCTTGAAAGCATCCAGAGAACCGGCCTCCACCGCCCTCTGAGGCAGAGAATTCCACAGGCTCACCACTCTCTGTGAGAAAAAGTGTTTCCTCGTCTCCGTTCTAAATGGCTTGCTCCTTATTCTTAAACTGTGGCCCCTGGTTCTGGACTCCCCCAACATCGGGAACATGTTTCCTGCCTCTAGCGTGTCCAAACCCTTAACAATCTTACATGTTTCACTGAGATCCTTCTCTTCTCTCCAGAGATGCTGCCTGTCCCACTGAGTTACTCCAGCGTTTAGTGTCTACCCCATGTCGACAGTTCTGTCCTGGGCCTCCTCCACTGCCAAGAGCACCTGATATTTCGCACGGGCAGCAACTCTACCACTGCGCCACTGCTCTAGAAGCGGCAAGAAACATATTTGGTGAAAGGTGGCCCTTCCCTTCCACTATGGCCTGTGTTTTTCAAATTACATTTTTCCTTCCACAACCAAAAAGTAAGGGGGAATGATTTGTTTGGGACTGGCAGTGCTAAACGGATGAACAAAGGAGGAGGACTGACTGAACCTTAATGCCCTCCACCCCAGGTGAAGAATGGTGATTCCCACTGTGGTGGATGTTCATGTTGTATTCTATTGTGTATCGGGCCCCGTTTGATTCTGGGGCTGCATGGCATATCAAATCCCACTGTACCTTAATTGGTGCATGTGGCAATCAAATGCATGTGAACTTGAAAAGTGAATCGCTGACAACTTGCAGTCTTTGGATTTTAATTATTTTTGTATTTAAAAATATGTACTTTTTTTTAAGTACAAAGAAACAGCCAGTCATACTTGAAAGAGTGTGCAAACTGTGACGTTTGAGAGAAGATGCATGAACAAATTAGCACTAAAACATCCAAGCGCAGCAGCCTAGAAAATTGTTTCCGGTTGGTCGTGCTAGAAATGCTCCATATTTGCGTCAGTTCCATGCCCTCTGCCTCATTCACTTCATTGGACACATGGAGCTGAATTCCAGAGGGAATGTTCAATGCCCTGACGCACACACACACACACACACACACACACACACACACACACACACACACACACACACACACACACACACACACACACACACACACACACACACACACACGCACACGCACACGCACACGCACACACATACAGTGGGTTTAAATTTACAGCCGATTATACTTCCTACTTTAGTTTAGAGATGCAACGGGGAAATCGGCCCTTTGGCCCACCGAGCCATCCCCGCACATTAACACAAGTCTACACACACGAGGGGCGACTATTTACGCATACACCAAGCCAATTAACCTACAAACCTGTACGTCTTTGGAAGGTGGGAGGAAAAATGTTTAATGTTTTAAGTGTCATTCCTAACTGTCACTGTATTTCGTTGTCACTTGCGGGCGGAGCGCCGAGGGAAATTCCTTGTATGTGAATACTTGGCCAATAAACTTATTCATTATTTTTTTTTTTTTTAAAGAAGGAACTGCAGATGCTGGAGAATCGAGGGTACACAAACAGCTGGAGAAAACTCAGCGGGTGCAGCAGCATCTAAGGAGCGAAGGAGATAGGCGACGTTTCGGGTCGAGACCTTCTTCAGACGCCACTAAACTTATTCATTCATTCGTTCACCCGGAGAAAACCCACGCGGGCCACGGGGGGAACGTACAAACTCCGCACGGACAGCACCACCCGTGGTCAGGATCGAACCCGGGTCTCTGGCGCTGTGAGGCAGCGACTCTCCCGCTGCGCCACCGTGCAGACGAGGTAGACATCTCCGGCTGTCGGCTGTGTTCTTCAGCTCCCCGTGAGTTGTGACAGTTGTGGAATGTCACCGTTCTCATTTAGGGAAGGCTCGGGGGTGATGTCACAGCGGCTGTCAGCTGACACAGATTGTCACACAATAGGGAGGCGTAGGAAGGCTCTGTGATAACACAGACTAGTTCCATCACTGCGCCTTCTGCAATGTGCTCTGCTAAATGGCAGGCCGGCACCATTTGTCTTCAAAGCACAGAGATAGATTGTCTGTCACCATTATCGGAGTAAGTGCCATTTCTCCGCTCATTAGGAAGAGGTTTTTTTTTCAACTTCCAAAAATAAACGTTATTCAGAATTAAAATGATATACAAAGCAAGAACACGGTGGCGCAGAGGGAGAGTTGCTACTTACAGTGCCAGAGACCCAGGTTCGATCCTGACTCCGGATGCTTGTTTCCCCGTGACCTGTGTGGGTTTTCTCTGGGGTATCCGGTTTCCTCCCACATTCTAAAGACATGCAGCTTTGTAGATTAATTGGCTTGGTATAAGTGTAAATTTTTCCTCATGTGTGTCGGGTAGTGTTAATGTGCGGGGATCGCTGGTCGGTATGGACTCGGTGGGCCGAAGGGCCTGTTTTGGTGCTGTGCCTCAAAACTAAACTAAACTAAAGCTTTTTTATATACATTCATTATTGTTATATGCAGTACACTCACACACACTCACTCACACACATACACACACTCTCTCACACATACACACACTCTCTCTCACACAAACACACCACACACACACTCACTCACACACACGCACACACACACTCACACATACACACTCTCACACACACTCACTCACACACACACACACACTCACACACTCACTCACACACACTCACACACACACACACACACACACTCATTCACACACACACAAACTCACACACACACTCACACTCTCTCTCACACACACACTCACACACACACACAACACATCACACAAACTCACTCACACACACTCACACATACACACACACACACACACTCATTCACACACACACAAACTCAACACACACACTCTCTCACACACACACTCACACACACATCACTCACACTCACTCACACTCACACACACACACACACTCACACACACAAACACACACTCTCTCACACACTCTCTCACACACACACTCACACACTCTCTCACACACTCTCTCACACACTCTCTCACACACACACTCACACTCTCTCACACACTCTCACACACACACACTCACACACTCTCTCACACACACACACAAATCTAACTTTAATTTCACAGGAGCGTCATCTTTTTAAAGTAAATGTATTATTCTACTCACGAGAGGTTCCATTCACTACCAGTTTAAATGAAAAAGTAGAAATTACATGCAGTAATTTAATCTCAACTATGTGAAAGAAATTAGATTTTTTTAAATAAATTCCCCAGGTGTTGCAATTACAGTAATTAGATCCAAATTGTGAAGCTGTCTTCATCTTTTTGATATGAATACACGCTCATTTTTTGTGGTAATGACTTTCCCTGGTTATCTCTTTGCAACATGATGCCTTGTTTCGTGGCTGCAATCATACTTTGTCTTTTCAAGTGGTGCGGAGATAATCCAGGACTGAAGCGGATTAATTATCAGGAATGATAAAAGGGCACGGGAAAAATGCAGATCTAAATCACAATGAGACCATGGTTGCTGACCTTAAGACAGCTGGGATGATAGAAGGTTTTAACGCAGCCTGCAATTAATAAAGTACAATATGAAGCCCCACTATACAGAGATCCGCTGCATGCACTGAATGATTTAGACAACAGACAATAGACAATAGGTGCAGGAGGAGGCCATTCGGCCCTTCGAGCCAGCACCGCCATTCAATGTGATCATGGCAGATCATCCCCAATTAGTACCCCGTTCCTGCCTTCTCCCCATATCCCCTGACTCCGCTATTTTTAAGAGCCCTATCTAGCTCTCTTGAAAGCATCCAGAGAACCGGCCTGCACCGCCCTCTGAGGCAGAGAATTCCACAGACTCACCACTCTCTGTGAGAAAAAGTGTTTCCTCGTCTCCGTTCTAAATGGCTTGCTTCTTATTCTTAAACCGTGGCCCCTGGTTCTGGACTCCCCCAACATCGGGAGCATGTTTCCTGCCTCTAACGTGTCCAAACCCTTAACAATCTTATACGTTTCAATGAGATCCCCTCTCATCCTTCTAAACTCCAGTGTGTACAAGCCCAGCTGCTCCATTATCTCAGCATATGACAGTCCCGCCATCCTGGGAATTAACCTTGTAAACCTACGCTGCACTCCCTAAATAGCAAGAATGTCCTTCCTCAAATTAGGGGACCAAAACTGCACACAATACATAGAAACATAGAAATTAGGTGCAGGAGTAGGCCATTCAGCCCTTCGAGCCTGCACCGCCATTCAATATGATCATGGCTGATCATCCAACTCAGTATCCCGTACCTGCCTTCTCTCCATACCCTCTGATCCCCTTAGCCACAAGGGCCACATCCAACTCACTCTTAAATATAGCCAATGAACTGGCCTCAACTACCCTCTGTGGCAGAGAGTTCCAGAGACTCACCACTCTCTGTGTGAAAAAAGTCTTTCTCATCTCGGTCTTAAAGGATTTCCCCCTTATCCTTAAGCTGTGACCCCTTGTCCTGGACTTCCCCAACATCGGGAACAATCTTCCTGCATCTAGCCTGTCCAACCCCTTAAGAATTTTGTAAGTTTTCTATAAGATCCCCTCTTAATCTCCTAAATTCCAGAGAGTATAAACCGAGTCTATCCAGTCTTTCTTCATAAGACAGTCCTGACATCCCAGGAATCAGTCTGGTGAACCTTCTCTGCACTCCCTCTATGGCAATAATGTCCTTCCTCAGATTTGGAGACCAAAACTGCACGCAATACTCCAGGTGTGGTCTCACCAAGACCCTGTACAACTGAAGTAGAACCTCCCTGCTCCTGTACTCAAATCCTTTTGCTATGAAAGCTAACAAAGCTAATACTCCAGGTGTGGTCTCACTAGGGCCCTGTACAACTGCAGAATGTCGTCTTTGCTCCTATATTTGATTCCTCTTGAATGAAAGAATGATTTGAATGAAATAGCCCAGCAAAATCTATCTGTATCTGCTGGAATGAGTGATCACTGGCTCATGGCATTTTGCTGGGCAACCTAAGAAAATAGGATTGAAATTTGGACTTTATGGAATCCAAATTAGATTGTTTCATATGTAGGAAAGAACTGCAGATGCTGGTTTAAACCAAAGATAGACACAAAAGGGTCATGTGATAGGAGTAGAATTAGGCCATTCGGCCCATCAAGTCTACTCCACTATACAATCATGGCTGATCTATCCTAACCTCATTCTCCTGACTTCTCCCCATAACATCTGACACCCGTACTAATCAGAAATCTATCTATCTCTGCCTTAAAAATAACCACTGACTTGGCCTCTACAGCCTAAAGAAATTCAGCCTTCTCATCTCTTTCCTAAACGAACATCCTTTAATTCTGAGGCTCGGGCCTCTGGTCCTAGACTCTCCCACCAGTGGAAACATCCTCTCCACATCCACTCGATCCAAACCTTTCACTTTTCGGTAAATTTCAATGAGGTCCCCTCTCATTATTCTAAACTCCAGTGCCATCAAATGCTGATCATAGGTTAGCCTACTCATTCCTGGGATCATTCTTGTAATCCTGGAGTAAAAAGCTGGAGTAACTCAGCGGGACAGACAACATCTGTGGAGAGAAGGAATGGGGAGATTGTTACATGACTTCTTAAAAAATGAGAGAAATCTCTTTAATCTCTGCATCGCCCAGTTTAACAGCTGCGTTGATCCCTGAACCATTGCACGATCAAAGTAACTAAAAAACTAAAGTCCCCAATGGAAAGAGATTTGGGAAACACTTGCCTTGAGGCTGTATTTTATCTTTAGAAGACCACTGCCCAAGCACTGCTTCTGGCAGAAGGGCTTTCATTCATCCTTGTAGAAACATTTGTTGCGGCCTTGATTATTCCAGGTCTTTTCTAGCCTTGCACTGGGCCTGTAGTTGCCGGAGTTTAGAGGAATGAGGGGGGGGACCCCATTGAAACTTATCGAGCGGTGAAAGGGCTGGGTAGAGTAGATGTTTCCACCAGTGGGAGAGTCTACAACCAGAGGTCATAGTCTCCGAACTAAAGGACGCTCCTTTAGAATGGAAGGTAGTCAAAAGTGCTGGAGAAACTCAGCGGGCGCGGCAGCATCTATGGAGCGAAGGAAATAGGCAACGTTTCAGGCGAAAACCCTTCTTCAGACGTCCTTTAGAATGGAGATGGGGAGGAATATCTTTAGTTAAGAGGATGATGAATCTGTGGAATTCATTGCCACAGAAAGCTGTGGAAGACAAGTCAATGGATATTTTTTAAGGCAGAGATAGATAGATTCTTGATTAGTACGGGTGTTATGGGGAGAAGGCAGGAGAATGGGGTTTGGAAGGAGAGGTAGATCAGCCATGATTGAATGGTGGAGTAGACTTGATGGGCCGAATGGCCCAATTCTGCTCCTATCACTTGTGAACATGAACTTATTACACAGCCCAAGTGATAGAATATGAAATTGAGGAAGTCATGACCGATCGAAAGAGTGGAACGTTTATTGAATCCTGCTTTGTTCGTCCTGATACTGACGATAAATAAAGCCCAGAGGCTGCCTACGGGAAAGCCAAAATACTGGTCTCCAGCATTGAAGGTCACAGCACGGATGAATGAAAGATAGAGGCATAGTAACTCAGCGGGTCAGTGGAGAACAAGGATAGGTGATGTTTCGGGTCGGGTCCCTTCTTCAGACTGAAAGCAGGGGTCGGTGGGTGAGGGGTTGAGTTGGAGACAAGAAAAGACCTGGAAAATTCAAGGCCATACCAAATGTCCTCAGGCTTCTCCTTCGCTCCTTAGATGCTGCTGCACCCGCTGAGTTTCTCCAGCCTTTTGTGTAACCCTCGATTCTCCAGCATCTGCAGTTCCTTCTTTCACAACTCCTCAGGCAAAGCTGGCCCTTTGTTTCGACAGGATGAAAGAAAGCCCTTCTGTCAGAAGCAGAGTGCGAGAGGTAAAGTCAAACAACACGATGGCTCTCACGCCGGGGACCCGGGTTCGATCCTGATTATGGGTGCTAGGCTATCTGTGCAGAGTTTGTAGGTTCTCCCCGTGACCCGCATGGGTTTTCTCGGGGAACTCCGGCTTCCTCGGATGAGGAAACAAGGTTAATTCCCGGGAGGGCGTGACTGTCATATGCTGCGAGAATGGAGCGGCTGGGCTTGTACACTCTGGAGTTTAGAAGGATGAGAGGATATCTCATTGAAACATATAAGATTGTTAAGGGCTTGGACACACTAGAGGCTGGAAACATGTTCCTGATGTTGGGGGAGTCCAGAACCAGGGGCCACAGTTTACGAATAAGGAGTAAGTCATTTAGAACGGAGACGAGGAAACACTTTTTCTCACAGAGTGTGGTGAGTCTGTGGAATTCTCTGCCTCAGAGGGCGGTGGAGGCCGGTTCTCTGGATGCTTTCAAGAGAGAGCTAGATAGGGCTCTTAAAGATAGTGGAGTCAGGGGATATGGGGAGAAGGCAGGAACGGGGTACTGATTGGGGATGACCAGCCATGATCACATTGAATGGCGGTGCTGGCTCGAAGGGCCGAATGGCCTCTACTCCTGCACCTATTGTCTATTGTCCTCCCGCATTCCAAAGGCGTACAGGTTTGTAGGTTAATTGGCTTTGGTGAAAATTGTAAATTGTCCCTAGTGTGTAGGATAGTGCTAGTGTATCGGAACTGTTGGTCGGCACGGACTTGGTGGGCCGAAGGACCTGTTTCCACGCGGTACATCTAAACTAAAGTAAACTACACTAAACCCTTGAGTACATATTTCCCCGTCTAGATCATCAGAAGTCTCTGTAATAACCATTAGATTAAAGACATCTACCTCTATTTGTCGAAACAAGGAACTGCAGACGCTGGTTAATACACAAAAGGACACAAAGTGCTGGAGTAACTCAGCAGGTGAGGCAGCGTCTCTGAACAACATGGACGTTGGTGCTGTGCTAGAGTTGCTGTCCTACAGCGCCGGAGATCCGGGTTCGATCCTGACTACGGGTGCTGAATGTACGGGGTTTGACCACGTGGGTTTTCTCCGGGAGCTCCGGTTTCCTCCCACATTCCAAAGGCGAGCAGGTTTGTAGATTAATTGGCTTCTGTAAATTGTTCCTGGTGTGCTGGATAGAACGAGTGTACGGGGTGGCCGTTGATCAGCATGAACATTGGGGGGGGGGGGGGGGGGGGGGGGGGGGGGGGGGGCGGTAAGTCCTGTTTTCACACTGTATCTCTAACCTAAACTACAGGGTTACAACCCCTTAAGGGGTTGGACAGGCTAGATGCAGGAAGATTGTTCCCGATGTTGGGGAAGTCCAGGACAAGGGGTCACAGCTTAAGGATAAGGGGGAAATTCTTTAAGACCGAGATGAGAAAGACTTTTTTCACACAGAGAGTGGTGAGTCTCTGGAACTCTCTGCCACAGAGGGTAGTTGAGGCCAGTTCATTGGCTATATTTAAGAGGGAGTTAGATGTGGCCCTTGTGGCTAAAGGGATCAGGGGGTATGGAGAGAAGGCAGGTACGGGATACTGAGTTGGATGATCAGCCATGATCATATTGAATGGCGGTGCAGGCTCGAAGGGCCGAATGGCCTGCTCCTGCACCTAATTTCTGTTTCTGTTTTACAGGAGACATCCTCTCCACATCCACTCTACCCTGGTCCTAGGCAGTACAGTCAGAGGTGCCATGTTTCCAGTGGACAAAGGAAGGGACTGTTTTCACACAGTATCTCCAAAACTAAAACTAAAGCAAGAATCCGGAGTGTGCAATCTCTTCCGCCTCCACAGGTTTGGGCCGGGGTGGGAGATTGCAGCCTTCACGTGGTCCACCCTGTTTCAACAAATGCAAATCAACCTGGCGTGCACAAACAGAAGATCAAACAGAACAAGTTGTCTTACAACTTTAGGCTGTGCACGCCACACGCAAGGAGAAGAAGAAGAAGGTTTGGGCTGTAGGATTAGCTGGATTGTTCTTGCATTGAGCCACCATGGATTTGCTGGGCTGAGTGGACTCTACCAAGCAGTATTTGGATTAGTAATGGTGTCGGGGGCTACGGGGAGAAGGCAGGAGAATGGGGTTGAGAGGGAAAGATGGATCAGCCATGATTGAATGACAGAATAGACTTGATGGGCCGAACGGCCTAATTCTGCTCCTATCACTTATTCTGTGATTGCATGAGATCTCTCCATATATTATACAGCAGACTACCAGTATTGTTTAGTATAGTTTAGTTTAGAGATACAGAGCGGTGAAAGGCCCTTCAGCCCACCGACCAGCGATCCCCGTACATTAAGACTATCCTACACACACACCAGGGTCATGTTTGCACTATATCAAAGCCAATTAACCTACAAACCTGTACGTCTTTGGAGTGTGGGAGGAAACCGAAGATCTCGGAGAAAACCCACGCAGGTCACGGGGAGAGCGTACAAACTCCGTACAGACAGCAACCCGTTCGTCATAACCCCTGACACCCGTACTAATCAAGAATCTATCTGTCTCTGCCTTAAAAATATCCATTGACTTGTCCTCCACAGCCTTCGGTGCCCAGATCTGGAATATTTCTTTATTCGAAGGCGTTTGGATACACTTACTGGTTGAGTATTTTGAAAAGAAACATAGAAACATAGAAACATAGAAAATAGGTGCAGGAGGAGGCCATTTGGCCCTTCGAGCCAGCATCGCCATTCATTGTGATCATGGCTGATCGTCCCCTATCAATAACCCGTGCCTGCCTTCTCCCCATATCCCTTGACTCCACTAGCCCCTAGAGCTCTATCTAACTCTCATTTAAATCCATCCAGTGATTTGGCCTCCACTGCCCTCTGTGGCAGGGAATTCCACAAATTCACAACTCTCTGGGTGAAAAAGTTTTTTCTCACCTCAGTCTTAAATGAACTCCCCTTTATTCTAAGGCTGTGGCCCCTTTGTTCTGGACTCGCCCAACATTGGGAACATTTTTCCTGCATCGAGCTTGCCCTGTCCATTTATAATTTTATATGTTTCTATAAGAGATTGAAAAAAGATTGTTCAATGCTAAGCAAACTCAGTAAATGGCAGAGTAGATGCAAGGTTAGAGATACTCTTAGATGGACATGGGTCAAATGTAGGCAGGTGGAGCTAGTATAGATGGGGCTGGAGTAACTCAGTGGGTCAGGCAGCATTTCTGGAGAAAAGGAATAGAAACATAGAAACATAGAAAATAGGTGCACGAGTAGGCCATTCGGTCCTTCGAGCCTGCACTCCAATTCAATATGATCATGGCTGATCATCCAACTCAGTATCCTGTAGCTGCCTTCTCTCCATACCCCCTGATCCCTTTAGCCAAAGGGCCACATCTAACTCCCTCTTAAATATAGCCAATGAACTGGCCTCAACTACCCTCTGTGGCAGAGAATTCCACAGATTCACCACTCTCTGTGTGAAAAATGTTTTTCTCATCATGGTCCTAAAAGACTTCCCCCTTATCCTTAAACTGTGACCCCTTGTTCTGGACTTCCCCAACATCGGGAACAATCTTCCTGCATCTAGCCTGTCCAACCCCTTAAGAATTTTGTCAGTCTCTATAAGATCCCCCCCGTGGTGGTGTTTTGGGTCGGGACCCTTCTTCAGAACCTTCTGCCCCCCTCCCCTCCCATCCCAACCTCCCATCTATCCGAGTCTCAACACTTCCCATGCTCTTGAATTTTTAAACGTTTATTTTCGGTCCCCTGCGATCGCGGACGATGGAACGAGTGAAACAACCACGACAGAAAGAGGTGAAAAAAAAATGTTGTTTTTTTTTTAAAGTCAGTGAAGGCAATTAAAAGCGTAGGCTCCAGCGCAGCAGGCTACAGGACTGAAGCTGCGAGTGGGTTTAAAATATGTTCTTGTCTTTTGCCACAGGGGAGCTTCTGCTGGATGAGGTATGCAAGTACAAACTGATTATTTTTTTAGCGATGACAGGTTTGTGACAAGTCCCTGGACTGCTGCTGCCACACAATACTCAAGCTCCAGTACATCTCCCTCCTACTTAGCACCTCTCCGGAAGCTGCTTTGCATTGTGACTCACTGGCTATCTCTTCATTATTTTCCTCATCTCCTGTCAAAACGGAATAAATAGTTCTGGGCATGCACGGTCTGCCATGTCCACCCCTCTACGATGCTCTCCCCTTGTGTGGCTCCTGGATCCACTTATGCCCCCGTCCCACTTAGGAAACCTGAACGGAAACCTCTGGCGACTTTGCGCCCCACCCAAGGTTTCCGTGCGGTTCCCGGGGGTTTTTGTCAGTCTCCCGAATGGTTGAAAGTGGTTTCCGTTTTAAAAATCGGTCATTTTTTAGTGGAAGCCGGTTGCGACGCTAGTTGAAGGTGGTTGCCGGAGGACAAAAACCTCCGGGAACCGCACGGAAACCTTGGGTGGGGCGCAAAGTCTCCAGAGGTTTCAGTTCAGGTTTCCTAAGTGGGACAGGGGCATAATACTGAGTGGCAAGCTCAGTCCATGTGGCCACTGTTGTACCCATTATTCTGCATTAACGGGACTAGATTAGATTAGATTCCTTTTTTGTCATTCAGACCTTTCGGTCTGAACGAAATTGTTACCATACAGTCATAATATATAATAAAAAAAGCAAAACACACAATAAACACATATTTAACATCCACCACAATGGGTTCACCAGGCACCTCCTCACTGTGGGGGAAGGCAAAAGTCTTAAGTCATTGGTGTTAGGACCTGGTGTTAAACTCTTTTGAAAAGCAAAGAGCAGCTAAGAAATCGGTGGGTTATGCAAATACAGCACGGAAACAGGCCCGTGGCCTACTGATTCTGCGCCAACCAGCGCTCACCCCGTACGCTAACACTATCCCGTGCCCTCTGGGGACAATTTACATTTTTTACCAAAGCCTAATTAACCTACAAACCTATACGTCTTTCGAGTGTGGGAGGAAAGATAAAATTATAAAAGGACTGGACAAGTTAAATGTAGGAAAAAATGTTCCCAATGTTGGGCGAGTCCAGAACAAAGGGGCCATAGTCTCAGAATATAGGGCAGGTCATTTAAGACTGAGGTGAGAAAAAAAAATTTCACCCAGAGAGTTGTGAATTTGTGGAATTCCCTGCCACAGAGGGCAGTGGAGGCCAAATCACTGGATGGATTTAAGAGAGAGTTAGATAGAGCTCTAGGGGCTAGTGGAATCAAGGGATATGGGGAGAAGGCAGGCACGGGTTATTGATAGGGGACGATCAGCCATGATCACAATGAATGGCGGTGCTGGCTCGAAGGGCCGAATGGCCTCCTCCTGCACCTATTTTCTATGAACCCGGAGCACCCGGAGAAAACCCACGCGGTCACGGGGAGAACGTACAAACTCTGTACCGACAAGCACCCGTAGTCAGGATCGAACCCGGGTCTCTGGCGCTGTGAGGCAGCAACTCTACCACTGCGCCACCGTGAAGATGTGGGTTGGGTCGCAGGGATGTAAACACGAAACATTGTCTGTCCATTTACCTCCACAGATGCTACCTGACCCGCTGAGTTCCTCCTGCTCTTCGCTTGTTTTTCAGGATTCCAGCATCAGCAACCCCGTTGTGTCTTTAATGCTCTGGTGCGATAATATGGACATCAAAAGGCGGCGGCATGTTGGCACAGCGGGTAGAGCTGCTGCCTCACGGCACCAGAGACCCGGGTTCGATCCTGACCACGGGTGCCAGCTGTACGGAGTTTGCTAGTTTTCCCTGTGACCACGTGGGTTTTCTCCGGTTTCCTTCCCACACTCCAAAGATGCAAGGCAGCAACTCTACTGCGGCAACACTGTCCCAACCAGCTCTGGGGAGGATCGTCTGAGTATCATTAATTGGAAATACAAGCCTGATTATCAATCACTCAGACACATCAATACAGGTCAGTGTGTGCGAGGGCGGGGAGCCATTGGATTTGCATTCATTTTAAAACCACCACACACTGCAGAATTAGCTTCACCAATAAAGATTTTTTTTTTAACAGTGACTTCGCCTTACTGTTGCCCCTTTCAGTATGAATGAGCTGACAGCTCTATTATATCAGTGGAGAGAGAAAGGCACACCTTTGAGGAACGTCGTATGCATCTGCAAAGATTGTCAATGCGACTTTCTTGGCCCCTGCATGCCATCGCAACGATTAATGCGTGCCCATGCATCTGCTCTTACTAACCAGCAGAAGAGCAGTGGTTTAGCTCATAGTTCTGAGATACAGTGTGGAAACAGGCCCTTCGGCCCATCGAGTTCACGCCTGAATGCAACATCTCCAAGTTTGCGGATGACACGAAGCTGGGGGGCAGTGTTAGCTGTGAGGAGGAGGCTAGGAGGCTGCAAGGTGACTTGGATAGGTTGGGTGAGTGGGCAAATGCATGGCAGATGCAGTATAATGTGGATACATGTGAGGTTATCCACTTTGGTGGCAAAAACTGGTAAGTAGACTATTATTTGAATGGTGACCGATTAGGAAAAGGGGAGATGCAGCGAGACCTGGGTGTCATGGTACACCAGTCATTGAAAGTAGGCATGCAGGTGCAGCAGGCTGTGAAGAAAGCGAATGGTATGTTGGCATTCATAGCAAAAGGATTTGAGTACAAGAGCAGGGAGGTTCTACTGCAGTTGTGCAGGGTCTTGGTGAGGCCACACCTGGAGTATTGCGTACAGTTTTGGTCTCCAAATCTGAGGAAAAACATTCTTGCCATAGAGGGAGTACAGAGAAGGTTCACCAGACTGATTCCTGGGATGGCAGGACTTCCATATGAAGAAAGACTGGATAGACTCGGCTTGTACTCGCTGGAATTTAGGAGATTGAGGGGGGATCTTATAGAGATTTACCAAATTCTTAAGGGGTTGGACAGGATAGATGCAGGAAGATTGTTCCCGATGTTGGGGAAGTCCAGAAAAAGGGGTCACAGTTTAAGAATAACGGGGAAGTCTTTTAGGACCGAGATGAGAAGATCATTTTTCACACAGAGAGTGGTGAATCTGTGGAATTCTCTGCCACAGAAGGTAGTTGAGGCCAGTTCATTGGCTATATTTAAGAGGGAGTTAGATGTGGCCCTTGTGGCTAAAGGGATCAGGGGGTATGGAGAGAAGGCAGGTACGGGATACTGAGTTGGATGATCAGCCATGATCATATTGAATGGCGGTGCAGGCTCGAAGGGCCGAATGGCCTACTCCTGCACCTATTTTCTATGATTCTATGAACACTAACTTCCTCTCTATCTCTCTATCCCTCTCTTATACTCTCTCCCCTTTCTCTCTCTCCTCTCACTTTCAATCCCACTTTCTCTTCCCCACTTTTCTCTTTCTTTCTCTCTCTCTCTCTCTCTCTCTCTCTCTCTTGCTGTCTCTCTCTCTCTGTCCCTCTCTCTGTCTGTCTCTGTCTGTTCTTTTGTTCCATCATCTCATATTTGCACCTCCTCCAGAAGAAGGGTTTCGACCTGAAACATTTTCCTTCGCTCCCTAGATGCTGCTGCACTCGCTGAGTTTCTCCGGCATTTTTGTCTACCTCCTCCAGAATAATCAGTTGCAATTAGCAGGCCTTCACTGGCCTCTCTCACACCACCACCATCACCAGTACCTTTCCATACCTCTAGTTTCACTCTCCCCTCACTCTCAATCAGATTAAAGGTTTCTACCCAAAACTTTTCTCCAGAGAAGCTGCCTGACCCACTGAGATACTCCAGAATTTTGTGTCTATCCTCTTAATTTTAGATTGGTATATTGCATGAAGAATTGTTTATGTTTGGCCTATGGTTGTTCTTACATAGAAACATAGAAAATAGGTGCAGGAGGAGGCCATTCGGCCCTTTGAGCCAGCACCGCCATTCATTGCGATCATGGCTGATCGTCCCCAATCAATAACCCGTGCCTGCCTTCTCCCCATATCCCTTGATTCCACTAGCACCTAGAGCTCTATCCAGGGGCTAGACAGGACTCTATCCAGACTTAAATCCATGCAGTGATTTGGCCTCCACTGCCCTCTGTGGCAGGGAATTCCACAAATTCACAACTCTCTGGGTGACGTTTTTTTTCTCACCTCAGTCTTATCGGCCTCCCCTTTATTCTAAGACTGTGGCCCCTAGTTCTGGACTCGCCCAACATTGGGAACATTTTTCCTGCATCTAGCTTGTCCAGTCCTTTTATAATTGTATATGTTTCTATAAGATCCCCCTCATCCTTCTAAACTCCTGTGAATACAAGCCTAGTCTTTTCAATCTCTCCTCATATGACAGTCCCGCCATCCCAGGGATCAATCTCGTGAACCTACGCTGCACTGCCTCAATCACAAGGATGCCCTTCCTCAAATTAGGAGACCAAAACTGTACACAATACTCCAGATGTGGTCTCACCAGAGCCCTAGACAACTGCAGAAGAACCTTTCCACTCCTCTACTGAAATCCTCTTGTTATGAATGATACCTTCTTAATTGTGACTATAAGGTACTGTAAGTCATTCAATCTTCCCTGGTATCTATCCTATCACAGACGTTCCCCAGTTCCCTCCGTAACTTCTCTGCAATTTAACAAAAAAAAGGCTTTTTATTATTCCTAATTCTGATAACCTAACTCTATTATATTGTTATATCTAAGTTATGTTGTTTTGTTTTATTTCAGAATATTTAAAGTACAGATTCACAATATCCTCTCTTGAAAAGTTAAATCACAACAGTATAGATATGCAAAGTGAATCTTACCAACATAGTCAATTGGAGAAGGTATTGTAATTTCCAAAGCAAATTAATTTTGCAATGCAAATGAGAACCATTAGGCTGCAATTTATTGCAGAAGTACATTTGTTAATGTTCCGCATTTTCATTCTTTGTGATTCACAAACTGGTTTAAAATAGCTTCTGATTAATTACAAAAGTAAATTAGCTGCAGAAAGCTTTGAGAGCTTAATCAGTGTCGCAGTAACTTGCCGAGGGATTCAACTGTATGGCAACAGCCCTATCATTTGTTAGAGATAGGGCTGAGTGAAGAGTGGGACAGAGTGATTGTGTCGGAAGGAACTGCAGATGCTGGTTTAAGTTGAAGATACACACAAAAAGCTGGAGTAACTTGTACGTCCACTGATGATACTTTTGAATGCAGCCACATTCATCTCGTGTTTCAGAGTCTTGCTGCCCTTAAACTGAAGTGAGAACAGACCGAATGCATCGCAAGAAGTGTTCTTCCTACTGACAGAGTAAAGGGCCTGTCCCACTTACGTGTCCTTGGCACGCATATTACGCGACCTCGTGGTCGAGTTTAGGCGCACGGGCATCGTGTGGCCGGTCCCACTGCGAAACGCGGAGGGGTATGTAGTTGTGTGCGCGACATCGCGCGGGGCTCCGAAATATTTGTAGCGAACTAAATCTACGCGCGCCAACGGCCTGTCGCGGAACTGACGGCCAAAGTGGGACAGGCCCCAGACCCTGGCGCGACGCAACGTCTCACCTCCAACAGCAGCAGAAGCAGGCAAACGATCGCCGAGCTCGGCCTGGGGCTCACGGCCGTTGCGGTCCGGATCCGCCCCCACTTCTACTCCCAGACCGGGGGCCAAGAAAATTGAAGATGGATGCAAAATGCAGGAGTAACTCAGCGGGACCGGCAGCATCTCTGGAGAGAAGCAATGGGTGACGTTTCGGGTCAAGACCCTTCTTTCAGACTGAAGAAGAGTCTCGACATGAAACGTCACCCATTGCTTCTCTCCAGAGATGCTGCCGGTCCCGCTGAGTTACTCCAGCTTTGTGTCCATCTTCAAATGATGTCAAACTCTCCAGACGGCTGTGCGTACACATGAAATCGCGCGCGACCTTCGCCGGACCGTCGTGCCTCAACGCGACCACGAGGTCGCGTAATTTGCGTGCCAAGGACACGTAAGTGGGACGGGCCCTTAACAATATGTATTTCATCAGTTCATAAGTCATAGGAGCCATTTGGCACATTGAGTCTCCTCCATTCAACTCCATTCTTCTGCCTTCTCCCCTTAACCCTCGACACCCTTACTAAACAACAATCTATCAATCCCAATCAATGATTTTGGTCAATCTGCTTTAAAAAATACCCCATGACGGCCTCCACAGCCTTCTGTGGCAATGAATTCCACAGATTCCCCACCCTCTGCCTAAAGAAATAGCTTCTCATCTTTCTAAAGGTGTATCCTTTTATTCTGAGGCTGTGGCCTCTGGTCTTAGTCTCTCCCACTAGTGGAAACATCCTCTCCACATCCACTCTATCCAGGCCTTTCACTATTCGGTAAATTTATATTGGACAAGTAAAAGTGGGAACAAATATAATTCTCAAGCTTCATAGGCTTAGTTCAAAATGTTTAGAAACACTGGCCCAATTATTGAAGAGGGGTTCCTACCTGAAACGTCATTTATCCACCTCATATTTTTGCACCTCATATTTCGCTTGGGTAGTTTACACCCCAGCAGCATGAACATTGACCTCTAACTTCAGGTAGCCCTTGACGTGGGGTTAGGAGGGAGAGATAGATCAACTATGTTTGAATGGCGGAGCAGACTTGAAGGGCCAAATGGCCTAATTCTACTCCTATTCCTTATGACATGACCTCAGGTTCCTATTAAATCTTTCCCCTCTCACCTTAAACCCATGTTCTCTGGTACTTGATAAATCTGCTTTATCTACTCTGGGTAAAATCTGCTTTACCTACTCTGGGTAAAAACTCTGTGAATCTACCCTATGTATTCCCCTCTTCATCTTATATACCTCAAGAAGATCAACTTCACCCTCCGACGCTCCAAATAATAAAGTCCTAGACTGCCCATCCTCTCCTTATAGCTGAGGTGCTCAAGTCCAAGCAACATACTCATACAGCCTGCATTTCTAAAGCATTTAAAGTAAAGCTAAATCTCTGCACTCTTTATAGCTTAACATCTTTCCTATAGCTGGGTGACCAAAATTGAACACAATATTCGAAATGTGGCCTCACTGATGTTATTGCCATCTGTACCCTGTGGACGGCTTGATTGCAATCATGTATAATCTTTCTGCTGACTGGAGAGTACGCAGCAAAGAAACTTTTCACGTGACAATGAACTCAACTCCACTCAACTCCACTCAACTCCACTCAACTCCACTCAACTCCACTCAACTCCACTCAACCCCACTCAACCCCACTCAACCCCACTCAACCCAACTCAACCCAACCCAACTCAACCCAACCCAACCAAGCCAACCCAACCAAGCCAACCCAACCAAGCCAACCCAACCAAGCCAACCCAACCCAACCAACCCAACCCAACCCAACCAAGCCAACCCAACCCAACCAACCCAACCCAACCAACCCAACCCAACCAAGCCAACCCAACCAAGCCAACCCAACCAAGCCAACCCAACCCAACGGAACTAAATTAAACTAAAAAGTCTGCACTTGATTAATTTGTGATTATTTCATGGTCATTGGGGCCTTGCTGAATGCATAGATTTGTGCTGATATTTGAATTCTGGCTATGCAAGTACTGAGCACCTGAGACCCACAGTCTTTAGGGAACGTTCTACACTGTAGTCAGCACTGAATGTTGCCACTACCTGCATCTATTGCAATGCAATTTCCAGGAATCCCTCCCCCCCCCCAACCTTTTGCATTGTATCAAAACATGCTTACTTCAACTGCAAGCTTACTAATGTTAACAGAGATATAAAGGTGGCGGTGTGATTGCCGCAAATCGCTATCATCGGTAAATGAAAATCAAAAACAATCATGTTGGGATTCTCAGCCCCATTCTCCTGCCTTCTCCCGTTGATGTCCATACTAACGTTATCAATCCCTGCCTTAAAAATACCCACTGACTTGGCCTCCACCACCATCCGTGTCAATGAATTCCACAGATTCACCACCCTCTGACTAAACAAATTCCTCCTCATCTCAATTCCAAATTCATGTCCTTTTATTCTGAGGCGGTGCGAGGTTCGATTGCCCGGCGCGGAGGGGCTGACATCCCTCCGATGCGGAAGCTGACCGCCTCGACGGGGAGGGCCCGAAACGTCGCCGGCTACGGGAGTCAAGATCGTCCCGTCAACGGGGGCTCGAGGCCCACGACCGAGGAAGAACTAAGGGGAAGGACTTGAACTTTATTTCGCCTTCCATCACAGTGAGGAATGTGTAGGAGTCACTGTGGTGGATGTTCATGTTAAAATGTGTTTCTGAGTGCTCTGTTGCTTTTAATTGTATGACTGAGCTGGCCAGTGAACTTCCTCGTATGTTGCAAAACATACTTGGGGAATAAAGTGTGATTCTGATTCTGATTCTGCTCTCCAGAGAGGAACCTCAGGCAGCATCCCTGGAGAAAATGGAACAGGTGACGTTTCGGGTCGGGATCTTTCTTCAGACTGAGATATAGAGGTGCGGTGGGGAGGAGGGAACTGGAGGTGGGTGAGAAAAGGCCTGAGCTAATCAGAGCTGGCAACAGAAGACCTGAGGAAGGAATATTGTATGGGGATTTTCCTGTAGGCATCTTGCTGGGCCTGGGGTTGTACTGATGTCCAATGCAATACCAGACATATGAGGGATATGTGCTGCTGATCATCATCCTCGATCCCAATCTCTTAATTAAGCACAACACTCAAACCCAGCCAGCTTGAATAAGAAGCATCATTGCGATAAAATCAGGCCAGCCTATGCAGAATAAGTTTCACCGTCCCTTAGGTACTCCAGCTTCATGCACATTTTTCAACGGATTTCAGAGAATAATGGACCTCATTTTCTAAATGTAAATTAACTCTGTAGAAGGAGTTCCCAGAAATAAATGGCAATTAAATAATATCATCCGTCAATCCTCCTTGAGGTCTGGAAACAGCAGAATTAATAGTGAATGTTGAATAAGCTGAATAAGATAGACGTAAAATGCTGGAGTAACTCAGCGGGTCAGACAGTATCTCTGGAGAAAAGGAAGAGGTGACGTTTTGGGTCGAGACCCTTCTTTCCTTTCCTCCAGAGATGCTGTCTGATCCGCTGAGATAAGGGCCTGTCCCACCAGCATGCGACTGCATGTGTCTAGCGCGACCAAACGTGGTGGCTTGAGGCGTAGGGCCTCGCGGGGCCAGTCCCACTTCGAACCGCGGAGGCGTATGGAGTTGTCCCGACATCATACTCACCAATCAGCTGGGCAGGAGGCGGGCCGACTGAATTTGGACGTCGCACGGCGTCGGGCGGTGACATCATCGCGCAACGCCACGCGCTAGGCGTACGCCAACAAGACGCTGCGTACGATGTCAAGACGCTGCGTATGCCTGGCGAGACACTGCGTACGCCCTCAATGTGTCTGCGGGCCGGCAGGCCGTTGGCGCGCGGGAATTTCGGACAGTGCAAGATTTTTGGGGCCCCGTGCGATGTCGGGACCAGCCCCGCACCTATGCGCTTTGAAGTGGGACTGGCCCCACGAGGCCGTACGCCTCAAGCGACCATGTTTGGTCGCGCTAGACGCATGCAATCGCATGCTGGTGGGACAGGCCCTTAACTCCAGCTTTTTGTGTCTATCTTCGGTTTAATCCAGCATCTGCGGTTCCTTAGTACACGTAGCCTCATCAGGTTCCTGGTGGTACTCAATGGGTCGGGCAACATCTGTGGAGGCAGAAGGATGGTCGAGGCCTCGCATCCTTTCCCACTGAGCTCCTCCAAGTTAGAGTTTTGAGATTACCGCATTTGTGGTCACCTGTCTTTCCATTCAATAAGCAGTGTCTTTAGACTTATTTATTTATTTTATTTTTACTATTTATTTTATTAGAAGCAATTGTACAAGGAGAAAGTAATCGACATAACACTTAGACCATTTTCGCACTGCTTCAATTTTAACATTTTATAAACTAATAACTAAACCGGAAAAAATGGAAACAAAAAAGAAAATAAAGAATTTCGAAAAAGGCACGAAAGAGAAAAAAGAAAAACCCCAGAACTAACGGAGAAGTGAAAGAAGCGGAGATATATCCCACTGCCCTTAGATATATCCTGGAGTCCTGGAGCAAGTGCCTGGAGCCCTCTTGAATAATGGACATTAGCATGTAAAGCTGACTTGCCAATTTGTGTTGATTAAAGCCGAGCGAAAAGTATGCCGTGATATAACATTTCACGCTGAATATCAAGGCTATATTTATGCATATTTGAGGATTGTATCAAAAAACAGCACTTTCTGTACTTTTGTATAAACCAGCATCTGCTGTTTCGTTCAGTTTAGTTTAGTTTTGAGATACAGCGCGGAAACAGGCCCTTCGGCCCGTCGAGTCCGCGCCGACCAGCGATCCCCGCACACTAACACTACCCTGCGCACACTAGGGATAATTTACCATTTTACCAAGCCAATGAACCTGCAAACCCGTACGTCTGTGGAGTGCGGGAGGACGAAAGACTGGATAGACTCGGCTTGTACTCGCTGGAATTTAGAAGATTAAGGGGGGATCTTATAGAGACTTACAAAATTCTTAAGGGGTTGGACAGGCTAGATGCAGGAAGATTGTTCCCGATGTTGGGGAAGTCCAGAACAAGGGGTCACACAGTTTAAGGATAAGGGGGAAGTCTTTTAGGACCGAGATGAGGAAAATCATTTTTCACACAGAGAGTGGTGAATCTGTGGAATTCTCTGCCACAGAAGGTAGTTGAGGCCAGCTCATTGTCTATATTTAAGAGGGAGTTAGATGTGGCCCTTGTGGCTAAAGGGATCAGGGGGTATGGAGAGAAGGCAGGTACAGGATACTGAGTTGGATGATCAGCCATGATCATATTGAATGGCGGTGCAGGCTCGAAGGGCCGAATGGCCTACTCCTGCACCTATTTTCTATGTTTCTATGTTTCTATGAAACCCGCGCAGGTCACGGGGAGAAGGTCCAATCTCCGTGCAGACAGCATCCGTGGGCAGGATCGAACCCAGGTCTCTGGCGCTGTGAGGCTGCAACTCTACCGCTGCGCATCCCACTGTTTGAATCCTATGCACGTATAAATTGTGTCTTTAATGCGTAAAGTGACAGGAAATTGCAAAGGCGTCAACACGATTCAATGGCTTCTTTAGAAATGTTTTCGTTAAAAATGATACCTACAAGAAATAAAAGCAGGAGAAGTCCATTAGCCCTTCAACCCTGCCTGCTGTGCTCATGATCATGGCTGAATTTCTGCCTCCTCTCCTTTCCCAACGCTACTCCAATAGCCCTTGATTCTCTTAATACTTCATGCTGCCTCGACCTGCGGAGTTACTCCAGCACTCTGTATCTTTTTTTGCAGAAGAAGAATGGTCCCGACCTTAAATACCATGCTCTCCAGAAATGCTGCCTGACCCACTGAGTTACTCCAGCATTCTGTCATTTTAACCAGCATTTTATGTTTTTATGTTTTAATGTTAAACTTGATCTTTAATGCTATGTTGTATTTTTTTATTAGTGTGCTGCAAGGACATTTATCATTTATTATTTAGGCAGGTTAGAGACTCTAGTTTGACGGCCCATTGCTAGGCTGGCTGGAGCACTGTTATCTTTGTTTATTAGTTTATTCTTGTCCTTGTCTGGGTTGTTTGAATCAGGTTTGAGTTTTAATTAAATAAAAGACTATTTCCTTGAACTTGAGCCTGGTTTTTGACTATGTTACGCGGCTCTGAAGTTCCTGCATTCTGGAGTCGTACCAAAACATTTAGTATTTATTATTTTGTTATTATTATTTGTAGTTTCTTGCTTCGACATTAAAGTAAGTGGTATTTGATGGTCAGTAATGACAGTGGGCTGAAGGTTATGTGATAGGAGAAGAATTAGGCCATTCGGCCCATCTATGCCATTCAATCACGGCTGATCTATCTCTCCCTCCTAACCCCATTCTCCAGCCTTCTCCCCATAACCTCTGACACCCGTACTAATCAAGAATCTATCTATCTCTTGCCTTAAAAATATCTATTGACTTGGCCTCCACAGCCTTCTGTGGCAATGAATTCAACAGATTCACCACCCTCTGACTAACGAAATTCCTCCTCATCTCCTTTCTTAAGGAACGTCCTCTAATTCACCATCAAAATGATACTTAAGTGTTGCGATGGTACCTGCCTCAACTACCTCCTCCTGCAGCTTGTTCCATACACCCACCACCCTTTGTGTTATGAAGGAGGGATTGATGGTCAAAGTGAACATTGGTATTATTCTGAGGCTGTGGCCTCTGGTCCTACACTCCCCCACTAGTGGAAACATCCCCTCCACATCCACTCCAGCCAGGCCTTTGTCCGTCCTGACTTTACAACTCAGTGTGACACTGACCATTTTGAAGAGTGTTCCCCCTTGGTTCCCAAAGGGGGATGTTCAATACGAACCCAAAGTAGGGACAGGAAGATTTGCTGATCTCACATGGACTGTAAACACCAGATGGGCAGAATGGCCTGTTATGTGCTGTAGTTCCTTCACATTCAGTCTCGAACCAATGACTCATTGGAGGGCAGGATGATGATGGGTGATCTTATGGGGGAAGCATAAAATCACCAGAGGAATAGATTGGATAGAGTCTCTTGCCCAGAATAGGGGAATCGAGGACCAGAGGACATAGGTTTAGGAGTCTGAGGGGTGACTGGGGAGTTATTTAGGGTTATGGGGAGGAGGCAGAAGAATGGGGTTGAATGGAGGAGACTCGATGGGCCAAATGGCCTAATTCTGCTCCTATGACTTTGAGGCAGAGACTATTGCAATGTTTAAGGAACAATTAGACAGGTACATGGATAGTAGACGGTAGACAAAAGTGCTGGAGAAACTCAGCAGGGTGCAGCAGCATCTATGGAGCGAAGGAAATAGGCAACGTTTCGGGCTGAAACCCAAAGGAAATAGGTAACGTTTCGGGTCGAAACCCGACGGGTTTCGGGCCGAAACGTTGCCTATTTCCTTCGCTCCATTGATGCCGCTGCGTTCCTCCAGCACTTTTGTCTACCTTTGATTTTCCAGCATCTGCAGTTCCTTCTTAAACACAGGTTCATGGATAGGACAGGTTTAGAGGGATGTGGGCCAAACGTGGGCAGGTGGGACCAATGTAGCTGGGAACAAACTGGGCCAAAGCTGTTTCCACATGGTATCGCTCTGACTCTTGTGACTCGGGGAGAGGAGAAAGCAATCTCCATCAGGAATGTTCATTATAAAAAACAAATGCCATTTTAATAATGATTACAAGGAAGTCTAGTGCGAGCATTACCTGCCTGGTAAGAGCTGGGGAAGTCATGAAATTGAAGGGTGTTAATAATGACTGAAATGTAATTCACAAATTATTTAACACTTCATGAATCTTAAAGTGGCAGGAGTCACAGAGGTTAATAGCTGTGATGTGGCTTATAATTAAGCTATTTATCTTATTCGTTGCAATTAGAATAGGGAGTCAGAGGTTCGGACCTTGCTGTGGCTACTATGAGGAGCGTTGATTGACAAACAGCACGTCTTGCTGTGGCAGCTGACTTTAATCTCCATTTACCTCTGACTCACCTGAGGGGATGTCTCGGTAATGAAGGGCGGAGAGGGGGCAGGTAATTATGTGCGAGGAACAAGGGTTAGGGCCGATGTCTCGTGCGTGCGTGCGTGCGTGTGCGCGTTTGTGTGTGCGTTGCCCCCTCTACTGCGAGTTCAGAGAAAATTCAGTCCACATTCTCCATGACACAGACTGCAGCAGCGGCACAGCTGGTAGAGCTGCTGCCTAACAACGCCACAGACTCCCGGGCTCCGCCCCGACCTCAGGTGCTGCCTGTGTGGCGTTTGCCCGTTTGCCCTGTGACCCCGTGGCTCTTCTCCCGGCGCTCTGGGTCCATAGGACAAGAAACAGTACAGAAGATAGACACACACACAATGCTGGAGTAACTCAGCGGGACAGGCAACATCTGGATGGATTTAAGAGAGAGTTGGATAGAGCTCTAGGGGCTGGTGGAGTCAAGGGATATGGGGAGAAGGCAGGCACGGGTTATTGATTGGGGACGATCAGCCATGATCACAATGAATAGTGGTGTTGGATCGAAGGGCCGAATGGCCTCCTCCTGCACCTATTTTCTATGTTTCTACGTTTCTATCTCAGGAGAGAAGTAATGGGTGACGTTTCGGGTCGACACCCTTCTTCAGACAGGTCTTCTCTCCAGAGAAGCTGCCTGTCCTAACTGAGTTACTCCAGTATTTTGCGTCTATCTTCGGTTTAAACCAGCATCTGCAGTTCCTTGCTACATGTAGCGCAGTACAGCACAGGAACAGGCCCTTCGGCCCACGATGTTTGTGCCTAATATGACGCCAAGTTAAACTGACCTCATCTGCCTGTACACGATCCATATCCCCCTATTCCCTGCACTTCCATGTGTCCACATAAAACCCTCGTAAACTTCACCATCATATCTGTCTCCACCACATCAAAGACGTGCGGATTTATGGGTTAATGGGCCACATTGCACATTAACCTATCATCCCCAGGATCATTCTCGTGTTGGATGGAATGGGGGGATCCAAGCTGCAAGAAACGCCCCACAGCCTCCTTCCAATCTCTTCCTTACCTCATTCTTCAGTGTTCAGTGTTAGACATCATTAACAGTATGCACACATGCACATGCTGGCATATACTTACACACACACACACACACACACACATGCGCATGACATGTGTAGGCATACAGATATGCACACACCCACACACATGTAACACACTCAATACACTTGAGTGCACATGCACACTCACACACACTCAAGAAAACACATTTGCACACACACACACACGCACACACTCAAACACACACACACACACGCACACACACACACACTCACACAACATACACACACACGCACACACACACACATACACACACACGCACACACACACACGCACAGACACACACACACACACACACACACACACACACACACACACACACACACACACACACACGCACACACACACACACGCATACACACACACGCACACAACATACACACACACACACACACACACACTCACACACATACACACACACGCACACAACATACACACACACACACACACACACACACACACACACACACACACACAACATACACACACACACGCACACTCACACACACACACACACACACTCACACAACATACACACACAACACAACATACACACACACGCACACTCACACACACATCACACACACACACACACACACACACACACACACACACACACACACACACACACACACACACACACACACACACACACACACACACACGCACACACACACACACACACACACACACACACACGCACACACACACACACACACACACACGCACACACACACACACACACACGCATACACACACACACACTCACACACACACACACACACACATACACACACACACACACACACACACACACACACACACACACACGCACACACACACGCACACACACACACACCACACACATACACACACACACACACACGCACACACATACACATACACACACACACACACGCAAACATACACACACACACACACACACCACACACACACACGCACACACACACACACACGCACACACATACACATACACACACACACACACACGCAAACATACATAAACACACACACACACACACCACACACACACACACACACACACACACACACACACACGCACACACACACACACTCACACACACATACACGCACACACACACACACACACACACACACACACACACACACACACACACACACACATACACACACGCACGCATGCACACACACAGACACACACACACACACAAAAGTTGCCTGACCCGCTGAGTTTCTCCAGCACTTTGTGTCTTTTGTTTTAACCCGATGCATCATGTTACTCATCACCAGCGCTGGGCCCGGTGATTTATCAAATGCTCTCTCTTTCTCTTCCGCTGAAAGGTTGATGCACTGTTGGCCTGAGCTGGAGATGAAGTGTGTCGCTTAGGTATGGGGGGGGGGGGGGGGGGATTTAGAATGCCTTTGGTGCTTCCTGAACCATTAGTGAGACTTCTGCTGAATGCTCTGCTGAAGCAAGCCGTCTATTAACAATCTCACGAGCCGCCCGCCCGCCCGTTTGAGTGAGTTATAGCTGCATTGTGGGGTGCATTAGCAGATGTTAATGGCTCTACAGGCATTGACGAAGCATCGACACGATGGCCTAAAGCCTTTGGCCGCGGGCCTGATCGCAGCTGGCAAATCAGGCTGAACCTTTTACAAGGTTCGGCCTAATTTGCCAGCTGCGATCAGGGGGCAGAGAGGGGGGAGAGAGGGGGAAGAGAGGGGGATAGGTCCTCATTACGCTTTGAACAGCAAGCATATTGATGCATTACCCACGGACGCAATGTACCCACAGAACAATAGTTGCCTTTTATACCAAGGCCATAAATTCACATCAGCATGAGGCTGCGGTAATTCTCCCACCTTAGCAAGCGCAAGGTACAAGTCGCTTGTTGCTGACAGCTAAACTACATTCATCTCTCTCCACTGTTTATCCTGACTTTTTTTTTAAAATCACTGTTGTGAAAAAGATTTGGATCGGTGCAGGGGGGGGAACGAATAAAATCAGTAATAAGATTGCAGGAGTGCGGAGTTTGGTTTAATTTAGTTTGGAGAAACGGGGGCGGAAATGATGATGACCGGCGATCCCCGCACATTAACACATGCCCATCACACTCTAGGGAAAATTAACACTTATACCAGGTGTACAAACCCCAAGCCAACCAACCTACAAAACCTGCGCGTCTTTGGAGTGTGGGAGGAAACCGAAGATCTCGGCGAAAACCCACGGGGGGAATGTACAAACTCCACACAGACAGCACCCGTAGTCGGGATCGAACCCGGGTCCCTGGCGCTGAAAGGCAGCCACTCTACCGCTGCGCCACCCTGCTGCCCTAATGTTTTATAGCTCCAAAGTGAGAGGTTCAAAGTTTAAAGCGGATGTGCGGGGCAAGTGTTTTTGTACAGAGAGTGCAGGGTGCCTGGACCATGATGCCAGGGGTGGTGGGGGTGGAGGCAGATGCAATAGTGGCATGTAAGAGTGTTTTGGATAGGGACATGGGTATGCAGGGAATGTTGGGCTGTAGATCAAGTGCAGGCAGAGGAGACTAACTTGAGGAAGGACATTCTTGCTATTGAGGGAGTGCAGCGTAGGTTTACATGGTTAATTCCCGGGATGGCGGGACTGTCATACGCTGAGAGAATGGAGCGGCTGGGCTTGTACACTCTGGAGTTTAGAATGATGAGAGGGCATCTCATTGAAACATGTAAGATTGTTAAGCGCTTGAACATGTTAGAGGCAGGAAACATGTCCCCGATGTTGGGGGAGTCCAGAACCAGGGGCCACGGTTTAAGAATAAGGAGTAAGCTATTTAGAACAGAGACGAGGAAACACATTTTCTCACAGAGAGTGGTGAGACTGTGGAATTCTCTGCCTCGGAGGGCGGTGGAGGCAGGTTCTCTGGATGCTTTCAAGAGAGAGCTAGATAGGGTTCTTAAAGAGAGCGGAGTCAGGGGATATGGGGAGAAGGCAGGAACGGGGTACTGATTGGGGATGATCAGCCATGATCACATTGAATGGCGGTGCTGGCTCGAAGGGCCGAATGGCCTACTCCTGCACCTATTGTCTATTGTCTATTGTCTATTGTCTATTAGTTTAACTTGACATCATGTTCAGCACTGAAGTTGTGGGCTGAAGGGCCTGTTGCGGTCCTGTTCCATGTTGTATGTTTTAATTCTACTTTGGGATGTGGGAGGAAACTGGAGCACCCGGAGAAAACCATGTGGGAGGAAACTGGAGCACCCGGAGAAAAACCATGCGGTCACAGTGAGAACATGCAAACTCTACGCAGACAGCACAATAGACACAGAGTGCTGGAGTAACTCAGCGGGACAGGCAGCATCTCGGGAGAGAAGGAATGGGTGATGTTTCAGGTCGAGACCCCTCTTCAGACTCTCAAAGGATAATTGCTTTAGTGTGAAGAATGCTTGCTTAAGGAACACTCTTGAGTAGGATTGCAGTAAAGCTTACAAAACTGCTCGGAAAGCCTTGTATTTTCAACCTTTTGTGGCCAATGATAATTTGGGCTCCTCAGTCAAAGGAACTAATGTTATCCTCGATGCTCATCATGGCTTGGAATTAATTGGCACTAATTAGGCAACTGCTACTCTAAAACATCCTAACAGCAGCTCTGGTGTGATGAGTAGGAAATGTCAGACTCACTCTTGAGATGACGTGGGCTTACTCTGAAACGAGGAGCTTTCAAATCCGAGTCTCTGAGCCCCTCATATACGCAGTCTCACCATGCAGAGGATGCACAGATGCAGCCATCACATGAATGGACGGGGGGCCTGGCATAATTGACACAAAATGCTGGAGTAACTCAGCGGGACATGCAGCACTGAGTCATACAGCGTGGAAACAGGCCCTTCAGCCCAACTTGCCCACACCCGCCAACATGTCCCAGCTACACCAGTCCTACCCGCCAGCATTTGGCCCAAATCCCTCCCATCCATGTACCTGTCTAACTGTTTCTTAAACGTTGGGATAGTCCCAGCCTCAACTACCTCCTCTGGCAGCTCGTTCCATACACCCACCACCCTTTGTATGAAAAAGTTACCCCTCAGATTCCTGTTAAATCTTTTCCCTTTCACCTTAAACCCACATCCTCTGGTCCTCGATTCCCCAACTCTGGGCAAGAGACTGCGCATCTACCAGATCTATTCCTCTCATGATTTTATACACCTCTGGAGAGAAGGAATCTCTGGAGAGAAGGAATGGGTGACGTTTCGGGTCGAGACCCTTCTGCAGACTAAGAGTAAGGGGAGAGGGGAACTAGAGATATGGAAAGGCAAGATGTGAAAACACAGATCAAAGGGGAAAATGATCAAGGACATGTAGAATGGTACATTGTTAGCTCAGGGGAAGGTATTAGTGATTAATCGTGATACAGCGTGGAAACAGGCCCTTTGGCCAACTTGCCCACACTAGCCAACATGTCCCAGCTACACTCGTTCCACCTGCCCGCGTTTGGCCCATATCCCTCTAAACCTGTCCTATCCATGTACCTGTCTAACTGTTTCTTAAACGTTGGGATAGTCCCAGCCTCAACTATCTCCTCTGGCAGCTTGTTCCATACACCCACCGCCCTTGGTGTGCGAACAAACTATATTAAAGTAACATTGAATCAGGAGGACAGCACCCGCTGAGTTTCTCCAGCTTTTTGTGTAACCCTCGATTCTCCAGCATCTGCAGTTCCTTCTTTAGGACATTGAAACTAGTTGGAGAATTGGGGTGGGGGAGGGATGGAGAGAGAGGGAAAACAAGGTTTATTGAAGTTCTTCTCTAAGTCAATATTCATACCGCTGGGTTGTAAAATGATAGTTTTGTGAAGATTTCCAAATACAGCGCTAATTAATCAATGTACAGCCGCTGAGAATATCAGAGGAGGGTTTTTTTTTCACAGTTTCTGTTTGGTATATTTATTTTTATTCTGAATATAGTTTATTTTTGGGAACAACTTGAGCTCCTTGAATTATTCACCAGGGATCCTCATTGACGATCATGCAGCTGGTTCACTGGATGTTTTCAAGAGAGAGTTAGATAGAGCTCTCAGGGCTAACGGAATCAAGGGATATGGGGAGAAAGCAGGAACGGGCTACTGATTGTGGGTAGAGACAAATGCTGGAGGAACTCAGCGGGTGAGGCAGCATCTATGGAGCGAAGGAAATAGGCGACGTTTCGGGTCAAAACCCTTCTTCAGTCTTGATTGTGGATGATCAGCCATGATCGAGGACAATCTAGATGCAGGAAAAATGTTCCCAATGTTGGGCGAGTCCAGAACCAGGGGCCACAGTCTTAGAATAAAGGGGAGGTCATTTAAGACTGAGGTGAGAAAAAACTTTTTCACCCAGAGAGTTGTGAATTTGTGGAATTCCCTGCCACAGAGGGCAGTGGAGGCCAAGTCACTGGATGGATTTAAGAGAGAGTTGGATAGAGCTCTAGGGGCTGGTGGAGTCAAGGAATATGGGGAGAAGGCAGGCACGGGTTATTGATAGGGGACGATCAGCCGTGATCACAATGAATGGCGGTGCTGGCTCGAAGGGCCGAATGGCCTCCTCCTGCAGCTATTTTCAATGATTCCATGTGTCTGTGTTTCGAGGTTTAATAATAACTTATTAAAACAGAAGCAGGATTTAATCGTTTGATCATTGGAGTAACACTCCAACACTCCGAGGATTAATTAAACATCTGAATGTCTGTTAAAGTGTCTATTCCTAAATAGCAAGACAGATTGTACCGAGCACTTGCATTTTCCCCCGACCTGTTGCCTGAACCCTTCCATCCCAGATGGACTGAAAATACAAGCAAGCAGATGGCCGCACTGGTTAGCTTGACTAATTATTTCCAAGGCCCTGTATCTCTACACACACTCCCAGCACATCTTTGGCCCTCATCTCACCCCCCTCCTCCACTCCCAAAATCTCCTCCGCACCTCAGCAGTCGCTGAACGGCGGTGAGGTTAATCCGTAATGTATTGGATGCCGCTGGCTAAGATAATGAAGTGTTTACATAATCCAATGACTGCAAATTCAAATCCAACCCTGGTGCTTTTTGACAATTTATATTTAGCTTTTTTTTAATATAAAAAACACAATCTGGAAATATAACAATTGATACTGTGATTATGAAAGCACCAGATTGTCGTTAAAAGCCCGACTGGTTCACTGAGGGAAGAATAAATTCTGTCTTCACACATATTAATCTGTGTGTGTGATTCCAGACTAGTTTCGGAAGGAACTGCAGATGCTGGTTTAAACCGAAGATAGACACAAAAAGCAACTCAGCGGGACAGGCAGCATCACTGGAGAGAAGGATTGGGTGATGTTCTGGATCGAGACCCTTCCTCAGACTGGTTTTGAATTGCATTGAATACTTAGTTGTCGCATGTGAGAAGTCACAGTGGGATCCTTTGCTTGCGTATCCAAGGTGTGCAAATGGTCGCTACATAAAGGGCGCTGAGGAAGTAACAAAGAACCACCGCTCCGAGTCTGTACTTCCCCCTCTCCCGCCTCCCTCATGGCGGCCCGCCCACACCGGATCATCCGTTATTCTCCGCCCTTTTGCTGCGCGCTATCCAGTCAGCAGAAAGACAACACATGATTACAATTGAGCCATCTACACTGTACAGATACACGAGTCTGATCAAAGATAGTTCAAGTTCAAGTTCAAGTGAATTTATTGTCACGTGTCCCTGACAGGACAATGACATTCTTGCTTTGATTTGGCACACAGAACATAGTAGGCATTGACTACAGAACAGATCAGTGTGTCCATATATCATTATGTAAATACATACACATATGAATAAATAGACTGATAAAGTGCAAATAACAGATAACAGATAATGGGTTATTAATGATTATAGTTTTGTCCGAGCCAGGTTTAATAGCCTGGTGGCTGTGGGGAAGTAGCTATTCCTGAACCTGGACGTTGCAGTCTTCAGGCTCCTGTACCTTCCACCTGAAGGTAGCGGGGAGATGAGTGTGTGGCCAGGGTGGTGTGGGTCCTTGATGATACTGCCAGCCTTTTTGAGGCAGCGACTGCGATAGATCCCCTCGATGGAAGGAAGGTCAGAGCCGATGATGGACTGGGCAGTGTTTACTACTTTTTGTAGTCTTTTCCGCTCCAGGGCGCTCAAGTTGCCAAACCAAACCACGATGCAACCAGTCAGCAAGCTCTCTACTGTGCACCTGTAGAAGTTAGAGAGAGTCCGCCTTGACAGATCGACTCTCCGTAATCTTCTCAGGAAGTAGAGGCACTGATGAGCTTTCTTTATAATTGCATAATTCCAGATAGTCCAAGGAATGTGGAAATAAAACAATTGATACTGTGGCTATGAAACAACCAGATTGTCATTAAAAACCCAACTGGTTCACTGATGAAAGGATATCTTCTGTCTTCACACATATTAATCTGTATATACCTCCAGGCTCAACACAGCTTGCTGTCTCTTCATTTCCCTTTGACATGGTCTAGTAAGTCACCCAGTTGGATCAACGACCCCACAAGAAGGTATTAAAGGGAATGACTATCCCGTGGATTACTTTTTTAAAACCTCTGGAAAAATTATTCATGTTTCCTACAATTTACCGAAGCCAATTAGCGCAAAAAAACTGCACGTCTTTGGAGTGTGGGAAGAAACCGGAGCACCGGTGGAAAACCCACGCAGGTCATGGGGAGATATGGGGAGAAGGCAGGAACGGGGTACTGATTGGGGATGATCAGCCATGATCACATTGAATGGCGGTGTTGGCTCGAAGGGCCGAATGGCCTACTCCTGCACCTATTGTCTATTGTCTATTGAGAACATGCAAACTCCGTACAGACAGCACCTGTAGTCAGGAGGGAACCCGGGGTGTGTGGCGCTGTGAGGCAGCAACTCTACCGCTGGTCGGTGTGGACTCGGTGGGCCTGTTTATCCGCGCTGTATCTCAAAACTAAACTAAGCTAACCCTACATCCCACAAGAGGACAATATGTCCCTGACAATCCAGCCAAAGGCAGATACGTACAGCCTGGTTGCAAAGAATCCTCCAAACCTGACATTTAATCTCCGTGTGTGAAATATGTCCAGCCTTAACGCAGTGGAAGGTTTGCAGTGTGCTCTGATCAATAATATTAGTGGCTGAGCTGGAAGTCAGTACGCTGTGGAACTGTCACAGGCAGGATGAGTTTAAGGGTTGTATTCAATCAAAGCGCAAGTGGCCAAGATGACTAGATGTTAACAAACATGTGTTCCTGACCCTGAGAAAAATGCTGCGAGTCTAAATAGTGGCCAAATTCATCAACTGGGTACAACATTTCCGTTACCATCTCCCAGCTACTTGGAAAAAGATTGGAGGATTAATCAATGCCATCAAAGATGGTATCATTCTTCACATTTAATGTAAAAAATCAGACACTTCATTCCTAAAAACAGGATTAAAAATAGTTCATTTCTTCGCTGCTGTTCGCTATGATTCATCTCGTGGAAACATATTTGCTCAACAACGTAATTGTAAAGGCCATTAATGAATAAGTCATCTCAAGATCTCTTGCAGGGGTGTTGTGGAGCAAAATCTTGTGGCGAGACTCCCAGGGAGGTTTCTTCATCAGTCTGAGGAAGGGTCTCGATCCGAAATGTCAGAGGCGCGAGGGCTCCCTGTATCAGTCAAACAGATCTGGTGAAAGGGTCAGCACGGTGGCGCAACGGTAGACTTGCTCCCTTATGCCCCTGTCCCACTTAGGAGACGTGAGCGGAAACCTCTGGAGACTTTGCGCCCCACCCAAGGTTTCCGTGCGGTTCCCGGAGGTTTTTGTCCTCCGGCAACCACCTTCAACTAGCATCGCTACCGGCTTCGACTAAAAAATTACCGATTTTTAAAACGGAAACCACTTTTCGACCATTAGGGAGACTGACAAAAACCTCCGGGAACCGCACGGAAACCTTGGGTGGGGCGCAAAGTCTCCTGAGGTTTCCGCTCACGTTTCCTAAGTGGGACAGGGGCATCACAGCGCTTATGGTGCCAGAGACCTGGGTTCGATCCTGACTACGGGCGCTGTCTGTACGGAGTTTGTACGTTCTCCCTGTGACCTGCGTGGGTTTTCTCCGAGATCTTCGGTTTCCTCCCACACTCCAATGACGTGCAGGTTTAGAGGTTAATTGGCTTGGTAAATATAAAAAATGTCCCTAATGTGCGTAGGATAGTGTTAATGTGCGGGGATCGCTGGTCGGCGCGGACCCGGCGGACCGAAGGATCTGTTTCCGCGCTGTATCTAAACTAAACTAAACTAAATCTTCGGTGTCCTTCCACACACCAAAGACACGCAGGTTTGTAGGTTAATTGGTTTTCAAAATATAGTTTTTGATTTAATAGAGGTAAATACATCAATGTACATCACATATATATCGTTACAATCATTGTACCCCTTAATTTTAAGGCTTTTAAAAGAAAAAGAATAAACAGAGAAAACATACTTCAGATGAAAAGAGTTGTGAAAGTGAGAAAGCGTGCCAAAGGGAAGAAAAAAAACCCCTTGGTCAAGCAGTTAGAGAAAGGGGGTTAAGAGATAGACCCTAGAAAAGAGAAAAAGGAAAAGAGAGAGAAAAAAAAGGCAGTTGCTATATTATATACCTCACGCAAAAGGAATTTACCAACTCAATAGTTTTTCATCCCCCTTTACTAAGGCCCAACGTCAGTGCCTTTTTGAGGTAGTCTTGTAGCAAATCTATAAATGCAGACCACTGATAGAAACTATCTGGTTTCCCTGCCAGACGGAGTCTCATATCTTCCAGATGTAGTGTTTCAAACATAGTTGAAATCCTCATATTTACTGTTGGTATAGGGGCGTTTTTCCAGAATTTTAAGATTAGCTTTTTTCCGATTATTAAGCCGTAATCAAATAGATTCCTTGGAAACACACTTGATTCCGGGCTACCTTCTGTCATTCCGAAAATAATCCAATCTGCCTTTGGTGTCATTTTTATTTTAAACTGTTTTGTGAAGATTTCAAAGATTTCAATACAAAACCTTTGAATTTTTGTACAAAAGATGAATGAGTAGCTTCTTGAGACAGGCATTTATCACAACTAGGTGAGACGTTGGGGAAACATTTATTTAATTTAGTTTTTGAATAGTATAATCTGTGCAAGATTTTAAATTGTATTAAAGTGTGTCTTACGTTAATTGAACATTTATGCACATTTAATAAGTGTTCTTCCCACTTAATTGGTTTTGTATAATTGTAAATTGTCCCTAGTGTGTGTAGGATAGTGTGAGTGTGCGGGGATCGCTGGTCGGTGAGGACTCGGTGGGCCGAAGGGCCTGTTTCCGCGCTGTATCTCTAAACTAAACTAAAATGTAGATAGGCACAAAAAAGCTGGAGTAACTCAGCGGGACAGGCAGCATCTCTGGAGAGAAGGAATGGGTGACGTTTCGGGTCGAGACACTTCTTCTGACTTACACTGGAATTTTTTTATTTCTGGAATGTTCTCTTTGCTCCTGTATCCTGTGCTTCAGCCAAAAGTCTTGGCCCAGGAGAAGAACATTTTGTAAAGATCACTGCCTTGGTGTTAATGCGAGATACCAGCACTCTGTGAAGCACATTGCCACTCCCGCCTCCATCCCCCCCCCCTAACCATCTCAATCAGACGTGTCTCACCCTGCCTGCTGCTGCCTTCTGCCGCACTGTAGCCTGGCCAAAGCCTGGAGTGGAGGGAGGGCAAGGACTGCGTGTACCAGCCTGACGAAGCCTGAAGAAGGGTCTCGACCCGAAACGTTGCCTATTTCCTTCGCTCCACAGATGCTGCCTCACCCGCTGAATTTCTCCAGCGCATTTGTCTACCTGCCTGACATTTATTGTCTTCCTCCCCGACAATTAAAATAACATAATTCCTTCTCACATACCTTTGAAGCGAGACAGATAATTATCAGTCTGAAGAAGGGTCTCGACCCGAAACGTCGCCCATTCCTTCTCTCCAGAGATGCTGCGTCACCTGTTGAGTTTCTCCAGCATATTTTGTCTACCTTCGATTGTTCCAGCATCTGCAATTCTTTCTTAAACAGATCATTATTTGCTAGCTTCACTTTATTTACTCGACTTTACTTTTGGAGAAGATAGACGCAACATGCTGGTGTACTCAGGGGGACAGGAAGGAATGGGTGATGACCCTTCTTCAGACTGACCCGGGCCAACCCGAAACGTCACCCATTCCTTCTCTCCAGAGATGCTGCCTGTCCCGCTGAGTTACTCCAGCATTTTAAACCAGCATCTGCAGTTCCTCCCTACACTTTACTTTTCGAGATGCAGCGCGGAGACGGGGCCTCCGACCCACCGACCTTGCGGACGAAGTTCACCCAAACGCTAGTTCTACCCTGCACACACTAGGGACGATTAACAATGTCCACCAAAGCCAATTAACCTTTGGAGTGTGGAGCACCTGGCGAAAGCGCACGCAGGTCACGGGGAGAAGGTACAAACACCGTACAGACAGCACCCGTAGTCAGGATCTCATCCGGGTCTCTGGCGCTGTGAGGCAGCAACTCTCCCGCTGCCCCACCGTGCCGCCCTTGCGTTGTGCGGTGTTGAAGACCCTGATGGCTTTTTGAGAAACAGCTGTTCTCGAACCTGGAGGTTGCGGTTTTTCCTACCGCAGCGACTACTCCTCAAAAGCATCTTAATTCACTGCAAGGTAGGTCGTGATGTCTCCAAGAGGCTCCGGAGAGATGAAAGCTGTCACCTTACCACAACGTCAATACACTCGGATGGAGAAACATCTCCTCTGAGCTGCTCTGAAGAAGGAAGGATCCTGACCCAAAACGTCACCGATTCCTTTTCTCTCGAGATGCTGTCTGACCTGCTGGGTCACTCCAGCATTTCGTGAGCCATGCTATAGCTTCCTTCCAAGTTGACTTCCGACCCGAGGAAACGTCTCCGTTTCTCCTTCAATGCACTGTTGGGAGAAGGAAGATCTTAAGCATCAAATCTTTTCTCGTTTGGCTTTCTAGGCCCGGAAGGCATCTTCAACTTACATGCGAACCTTTAACCTCTCAAACCCCTGAAGGTATTCCCTCTCCAGGGATAGTAGCTCTTTCTTCTTTTTTCCCACAAAACAAGGCTACTGCTTTCTTCGTTTAGTTTTAGTTTAGAGATAGAGCGCGGAAACAGGCCCTTTGGCTCACCGGGTCCGCGCCGACCAGCGATCCCCGCACACTAACACTGTCCTACACACAATGTTTTACACTTATACCAGAGGCAATTAACCTACAAACCTCTACGCACGTCGTCGGAGTGTGGGAGGAAACCGAAGATCTGGGGGGGGGGGGGAACCCACACAGGGAGAACGCACGAACTCTGTACAGGCAGCACCCGTAGTCGGGATCGAACCCGGGTCTCCGGCGCTGTAAGCGCTGTAAGGCGACAGCTCTGCCGCTGCGCCACTGCGACTCCCCTTTGCTTCATGGTTCTTCTATCTCGGCCCAAGAGGACACCGCCAAATCAAACAGTGTTTGACTGTTTCCCCGCGCAACTGCAAGCAATCATGACGATTTGCCTCTTCGCAGCTGTGAGGAGCTCGAATAGAATGGCATTTGATGTTTGATCAACATCTCCAGAGCATCCGAGCAGGCTCTGAGCAAAAGGCCAACAAACGGCAAATGTCACCACTGACCTTCCGAGATGCTGATTATAAATCTGGCACTAAAGATGGCATTTAAAATTGTAATTATTTATTCCCCCTGCGATTCTTGCTCCTTCTGAGGTTGCACAGAGGATGAGCGGTAAGTGCCGCAGAATGTTCATCTCCCCTCTAATCGGACGAGTCAGCCAGGCTTACCCCAGAGATAGTCACAAAATACTGGAGTAACTCAGCGGGTCAGGCAGCATCTCTGGAGAAAAGGAATGGGTGACGTTTCGGGTCGAGACCCTTCTTCAGACTGAGAGTCAGGGGTAATGTTGGGGGAGTCCAGAACCAGGGGCCACAGTTTAAGAATAAGGAGTAAGCCATTTAGAACGGAGACGAGGAAACACTTTTTCTCGACGGGGAAACGAGTTTAGAAGGATGAGAGGGCATCTCATTGAAACATATAAGATTGTTAAGGGCTTGGACACGCTAGAGGCAGGAAATATGTTCCCGATGTTGGGGGAGTCCAGAACCAGGGGCCACAGTTTAAGAATAAGGAGTAAGCCATTTAGAACGGAGACGAGGAAACACTTTTTCTCGACGGGGAAACGAGTTTAGAAGGATGAGAGGGCATCTCATTGAAACATATAAGATTGTTAAGGGCTTGGACACGCTAGAGGCAGGAAATATGTTCCCGATGTTGTGAGAGTGGTGAGTTTGTGGAATTCTCTGCCTCAGAGGGCGGTGGAGGCCGGTTCTCTGGATGTTTTCAAGAGAGTGCTAGATAGGGCTCTTAAAAATAGCGGAGTCAGGGGATATGGGGAGAAGGCAGGAACGGGGTACTGATTGGGGATGATCAGCCATGATCACATTGAATGGCGGTGCTGGCTCGAAGGGCCGAATGGCCTACTCCTGCACCTATTGTCTATTGTCTATTGTAATGTTATTGTTAGCTCCCAGAGGTGACGTTATTGTTTGCGGAAGCACCCTGAAAGTGCGGAGGTAAGTTCTCACTAGACCCGAAACGTCACCCGTACCTTCTCTCCACAGTTGCCGCCTGACCTGCCGAGTCACTCCAGCGCTGCAGAGATGCAGTGCAGAAACAGTCCCTTCGGCCCAGCGAGTCCGTGCCGACCGGTGATCACCCTAGCACTACCCGACACCCACTGGGGACAATTTACAACTTTACCGAAGCCAGTTAACCTTCGAACCTGCACGTCTTTGGAGTGTGGGAGGACCCGGGGAAAACCCACGCGGGTCACAGGGAGAACGTACAAACTCCACACAGACAGCACCCGCAGTCGGCAGATGGTAAACCTGCCGCCTCACAGCACCGCAGACCCGGGTTCGATCCTGAGCTTGGGTGCTGCCTATGTGGAGTATGTACGTTCCACCTGTGACCATGTGGGTTTATTCTTGGTGCTCCATATTCCAAAGGCATACACGTTTAGAAGCATAGACAATAGGTGCAGGAGTAGGCCATTCGGCCCTTCGAGCCTGCACCGCCATTCAATATGATCATGGCTGATCATCCAACTCAGTATCCCGTACCTGCCTTCTCTCCATACCCCCTGATCCCTTTAGCCACAAGGGCCACATCTAACTCCCTCTTAAATATAGCCAATGAACTGGCCTCAACTACCTTCTGTGGCAGAGAATTCCACAGATTCACCACTCTCTGTGTGAAAAAAGATCTTCTCATCTCGGTCCTAAAAGACTTCCCCCTTATCCTTAAAACTGTCCTGGACTTCCCCAACACCGGGAACAATCTTCCTGCATCTAGCCTGTCCAACCCCTTAAGAATTTTGTAAGTCTCTATGAGATCCCCCCTCAGTCTTCTAAATCCCAGCGAGTACAAGCCGAGTCTATCCAGTCTTTCTTCATATGGAAGTCCTGCCATCCCAGGAATCAGTCTGGCGAACCTTCTCTGTACTCCCTCTATGGCAAGAATGTCTTTCCTCAGATTAGGAGACCAAAACTGTACGCAATACTCCAGGTGTGGCCTCACCAAGACCCTGTACGTGTGTGTCATGTGTGTTAAAGATGCTGCCTCTGCCTAACAGTGCGGCAACCATTCAACAATCACCCTAACTAGCTTGTCCATCCACTTGGCAGAATTTCAAGTATTGATTTTCTTTTTATAGTTACATGAGGTCACATCCCATTCACCACCCAGTGAGATTAACGTTGACTCAGGAATCTGAGTAGCTTTATCTGGAGCGCATTGATGTTTGATCAATACCAAGGTATTGTGCATGGGACTAGATCTGAAGAGGATCAAAGGTGAACGATCCTTGTTTCAATGCCGCATTCCAATTCACCATTCTGCCTCACAGTCAGAGACCCGGGTACGATCCTGACTACGGTCGCAGGCTGTGGAGTTTGTACGTTCTCCCCCGTGACGGAAACAAGCCCCCACGGGTCACCGGGTCCGCAGCGACCGGCGCTCGCCCCGTACACCAGAAGCATCCCACACACTAGGGCCAATTTACAATTTTTACTGGAGTCAATTAACATACTAACAGGCAACGTTGCCTATTTCCTTCGCTCCATAGATGCTGCCTCACCCGCTGAGTTTCTCCAGCACTTTTGTCTACCTTCGTTTTTCCAGCATCTGCAGTTCCTTCATGAACATTTAACCGACCAACACAGTATGTTGTTAAAGAAGGAACTGCAGATGCTGGAGAATCGAGGGTACACAAAAGGCTGGAGTTTCTCCAGAGTTTCTCCAACACAGTATGTTGTTGAGGTGTGTGCGGGGAAACCCGACGAAAGCACACGCGGTCACAGGGAGAACGTGCAAACTCCGCACAGACAGCACCCGTGGTCAGGATCGAACCCTGGGCCTCTGGCGCTGTGAGGCAGCAGCCTGGTCATTTGACCTCACTGCTGCCCAGGCCAGGGGGCACAGACACACAATGGATCAGAGGTTCGTACGACGCTCTTAATCACGCGGTTGGTTTATTTTGCGATCGACTTTCGCTGCAACTCTGCAAAGAACAAACGCATTGCGGTCGCTATCCTGCAGCCTGTGTCATCATCATCATCTTCGTTGGAAACATTAGAGACGCAGTGGCGCTGGTTTCCGACGGGAACGGTGACGGACGCACCACACATCTCCGTCCTCCAGTTCCTGCGGACCTCCGCCGCTGGAAGTCTAGGATTTTGGTGTGTGTGTGTGTGTGTCCTTTACCATCATTCCTCACAATGCCGCGTACGACACTGATCGCAACTTCCCCTGAAGTGTGTGGATGGCCGTTGGCTCGCTAGGAGCTCATCCACCCTTTGACGGGTCTTGTGTTTGGTCCCCTGCTGGGGGTCCACAGCCCCCTCCTCACCCGGCAAACCAGGTGGGGGAGACGGTTTAGTCACCCACCATCCGACCATGGAGCGGGTAGCAGGGGATTACATGGTACCCGTGGCGGGGGTGGGGGGCGGGGGGGGACGGGACACAACCCCGACCTGACCTGACCTGACCTGCAGATTGAACTCAATTTATTTAGTGTGTATATATTTCTATAATGGTATATGGACACACTGATCTGTTTTGTAGTCATTTTGTATTTCATTGTCCTGTCAGGGACACATGACAGTCAACTCTCTTGACTTGACTGAGCATCAGGGGAGAGATATGGAAGGGTAAGGTGTGAAAATGACATCAAAGCAGATGTTGTTGAGGAAATGTGTCGGAAGGAACGGCAGATGCTGGTTTAAACCGAAGATGGACACAAAATGCTGGAGTAACTCAGCTGGGCAGGCAGCATCTCTGGGGAGAAGGAATGGGTGACGTTTCGGGTCGAGACCCTTCATCTTTACAGCTGACTGGCAGCTAATGCGTCTCCACTAGGCACTGCCAGTCAGGGCAAGATACCGACTAATGTGTTTTGTTGTGAATAATCCATCTCCACACAAGTCTGCCCCCTGCATTAAATCATCGTGTATGTTGCTGAAGGGGTTGCCATGTGAAGGGGGGCCTACCAGCCATTGGAAGCTATTTATTAACACTCGAGAGAGGCAAGTGAATTCTTATTATCAGCACGCTGCCATAGCAACCAAGACAGCAGAGCCTTTCGGGCGATTTTCATAGCAAAGCTCAAATGAGGCATCTTTAAGGATAAAAACACTCGGTTTAATTAGGAAAGTTGGGATGAAAATGGAGCCCCGATGGACAGGGTTGTGCCCTTGTCCCACTTAGGAAACCTGTGGAGACTTTGCGCCCCACCCAAGGTTTCCGTGCGGTTCCCGGAGGTTTTTGTCCTCCGGCAACCACCTTCAACTAGCATCGCAACCGGCTTTGACTAAAAAATGACCGATTTTTAAAACGGAAACCACCTTCGACCATTACGGAGACTGACAAAAACCTCCAGGAACCGCACGGAAACCCTGGGTGGGGCGCAAAGTCCGCAGAGGTTTCCGTTCAGGTTTCCTAAGTGGGACAGGGGCATAAAGCAGGAGGAAATAGTCTGAGGAAGGTTCTCGACCCGAAACGTCACCCATTCCTTCTATCCAGAGACGCTGCTTGTCCCGCTGAGCTACTCCAGCATTTTGTGCTTACCTTCAGGAAATAGTTAAGGGCCTGTCCCACTTTCCCGAGTTACTCACGAACGAGTTTTCTCCCCGATTCGAACTCAGAGAATTACGGTAATAGACGTTCGTAGATACTCGGGGATATTTTTTTAACTCGTGGACATTTTTCAACATGTTGAAAAAAACGTCCCGACTTACCTGATGCCCCGAGTTCCTACGGCTGGCATTACGAGCCGCTACGATAGATCCACGGACTCCTACGGGCTCGCTACCGACATCGAAACATAGAAAATAGGTGCAGGAGCAGGCCATTCGGCCCTTCGAGCCTGCACCGCCATTCAATATGATCATAGCTGATCACCCAACTCAGTATCCTGTACCTGCCTTCTCTCCATACCCTCTGATCCCCTTAGCCACATCTAACTCCCTCTTAAATATAGCCAATGAACTGGCCTCAACTACCCTCTGTGGCAGAGAGTTCCAGACATTACCCGACATTCCCCAAGTTCGAATCAAGGGGGAAACTCGGGAGAGTTCGTGAGTAACTCGGAAAAGTGTGACAGGGCCTTAACCGTTCTGCAAAAACATTAAACTATTCACTTCTGAAGAAGGGTTTCGGCCCGAAACGTTGCCTATCTCCTTCGCTCCATAGATGCTGCTGCACCCGCTGAGTTTCTCCAGCGCTTTTGTCTAAACTATTTACTTTGACTGGAGAGACACAAAATGCTGGAGTAACTCAGCAGGTCAGGCAGCGTCTCCGGAGATAAGCAATAAGTGACGTTTCGGGTGGAGACCATTCTTCACATTTGTCCCTAATGTGTAGGGCAGTGCGAGGAAGGGTTCTGACCCGAAATGTCACCCGTTCCTTTTCTCCAGAGATGCTCCAGCAGCTTCTCCAGAGATGCTGCCTGTCCCGCTGAGTTACTCCAGCACTTTGTGTCCATCTTCGGTGTAAACCAGCATCTGCAGTTCCTTCCTACACATTGCTTCAACTGGAATTGGGAAAATGGGTCAGAGGAGCTGAGGTTGTGCAAACTCCGTACAGACAAGCACCCGTAGTCAGGATCGAACCTGGGACTGGTGCTGTGAGGCAGCAACTCTACCGCTGTGCCACCCTAACCTCATTCCAAAGAGCTTCAAAATGATGGTAGGCATGGAAGTCTGAAGAAGGGTTTCGGGCCGAAACGTTGCCTATTTCCTTCACTCCATAGATGCTGCTTCACCCGCTGAGTTTCTCCAGCACTTTTGTCTACCTTCGATTTTTCCAGCATCTGCAGTTCCTTCTTAAAAGCTTCAAAATTATGCCAGGCCAAATCATCTTCTTAAGGTCACAAGTGATAGGCGCAGAATTAGGCCATTCGGCCCATCAATTCTCCTCCACCATTCAAACATGGCTGATCTATCTCTCCCCCCTAACCCCATTCTCCTGCCTTCTCCCCGTAACCCGACACCCGTACTAATCAAGAATTAGTGTGTTTAGTATTAATGTCATTCAAACTGGACCACAGTATAAACGATGTGGATTGCTAAGAAGCAGGGTTACCATGACGATGTGTGAGAAGGCTCCGCTCCTTCAACATCTGCAGGGAGCAACAGGGTTAACAAACTCACCAGAAAGGCTGGTTCCGTCCTGGGGGCGGAGTTGGGGTTGGATTCACGGGAGGTTGGTCTTGGGGGGGGGGAGGATGCTCCTCAAACTGCGGAGCATCCTGGACAATACGGCTCACCCCCCCACCCTACATGACACACTGGTCAACCTGAGGAGCTCCTTCACAGGACAGACTGGTTCCACCAACATGCAGCACAGAACGCCACAGGAGATCCTTCTTCCCTGTGGCTATCAACCTGTACAACTGTTCCCCCTTCTGTCGTGGGGTAGACTGACCCCCTACCTCCCCAATCTTTGCACACCCCCCAATCCTTTCCACTCGTCACTTTGATTTCATGTTGCATGTAAGTTGTGTTTTATGTTGGCAGATCAATTTCCCTCCTGGGATAAATAGCTTTCTATCGTATCGTATCGTATGGTAAAAAAGATCTTTGGCCTTGCCCACAGTAGCACTAACACTTCAAAGGTGTTCCACTGGCTGTGGAGTGTGGCCCTGGAGAAGGCCTGAGACTCTGCTTGCCTGCCTGATGGCCCACTCCCACCTCACTTGGAGAGATCACAGTTGTCACATCTGTCATTCCACTCCTTCGCTAGTCCTTTCATGAGGATATCGTTTTTAAACTGTTTAATCTTCCCAACCCATGGGATATCAGGAGGAAATTAGAATCAAAGGCAGGGGATTATTGGAGCAGTGGGTGTAAATATAGCTCAGTTATTATTGTGAGTTCCAGCATTATTTTTGCATTCCACACATAAACTATTTTAGTCATCACGGGGCCATCCCTAGTGTACAGTAATACCAACTGATCTCCTCTCCCTCTCTCCCTCTCTCCCTCTCTCCCTCTCTCCCTCTCTCCCTCTCTCCCCCTCTCTCCCTCTCTCCCTCTCTCTCCCCTCTCTCTCTCTCTCTCACCCTCTCTCTCCCTCTCTCCCTCTCTCTCCCTCTTTCTCTCTCTCCCTCTTTCTCCCTCTTTCTCTCTCTCCCTCTCTCCCTCTCTCCCCCTCTCTCCCTCTCTCTCTCTCTGTCCCTCTCTCTCTCTCTCTCTCTCTCTCTCTCCCCCTCTCTCTCCTCCCTCTCTCTCTCTCTCACACACACTCTCCCTCTCTCTCTTTCTCTCTCTCTCTCTCGCTCTCTCTCTCTCTCGTTAAAGGGATGTAGGCCAGGCACAGACCTGGGGCATGGTTAAGCAATTGGTTAGAATGGATGAGTTGGGCCGAAGGGTCTGTTTCCACACCTTATAGCTCTATGATTGTAATGAGCCTCCCTCTGTCATCTAGTCTCTCTCCCATAGAGTCATAGAGTGATACAGAGTGGAAACAGGCCCTTCGGCTCAACTTGCCCACACCGGCCAATATGTCCCAGCTACACTAGTCAGTAGTCACCTGTTTTAATGTTGTGTTTCCTTATTTATCTTGACAGCTGTAGACCGCTACAGTACAGCTTCACAACTAACTATCGGAGGCTTCACAATCGTGACTTGGGTTCACCCATGTTTATGTAGGATCCATCGTGTGCACTACGCCACAGATGCCCCTATTCCCACAACATCGCCTGCCCGCGTTTGGTCCATATCCCTCCAAACCTGTCCTATCCATGTACCTGTCTAACTGTTTATTAAACGTTGGGATAGTCCCAGCCTCAACTACCTCCTCTGGCAGCTTATTCCATACACCCACCACCCTTTGTGTGAAAAAGTTACCCCTCAGATTCCTATTAAATCTTTTCCTCTTCAACTTAAACCTATGTCCTCTGGTCCTCGATTCCCCTACTCTGTGCATCTACCCGATCTAATCCTCTCATGATTTTATACACCTCTATAAGATCAACCCTCATCCTCATGCACTCAACCTCTCCCTATAGCTCAGACCTTCTCGTCCTGGCAACATCCTTGTAAATCTTCTCTTGACAACATCAACTCTCTTCATTTCTTCTTTAGACTCATCTATGGTTCATTAGCTTCCAAACATTTGGCTTTGGTAAGTGGTAAAATTGTTCCTAGTGTGTGTAGGCTAGTGTAGAGGGGGTGATCGCTGGTCGGTGCGGGCTCTGTGGGCCGGAGGGCCTGTTTCCACCTCGTACCTCCACATCTAACGTTTAAATGTTTAGGACTGGAGGGGATGCACTGATGAGGAAGGGTTAAAGTTAGAAAGTATCTTAAAAATATATCTTTTAACTGGGGGATGGTATGAATCAGCAGCCCAGCATGAAGTGTGGACTGGGCTGTGTGTTAGGATATGGGCAGATCCAAGCTTCAGATGAGTCAGAGCAAAAGAGGATTTGACCTGTTAACGTGCCTTCTTTCATTTTGTACGCTGCACTGATGGGACTTGAACCAGAGGTCGCTCATGCAGCATTTCAAATGAAAGCATTGTGCTAAGTCAAATTTGACTTTGCCCCACGAATTGATTTTAATCGTTCCAGAAACACTGGCATGTTGGCACAGCGGTAGAGTTGCTGCCCTACAGCGCTTTCAGCGCCGGAGACCCCGGTTCGATTCGAACTACGGGCGCTGCCTGCACGGAGTTTGCACGTTCTCCCCGTGACCTGCGTGGGTTTTCTCCGAGATCTTCAGCTTCCACCCACACTCCAAAGACGTGCAGTTTTGCAGGTTAATTGGCTGGGTGTAAGTATAACATCGTCCCCAGTGTGTGTGTGGGTGTGTGGCGATCGCTGGTCGGCGAGGACTCAGTGGGCTGAAGGGCCTGTTTCCACTCTGTATCTCTCAAGTAAACTCCTAAATGCCCTATGCTCTAATGTGGGATTCTCTGCCACAGAAGGCAGTGGAGGCCAATTCACTGGATGTTTTCAAGAGAGAGTTAGGTTTAGCTCTAAGGGCTAGCGGAATCAGGGGATATGGGGAGAAGGCAGGAACGGAGTACTGATTGGGAATGATCAGCCATGATCATATTGAATGGCGGTGCTGGCTCGAAGGGCCGAATGGCTATTTTGTCTATGTTTTCTATGTTTCATTCTATGCTCTATGTGCTTTGCTAATAACCTTCATAGCAAATTATCATTCACACCTCCCACTCTCGACTGCACCTGCCCAATTAACAAGCATTCCGTGCGGAGTTAAACCCCTTGTCCCACGGTACGAGTTCATTCCAAGAGCTCTCCCGAGTTTGCCCTGATTCGAACTCGGAGATTTACGGTAATCACCGCTCGTCGGTACTCGGGGCTCTCGTGGACATTTTTCAACATGTTGAAAAATCTTCACGAGTCTTCCCGAGCTTACCTGCCGTTAGCGAGTCTTCCCGAGTACCTGCCGTTAGCGTTACGAGCCGCTAAGAGACGTCCCCGAGCTCCGACGTACCCGCTACGTTCATTCTCCGTGCTTACCCCGAGTTTGATTTTTTTTTTAAACTCGGGAGAGCTCTTGGAATGAACTCGCACCGTGGGACAGGGCCCTATCAGCCGCATATCTCTGTCTGAACAAAGTTGAGACGGACCTTTTTTGGTCAGGGCTTTTTAGCAAGGCAGCTGCTGTGAATACATGAGTAGCCTGGAGACAGAGCAGGCCACAGGGATGAGCTGATAATTGATGCACATAAACACTGTTGGCTCTTTGGATGCTAATAACTCACACTGTGTGCTCTTTGCCACCGGCAGTGGGAAAAGTGCTGAACTCATTCACACTGGACAGCCGTGTAATTATCCCCAAAATGAACCCTGCTGAACACCTATTTGTCTTTCGCTTCACATTCGATACCCATTGACATCTACATCAGAGCCTGGTCTAATGAGATTCCGTTCTGAAGCTAAAACCCTTCCATGCACGCCCAAGGAAGCGATGCCCAACGAACCCAGTGTCAAGAACATTGAGTAGGAAGGAACAGCCATTGGGAATAGTGTTTAAATATAGAAACCCACGGAATCATCATCACCGGGAAGGTTGGCTCCGTGCTGGGGGCGGAGTTGGAGTTGGATTCATGGGAGGTGGTCTTGGAGCGGAGGATGCTCCTCAAAGGCTCCACTCCTTCAACATCTGCAGTGAGATGCTGCAGATGTTCTACCAATCGGTGGTAGCCAGTGCCGCCTTCTTCGCTGCCGAATTCTCCATTCTCCCGCCTTCTCCCCGTAACCCCTGACACCCGTACTAATCAAGAATCTATCTATCTCAGCCTCTTTAGTCAGAGGGTGGTGAATCTGTGGAATTCTTTGCCACAGAAGGCTGCGGAGGCCAAGTCAGTGGATATGTTTAAGGCAGAGATAGATAGATTCTTGCTTAGTACGGGTGTCAGGGGTTATGGGGAGCAGGCAGGAGAATGGGGTTAGGAGGGAGAGATGGATCAGCCATGATTGAATGGCGGAGTGGAATCAATGGGCCGAATGGCCTAATTCAAGTTCAAGTTCATGTTCAAGAGAGTTTATTGTCGTGTGTCCCTGACAGGACAATGAAATTATTTCTTTGCTTAGCACAACAGAACATAGTAGGCATTGACTACAAAACAGATCAGCGTGTCCATATACCATTATATACGTAAATACACACATGAATAAATAAGCTGATAAAGTGCAAATAACAGATAACAGATAATGAGTTATTAATGATCAGAGTTTTGTCCGAGCCAGGTTTAATAGCCTGATGGCTGTGGGGAAGTAGCTATTCCTGAACCTGGTCGTTGCAGTCTTCAGGCTCCTGTACCTTCTACCTGAAGGTAGCGGGGAGATGAGTGTGTGGCCAGGGTGGTGTGGGTCCTTGATGATGCTGCCAGCCTTTTTGAGGCAGCGACTGCGATAAATCCCCTCGATGGAAGGAAGGTCAGAGCCGATGATGGACTGGGCAGTGTTTACTACTTTTTGTAGTCTTATCCTCTCCAGGGCGCTCAAGTTGCTACTCCACTCCACTCCACTCTATTCCTTATGGCCTCTATTGAGTCCACTCCGTGACCCTCAGTGTACCTCCGTGACCCTCTCTGTGTGCCTCCGTGACCCTCTCTGTGTGCCTCCGTGACCCTCTCTGTGTGCCTCCGTGACCCTCTCTGTGTGCCTCCGTGACCCTCTCTGTGTGCCTCCGTGCCCCTCTCTGTGTGCCTCCGTGACCCTCTCTGTGTGCCTCCGTGACCCTCTCTATATGTGCCTCCGTGACCCTCTCTGTGTGTGCCTCCATGACCCTCTCTGTGTACCTCCGTGACCCTCTCTGTGTGCCTCCGTGACCCTCTCTGTGTGCCTCCGTGACCCTCTCTCTGTGTGGCTCCGTGACCCTCCCTGTGTGTCCCTCTCTGTCCTTGCGAACTTACCGCGGACTTCGCTCCAACTTCGCTCCAACTTCGCGCCACGTCGCGCCACTCACCCGACCTCCGCGCGGCCCCCGCTGCCGGTTTGGTCGCGCTCGCCGCATGCAGGCGCATGCTGGTGGGACCGGCCCTGTACGGTTGGCAGCACGGTGGTGTAACGGTAGAGACCCGGGATCGATCCTGACCACGGGTGCTGTCTGTACCGAGTTTTCACGTTCTCCCCGTGACCTGTGTGGGTTTTCTCCAAGGTCAGGTATAGTCTTTCCGCTGGTAGACAAAATTACTGGAGAAGCTCAGCGGGTGCGGCAGCATCTATGGAGCGAAGGAAATAGGCAATCTTTCTCCCAATCAACCTGCATCCACCTGTCACTTGTGTAGGAAGGAACTGCAGATGCTGCTTTACAACGAAGGAAGACACAAAATGCTGGAGTAACTCAGCGGGGCAGGCAGCATCTCTGGAGAGGAATGGGTGACGTTTTGGGTGGAGACCCTTCTTCAGACTTCTGAGGGAGGGTCTCGACCTGGAACGTCACCCGTTCCTTCTCTCCAGAGATGCTGCCTGTCCCGCTGAATTACGCCAGCACTTTGTGTTTTTAGCACAATATAGCATCGCTAGGTACTTCTGAATGAAGTCGCAGGTCGGTATCATTGCTCAGGTGAACCACTCCCTGGGCATTTGTAGAAATAAGGAACTGCAGGTGCCGGTTTACCAAAAAAAAAGACGCAAAGTAGTGGAGTAATTTAGCGGGTCAGACAGCGTGTTAAAAAAAAAAGAACTGCAGATGCTGCTTTATACCAAAGACAGACGCAAAGTTCTTGGAGTAACTCAACTGGTCAGATAGCATCTCTGGAGAAAAAGGATGGGTGACGTTTCGGTTCGGGATCCTTCATCAGACTGGTTCAGACAGCATCTCTGGAGATGCCCCTTTTCCTACCTTCAGTTCCCTCCCCAATGTCTGAAGAAGGTCCTGACCCGAAACGTCACCCATTCCTTTTCTCCAGAGATGCTGCCCGACCTGCTGAGTTACTCCGGCACTTTGAGACTTTACTTTAGTCTTCAGAGATACAGGCCCGTCGGCTCACTGAGTCCGTGCGACCAGCCATCACCCAACGCACTAACACCAGGCGCAATTTACGATCAACCTACATAACCTGTACATCTTCGATACGTGGGAGGAAACCGGAGCACCTGGGGAAAACCCACGCAGGCTGGCAGCATCATCAAGGACCCACACCATCCTGGCCACACACTCATCTCCCCGCTACCTTCAGGTAGAAGGTACAGGAGCCTGAAGACTGCAACGACCAGGTTCAGGAATAGCTACTTCCCCACAGCCATCAGGCTATTAAACCTGGCTCGGACAAAACTCTGATCATTAATAACCCGTTATCTGTTTTTTGCACTTTATTTATCAGTTTATTTATTCATGTGTGTGTATATATTTACATAATGGTATATGGACACACTGATCTGTTCTGTAGTCAATGCCTACTATGGTATATGGTATATGGTATATGGCATAATGGTATATGGACACACTGATCTGTTCTGTAGTCAATGCCTACTATGTTCTGTTGTGCTGAAGCAAAGCAAGAATGTCATTGTCCTGTCAGGGACACGTGACAATAAACTCTCTTGAAACTTGAATCAGGTCACGGGGAGAGCATACAAACTCCGTACAGACAGCACCTGTAGTCAGGATGGAAGCCGGGTCTCTGGCGCTGTAAGGCAGCAGCTCTACTGTTGCGCCACTGTGCTGTTCCTTAGGCGTAATCCAGTACCTGTGTCTTCCCATATCTTTTTTTAAAATAGTATTATAGTCAGCATCTGCTAGTTATTCATCTCAAGGCAGAGACACATGAGGCTTTGCACAGAGCTGAGAGCAATAACACATCACCTGGATGTGGGAAACTGTGGGTCTGGCATAAAAAAATGACACAGCAGAGCGAAAATTAATCACGTTACTTAAGTAGCATTAGTTTCCCAGCCCTGACTCGGGGTCGTCAATATTTATAATTGAAATGGAGACCACTGTATAATATGTCAAGACAAATAGATTCAATTCCAAAGTAGAGATTGGATCGGAGGCATTTGCCTATTCATTCTTCTACACCCACATTGGGTGATCAAAGAGATTCATGATATCCCTTGTAGACAAAAATGCTGGAGAAACTCAGCGGGTGAGGCAGCATCTATGGAGCGAAGGAAATAGGCGACGTTTCGGGTCGAGACCCTTGTTCAGACTGATGTGAGGGTGGGGGGGGGGGGGTGGGAGAAGAAAGGAAGAGGTGGAGACAGTGGGCGGAGGGAGAGCTGGAAAGCGGAGGAGAAAGCAGGGACTACCTGAAATTAGAGAAGTCAATGTTCATGCCGCTGGGGTGTAAACTGCCCAAGCGGAATATGAGGTGCTGCTCCTCCAATTTGCGGTGGTCCTCACTCTGGCCATGGAGGAGGCCCAGGACAGAAAGATCGGATTCGGAATGGGAGGGTGAGTTGAGGTGCTGAGACACCGGGAGCTCATTGCGGACCGAGCGGAGGTGTTGGGCGAAGCGATCGCCAAGCCTACGCTTGGTCTCACCGATGTAGAGCAGCTGACACCTAGAGCAGCGGATGCAATAGATGAGGTTGGAGGAGGTGCAGGTGAACCTCTGCCGCACCTTGGGTCCTTGAATGGAGCCAAGGGGGGAGGTAAAGCAACAAGTTATGATATCCCTTGTTCGTTTCCCTCCCTCTGTTTAGGTTTGGACGTTTTGATTATAGAAACAAGGAACCGCAGATGCTGGTTTACCAAGAAAAGACGCAAAGTGCTGGAGTATCTCAGCGGGTCAGGCAGCATCATCTGGAGAACATGGGTAGGTGACGAAGGAACCAAATCGTCACCGATACATGATCTCCAGCGATGCTGCCTGACCCGCTGAGTTACTCCAGCGCTCTGCATCTTTCCTGAGTGTGTTTATTGATCATTCGACATATGTTGGTATCAGTTGATTGGAAGATTCCGGCATGAACACAGGCTGTTCGGCCCACCCTGTCCACTTTCTATGCTATCCCACTTTCTCGCCCACTCCCTGCACACAGGGGCAATTTTACAGGGGGGAGGGGGGGGGGGGGCAATCAGCCTACAAACCCGGGCGTCTTTGGGATGTGGGAGGAAACCGGAGCACCCGGAGAAAATCCAGGCAGTCACAGGGAGAGCGTGCAAACTCCGTACGGTGGTGCAGCGGTAGAGAGTCGCTGCCTTACAGCGCCTGCAGCGCCGGGGACCCGGGTTCGATCCTGACTACGGGCGCTGTCTGTACGGAGTTTGTACGTTCTCCCCGTGACCTGCGTGGGTTTTTCTCCGAGATCTTCGGTTTGTCGGTAAATTCGCTTGGAATTAGCAAGAAAAAAATTGTCCTGGGCTGGGAGATTGCACCCTTCACGTGGTCCGCCCTGTTTCGACGAATGCAATCAACCCGGCGTGCACAATCAAATAGGATCAAAGAGAAGGGCCTGTTTCTGTGCTGTGTCTCCAATCTAAACTAAACTAAACTAATCTAAACCTGTAGGCAGGATCGAACCCGGGTCTCTGGCGCTGTAAGGCTGCAACCACCCTCTCTCGCAGTTCCCAAGGCCTTTTCCTTGTGTTCGCTGCTTCTGGCCAAACCCACCTCTTTAATCTCATGTCCATTCTCACTCACCACCATTTATAAGCATCGCGCTACGACAGGCGCAGAAAACACATTGCCTTGGAGATCAATACCTAACCACAATCAACTTTGCTTTGAATTAATTTGTATAAACTTATTGATCAGGCTTATTTATTTATTAACTTCCCTTCAGCAAAGCCTGGAGCTGTGCGTAGAAATGGATGAGGTTTCCAAGGATTTATCAGCTTGCTTTCCATTTTGAAAAGGATCAATATTGGCCGCTCTGATTATTAAACAGACATTTAATGTACCTCAGTATTGTTCCAGCGCTGACATGGTCTGTTCTTCAGAAGCTACTGTAAGATATGTTGAAATATCTTTTCTTACAGTGTGCTGTAAACCTCTCTTCCAGGTCTCCTATCTTCCAGATAGGGGACGATCAGCCATGATCACAATGAATGGCGGTGCTGGATTGAAGGGCCGAATGGCCTCCTCCTGCACCTATTTTCTATGTTTCTATATTTCTATGTTTCTTTCAAAGAGTCATAGTCGTACAGCGTGGAAATGGGGCCCTTCGGCCCAACTTTCCCATGCCAACCAAGATGTCCCACCTATACCAGTCCCATCTGCCTGCATTTTGCCCATATCCCTCTAAACCTATTCTGTCCATGTTCTGTCCAATGTTATATTAAATGTTGCTGTAGTACTTGCCTCAACCATCTTGTCTGGCAGCTCGTTCCATATACCACCACCACCCTCTGTGTGACTATTGCTTCTCAGGTTCCTATTAAATCATTCCCCTCTCATCTTAATCTGGTTCTTGAATCCCCTACTCTGGGTAAAAGACTGGCTATTTACCCTATATTTCCCCTTGTGATCTAATTATAAGATCACCCCCTCATTCCCCAGCTAGCCTTTGCTGAGGGGTTCCACAACGCTCCATCCTAGGCCCCATTCTCTTCTCTCTGCATATGCACCTGTTAGGCCAAGTCATTCAAAGGCATGGCATTTCCTTCCATTGCTATGTAGACGACACACAACTCTATCTCCCCCTGAAACTCAACAACCGATAAAATCTACATAACCTTATCTGCCACCTCGAGGATGGCCCAGAACTTCCTCCAACTAAACGAGAGCAAGTCTGAGGTCATCCTTCTCGGCCCCTCAAATCAAAACGATAGCAGGCAGCCTTGGAAGCCTTACCCAACTACTCAAACCTCACGTCAAAAACCATGGCGTGATATTTGACTCCGCGTTGAAGTTTGGCAAACAAGTCAATGCCGTGGTAAAGGTTAGCTTCTTCCAGCTAAAATCAAACCATTCCTCCAATTCGACAACCTTGAAAAGATCATCCACGCATTTATCTCCTCCCGCCTCGATTACCGCAGCTCCCTTTACACTGGCATCAGCCAATCTTCCCTGTCCCGCCTGCAACTGGTCCAAAACGCCGCAGCGAGACTCCTGACGGGCACCCGAAAAAGGGACCACATCACCCCGATCCTGGCCTCTCTCCACTGACTCCCAGTGAGGTTCAGAATCAATTTCAAGCTCCTCCTATATGTCTACAAAGCCCTTAACGGGCTTGCCCCCACCTACATCCAAAATCTGCTCACCCACCACACCACCTCCGGGTCCCTCAGATCGGCCGACTTGGGGTAACTGACCATCCCGCGGTCTAGGCATAAGCTCAGGGGCGACCGCGCCTTTGTGGTTGCAGCTCCTAGACTGTGGAACAGCATCCCTCTTCCCATCAGTACTGCCCCCTCCATCAACTCTTTTAAGTCAAGACTTAAAACCTATTTCTACTCACAAGCGTTTCTTGAGGTCCTCTGAGGGAGCGCTGTACGTAAGTATTTATGTATGTATTGTTAGATCTATGTACCACTGTTTGTGGAACGTTAGTACCTGCACTGATGTAAAGCACTTTGGTCAACGAGAGTTGTTTTTAAATGTGCTATAGAAATAAAAGTGACTTGACTTGACTCATCCTCTAGTGCTGCAGAGAATAATGTCCTAGTCTGCTCAACCTCTCCTGAGAGCTCAGGCCCTCAGGTCCTTGCAACATCCTTGTAAATCTTCCACGCACTCTTGGCAGCTTAACAATCTTTCCGTCTTTCCATCGAACAGTCCCTTCGGCCCATCAAGTCCGCGCCAACCAGCGATCACCCTTACACCAGTTCTATCCTACACACACTAGGGACAATTCACAGAAGCCAATTAACCCGCAAACCTGCACATCTTCGGGATGTGGGAGGAAACCGGAGCACCCGGAGGAAACCCACGCGGTCACAGGGAGAACGTGCAAACTCCACATAACCATATAACAATTACAGCACGGAAACAGGCCATCTCGGCCCTTCTAGTCCGTGCCGAACACTTACTAGTCCCATCTACCTGCACTCAGACCATAACCCTCCATTCCTTTCCCGTCCATATACCTATCCAATTTATTTTTAAACGATAAAATCGAACCTGCCTCCACCACTTCCACTGGAAGCTCATTCCACACAGCCACCAGTCTCTGAGTAAAGAAGTTCCCCCTCATGTTACCCCTAAACTTCTGTCCCTTAATTCTCAAATCATGTCCTCTTGTTTGAATCTTCCCTACTCTCAATGGAAAAAGCTTATCCACGTCAACACCCGTAGTCAGGATCGAACTGGGGTCTCCGGTGCTGTGAGGCAGCAACTCTATCGCTGCGCCACCATGCCCCCCCTTAAGCTTCTGGGCTCCAATTGCTCATCTCCACTGCTGCTGGCCTGCCAAAAAATACGAGGTGGTAAAATTTGGCAGGGGTGCGTGGCCTGCTAAGTCTCCTTTTTGATCATCTTTCGCGCACCGACCTCACAAATCCATGTCGCTGCTCTGAAGTCTCATGAGGTTGCAACACTCTCTAAGCTGGAGGTGGTGATAAATTCTGCTGTTTTACATTTAAATCTCTTTTCCCCCAAAGCTCATAAATTTCACGACACAGAGGAGATGGAACGCTGTCTGAGAGACACCAATGCCCTTGGGAAGTGGAGGCAAGATATTTAATTTTTTTCCAATCACAAAATCTAGATCCCAAGCTCTTGAAGAAGAGTTGTAAATATTCAGCTGTTGTGTTGGACGTCAGACATGCAAGATTAAAAGGCATTTATCTTGCCTGTTTCTCAAGGCCCTCCTTGATGCCTCACTATCCGGCTACACACTGCTTTGGAGTTGAGCGCAAGGTTCCATTCAACCACTTTAATTAAGTTTACAAATATGAAAGTTCATCCCATTGGAGTCATCGAGTGATACAGTCAGGAATCAAGCCCAACTTGCCCACACCGGCCAACATGTCCCAGCTACACTAGTCCCTGCTGCCTGCACTTGGTCCATATCCCTCCAAACCTGTCCTATCCATGTACCTGTCGAAATGTTTCTTAAACGTTACCTCAACCACTTCCTCCAGCAGCTCATTCCATACCCCCACCACCCTTTGCGTGAAAAAGTTACCCCTCAGGTTCCCTATTAAATCATCCCCCCCCTCACCTTAAACCTATGTATGACCTCTGGTTCTCGATTTAAACCTACGGCCTCTGGTTCTTAAGATGCCTTAAGATGCGTAAGATTCTGAGAGGCAGATGAAGAGAGGATTGGTCACAAGATGAGGATATTAAACATATAATACTGGGATGACATGAGATTTTTCTCTGTAAAAGATTGTGGCATCTGTGAAACATTGTAATGTTGTCGGCACCAAGATAATGCGACACTTGCGTACGGCCTAGCTGAGATGTGCCGTACGTTCTTACCAGGTTGTCTGTACATGGAGACTAGGTATCTGTACATGGACACTAAAGTAGCATTGAATCACTGACTTGAATCTTTGATTTATTTACCGCAGAGACTATGAGTTATATCAGGCCTGCGATCGTTTCGCTGATCACCTCCGCTCAGTCCATCTTAACTAACCTGATCTCCCGGTTACTCAGCACTTCAACTCCCCCCCTCCCATTCCCACACTGACCTTCCTGTCCTGGGCCTCCTCCATTGTCAGAGTGAGGCCCAGCGCAAATTGGAGGAACAGCACCTCATATTTCGCTTGGGCAGCTCCCACCCCAGCGGTATGAACATTGACTTCTCTAACTTCAGATAGCCCTTGCTTTCCCTCTCTCTCCACCCCCTCCCCCCTTCCCAGTTCACCCACCAGTCTTACCGTCTCCAACTACATTCTATCTCTCCCTGCCCACTCCCCCGACATCAGTCTGAAGAAGGGCCTCGCCCCGAATCGTCCCCCATTCCTTCTCTCCAGAGATGCTGCCTGTCCCGCTGAGTTACTCCAGCATTTTGTGTCTACCAAGGATCTGCAGATGCTGGTTCAAACTGAAGATAGACACAAAAATGCCGTAGTAACTCACCGGGACAGGCAGCATCTCTGGAGGGAAGGAACGGGTGACGTTTCAGGTTGAGACCCTTCTTCCGTCTCGATCCGAAACGTCACCCATTCCTTCTCTCCAGAGATGCTGTCTCACCCGCTGAGTTACTCCAGCATTTTGTGTGTACCAGTGATTGATTGATATCGATGCAATATTGGTATTAATATTGGTTCTAGTTTGGTACTTTCAGATGCAGTGAGATACAATGAGGAACTCTGCTTTGCTTGTTATGCAGGCAGATCACACATGTGTATATCCGACAGAGTAAAAGAGCATGGTTAGTGTCGCTGTCTCCCTCCCAGTGCCAAAGACCCGGGTTCCATCCTGACCTCGCACGCTGTCTGTCTGGAGTTTGCACGTTCTCCCTGTGGGTTTCCTCCCGCACTCCAAAGACGTGCGGGTTTGTGGGTTAATTGGCATCTGGGCGGCGCAGCGGCAGAGTTGGCGCCTCACAGCGAATGAAGCGCCGGAGACCCGGGTTCCATCCCTACTACGGGTGCTGTCTGTGTGGAGTTTGTACGCTCTCCCCGTGACCTGCGTGGGTTTTCCCCGAGATTTTCGGTTTCCTCCCACACTCCAAAGACGCGCAGGTTTGTAGGTTAATTGGTAAAAGTAAAAATTGCCCCTGGTGTGTTGTGTGTATGTCCGTGCACCAGTCTCCCCACAAAGTCACGCACGGGCGTCCTCCATGAGAGGACAGTCATACTTGTTTCGAAACTGCAGATGATGATGGTATACAATTCTGGTCGCCAAATTATAGAAAAGATGTCAACAAGATAGAGAGAGTACAGACAGAGGAGAGTTCCTAGAATGTTGCCTGGGTTTCAGCACCTAAGTTACAGAGAAAGTTGAACAAGATAGGTCTTTATTCTTTGGAGCGCAGAACGGTTAAGGGGTGGACTTGATAGAGGTCTATGAGAGGGATAGACAGAGTTGACGTGGAATAATGAGAGGGATAGACAGAGTTGACGTGGATAAGCTTTTCCCATTGAGAGTAGGGAAGATTCAAACAAGAGGGCATGATTTGAGAATTAAGGGAAAAAAGTTTAGGGGTAACATGAGGGGGAACTTCTTTACTCAGAGAGTGGTAGCTGTGTGGAATGAGCTTCCAGTGGAAGTGGTGGAGGCAGGTTCGATTTTATCGTTTAAAAATAAATTGGATAGGTATATGGACGGGAAAGGAATGGAGGGTTATGGTCTGAGTGCAGGTAGATGGGACTAGGTGAGAGTAAGTGTTCGCCACGGACTAGAAGGGCCCAGATGGCCCATTTCCGTGCTGTAATTGTTATATGGTTATGTGGTTATATGATGAGGTTAGTATTGGTCGGCACGGACCCAGGTGGGCCTAAGGGCCTGTTTCCGCGCTGTATCTCCAAACTGAACTAAACTAAACTAAATCGCCCCTAGTCTGCAGCGAAGAATGAGGAAGTGGGAAAATAGAGTGGATGGTCAGTGTGGGCCGAAGGGCCTGTTTCTGCGCTGTATTTTTTTGCTCAAAAAGTGAAAAGAAGTAGAATGCCGAATATCATTACAGCCACAACATCACTTGTTAAATTCTGCATAATCCTATGCTCACCATAGTTTGCAGAAATGCGCCAATACCATCACATCCAAATCACCCCAGCTGCTTCCCAGAAGGATAGTCAGACAGAATAAGCTGGCTGGCATCCTTCCAGCTCACTCAGATGATGGATGCCCACCTTTCAAGCTTTGTTGAATAAACCAATTCTGAAACAAAACGGAGTCTATCCAAGTGTGCCTCAATTGAGATTGTCAAAGCGAGTTAACGCTGATGGAAAGCTTGGCCGTTGCGCCTCAGGTTTTAGAAGGTCGGGTGTCCAGAGGTTCAAGAAGTGATCGGCACGGTGGCACAGCGGTCGAGTTGCTGCCTTGCTGCGTTTCCAGAGCTAGAGACCCTGGTTCGATCCCGACTACGGGCGTTGTCTGTACGTTCTCCCCGTGACCTGCATTGGTTCACTCTGAGATCTCTGGTTTCCTCCCACACTCCAAAGACGTACAGGTTTGTGAAATGACCTTGATATAAATGCAAAAATTGTCCCGCGTGTGTGTAGGATAGTGTTTTGGTGTGTGGGGATCGCTGGTCGTTGCGGACTCGGTGGGCTTGAGGGTCTGTTTCCGCGCTGTATCTCTAAAATAACTAAAACTAAGTGTTAGACTTTAGATATGGGGGCGTGGAAACAGGCCCTTCGGCCCATCGAGTCCCTGCAGACCATCGATCGCCCATAGATGTTACCTGACTCCTTGAGTTCCGCCAGCACTTTATGTTTTACTCAGGATTTCAGCACCATGATGTTGGTTGGGATGCACGTGGGCAGATGGGGCTCGTCAGCCTGGGAAGGCGGTCCATCTAGGAGAGGGAAAACTCTGATTTGAAACCTCCACTGCCTTGTGGCCATATCCAGTCATGGAAAAGGCTCATGGATTAGGAGTTTTGGTCTCCTAATCTGAGGAAAGACATTCTTGCCATGGAGGGAGTACAGAGAAGCTTCACCAGACTGATTCCTGGGATGGCAGGACTTCCATATGAGGAAAGACTGGATAGACTCGGCTTGTACTCGCTGGAATTTAGAAGATTGAGGGGGGATCTCATAGAGACTTACAAAATTCTTAAGGGGTTGGACAGGCTGGATGCAGGAAGATTGTTCCCGATGTTGGGGAAGTCCAGGACAAGGGGTCACACAGTTTAAGGATAAGGGGGAAGTCTTTTAGGACCGAGATGAGAAAATGATTTTTCACACAGAGAGTGGTGAGTCTGTGAAATTCTCTGCCACAGAAGGTAGTTGAGGCCAGTTCATTGGCCATATTTAAGAGGGAGTTAGATGTGGCCCTTGTGGCTAAAGAGATCAAGGGGTATGGAGAGAAGGCAGGTACAGGATACTGAGTTGGATGATCAGCCATGATCATATTGAATGGCGGTGCAGGCTCGAAGGGCAGAATAGCCTACTCCTGCACCTATTTTCTATTGTTCTATGTTTCTAGGAGTAAACCTCAAGAAAATCCGGAGTCTGAGCCCCTGAGGCAGTTCGTCGTTGTCTACAACCTCGCTCTGGCAGCTCCTGCGACGGCGCTGGTGCCAAACTGTAACGGCCCTGCTGTTCCTTTGGATCGATCAGCGACGTGGAGAGGGGGGACGTGCTGCACGGGCAGCAGCCTGTCCTCCATATGACATCGATCGCCCAGGCTTGCATCCGACCACACGTCACCTGCAAACTAGGATGCATCACCCATGTCAGTCATGGCCGAGGGGGGCCTACTATTTAGGACAGATACGATAGTGGCATTTAGGGGGCTTTTGGACAGGCACCTGGATATGCAGGGAATGGAGGGATATGGGCTATGCACAAGTTTATAAGAGATAGTCTTGGCATCATATTTGGCACAGAGATTGTGGGCTGAAGGACCTCAAGTTTAAGTTCGAGTGAGATTTTTGTCACGTGTCCCTGACAGGACAATGACATTTCTGCTTTGCTTCAGCACACAGAACATAGTAGGCATTGACTACAGAACAGATCAGTGTGTCCATATACCATTATATACGTAAATACACACATGAATAAATAAACTGATAAAGTGCAAATAACAGATGATAGGTTATTAATGTTCATAGTTTAATCCGAGCCAGGTTTAATAGCCTGATGGCTGTGGGGAAGTAGCTATACCTGGACCTGGTCATTGCAGCCTTCAGGCTCCTGTACCTTCTACCTGAAGGTAGCGGGGAGATGAGTGTGTGGCCAGGGTGGTGTGGGTCCTTGATGATGCTGCCAGCCTTTTTGAGGCAGCGACTGCGATAGATCCCCTCGGTGGAAGGGAGGTCAGAGCCGATGATGGACTGGGCAGTGTTTACTACTTTTTGTAGTCTTTTCCGCTCCAGGGCGCTCAAGTTTCCGAACCAAGCCACGATGCAACCGGTCAGCAAGCTCTCTACTGTGCACTGTTCATTGTGCTGGACTGTTCTATGTATAAGTTCACCCTGAGCCTACAAGGTGCAGGAAGGATGCAATGACTTAGCCAACTAAACCCATGCAGTTACACCGTGGGATGCAGTTGGGACCTTATCCATTGAGCAGAAGATCTTGTGCACTAGATAGATCGCAGTGGATGAAAAGAGGACTTTTCTCCAGCGAGGAAATAGTTCAGGCTCAAAAGATCAGGCTGAGACAAGGAAAGATTTCCTATCAGAGCGGGCCGAGGGTGTTTAGAATTCTCCACACGGGAGAGATGTGCAGCGCAAACCATTCAAGAGAGAGATGGATCAATGTATGGACTTGAGGGGATCAAGGGTTACGCAAACAGGTGGCAGGATGGAGTTGGAAGCAGCACATCGACCAAGACTTGACTTAAAGGTGGAGCCCGATCCCACGCCTGTTCTAAAACGGTCCTGATACCTTCTGCAAGCGGCAGATGGCTCTCGTTAAAAAAACATTAAACATGACACAAGTACATAAGTGAAATAGAGAACAGTACAGTATATGGTGGACTGTGACAAGGTGACTGTGATACGGCAGAGTCTTCACCCACTGCTGATTCAATAGCTGCTCCCATCTAGTTCTAATAACTCACTTTGGGCAGCAGCATTTGTTAGATTAAAAATCATTCCTTGCACCAAGTTCAATTTCTTGCTTAATAGTTGGCAAACCCACACCTTCACGTTTGCCCATTAACGTTTACTGCAGTTTAATAACTTGCCTTTGATTTCCACACTACCCACTAGTTGCTACTCACTCTCTCTCTCTCTCTCTCTCTATCTCTCCCCCCTCTCTCTCTCTCTCTTTCCCTCTCCCTCTCCCTCTCCCTCTCCCTCTCCCTCTCCCTCTCCCTCTCCCTCTCCCTCTCCCTCTCCCTATATCTCTATCTCTATCTCTATCTCTATCTCTCTCTCTCTCTCTCTCTCTCTCTCTCTCTCTCTCTCCTCTCTCTCTCTCTCTCTCTCTCGCTGTCTCTCTCTCTGTCTCTCTCGCTGTCTCTCTCGCTGTCTCTCTATCTATCTCTATCTCTCCTCCTCTCTCTCTCTTTCTCTCTCTCTCTCTCTCTCTCTCACCCACTCTCTCTCTCTCTCTCTCTCTCTCTATCTCTCTCTCTCCCTCTCTCTTTCTCTCCTTCTCTCTTTCTGGCTTTCTTTTGCTCTCTCTTTCTCTCTCCATCTCTCTCTGGACCTCTCTCTGCCTCTCTCTCTGCCTCTCTCTCTCTGCCTTTCTATTTCTCTCTCTCTCTCTCACTCTCTCTCTCTCTCTCTCCCTCTCTCTCTGGCCCTCTCTCTCCCTCCTCTCTCTGCCCCTCTCTTTCTCTCCCTCTCTCTCTCTCTCTCTCTCACTCACTTTCTTTCACTCTCCCTCTCTCTCCCTCTCTCACTTTCTTTTTCTCTCTCCCTTTCTCTCTCTCCTCTCTTTCTCTCTCTCTTTCTCTCTCTATCTCTCTCTCTCTCTCGCTCCCCCCTCTCTCTCTCTCTCTCTCTGCCTCTTTCTCTGCCTCCTCTCTCTCTCTCTCTCTGACTCTCTCTCTCTCCCTCTCTCTCTGTCTCTCTGGCCCTCTCTCACTGCCTCTCTCTCACTGCCTCTCTCTGTCTGCCTCTCTCTTTCTCTGCCTCTCTCTCTCTCTCTCTCTCTCTCTCTGGAACACCAGAGGTTGTAGTTGACTTGGTAGATATAGATAAAATGATGAGAGACACAGACAGGGGAAAACAGTTCGAACCTTTTATACTCATACCCTTATCAATAAAGGGAAGCACACCATATGCGTTCCTAACCGTGTTGGTACATTGTCAGCGCCCTTTATATGGCCACTCTTTGCATACCTTGGGAATGCAAAACAAAGATTGACACATGATAATAAAGTATAAATCTCTCACTCATTAGGTTACAGAGGGGAAGTTGAATAGATCTGCAAAGTAGCATAGGCTTGATGGGCTGAATGGCGCCAGGGAAGAAGGATCTCCTGTGGCGTTCCGCGCTGCATCTTGGTGGAACCAGCCTGTTGCTGAAGGAGCTCCTCAGGTTGGCCAGTGTGTCACGGAGGGGGCGAGCCGTGTTGTCCAGGATGCCCCGCAGTTTGAGGAGCATCCTCCCCCCCCAAGACCAACCTCCCGTGAATCCAACTCCAACTCCGCCCCCAGGACGAGGCCAGCCTTCCTGATGAGTTTGTTGATCCTATTTCCTCCCCCCCCATCCACCCCCGTCAGCCCATGCTATGACAAATGTGGTATTTCGAGAGCCTGTGCCTACAGAGGCCAGTAATGAAAAGATTAAGATTCTCCTCACACCCAGGAACCAGTGCAGCTCGCCGAGTGATATCTATCTGCTCCTTTACATTAGTCTAATTTAATTTCTTTCACTTTTATAAATCGGTGCCGAGAAACCGCTTTGACCCCTTTGAACACTCCGAGCTCGATGGGGCCCAGCGCAGGCTAAATTTTGTTATTAATCACAAAATCGGCTCTCAGTGGTAAAAGCCAAAAGGCAGCTGGTGAATATTTTATATCACCCCAAACGTGAATCGAGCGCTGGAATCAAGATAAAGAGAGAGCTCGGCGCTAAGACAGCAGATATTTCAGAGAATCTCATAAGGCTTGGATAGTTTGTTTACAGGAGGTTAAAAATAAAGTTATCTTTTATGTAACAGCACTCGATATGTGAAGATTATCTTTCCTTTTATGTGTGGCACGGTGGTAGAGTTGCTGCCTGACAGCGCCAGAGACCCGGGTTCGATCCTGACTACGGGTGCTGTCTGTACGGAGTTTGCACGCTCTCCCCGTGACCTGCGCGTGGGTTTTCTCCGAGATCTTCGGTTTCCTCCCACACTCCAAAGACGCGCAGGTTTGTAGTTTAACTGGCTTCGGTAAAAATGTATAAATGTAAAATTGCCCCCAGAGTCTGTAGGATAGTGTAAGTGTGCAGAGATCACTGATCAGTGGTGACTAAGTGGGCCGAAGGGCCTGTTTATGCGCCGTTTCTCGAAGCTAAACCAAACTAAACTAAAACAGCTCACGGTGTCTAAAACATGTTCACAGGCAATAAAGTGATATTGAACTGTGGTTGGCGCTGTAATGTAGAGAATGCCACTGTTGTTTCGGGGACAAGAAACCCCCCGCCCACAAATTACAGCGGAGAAGGAGAGCGTTGTGCAGAGTTTGTACGTTCGCCCTGTCACCCCGTGGGTTTTCTCCGCCTGCTCCGGTTTCATCGCCCGCATCCCAAGCACGTGCAGGTTTGTGGGCTAATTGGCTTTGTGGTGAAAATTGTAAATTGTTCCCAAGTGTGTAGGATAGTCACAAAATGCTGGAGTAACTCAGCGGGACAGGCAGCAGCTCTGGAGGGAAGGGATGGGTGACGTTTCAGACCTTCTTCAGGACAGCGCCAGTGTACAGGACTCGGTGGGCTTCGGTACTTTAGAAAATTTCCCAGAGTGTGTGTAGGTAAAGGGCCTGTCCCACTTGCATCCGATTGCATGCGTTTGGCACGACCAAACGGAAGTGGAGTTCGCGCTAAGTACGCGCTAAGTACGCGCTAAGTAAGCGCTAAGTTCGCGAGTGACGTAATTCATGTCATACTCACCAATCAGCTGGGCAGGAGGCGGGCCGAATGAATTTGGGCGTCGCACGGTGTCGGGCGGTGATGTCATCACGCAACGGCACGCCGGGCAGTGATGTCATCGCGCAAAGCCACGCGCTAGGCGTACGCCATCAAGACGCTGCGTACGATGACAAGACGCTGCGTACGCCCTCAATGCGCCTGCGGGCTGACAGGCCGCTGGCGCGCGGAATTTTCGGGCAGTGTCTGTGTTTACGGAGCCCCGCGCGATGTCGGGACCAGCCCCCGCACAGCTCCGTACGCCTCCGCGCTTCGAAGTGGGACCGGCCCCGCGCGGCCCGTACGCCAAAAGCGACCACGTTCGGTCGCGCCAGACGCATGCAATCGCATGCAAGTGAGACAGGCCCTTTAGTGGGCGAGGACGGAGTGCTCGCAGCGGGCTAAAGGGCCTGTTTCCACGCTGTATCTCTAAAGCCTAACGATGCTGCCAGGACCCGCTGAGTTACTCCAGCACTTTGTGTCTTTTTTTTTGTAATTGTAAAACATTAAATATAATTACATGAATTAGTGCATAATGTAATTATATATTAATGATATTAATGGTTTAATTAATATATAATTACATTATACACTAATTAATGTAATTAATGACTTCAAATATAACATTGCCAGTGTCGGTTGACTTTGACTACCACACGGACAACTCACTTTTGTTAACAGTACGCGCCTACCCCATGCCCACCTCAGTGACTGCTGCAGTAAATACTTTAGACAATAGACAATAGACAATAGACAGTAGGTGCAGGAGTAGGCCATTTGGCCCTTCCAGCCAGCACTGCCATTCAATGTGATCATGGCTGATCAACCCCAATCAGTGCCCCGTTGAGTTTGAGTTTAATTTATTGCCATGTGTACCGAGGTACAGTGAAAAGCTTCTGTTGCGTGCTAACCAGTCAGCGGAAAGACAACACATGATTACAATCGAGCCGCCCACAGTGTACAGATACATCAGACACACAGGTTTGTAGTTTGATTGGCTCCGGTAAAAATTTATGAATGTTAAATTGGATCCCTGGAGCCTGTAGGATAGTGTAAGTGTGCAGAGTTCACTGGTCAGCGCGGATCGGTGGGCCGAAGGGCCTGTTTATGCGCCGTTTCTCTAAGCTAAACTAAACTAAACTAATGGCCCTATCCCTATCGGTACGAGTTCATTCCAAGAGCTCTCCCGCGTTTGCCCTGATTCGAACTCGGAGATTTACGGTAATGGCCGCTCGTCGGTACTCGGGGCTCTCGTGGACATTGTTCACGAGTCTTCCCGTGCTTACCTGCCGTTAGTGAGTCTTCCCGAGTACCTGCCGTTAGCATTACGAGCCGCTAAGAGACGCCCCCGAGCTCTGATGTACCTGCTACTTTCATTCTCCCTGCTTACCACGAGTTTGATTTTTTTTTTAAACTCGGGAGAGCTCTTGGAATGAACTCGCACCGCGGGACAGGGCCATAAAAGAGCTCACGGTGTCTAAAACCTGCTCGCATGCAATAAAGTGATATTGGAATTCAAGTTCAAGTTGCATAAAAAGAATAACGTGAATAATGTTTAGTTTAGTTTGGTTTAGTTTAGAGACACAGCGCGGAAACAGTCCCCTCGGACCTCTGAGTCTGTACCGACCAGCGATCCCCGCACATTAACACTATCCCCCACACACACACACACACACACACACACACACACACACACACACACACACACACACACACACACACACACACACACACACACACACACACACACACACACACACACACACACACACTAGGGACAATTTGTTGCATTTATACCAAGCCAATTCACCTACAAACCTGAATGTCTTTGGAGAGAGTGGGAGGAAGCTCAGTGGGCCAAAGAGCCTGTTTCCACGCTGTATCTCTAAACTAAACTGAACTAAATCAGGGGCAGCAACAGATGACCAAGGAAGGGTGGAGAATGTAACATTGTGTTAACGGCAGGTCTGGCCGGATTATCTGCCTTAACTACGGTACTCATTTCTACCCTGACAAGAAATCTCACACAGCACAAAGGACGTTGAATATTATGTAGATATCGATAACACATTAATAACATCCCCCTGGGATTGGAGTCTGGACTCGAGCAATCACTTACACAGAATGTCTGTCGTAGCCTCAGAATAAACGGATGTTCCTTTAGGATGGAGATGAGGAGTAATTTCTTTAGCCAGAAGGTGGTGAATCTGTGGAACTCTTTGCCACAAAAGACTGTGGAGGCCGTCAGTGGATATATTTAAGACAGAGATTAATATATTCTTAATTAGTACGGGTGTGAGGGGTTATGGGGAGAAGGCAGGAGAATGGGGTTAGGAGGGAGAGATACATCAGCCATGATTGAATGGTGGAGTAGACTTGATGGGCCGAATGGCCTAATTCTGCTCCTATCACTTTTGAACTTACGAATTGCTGCCTAAAAGCAGTCAACTCGACGTGAACAAACGGAAGATCAAATAGAACAAGTTGTCCTGCAACTTTAGGCTGTGCTTGCCACACGAAAGGAGAAGAAGGGAAATCAATGTTCATACCGCTGGGTTGTAAGCTGCCCAAACTAAATACGAGGAGGTGTCCCTCCAATTTGCATCGGAGGAGGCCCAGGACAGAAAGGTCAGTGTGGGAATGGGAGGTAAGTTAAAGTGTTCATGTTGGATGTATGGGAGAACTTGTACAGTAGGTCTAGGTGGGCTGAGCGCAGGTGTTCATGGAAGACCAACAAAGGTGGGCAGGCTGCTGCAAGTTGCCCCTTGTGCTGAGGTGATGGTGGAATCTGGAGGTGTTATTTATAAGAATGTGGATTGGGATGAATGTTGGGTTAGTGTCACCAGGTAAGGGATGGATGGTACGTTCTCAGTAGTTGAAGGGTTTTCCTGTTGTATCTCTCATTGATTTTATAACAACAAGCATCCTTTACAACCACCTTCAGTTCAACGTCCCACGGACTAAATGCATCATCAATAGTGCAGAACACCACTGACACGGAGGGAAGACACAACTGGAAAGACAAGGAACCGCTCAGAAACTCACAAGCCTTGACAGATTCACTTGTTAATGTGAACCACATGTTACGCCCCAAGTGTAGGAAGGAGCTGCAGATGCTGGTTTATCCCGAAGATAGGCACAAGGTGCTGGAGTAATAGCCCTGTCCCACGGTACGGGTTCATTCAAGAGCTCTCCCGAGTTTAAAAAAAAATCAAACTCGTGGTAATAACGGAGAATGGACGTAGCGGGTACGTCGGAGCTCGGGGACGTCTCTTAGCGCTAACGGCAGGTAAGCACGGGAAGACTCGTGAAGATTTTTCAACATGTTGAAAAATGTCCACGAGAGCCCCGAGTACCGACGAGCGGCCATTACCGTAAATCTCCGAGTTCAAATCGGGGCAAACTCGGGGAGAGCTCTTGGAATGAACCCGTACCGTGGGACAGGGCTTTAACAGCACCAGAGACCCGGGTTCGATCCTGACTACGGGTGCTGTCTGTACGGAGTTTGTACGTTCTCCCCGTGACTGTATGAATGAGTAGTGAGGAACGGATCAGACAGACCCTAATAATTAGTCAGGGCGGTTAGTCTGGTGCTTAGGGCGAGTGCCAGGTTTGAACGAATCAGACACAGAGGGACTGCCAGTCGCATGTTGTTTTGACTTGCATAGTCTTGTCAGGGAATTGTCGGTCTGGCTAATAGATGGTCAGCATTGTGTCAGTGTCTATTAGGTAGACAAGTGTTGGTCTATCAGAATCTAACGGGCAGTCAGAATTCTGTCAGTTAGTGACGAATGGACAGTCTGGAGTGTGTCCATTTATCAAAGTTTGAGAATCCATTAATTTGAGGTTTGCCGAGGTGACATTTCCTATTGTTAGTTTAGTGTTTTAAGTTTAGAGATACTGCGCGGAAACAGGCTCTTTGGCCCCCCGAGTCCGCGCCGACCAGCGATCCCCGCACACTAACACTACCCTACACACACTAGGGGCGATTTACATTGACACCGAGCCAATTAACCTACAAACCTGCACGTCTTTGGAGTGCGGGAGGAAACCGGAGATCTCGGGGGAAACCTCACGGGGAGAATGTACGTGCAAACTCTGTACAGACAGCACTTGTAGTCGGGATGGAACCCCGCTGCTCCACCTTACCACCCAACGCTGTTAGGTGTGTCCTTCCTTTCATTTAACACGCAACAAGAAATCTTTTCCATAAACTTCACCTTGGCTGCGAGACTTTGCTGCTAAATTGTACAGATGGAACCAACATGTCACGATGTGTTCTCATATATACGATATTAAAGCTAAAAGCTTGGTCAAGCAACAGGTTAAAGGTCGAGGGCTATATTAGGTTTTATATGCAAATCGATATGTAGAGAGGGCTGGCTAAAGGCAGTTTGGGAAGGACTCTATCATACGTGACATAGAAACATAGAAAATAGGTGCAGGAGGAGGCCATTCGGCCCTTCGAGCCAGCACCGCCATTCATTGTGATCATGGCTGATCGTCCCCTATCAATAACCCGTGCCTGCCTTCTCCCCATATCCCTTGATTCCACTAGCCCCTAGAGCTCTATCCAACTCTATCTAACTATCTATCATATGTTTTATTAAACTCACATTTTAAATCTTAAATTCGAGGTGAAGAATAGGAAGGAGCTTTAGTCAGAGGGTGGTGAATCTGTGGAACTCATTGCCACAAAAGGCTGCGGAGGCCAAGTCAAAGGATGTTTTCAAGGCAGAGATTGACAAATTATTGATCGGGGGATATGGGGAGAAGGCAGGAGAATGGGGTTGAGAGGGGGAGGGATAGATCAACCATGATTGAATGGCAGAGTAGAAATTTGGAGGCTACACTTTCCTCAGCCGTCACTAAGAATAACACAGCACGCTATCAGGAGAGCTCCCTCTGACAGAACAGATTTAATTCATATTCTCCACACATTTTGATTTGGAGCAGGCAGGCATACAAAAGCTCGCCCCTCTTGGCGAAAGGGGATCTGCATTCAGTAATTAGATCATCCACTTCACTGTGATATGGAGGTACTGATATTCTTTGCAGAATAGTGCAGCAGAAATTAGCCTCCGGTTCCAGTCCGTTGTGTAGGTTTACAGAGGCTGGAAGAGATAAAAGAGACTTGCATTTAAGGATAGGTTGTTAATGCCAGTGAGCTGCTGTTTCTTCCTCTGCCAACTCTATATCCATATCCCCTGATCTCTGCTTCTTAATCCTTCAAACTTACCTCTGAATTTTTTTTTTTTAACCCAAACCAGAGATAGCTTGCTGTGCCTAATTGAGCAGTTTAGTTCAGTGTAGAGATACAGAGCGGAAACAGGCCCTTCGGCCCACGTGGTCCGCGCCGACCGGCGATCCCCGTACACTAGCACTATCCCACACACACACACACACCAGGGACAATTTTACGATTATACCAAAGCGAATTAACTCACAAAGCGGTCGGTCTATGAAGCGTGGGAGGAAACCGGAGATCCTGGAGAAAACTCACGCAGGCCATGGGGGAGAATTTACAAATAGCTCCTGCACGCAGGATCGAACCCGGGTCTCTGACGCTGTAAGGCAGCAACTCTGCCACTGCACCCAGCATTTTATTGCGAAGGGGTTGGGATTGGTGTTAGATTAGTGTAGAAAGGAACTGCAGATGCTGGTTTACACCAAAGATAGACACAGAGTGCTGGAGTAACTCAACGGGTCAGGCGGCATCTCAGGCGAAAAAGAATGGGTGGCTTTTTGGGTCGGCATCCTTCTTCAGACTGAAAGTCATCCTTAAACTCCCTATCGATAAAGCCTAAAGTCTGAAGTTGAAGTTAAAGGTAACAGGGGAAAGGTTTAAAGGAGATGTGTGGGGTAGGTTTTTTACACAGAGGGTGGTGAGTCCCTGGAATGCACTGCTTGAAGCAGGTATGTTAGTGGCATTTAAAAGATATTTGGATAGGCGCGTGGATATGCAGGGAACGGAGGGATAGGGGGTTACACAAAAGGCTGGAGAAACTCAGCGGGTGCAGCAGCATCTAAGGAGCGAAGGAGATAGGCGACGTTTCGGGTCGAGACCCTTCTTCAGACTGGTCAGGGATCAAGGAAACGAGAGATATAGACGGTGATGTGGAGAGATAAAGAACAATGAATGAAAGATATGCAAAAAAGTATGGATGATAAAGGGAACAAGCCATTGTAAGCTGTTTGTGGTGTGAAAATGAGAAGCTGGTGCGACTAGGGTGGGGGAGGGAGATAGAGAGAGAGGGAATGCCAGGGCCCGAGGGCTGAGGGAGAGGTGGGAAGGGGAGGAGACAGCAAGGGTTAACAGAATTGAGAAAATTCAATGTTCAAGCCCAGATGATGCAGACTCCCCAAGCGGAATATGAGGTGCTGTTCCTCCAACTTACGGTGTTGCTCACTCTGGCCGTGGAGGAGGCCCAGGACCGAGAGGTCGGATACGGAATGGGAGGGGGAGTTGAAGTGCTGAGCCACCGGGTGGTCGGGTTGGTTATTGCGGACCGAGCGGAGGTGTTTGGCGAAGCGATCGCCAAGCCTCCGCTTGGTGTGGATAGGGGCTGTGCTCAGATAGATGCGATGGTTTTGGCATCATGTTGGCACAGAGATTGTGGGCCGAAGGGCCTGTTCTTGTGCTGGACTGCTCCATGTTCTAAGTTATAGACAATAGCCAATCGGTGCAGGAGTAGGCCATTCGGCCCTTTGAGCCAGCACCGCCATTCAATGTGATCACGGCTGATGGGGGAACAGATCACAGTTGTAATGGAAGAACGGATCACAGTAAAATTCAAGGAATGGAGGGATATGGATTACACGCCGGGGGGGTAAGAGAAGGACTTGGGATCGTGTTTGGCACAGTAATGGAGCGAATGGAGCTTAGGGGTTATGTGTAGGTGGATAGTCTGAAGAAGGTATAGTGACAGATTTTCATATCGTTTCCAGGATTCTTTCCTTTAGTCACTGTGATTGAAGACAGGGGGTCAGGAGATTAATTGAAATGCACTCACGAGCACTCCACGAGACATTCAATGCTGTTGAAAGATGAATCTTCCAAACACAGTCTCTTGATTAATAGTTCCTTTATTGTAGTAGTAAAAACAGTACGATATTCATCCAAACATCTTCTTGTATAAGTACATTTTGTTCTTACTGTGGTCATACTCGTGCATGGTCGAATGCTGTGACATCTCCCCCATTCCTCTTCAAACTAAAGCCCCTGTCCCACTTGGAGGACCCACGCCGACCATTTTTCTGACTCGTGGACATTTTTTAGCAGGTTGAGAAAACGCCGCGACCTACTTGAGGCCACGAGTACGCGGAGACCACTCACGAGCGCGAGGAAGAGTTAACAAAGACCTCCTACCACCCCGTGGCGACCATGCTGCGAGTATGAGTCAAGGGCAGACTCGGCAGAGGTCGGACAGACCGTTAAACTAACCACTAGGGAGTCTGCGAGCCGCAAACACGCCTCAGACTACGTATAAATCCCACCCACATAATTACCGGCAGATACAATTTAAAGAAAACTGGTTATATTTATAATATACTGAGTTAAGCTAAATGGCTACTACAGAAGGGTCTCGACCTAAAAGGCTACTGCAAACTCCACGCAGACAGCACCTGTGTACCAATATATTAATTGGAGCACACCCCTTCCATAATATGGAGGTACTGCATGAATTAATCTGTTTCAGTGAAGTTGGATGAGGATTAAATAGTGGCCAAGGCAGGTTCCTCTACTCTTATTAAAAATAATAATTATATCTTTTATTGTCATTACACATACGTGCAACGAGATTTGGTTTGCAGCTTCCATCCGATGTCATAACTTAAACAACGAATAACATTTAGGTTTAGATACCCCGAGAAAATGGTTTGCGAAAGGAACAGTAAAACAGCAAAACAGTCAAAACAGTCTAAAGGGCAGATGTGTCTGTGTGATGTGACCATCTGAGGGAGACAGTCCATGGGGGTGGGGGGGGGGGGGGCACTCAGCAGGGCCGGTTCAGAGCCGCTATAGCTCTGGGGATGAAGCCGTTCCTGAGTCTGGAGGTGCGGGCGTAGAAGGCCTTGTAGCGTCTGCCGGAAGGGAGGAGTTCGAACAGTCCATTACAAGGGTGTGAGGAGTCTTTATGGATGCTGACGGCCTTCCTGAGGCACCGTGTGTGGTAGATGGTCTCTGAGGTAATGGCTCAAGTCCACGGGAGAGGGCAGACTGCGTCAGCTCACCGTCTCATCCGAGAGACAGTACCAGTCTGAAGAAGGGTCTCGACCCGAAACATCTCCTGTTCCTTCTCTCCAGATGATGCTGCCCGTCCCAGCATTTTGTGCCCGTCTCGGATAACTAATGGTCTTGGCATTATCTACAGCACGGGCACTGTGGGCCGAAGGGCCTGTTCTCGTGCTGTTCTGTTCTCTGTCCTACGTTCCACATTCCAAATCTCTCCTCCAGCTTTGTTTCTCCTCTGCCGCTGCTCTGGTTTATGGCAGGATCAATCAAATCACCTGAGAATCTCTGGTCACATTAGGGCTGGAAGGATTGGTTTAAACTTTGCCTGACAGCATCCCATAATGCTACCATCAACGACACGACAATTGCTTTTTATGTCGCGCTGAATATTTCAATGGGTGTATTAAAATCTCTAATCAATCACGATTTTAAACAGCAGTCATTAAAGTACTCATTGATAAGTAATGGCTCCTTGTGCATCTGTGACTTAAATTCTGAAACAATTCATTAATCAACAGATTAAACCAGGCTCTGTTCGATTTTCAGACTTTAACATCGTTTATATGGATTATTATTTTGTAACTTTCTGGGATAATATTTAATCAGTGCCAACAGTGGTGGTCAAGGTCTCAGGTTCTGGCAGCTTTCCCTGATTCCACTGCCACTCTGACTCCTGACCCCTTGCCGAGTAATGGGGGGAATGCTGGAATTACTCGGTGGGTCGGGCAGCATCTGTGAAGAGGGGAATAATACACCAACGGCCTTACTCCACTTCTCATGCCCCCCCTCCCGCCCCGTCTACTTTGGATAACTAATGGTGCCGTTTTGGTCCCCTAATTTGAGGAAGGACATTCTTGCTCTTGAGGGAGTGCAGCGTAGGTTTACAAGGTCGATTCCCGGGATGGCGGGATTGTCAAATGCTGAGAGAATGGAGCAGCTGGGCTTGTACACTCTGGAGTTTAGAAGGATGAGAAGGGATCTCATTTAAACATATAAGATTTGTTAAGGGCTAGGACACGCTAGAGGCAAGAAACATGTTCCCGATGTTGGGGGAGTCCAGAACCAGGGGCCACACAGTTTAGGAATAAGGAGTAAGCCATTTCGAACGGAGACAAGGAAACACTTTTTCTCACAGAGAGTTGTGAGTGTGGAATTCTCTGCCTCAGAGGGCGGTGGAGGCAGGTTCTCTGGATGCTTTCAAGAGAGAGCTAGATAGGGCTCTTAAAGATAGCGGAGTCAAGGATAAGGGGAGAAGGCAGGAACGGGGTACTGATTGGGGATGATCAGCCATGATCACATTGAATGGCGGTGCTGGCTCGAAGGGCCGAATGGCCTCCTCCTGCACCTATTGTCTGTTGTCTTGGCATCATGTTTGGTCAAGGAAAGTGCGTTCACGTCGTGGACTCGATAAGAAGTAAGGGGCCTGTCCCACTCACGACTTAATACACGACCTTTTTTACTTGTGGACATTTTTCATCAGGCTAGAAAAACGGCCCGACCTACTTGATGCCACGAATGCCTACGATTAGCTTCACGACCTAACTACGACCTACCTACGACCTCCCACGACCTCCTACGACCGCCTACGACCCGGTGACGACCACGCTGCGGGTATGAGTCAAGGGCAAACTCGGCAGAGGTCGTGAATTAGGTCGTGAAAGTGGGACAGGCCCTTAAGAAGATCGAGTTTGGCACAGGCACTGTGGGCCGAAGGGCCTCTTCTTGTGCCGTATACTGCTGTATGACCTACGTTCTATGTTCAAAATCTTTTGACGACACTAATATGTCGCCAAAAAAATCACTAAGTGGGACAGGCCCTTTAGACAGGTACATGGATTTGACAGATTTGGGGAGATATGGGCCAAATGCAGGCAGGTGGGAGAGGCAAGGCCCTCGGCAATCTTCAATAGCTTTTAAACCTAACTTACCCACCTTTCAATTCCTCTAAAAATAAATCCTGGGTCTTGTTTCCTTTATTAGTTTACCAACCCATGACACGGTTTTATTTCAATGATTATTTTATGATGTTATTAGTTCCTTTAAAATTATAAGAGAACCTGAATGTAATCTTCATATATTTAATTATTTAATCGTACGTGAATCTTTTTTCCAAAACCTCTCTCTCTCAGGAGAACGCCAATACTTGTAGATAGAGGAGACTGCAGATGCTGGAGTCTCGAGCGGAAAAACAAAGTGCTGGGGGGTCAGGCAGCGTCTGTGGTGGAATGTGTACAGGCAACGTTTCGGGTCAGTGGGGCGGGCGCAGAGGTATAGTTGCTGCTGATCAGAAAACCACGGAAACCGGGTTCGAACCTGAGCTCGGGTGCTGTCTGTGTGGAGTTTGCACAACAGCTTTTACCATGGATATCCAGTGATGGTCTCAATCAAGACCCCCCATTTCTCGGAGACCCAATGAATTACCCTCTGCTAATGTACGAGCTAATTCAAGGGTTCTCTCGAGTTTCCCCCGATTCGAACTCGGAGATTTACGGTAATGGCCGCTCGTCGGTACTCGGGGCTCTCGTGGACATTTTTCAACGTGTTGAAAAATCTTCACGAGTCTTCCCGAGCTTACCACGGTTCCCGAGTACCTGCCGTTAGCGTTACGAGCCGCTAAGAGACGTCCCCGAGCTTCGACGTACCCGCTATGTACATTCTACGTGCTTACCACGAGTTTGATTTTTTTTTTTTAACTCGGGAGAGCTCTTGAATGAACTCGTACAGTGGGACACTCTCCTCTACCTGGCAGAACCTGTCTCGCCCTCAACAACCACTCTTTTGATTCCTCTCATGCTCTCCAAGTTAAAGGTGTAGCCGTGGGCACTTGCATGGGCCCCAACTATGCCTGCCTTTTTGCCTCACAATTCGCAACTTTGCTCCTGTCTCACACCTTCTGCTCTTATCACTGGCCTTTGTCCCAGTCATCTGCCTATCAAACCCCCCTTTGCTTGTGTCGAACTATTACCTGCCACACCTTGCCCTGCCTCCCTGCTCTTCCAGCTTTCTCACGTCCCCCCCCCTCCCCCCCTCGACAATCAGTCTGGAGAAGGGTCTCGACCAAAAACTATCATTTGTTAAGATGTGTTGAGAATTTGGATAGAATCTTTTAAACAGATTGTCGGTAAAATTGGTCAGGAAAGAACTGTAGATGCTAATTTATTCCAAAGATAGACATAAAATGCTGGAGTAACTCAGCAGGTCAGGCAGCATCTCTGGAGAGAAGGAATGGATTGGAACCCCTATGAATTTGGAATGTGGGTTCTGACCCGAAACATCAACTATTTCATTTCTCCAGAGATTCTGCCTGACCCACTGAATTACTCCAGCACTTTGTACCCTTGTGTGTAAACCTGCATCTGCAGTTCCTTGTTTCTACATTAAGAATAGAATGCAATTCACCGATTCAAGGAAGGAGGTAAATTGGTAATCCCACGGAGATTTTTAACGGCATTACCAACCATCTGCCTATGGAGGTGATTTTAGACAGGGGTGTTTGGAGCCAAGAATCTTCTCCTCCAGTGTCAGTTCATCAGTAATCATCTCAATGTAGCCAGCCCTATGATGATCTGCTTGGCTGAAACTACAGAAAGGCTAAGTGAAGCTTGATTGGGGCATGCGTCTGAGGAGCAACTGAGGCACAATAGACATTTATCAATGTGTAGGAAGGAACAGGAGTTAACACCGAAGATAGACACAAAATGCTGGAGCAACTCAGCGGGACAGGCAGCATCTCTGGATCGAAGAAAAGGGTGATGTTTCAGGTCGAGACCCTTCTTCAGAACCTACTGTTGAAGATGGTCTCTCCATATCCACCCAATGTGTTGGCCTCTTAGATCTTGCAAACAGCAGTCAGGTTCCACCCTTAACCTAGAATTCCAACATCTCGAATTCACGAGGTCTCGGAAGGAACTGCAGATGCTGGTTTAAACCGAAGATAGACACAAAATGCTGGAGTAACTCAGCGGGGCCAGGCAGCATCTCTGGAGAGAAGGAATGGGTGAAGTTTTGGGTGACATTATCAATGCGCCCTCTTCAAATGTTATTCCCTGCTCCGCTAAGCCAACTACACGAATGCACGAAACATGGAAGCTGTCGTTAATGAAAGGTAACCCATTAGTGGATAGCAATTTGACAACGGTTGCAGTCTATCTCAACCATACCACACCTTCTTCCGCCATAATCACCCCCACCAACCCTCCCCCCCTCCCCCCACACCCAAAAAATCTTTGTGCCTCCTTGGGGTGGCACGGAAGCGCAGTGGGTAGAGTCGCTGCCTCACAGCACCAGAGACCCAGGTTCGATCCCGACTACGGGTGCTGTCTGTGCGGACTTTGTACGTTCTCGCTGTGACCGCACGGGTTGCCTCCGGGTGCTCCACTTTCCTCCCTCATCACAAAGACGTGCGAATGTGTAGGCTTAGTTAGCTTTGGTAGAAATTGGCCCGCATGCGTAGGGTAGAACTAGTGAACCAGGGACAATTTGTTTACATTTTTATACCAAGCCAGTTCACCTACAAAGAAATTGTTGTCTGAAGTCTGAAGAAGTGTTTCGGCCCGAAACGTCGCCTATTTCCTTCGCTCCATAGATGCTGCCTGACCCGCTGGGTTTCTCCAGCACTTTTGTCTACCCTACAAACCTTGGAGAGTGGCGGAAACTGAACATCTCGGAGAAAACCCACGCAGGTCACGGGGAGAGCGTGCAAACTCCGTACCCGTGGTCAGAATCGAACCCGGTTCTTTGGCGCCTTAGTTCTACCGCTGCGCCACCGTGTCGCTCTTAAAACGAAAAGGCTTAAAAATAAGCTGAGAAACTAAAGGAAAAAAACCCACTGCGGGTCTAGCCACGATCAAATGGAATGCAAAGATTACAGCCGTTCGGGTTTAATGTATCTCAATATCTGCTGATAACCAACGCCCCCCCAACAGCCAGTTTTGTCCACAATTATCTTCCCCACTTCCCTCTCCAGGTGTTCTCCCTTTAGGATGTGGCTGAAATATTCCCAAACTCGTTGCATTATTTATCCTTTGGATGGAGAATCTTCCTGCAGATATAAATCTTACATGCCGTCATTTGCATGCCATGCATAATTAATTTAATGACTTTGCCCATGGCTGCCTCTTCTCCTCAAGGCTTAATAAAGTTAATTATTTCGCTGAAATTAAACATATGTTCAGACGCTGAGAAGAATTCTTCATTGGCTTTCTTCAAGTCCCGCGTGCCGAGGAAAGGCTTTATTGCTCTCGGTTCTGGGCAGTTTACTGCACGGAGAAGGCCATTAAACTCATCTTTTTGGTATTCAGTCCCCAATGTTGTAAGTTATGCCCCCTGTCCCACTTAGGAAACCTGAACGGAAACCTCTGGAGACTTTGCGCCCCACCCAATGTTTCCGTGCGGTTTCCCAGAGGTTCCCGGAGGTTTTTGTCAGTCTCCCCAATGGTCGAAAGTGGTTTCCGCTTCTTCTATGTTCCGGCGATTGTTAAAAAAAATTCAAAACCGGCCGCGACTAAAAATAGGTTGCTGTTTAAAAAATGGGTAATTTTTTAGTCGAAGCCGGTTGCGATGCGGTTGCAGGTGGTTGCCGGTGGTTGCAGGTAGTGGAAGGTAAGACCTCCCTGGTGGAATAAAACTGGGTGAAAAAAAGGTCTTACCCTACCTGCAACCTCCGGCAACCACCTTCAACTAGCATCGCAACCGGCTTCCACTAAAAAATTACCGATTTTTAAAACGGCAACCTATGTTTAGTCGCGGCCGGTTTTGAATTTTTTGAAATAATCGCCGGAACATAGAAGATGCGGAAACCACTTTCGACCATTAGGGAGACTGACAAAAACCTCCGGGAACCGCACGGAAACCTTGGGTGGGGCGCAAAGTCTCCAGAGGTTTCCGTTCAGGTTTCCTAAGTGGGACAGGGGGCATTAAGGTATTGCAACTTCCAATCGGGCACATGGCAAACGCCCGACAATAAACTCAACAATTTCAGATAACCAGCCATCCCAGTTTGTGCAATATGTGGCCAACTTGTGGCCTGGAATGTGTGCGTTAATGTACGATGAGTGATTTATGGTACTGGGCCTCTACTCGCTGGTGTTTAGAAGGATGAGGGGGAGGACCTCATTAAAACGTACCAAATAGTAAAAACCCTCACACTTGTACGAATCATGAAATTCAATCAATCAATGAAAGACTTTATTGTCAATCAAAAATACACCAACAAATGCAAGTCTGAACGAAATGTCGTTGACTCTGGCTCACCGCGCAACATAAAATAACAGAAGGATAAAAGAGATAAAAAGATAAAATAGATAATAGTGGCGGCACATAATATGGAATTCAAGAGTCTGATGGCTCGGGGGAGGAAGCTGTTGGAAAACCAGGCCGTTCTGCTCCTTGTACTGCGATACCTTTTGCCCGAGGGCAGCAGAGTGAACAGTCCATGATGGGGATGTGTGGGGTCTTTTATAACGCTGTTGGCCTTAGACAAGCAGCGTTTGCACGCAACGTCCCGGAGTGAAGGAAGAGAAGTCCCGATTATTTTTTCAGCCACTCTCTGCACGGACTTCCAGTCGGAGGCTTCACAGTCCCCAAACCAGACAGAGATGCAGCTGGTCAGAATACTCTCTATGGTGCCCCTGTAGAAAGTGGTGAGGACGGGATGGGGGAGGCGAGCTCTTCTCATCCGGCGCAGAAAGTGCAACCGCTGCTGCGCTCTCTTAACTGTTGATGAGATGTTATGTGACCAGGTCAGACTGTTAGTGATCTGCACCCCCAGGAACTTAGTGCTACTGACCAACTCCACATCACTGTCATTGATGTGAAGTGGTGTGGGACTGTGCCGGTTTCTCCTGAAGTCGACGATGACCTCCTTTGTTTTTTCGACATTCAGGATCAGGTTGTTCGTATTGCACCAGTCCACCAGTTGTTTCACCTCCTCCCTGTAAGCCAGCTCATTGTCGTCCCGGATGCAGCTACTTAGTGCAGAGAGAGCAATAACCCTCTCTGGCTAAACCCCTCCCTTCACCACCTCCAGTTTGAATTCCAGTTGGAATATTTAGGAGGACCAAGAACCGAGAGGCCCAGCACTGTTGCGTCATCTGCGTACTTCATGATGTGGTTTGTACTAAACTTGGCACAACAGTCGTGGGTCATCAGGATAAACAGCAGTGGACTCAGGACACAGCCCTGAGGGGAGCCGGTGCTCAGAGAGATGATGTTAGAGGTGTTGTTTCCAACCCGCACTGACTGGGGTCTGTCAGTGAGGAAGTCCAGTAGCCAGTTACACAACGGGGTGCTGAGCCACAATGGACCCAGTTTGCTTACCAAGTGCTGAGGGATGATTGTATTGAATACTGAACTAAAGTCCACGAACAGCATTTGCACATAGAAACATAGAAACATAGAAACATAGAAAATAGGTGCAGGAGTAGGCCATTCGGCCCTTCGAGCCAGCACCGCCATTCAATATGATCATGGCTGATCATCCAACTCAGTATCCTGTATCTGCCTTCTCCCCATATCCCCTGATCCCTTTAGCCACAAGGGCCACATCTAACTCCCTCTTAAATATAGCCAATGAACTGGCCTCAACTACCTTCTGTGGCAGAGAATTCCACATTCACCACTCTCTGTGTGAAAAATGTTTTTCTCATCTCATCCTTAAATTGTGACCCCTTGTTCTGGACTTCCCCAACATCGGGAACAATCTTCCTGCATCTAGCCTGTCCGACCCTTTAAGAATTTTGTAAGTTTCTATAAGATCCCCTCTCAATCTTCTAAATTCTTGCGAGTACAAGCCGAGTCTATCCAGTCTTTCTTCATATGTGTTCTTCTCCTCTAGATGTTCCAGGCTCAGGTGGAGTACGGAGGATATGGCATCCTCTGTGGAGCGGTTTGGCCTGTAAGCCAACTGGTGTGGGTGAACTGTGGAGGGGAGTCTGGAGGTAATATGGTCCCTGACCAGCCTCTTGAAGCACTTCATCATTACGGGGGTGAGTGCTACAGGGCGGTAATCGTTGAAACTGTCAATCTCCACCTTAAAAATATCCACTGACCTGCCCTCCGCAGCCGTCTGTGGCAATGAATTCCACAAATTCACCACCCTCTGACTAAATAAGATCCTCCTCATCTCCTTACATCTTTTTATCCTGAGGCTATGACCTCTGGTCCTAGATTCCTCCAGTAGTGGAAACATCTTCTTCACATCCACTCCCTCCCTACTGACTCCATCTACACCTCACGCTGCCCCGGCAAGGCCAGCAGCATCATCAAGGACCAGTCGCACCCCGGCCACTCCCTCTTCTCCCCTCTCCCATCGGGCAAAAGGTATAGAAGTGTGAAAACGCAAACCCCCAGATTCAGGAACAGTTTCTTCCCAGCTGTTATCAGGCAACTGAACCATCCTACCACAACCAGAGAGCAGTGCTGAGCTACTATCCACCTCTTTGGTGACCCTCGGACTATCCTTGATCGGACTCTGCTGGCTTTACCTAGCACTAAACATTATTCCCCGATCATGTATCTATACACTGTAGACGGCTCGATTGTAATCAAGTGTTGTCTTTCTGCTGATTGGATGGCAGGCAACAAAAGCTTTTCAATGCACACGTGACGATAAACTAAACTGAACTAATTGTACCTCCTCCCTGTGTTAATAATGTAGAAATAATCCTTTCTTAATTGCCTTGTGAGCCAGTCGCCAAACTAGCCTCGCAAGAGACCTTCAGAGGGCAGACTGTGGTAGCAATATCAATGAATTCCATTTCCCATGTGTGATGTCTGGACCAGAATTGTTTTTCAAAGAAATGTTTTCTTTGCAAATTACCTGACATTTTGACTGCACAACATTGAAAATAACAGTTAGAATTAGTTCTGGTGGATTAACTCCGCTTATTTTCAGTTGCAGGGGAACTTTCATTTTGTTCTCTGGTTCACTCAAAGTGTGAGAATATTGTGCTCATGGCAGCATTTACGGGCTATTTACACTCTCTCCATCTCTCTCTCTCCTCTCCTCTCTCTTTCTCTCTCTCCCTCCCTCTCTCTCTCTCTCTCTCTCACTCTCTCTCTCACTCTTTCTCTCTCTTTCTCTCTCTTTCTCTCTCTCTCTCTCTCTCTCTCTCTCTCTCTTTCTCTCTCTCTCCTGTCTCTCTCTCTCCTCTCTCCCTCTCTCTCTCTCTCTCTCTCTCTCTCTCTCTCTCTCTCTCCTCTCTCTCTCTCTCTCTCTCTCTCTCTCTCTCTCCCTCACTCCTCCCTCTCTCCTTTTTGCACGTCAACTTTCTCTCTGTCTCTCTTTTCTCTCCCCCTTTCTCTCTCCCTCACTCCTCCCTCTCTCCTTTTTGCACATCATAGAAATTAGGTGCAGGAGTAGGCCATTCGGCCCTTCGAGCCTGCATCTTTCTCTCTGTTTCTCTCTGTCTCTCTTTTCTCTCCCCTTTCTCTCTCCCTCGCTCCCTCTCTCCTTGTTGCAAACCATCTTTCTCTCTCTTTTTCTCTCTCCCCTCTCTCTGTCTCCATCTTTCCCCCCCCCCTCTCTATATCTCTCTCTCACTATCTCTATTCCTCCCCCTCTCTCTCCCCCTGTCCATGCTCTGTCTGTCTCTGTCTCTCTCTCTGTATCTCTCCTCTCTTTCACTGAATGTACATGTCGGGCTGTACTATGGAGGCTTGAGCCTCATCCTCTCTGACAGGCCGACAGTAATCTCGGGATAGTGTGGCAGCAATTACGAACCAGTACACACGCCTGTCCTGCAAGCTGACAGCTATACAGACCGACCTCCTTAATTGCGCTCCCTCTGACAAGGAGAACGTCCTGGCTGTTTACTCTCTGCGCTATCTCCTCACGAGGATCTCATTACCAAGATGCAGTTGCACGCAGCCTTCCCTGAACGCAGCAATGCCTAGTAACAACGTTGAACGGGAACATGCATTATTTATGGCCTTCCGCATCGCGGGCAAAGCAATCGCAGATTGAATTCAGCTCCTCTCCAGTTTTGTGTCACCACGATCAGATTTGGTCACCATGTTTTATAGGAGAGGTGTTGTCAAGCCGGGAATGATGCGGAGAAGATTTACGAGGATGTTGCCAGGACCCGAGGGCCTCAGCAGCAGGGAGAGGTCGAGCAGGCTTGGACGCTATTCTTTGGAGCGCAAGAGGATGAGGGGTGATCTTACAGAGGTGTCCAAAATTATGAAAATAATACATCTGGTAACTTCATAATGTCTTTTGCCTAGAACTGGGGAATCAAGAACCAGAGGACATAGGTTTAAGTTGAGGGGGGAAAGGTTTAATCGGAACCTGAGGGGTCATTTTTTTTTACACAAAAGATGGTGGGTGTATCCTACACACGAGGGACTATTTACAATTCTTACCGAAGCCAATTAACATATAAACCTGTACGCCTTTGGAGTGAGGGAATAAATCGAAGATCTCGGAGAAAACCTCACGAGGAGAACGAACAAACTCCGTACTGACAGCACCCGCGGTCAGGATCGAACCCGGGACTCTGGCGCTGTCAGGCAGCAGCTCTACCGCTGCGCCACCGCCAGGACCGGCTTCTTCCCCACCGTTATCAAACTGTTGAATGGACCTCTCCTAAGCTAGGGTGTAGTCCTGATCTTCCAACCTACCTCATTGCAGACCTTGCACTTTAAAAAAAAAAAATCTGCAATTTCTCTGGAACTGTAATGTTATAACACCATATTCTGCACTCTGGTATTGTTTCTTTGCACTGTGTGTTGTGCTCGTCTGGGGTGGCACGGTGGCAGAGCGGTAGAGATGAAAAATGTCCACGAGTGAAAAAGGCCGTGAATTAGGTCTTGAAAGTGGGACAGTGCCCTTTAGTGTACGGGGAACGCTGGTCGGTGCGGACTCCGTGGGCCGAAGGGCCTGTTTCCATGCAGTTTCTGAACTAAACTTAAACCAACCTAAACTGGTGTATAGCTTGATTGCATGGAATAATTTGCCTAGAGAGTACGTAACGTTTTATCTCTGCATCTCGGTGCCAAGCAGAAGTAATAAACTATTAATAACTCTACTCTTGTTGCTTTTTTAAAAATGAGACCAGGAACATCGAGGATGAGAGGGGATCTCATTGAAACATATAAGATTATTAAGGGCTTGGACACGCTGGAGGCAGGAAACATGTTCCCCATGTTGGGGGAGTCCAGAACCAGGGGCCACGGTTTAAGAATAAGGAGTAAGCCATTTAGAACGGAGACAAGGAAACACTTTTTCTCACAGAGAGTGGTGAGTCTGTGGAATTCTCTGCCACGTGGAGGCCGGTTCTCTGGATGCTTTCAAGAGAGAACTAGATAGGGCTCTTAAAGATAGCGGAGTCAGGGGATATGGGGAGAAGGCAGGAACGGGGTACTGATTGGGGATGATCAGCCATGATCACATTGAATGGCGGTGCTGGCTCGAAGGGCCGAATGGCCTCCTCCTGCACCTATTGTCTATTGTCTATTGTTCTCAGGCAATCAATAAATAAAACTGACTGAAGCTGGAAGATCCACTGCAAACGCAAGTGGCTGAAAATAAAATGTGATATGAAAAATAATATTCATGGAATACAACAATGTGAGCCTCAAAGCCCCTTGCCTCATATTAGGGTTCAAACATGGCCAGATTTACTGCTTTCAATTACACTTTTCGAATGATTTTTTAGCAAAATTTATTGCCCTGTGTGCTATGCACTTGTTCAGGGCGGGACATTGATTTTAATATTTTGTGTATGAGTTTAGGATAGATTGGGAGGAGTGTCACTGAATGCGCATGGAGCGTAGAACTATTCAGCACAATAACTTGCCCTTCGGCCCACAATGTGTGTGCTAACCATTTTGCCAAGTTAAGATGCCGACCTGCACAATTTTGGGAAGTGGTGGGAAACGGGAGCTGTCTGCGTGGAGTTTGCGTGCTCTCCCTTATGACTGTGTGGGTTTCCTCTGGGTGCTCCTGTTTCCAATACTGAACATGGTAAGGCCAGTTAACTAAACGCCAGGATAAACTACAGGTAGACCAAAAGCTGGAGAAGCTCAGCGGGTGAGGCAGCATCGGTGGAGGGGAGGAATGGGTGGCGTTTCGGGTCGAGACCCTTCTTCAGGCTGATGAAGGGTCACAACCCGAACATCACCTATTCCTTCGCTCCATAGATGCTGCCTCACCCGCTGAATTTCCCCAGCTTTATGTCTGCCTTCCATTTTTCCAGCATCTGCAGTTCTTTCTTAAACACCAGGGTAAACTAATCTCTGCCTGCATGCAATCCATGTCACTCCATTCTCTGCATATCCATGCGCCTATCTAAAAACCTCGTGAATGCCGCTCTTGTATCTGCACTCTCCACCTCCCCTGGCAACGCATTCCAAGCACCCACCACCCAATAATATAACAAACTTGCCCCGCATGCCTCCTTTAAGCTTTTCCCCTCTCACCTTAAATCTACGCCCTCTAATCTTGGACCTTTCCACCCTGGGATAAGGTTCTGACTGTCCACCCTCTCTCTCAGCCTCCCGCAGCACCAGAAACCCAAGTTCTCTCCTGACCTCGGGTGCTTCCCTTTGCGGAGTTTGCTCGTTCTCCCTGTGAGTCTCCGGTTTCTTCCTGCATCCCAAAGATGTACAGATTTGGTACGTTTACTAGCCTGTGCAACTTGCCCTCCAAACATGCGGGTGAGTGGGCGAATCAGTGAGGGAATTGTTGAGAATTTGGGGAGATTTATTGACATGGGATTAATGTCAGTGGGTCAGCATGAACTTGGTGGGCCGAAGGGTCTGTTTCCCTGCTGTGTTAAGGGCCTGTCCCACTTTCACGACCTAATTCACGACCTCTGCCGAGTTTGCCCTTGACTCATACTCGCAGCATGGTCGTCACGAGGTCGTAGGTAGGCCGTAGCAGGCCGTGATGCTAGTCGTAGGTACTCGTGGCATCAAGTAGGTCGGGGCGTTTTTCTAGCCTGATGAAAAATGTCCACGAGTAAAAAAGGTTGTGAATTTGGTCTTGAAAGTGGGACAGGCCCTTTACATGATGACTGATGACTATGAGTGTGTGTGCATGCGTTTGTGTGCATGTGTGTGTGTGTGCGCACGTGTGTGTACGTGTGTGTGTGCATGTGTGTGCGTTCGTGCATATGTGTGCGTTTGTGTGTGCACGTGTGTGAGAGAGAAAGTGGGAGAGAGAGAGAGAAAGAGAGAGTGAGCGAGAGGGGCAGAGAGAGGAAAGTGTATGTGAGAGGGAGAGCAAAAAGGAGAAAAGGAAGAGAGAAGGCGAGAAAGATGGTGTGTGCGTGCGAGAGAGAGATGGAGAAAAAGGAGGGAAAGAGGGAGAGAGAAAGTTATTGTGTGGGTGCATAAGGGAGAGAAAGAGAGAGATGAGAGGCAGAAGGGGAGAAAGAGAGAGAGAGAGAAAGGAAAAGAGAAAAATAAAAGGAGTTTGTGTATGGGCGAGAGAGAGAGAGAGAGGGGGGAGAAAGAGAGAAAAACAAAGGAGTGGAATAGAGAGATGAAGATGAGCAAGTGAGTGGTGAAGCCAATGAAAGGCCTTGGAAGCCTTGAGGAATTTAGGAATTGGACCCATTAGTCGCAAGGCTGTCGGGGGTTTGAAGGAGCAGCCAACTAACTTTTGGACGGGATGAGTTTTTCCGAGGATGGGAAGTGGGAGACGAGCCAGGAGAACATTGGAAGCCCAGAGGTGATGGAGCTTGGATGAGATAGTTCAGCAGCAGATGGGCTGAGGTGATGGTGCGGAGGAGGTCTTGCTTTTTGAACCGGCTCTGGGGATGGGAAGCAGAGCTGTGGATTAAACGGGCCACCGATCTCACACATGAGGTTCAAGGTGAAGGTTTAAGAGGAATCTGAGGGGTAACTTTTTCACACAAAGGGCGGTGGGTGCATGGAACAAGGCTGGGACTATCCCAACTTTTAAGAAACAGTTAGACAGGTACATGGATAGGACAGGTTTGGAGGGATATGGGCCAAAACGCGGGCAGGTGGGACTAGTAGCTGGGGCAAGTTGGGCTGAAGGGCCTGTACACACTGTATCACTCTGTATGAGGTGGAACACCTATTGATCAGGGAGAGCAAGGCATGCGTTAAGTGCAGCCTCATTTCATTTAACAGATACTAATGCAGTCTCTCACACCTAACGAAGGTGCAAAAGGAATACAAAATGCGGAGAAACATCGTTATAAATTTTACCAAGGCATAACAATATAATAATCACCTGGTTGAGAGTCTCAACCCCAGACTGCAGTAGGTTTTGTGTAGATTGCAGCTAAAGGCCCTTCAGCCCACCGAGTCCGCACCGACCAGCGGTCCACACACACTAATGGGGCTGTCCCACTGCACCAGCTAATTCAAGAGTTCTCCCCGAGTTTGCCCTGATTCGAACTCGGGAGATTTACGGTAATGGCCGCTTGTCGGTACTCGGGGCTCTCGTGGACATTTTTCATCATGTTGAAAAATCTTCTCGAGTCTTCCCGAGCTTACCTGCCGTTAGCGAGCTTTCCCGAGTACCTGCCGTTAGCGAGCCTTCCCGAGTACCTGCCGTTAGCGATACAAGCCACTAAGAGACGTCCCGAACTCCGACGTACCCGCTCCGTACATTCTACGTACTTACCACGAGTTTGATTTTTTTTAAACTGGAGAGAGCTCTTGGATTACCTCGTACAGTGGGACAGGCCCTTAACGCTATACTACACACACTGGGGACAATTTGTACATTGATAACAAAGTCAATTAACCTGCAAACCTGCACGTCTTTGGAGTGCGGGAGGAAACCAAAGTTCTCGGAGAAAACCCACGCAGGTCACAGGGAGAACGTGCAAACTCCGTACAGACAGCACCCGCAGTCAGGATCGAACCCGGGTCTCTGGCGCTGTGAGGCAGCAACTCTGCCGCTGCGCCACCGTGACGTCCCAAATTATGGGAAGTCTGAAGAGGCATTCCGACCAGAACATCACCTGGTCCTTTTCTCCGGAGATGCTGTCAGACTCGCTGAGTTAAACCCCTGTCCCACGGTACGAGTTCATTCCAAGAGCTCTCCCGAGTTTGCCCGGATTCGAACTCGGAGATTTACGGTAATGGCCGCTCGTCGGTACTCGGGGCTCTCGTGGACATTTTTCAACATGTTGAAAAATCTTCACGAGTCTTCCCGTGCTTACCTGCCGTTAGCGAGTCTTCCCGAGTACCTGCCGTTAGCGCTAAGAGACGTCCCCGAGCTCCGACGTACCCGCTACGTTCATTCTCCGTGCTTACCACGAGTTTGATTTTTTTTTTAAACTCGGGAGAGCTCTTGGAATGAACTCGTACCGTGGGACAGGGCTATTACTCCAGCACCTTGTGCCTATCTTCGGGATAAACCAGCATCTGCAGCTCCTTCCTACACTTGGGGCGTAACATGTGGTTCACATTAACAAGTGAATCTGTCACGGCTTGTGAGTTTCTGAGCGGTTCCTTGTCTTTCCAGTCGTCTCTTCCCTCCCAGTCTCAGTGGTGTTCTGCACTCTTGATGATGCATTTAGTCCGTGGGACGTTGAACTGAAGGTGGTTGTAAAGGATGCTTGTTGTTATAAAATCAATGAGAGATACAACAGGAAAACCCTTCAACTACTGAGAACGTCCCATCCATCCCTTACCTGGTTACACTAACCCAACATTCATCCCAATCCACATTCTTATAAATAACACCTCCAGATTCCACCATCACCTCAGCACAAGGGGCAACTTGCAGCAGCCTGCCCACCTTTGCTGGTCTTCGATGAACACCTGCGCTCAGCACCTAGACCTACTGTACAAGATCTCCCGTACATCCAACATGAACATTTTAACTTACCTCCCATTCCCACACTGACCTTTCTGTCCTGGGCCTCCTCCGATGCAAATGGGAGAGACACCTCCTCGTATTTAGTTTGGGCAGCTTACAACCCAGCGGTATGAACATTGATTTCCCTTCTTCTCCTTTCGTGTGGCAAGCACAGCCTAAAGTTGTTGGACAACTGGTTCTATTTGATCTTCCGTTTGTTCACGTCGAGTTGATTGCATTAGTCGAAAGGGCGGACCACGTGAAGGTTGCAATCTCCCACCCCATTGATTTCTCTAACTTCAAGTAACTCTTGCTCTCTCGTCAAGTTTATTCGTCACAAACGCATACGAGATGTGAAGTGAAATGAAAAGCGGCAATGCTCGCGGACTGTGCAAACAAACTACAAAACAGAATGGAACAGAATCAGAATTGCATATTTGTGGGAGCACAAAATAAGAAGAAACAGCGATTTAAAAAGGCACCACACAACAGTACATTGGTACGGTAAGGTAAGGGCCGGTCCCACCAGCATGCGACTCCATGCGGTGAGCGCGACCTAGCGTGGTCGCTTGAGCCGTCCGGCCTCGCGGGGCTGGTCCCACTTCGATCGCCGGAGCCGTATGGAGTTGTGCGGGGCTGGTCCCGACATCGCGCGGGGCTCCGAAAAACTGACCGTGTTCAAAAATCCCGCGCGGCAACGGCCTGTCGGCCCGCAGGCGCATTGAGAGCGTACGCAGCGTCTCGACGTCGTACATGGCGTCTTGTCGCTGTACGCATCGTCTTGACGGCGTACGCCTAGCGCGTGGCGTTGCGCGATGACATCACCGCCCGGCGTGCCGTTGCGTGATGACGTCACCGCCCGACGCCGTGCGACGTCCAAATTCACCCGGCCCGCCTCCTGCCCAGCTGATTGGTGAGTATGATGTCGGGACCAGCCCCGCACAACTCCATACGCCTCCGCGGTTCGAATTGGGACCGGCCCCGCGAGGCCGTACGCCTCAAGCCACCACGTTTGGTCGCGCTCGCCATATACAGTCACATGCTAGTGGGACAGGCCCTTTAGTCCCTGCTGAGATCCATCCCTCCCCCATCCTGGTTCCCCCGCCAGTTGGATTGTCCTACTGATTCAATTTCATCGTTGTACACCTCGTTGTCACCTTCTTCTAGCTAACATTGATCTAATCTACATTTTCATTTCAGCTTCATCCACTTTCATCTCTTGTTTTCACACCTTACCCTTCAATATCTCCGTGTCTCCCGGGGGTACACAAAAGGCTGGAGAAACTCAGCGGGTGCAGCAGCGTCTAAGGAGCGAAGGAGATAGGCGACGTTTCGGGTCGAGACCCTTCTTCAGACTGGTCAGGGATCAGGGAGGAGGTTGTGAAACTGTCTCCGTAGGGAGGGGGAGAACTTCTTCAAAGTAGGCATACCTTGAGGAGATATCGCATGTCTCCCTCTCCCCTGACTCTGTCTGAAGAAGGGTCTCGACCCGAAACATCACCCATTCCTTCTCTCCAGAGATGCTGCCTGTCCCGTTGAGTTACTCCAGCATTTAGTGTCTATCTTTGGTGTAAACCAGCATCTGCTGTACCTTCGCACACATTGATAAATGTGTATTGTGCCTCAGTTGCTCCTCACACGCATGCCCCAATCAAGCTTCACAGCCTTGCTGTAGTTTCAGCCAAGCAGATCATCATAGGGCTGGCTACATTGCAATGATTACAGATGAACTGACACTGGAGGAGAAGATTCTTGGCTCCAAACACCCCTGTCTAAAATCACCTCCAAACACAGATGGTTGTTATGCCGTTAAAAATATCCATTTCCTTTTCCCCTGACTAATCTGGGTCTCGATCCAAAATGTCACCCATTCCTTCCCTCCAGAGATATTGCCTGTCCCGCTGAGTTACTCACGCATTTTGTGTCTATATTTGGATAGGACATACCTCTGAAGAAGGGTCTCGACCCGAAACGTCGCCTATCTCCTTCGCTCCTTAGATGCTGCTGCACCCGCTGAGTTTCTCCAGCCTTTTGTGTACCTTTGGATAGGACATGTTAGGAGGGATATGGGCCAAATGCAGGCAGGTGGGGACAGTGTAGATGGGGCATGTTGGCCGGTATGGGCAAGATGTGTCGAAGGGCCTGTTCCCACACTGTATCACTCTGTGACTATGACAAATTGGCTGTGAGAAGCAAAGTCTTTTTTATTCAATCCCTTGCATAGTTTATTAATGAGTGATTTTTAGTGGGGAATTGATATAATGAGATCCAACTTTGTACATCTACTGCGCAGGTAAAAACCAGCATAATCTTTTTTTATACTTTAGTTATTATTGCTTTTATGTATACACAAATATAACAACGAAACGAAAAACCAGCATAATCTATCCCAGTTCATGTATGTTCAGAAAGCCCAAGATATATAACCATAACTTTCCATTTAAGATTTTTTTAATTAAAAAAAATATAATTTAATTAGAATATACATAATAAAAAACATTTTGTTTGTACTAGTCATACATTATTAATATTGTTTATATTATCAATTGTATAATAATTGTACTTCTATATATTTTTATTTTTTTATTTTTACAGATAGAAAATAGAGAGAGAGAGAATAAACCCCAAAGAGAATGGAATAATCGGCTAATTATGCATCATTGGAGATATGTTTGTGGATTATAAAATGTAACTCTTCATCTAATCCTTGATTCGGGTTTCAGTCAGGTTCTCGTGCCGAACCGGTTTGCCCCTTCAAATAGTCAATGAATGGAGACAATATTATAGTAAATAGTCCTTGTTTGTCCATTAAGACAAAGCTCTTTTGGCTCTTCCTGCTCTTCCTGCACTATTGGACAGCTCGTGAGTCTGCATCAACTTAGCTGTGAGTATCCTGGTGACTTGGTGGACTTCCCGAAATAGGATAGGAGGTTGAGTGTATAAGGGAAAGGGGAGTAAAATATTGTTAAAGTAAGTTTTACGACGTGCCCAATAGTTTTCCTTCCATAGTCTTAGTTTAAAGCATAAGTTTCTGTATTATGTAGTGTTGGTGAGATTTGATTTCTCATTGTTTAATAAAGCCTGTAAATTTAGACTTGCTTTGAGTCCACCTTGGTTTCTGTTTTCTCTTATCAGCACACTCTGGTCAATTCAACCTTTTATCATATCCCACCATAATTCCGAGGTATAGAACCTAGGGGAATCCCTTTCGCGGGAAACGGAAAGACCCCCTACAGAATGGGGTCTACAAATCTTAATCTTTCCAAATGGAGGGACTCCGACATTTCCATAATCCACATTTTAATTGTGGGGGTTATAGGGCCTTTCCAAAATTTTAATATTAATTTTTTCCCAGTTATTAAATTATAGTCGATAAATAAATTTCCATTTTCTATTTAAATATAAAGTTATATTTGTCACCGTGCGTATAATCAAGTTCGTTTATCATGGTTAGTCATTTAATAATCCCCTTATAGAATTTGTACAAATTCAATGACAACCTTTAAAAATAACATGCAAAAAATAATTAAATTCCATTGAAGCTAGCACCAGGCGGTTAATAGACGTCAGCTTGATTGTAAAGCATGCAAGAAACCTATGTTAGATGCATGAGGTGATTTATGCCAAGCAAGTTTAAAATGGAGCAAGGCAATTTTTTAATCAATACTCCTCTGAGAAGGGTCTCGACCCGAAACGTCGCCTATCTCCTTCGCTCCTTAGAGGCTGCTGCACCCGCTGAGTTTCTCCAGCATTTTGTGTAACCCTCCTCTGAGATTTGTTGAACTTGAGAGATCAAGTGTGCAGACGAAGATGAAACTGTTGAGGAATATTTGTAACGCTTTAATGGAACGGGGCATGGAATAAAATGGTAAGATGGACACACTTCCCCAATCCATAGATACGGTCGCTAACTATTTTAACTCCCCTTTATATTGGGTATCGACCCAAAATGTTACCCATTCCTTTTCTCCAGAGATGATGCCTGTCCCGCTGAGTTACTCCAGCAGTTTGTGTCTATCTGCCCCCATTGACCATTCTTCCGGGGCATCCTCAATTTTTGGAAAAATGACATGATGAAGACCTCCTTCAACTATGTTGAAGACCGCCTATGACTTCCTTTGACTATGTTGAAGACCAGCTTCGACTAACTTCGGGAAAATTGGACACTGAATAGTGGAGAGTGAAGACAACCTCCTTCCACCTCCCTTCGACTATGATGAAGACTATCTACGACCACCTTCGACTACCCTCGATTACCTACGACTAACATGCCGACCTACTACGACTAAACCTATGAGTAAAAAAAGTATCGATTTTTTCCATGGCGACCTTTTTTTACTCGCGGGCATTTTTCAACGTCGAAAAATACGCCGCGACCCAGCTGAGGCCTCGAGTACGCGGGGACCACTCTCGAGCATGAAGGAGAGTTACGGAGACCTCCTACGACCTCGTGTCGACCGTGCTGCGAGTATGAGTCGAGGGCAAACTCGCCAGAACTCGCGGATTAGGTCGCCCAAGTGGGACAGGCCCTTAAGGCCACACAAACTGGAGGACTCGGTTTGATCCCGACTACGGGTGCTGTCTGTACGATGCAGACTTATGCAAGGAACTGTGTCTACCTTCGATTTAAACCAGGTGCTGGTTTAAATCGAAGGTAGACACAAAATGCTGGAGTAACTCAGCGGGACAGGCAGCATCTCTGGAGAGAAGGAATGTGTGACGTTTCGGGTCGAGACCCTTCACACCTTACTCTTCCATATCTCTGTGTCTCCCTCTCCCCTGACCTAGACTGAAGAAGGGTCTCGACCCAAAACAGCACCCATTTCTTCTCTCCAGAGATGCTGCCTGTCCCGTTGAGTTACTCCAGCACTTTGTGTCTATCTTTGGTGTAAAGCAGCATCTGCAGTTCCTTCCCACACATTTCCTCTACATTATCAGTGTGAGGCTTGTGTGCTCTAACTGGCGTCTGTAAATCCTCCTTCTGCTTAACATTGATTCCTGTGTATTGATTAGTCTGAGGCTGCCAATTGTCAATTCAACAATCTGTATCGGGGGAACAGTTAAAATAAGGTAGGCACAAAATGCTGGAGTAATTCTGCGCTTGTGGATGTGGAGAGGATGTTCCCACCAGTGGGAGAGTCTAGGACCAGAGGGCACAACCTCAGGATAAAAAGGACGTACATTTAGAAAGGAGATGTGGGGGAATTTCTCTAGTCGGACGGTGGTGAATCTGTGGAATTCATTGCCACAGCCAGTTGTGGAGGCCAAGTCATTGGGTATTTTTAAGATCTGAAGAAGGGTTTCGGCCTGAAACGTTGCCTATTTCCTTCGCTCCATAGATGCTGCTGCACCCGCTGAGTTTCTCCGGCATTTTTGTCTACCTTCGGGCATTTTTAAGGTGCAGATAGATTGATTCTTGAATAGTACGTGTGTCAGGGGTTATGGGGAGAAGGCAGGAGAATGGGGTCAGGAGGCAGAGACCAGCCACGATTGAATGGCGGAGGAGACTCAATAGACAATAGGAGGCAGGAGTAGGCCATTTGGCCCTTCGAGCCAGCACCGCCATTCAATGTGATCATGGCTGATCATCCCCAATCAGTACCCCGTTCCTGCCTTCTCCCCATATCCCCTGACTCCGCTATCATTAAGAGCCCTATCTAGCTCTCTCTTGAAAGCATCCAGAGAACCTGCCTCCACCGCCCTCAGGCATTGAATTCCACAGACTCGATGGGCCGATTGGCCTAATTCTACCCCCTGTAGCTTGTGAACCTGTGAACTTGAGCACCTACAGCTTTGGGGCTGAGTTCTGAAGCCTACCTGTGGAGATGGCCAATTTACATTCTAGCTACATAAGTCTGTGATGAAATAGCAAGATAAACCACTGTGATTGAGCAGTGACTGGCTCACGTTGAGCAGGGAAGAAAATCAACCAGCCTTTATTGGTCTCTATGGGATGGAGGTGATTGATTCCTTTCCCGGAGAGTCGTGTTAGCTCTGGGTTGTTGCGAATGGGTGATAAATCCTGGCCTTGTCAGTGACTCCCATGTCTACGCATTAATGAATGTAATAATAGTTAATGGGCATTAATTTCTGTGGTATTAGACATCCACTCCACATTTTTGATTGAAAGACGCAGCACTGAAGCAGGCCCTTCTGTCCACTGAGTCCTTGCCGACTATCGATCACCCGCCCGTTCACACTAGCTCGATGTCCCCCCATTCCCCACACACTATGGGAAATTAACCTACAAACCCATAGGTTAATGCACATCTTTGCAATGTGGGAGGAAGCCAGAACACCCGATAGAAACCCACGAGGTCACGGGGAGAACGTGCTAACTCCACATGGAAAGCACCCGATTTTGTTTAAATTAGTTTGGAGATACAGGCCTGGAAACAGGCCCTTCAGTCAACCGAGTCCGCGCCGACCAGCGATCCCCGCACTTGAACGCTATCCTACACGCACTCGGGACAATTTACACTTATACCAAGCGTACAATCCCAAGCCAGTTAACCTACAAACCTGTACGTCTTTGGAGCGTGGGAGGAAACCGGAGATCTCGGAGAAAACCCGCGCAGGTCACGGGGAGAAAGTGCAAACTCCACAGAGACAGCATCTGAGGTCAGGATCGAACCCGGGTCTCTGGCGCTGTATTCCACCTTCATTTCGTCTTCCGGCTTCCCTTTTCGCAAACTCTTCAATCCTAATCTCACACCATTTTGTCTTTTTTATCTCTGGTCTTTGTCCAAACCACTGCCTATCAATTCCCCCCCCCCCTCTCTCCCCCCCCCCCCCCAATTTGAATCACCCCTATCACTTTGAAGGAAGGTCCCAATCTGTAACATCACCTGTTCCTTTTCTCCAGAGATACTGCCTGACCCGCTGAGTTACTCCAGCATTTTCCACCTATAATGCCAGGCTTTGTCCTGCCCCTCTCTTCTCCCCCTCCTACACCTCAAACAGTCTGAATGAAGAAGGATCCTGAGCCAGAATTTCTCTTATCCAGGTTCTCCAGTGATGCTGCCTGAGCCGCTGAGTTTCTCCAGTACTTTGTGTCTTTTTCTTGTAAACCAGCATCTGCAGTTCCTTGATTAATTATTATTATTCCTGGGAAGATGGTGGTGAAGGTACTAAGAGGGATATGGACCAAACGCAGGCAGGTGCAGATTCAGGGACAGTTTCTTCCCAGCTGTTTTCAGGCAACGGAACCATCCTACCATAACTAGAGAGCAGTCCTGAATTACGATCTACCTCATTGGTGACCCTTGGCCTATCTTTGATCGGACTTTGCTGGGTGCACCTCACACTAAATGTTATTCCTTTATCCTGTATCTCTACGCTGTGGTTGACACGATTGTAATGATGTATTGTCTTTCCGTTGGTAGACAAAAATGCTGGAGAAACTCAGTGGGTGAGGTGGCATCTATGAAGCGATGGAAATAGGCAACGTTTCGGGTCGAGACCCTTCTTCAGACTGATGTGAGGGTGGGGGGGGGGAGGGGGAAGAAGAAAGGAAGAGGTGGAGACAGTGGGCTGAGGGAGAGCTGAGAAGGGGAGGAGACAGCAGGAGCTACCTGAAATTAGAGAAGTCAATGTTCATACCGCTGTGGTGTAGACTGCCCAAGCGAAATATGAGGTGCTGCTCCTCCGATTCACGGTGGTCCTCACTCTGACCATGGAGGAGGCCCAGGACAGAAAGGTCGGATTCGGAATGGGAAAGGGAGTTGAAGTGCTGAGCCACCGGGAGATCAGGTTGGTTATTGCGGACCGAGCGGAGGTGTTCGGCGAAGCGATCGCCAAGCCTACGCTTGGTCTCACCGATGTAGAGCAGCTGACACCTAGAGCAGCGGATGCAATAGGTGAGGTTGGAGGAGGTGCAGGTGAACCTCTGTCGCACCTGGAACGACTGCTTGGGTCCTTGGATGGAGTCGAGGGGGGAGGTAAAGTGGCAAGTGTAGCATTTCCTGCGGTTGCAAGGGAAAGTGCCCGGAGAGGGGGTGGTGTGGGTTGTCCTTCTGGTTCACTGGTTAGCACACAACAAGAGCTTTTCACTGTAGCTCAGTACACGTGACAATAAACTAAACTGAGCTGAGGTGGGACTAGTCTAGATGGGGCATCTTGGTCAGCATGGGCAAGTTGGGCCGAAGGGCCTGTATGACACTATGACTCTCTAACTACAGTGGTGAAGGTACTCGCTGTTGTGCAGGGATTCCCAGGACCTAGAGCCTTTGATAATGAAGGACCAGTGACAAGATTCCGAGATGGGATGAGCGACCTTGAGTGAAACAAGGTGTCGTTCAGTTCCCCACCAGCCCTGGCCTTTCTTCAGAAGTAAAGGTGGTGGGATCGCGAGGGGTGATTGATGAGGCCTTGGTAAGATGCAAAGGTGTACCAGAATGATGACTGGATTAGGGGGGGGGAATTATCTACAGCGAGGGGTTGGAGAGACATGAATTGTTTTTGCTGGAATGCCAGAAGTTGCAGGGAGATCTTATAGAAGAATTTACAATTATGAGAGGCTTAGATAGAGTAGATAGGCAGAACCTTTTTCCCAGGGCAAAAAAGCCAAGGATTGTAGGGCATAGGTTAGTTTAGTTTCAGCGCATCAGGTCAGGTCGGGGGGAGTTCCCCCCGCCACGGGTACCATGTAATCCCGTGCTACCCGCTCCATGGTCGGATAGTCGGTGACTAAACCGTCTCCCCCGCCTGGTTTGCCGGGTGAGGAGGGGGCTGTGGACCCCCAGCAGGGGACCAAACACAAGGCCTGTCAAAGGGCGGATGAGCTCCTAGCGAGCCAACGGCCATCCACACACTTCAGTAGAAGTTGCGATCACTGTCGTACACGGCATTGTGAGGAATGATGATAAAGGACACACACACACGCACCAAAATCCTAGACTTCCAGCGGCGGAGGTCCGCAGGAACTGGAGGACGGAGATGTGTGGTGCGTCCGTCACCGTTCCCGTCGGAAACCAGCACCGCTGCGTTGCTAATGTTTTAAATGATGCTGGATGAATGAATGCATCAAGCCCGCGCTGATCGTTAGCACTATCCTACACACACGTGGGACAATTTACTATTTTTACCGAGGCCAATTAACTTACAACCCTGTGCGTCTTTGGAGTGTGGGAGGAAGCCGGAGCACCCGGTGGAAAACCCCACGCAGGCCACGGGGAGAACGTGCAAACTCTGTACGGACAGCACCCGTGGTCAGGATCCAACCCGGGTCTCCGGCGCTGTGAGGCAGCAACTCTACCGCTGCGCCACCGTGGTTTAAGGTGAGAGTTTAAGGTGAGAAATGTTAAAGATGTTCGGGGCAGGTTTTTTTTATACAGTGGTGGATGCCTGGAATGCGCTGTCAGAGGTGGTGGCTGTGGCAGCTACAATAGTGGCGTTTAAGGGGCTTAATGGACATGATACGCAGGGAATGGAAGGATATGGTATCTTTTAAATGGTATTATTTAAATGGTGGCCGATTAGGAAAAGGGGAGATGCAGCGAGACCTGGGTGTCATGGTACACCAGTCATTGAAAGTAGACATGCAGGTGCAGCAGGCAGTGAAGAAAGCGAATGGTATGTTAGCTTTCATAGCAAAAGGATTTGAGTACAGGAGCAGGGAGGTTCTACTTCAGTTGTACAGGGTCTTGGTGAGACCACACCTGGAGTATTGCGTACAGTTTTGGTCTCCAAATCTGAGGAAGGACATTATTGCCATAGAGGGAGTGCAGAGAAGGTTCACCAGACTGATTCCTGGGATGTCAGGACTGTCTTATGAAGAAAGACTGGATAGACTCGGTTTATACTCTCTGGAATTTAGGAGATTGAGAGGGATCTTATAGAAACTTACAAAATTCTTAAGGGGTTGGACAGGCTAGATGCAGGAAGATTGTTCCCGATGTTGGGGAAGTCCAGGACAAGGGGTCACAGCTTAAAGATAAGGAGGAAATCCTTTAAGACCGAGATGAGAAAGACTTTTTTCACACAGAGAGTGGTGAGTCTCTGGAACTCTCTGCCACAGAGGGTAGTTGAGGCCAGTTCATTGGCTATATTTAAGAGTGAGTTGGATGTGGCCCTTGTGGCTAAGGGGATCAGAGGGTATGGAGAGAAGGCAGGTACGGGATACTGAGTTGGATGATCAGCCATGATCATATTGAATGGCGGTGCAGGCTCGAAGGGCTGAATGGCCTACTCCTGCACCTAATGTCTATGTTTCTATGGTATTGTATGAGTGCAGATAAGAGTTGATTAAGGCATTCAAGAGAGTTTTGCATTGATACATGGATATGCAGGGAGTGGAGGGATCTGGATTAAGTGCCAGCAGGTAAGAGTTGGTCTTGGCATTATGTTCAGGACAGACATTGTGGGCCGAAGGGCTAGTTCCCATGCTGTACTGTTCTCTGTTCTATGTCTGTGCTAGATCAAAAAGAGGTCCTTCTGCAGTTGTACAGGGCCCTAGTGAGACCACACCTGGAGTATTGTGTGCAGTTTTGGTCCCCTAATTTGAGGAAGGACATTCTTGCTATTGAGGGAGTGCAGCGTAGGTTTACAAGGTTAATTCCCGGGATGGCGGGACTGTCATACGCTGAGAGAATGGAGCGGCTGGGCTTGTACACTCTGGAGTTTAGAAGGATGAGAGGAAATCTCATTGAAACATATAAGATTGTTAAGGGTTTGGACACGCTAGAGGCAGGAAACATGTTCCCAATGTCGGGGGAGTCCAGAACCAGGGGCCACACAGTTTAAGAATAAGGGGTAAGCCATTTAGAACGGAGACGAGGAAACACTTTTTCTCACAGAGAGTGGTGGGTCTGTGGAATTCTCTGCCTCAGAGGGCGGTGGAGGCAGGTTCTCTGGATACTTTCAAGAGAGAGCTGGATAGGGCTCTTAAAGATAGCGGAGTCAGGGGATATGGGGAGAAGGCAGGAACGGGGTACTGATTGGGGATGATCAGCCATGATCACATTGAATGGCGGTGCTGGCTCGAGGGGCCGAATGGCCTCCTCCTGCAGCTATTGTCTATTGTCTATCACCGATAGACTTATGTGGCTTGGGGGAATCTATGGTTAAAACCTCCAATGACATACAAGCAAACTTGAGCTTTTCAAAGTGAAACTTTATTTTTTCAGAAACACAAAGGAACCATGCGCACTCACACCAAACAGTCTTTTTGTCCATTAAATAACGATGTGTTTAAATGTAAAAAGGGATTGTCCAGTGACTTTACAATTCACCTGATGTCTTTACTACATGGAAGAGTGTGACATTGTAGAGGACCTGATGGCCATTATTCCATGTGTAGAGCGCCCTGTCCCTGGGATTGTAGTCCAGCATGGATATGTGCGAGTACTGGTTGTGGAAGGGTATGTCGGTGTACTCGTAGCTCGATGTGTTGGTGTAGTACGCAAAGTAGATCTTGGCCCCGGCCAGGTGTGAGTTTGTGATGTAGAGGGTGCCGCAGATGACGAAGGATTCGCCCGCGCTCCGCTTGGGGTAGCCCGTGTCCCAGCTCTGGAGGATCTCCAGCGTCTGGGGGTCCAGCCGGCTGAGGATGATGTTGCCGGCATTCTGGTTGGTGGTGTAGACGCACCACAGGCCGTTCTCGTCCACCATCAGGTCGATGTCGGAGAAGCCGCCCCAGGAGTAGGGGTAGGTGTTGTTGTAGCCCGCCCCGTCCAGGCTGCGCTGGAGCAGCACGCTGCGCGAGCGGAAGTTGTACTTGACGATGATGTTGCTCTGGTACTTGTTGTAGTAGAGCGAGCCGTTATACACCACGTGGCCCGTGCCCGCCCAGGGGTGGGGCAGGCGGTAGATGACAAACTTCTGCCCCTTCACAAAGTCGTTGAAGGAGCGGAACTCCCGGACTGTCCGCCCGTTCAGGTAACCATCCATGTACCAGAGCTGGGGAAACAAGGTGGGACAGGTTAGACAGGTACACAACAAGGTAGGTAACCATCCATGTACCACAGGTGAGAAACAAGGGGGACAGGTGAGACAGGTGCAAAATCTCAGGGCAGGTACCTCCATGTACCACAGGTGGGAAACAAGGTGGTCAGGTGAGACAGGTGCACAACAAGGTAGGTAACCATCCATGTACCACAGGTGAGAAACAAGGGGGACAGGTGAGACAGGTGTGCAATCTCAGGGCAGGTACCTCCATGTACCACAGGTGGGAAACAAGGTGGTCAGGTGAGACAGGTGCACAAAAGGTAGGTAACCATCCATGTACCACAGGTGAGAAACAAGGGGGACAGGTGAGACAGGTGCACAATCTCAGGGCAGGTACGTCCATGTACCACAGATGGGGAACAAGGTGGTCAGGTGAGACAGGTGCACAACAAGGTTGGTAACCATATATGTACCACAGGTGAGAAACAAGGGGGACAGGTGAGACAGGTGCAAAATCTCAGGGCAGGTACCTCCATGTACCACAGGTGGGGAACAAGGTGGTCAGGTGAGACAGGTGCACAACAAGGTAGGTAACCATCCATGTACCACAGGTGAGAAACAAGGGGGACAGGTGAGACAGGTGCACAATCTCAGGGCAGGTACCTCCATGTACCACAGATGGGGAACAAGGTGGACAGGTGAGACAGGTGCACAACTGGATGGGTAACCATATATGTATGGTAGACAAAAGTGCTGGAGGAACTCAGCGGGTGCAGCAGCATCTATGGAGCGAGGGAAATAGGCAACGTTTCGGGTCGAGACCCAAAGGAAATAGGTAACGTTTCGGGTCGAAACCCGAAGGGTTTCGGGCCAAAACGTTGCCTATTTCCTTTGCTCCATAGATGCTGCTGCACCCGCTGAGTTTCTCCAGCACTTTTGTCTACCTTCGATTTTCCAGCATCTGCAGTTCCTTCTTAAAAAACATATATGTATCACAGGTGGGGAAACAAGAAGACAGGTGAGACAGGTGCACAATCCCAGGGAAGGTACCTCCATGTACCACAGCTGGGAAACAAGGTGGACAGGTTAGAGAGGGACACAACAAGGTAGGTAACCATCCATGTACCACAGGTGAGAAACAAGAGGGACAGGTGAGACAGGTGCACAATCCCAGGGCAGGTACGTCCATGTACCAGAGATGGGGAACAAGAGGGACAGGTTAACCAGGTGCGCAGCAGGCCTGCCCGCTGAGTTAAGGGCCTGTCCCACTTTCACAACCTAATTCACGACCTCTGCCGAGTTTGCCCTTGACTCATACTCGGAGCACGGTCGTCACAAGGTCGTAGGAGGTCGTAGGTAGGCCGTAGCAGGCCGTGATGCTAGTCGTAGGTACTCGTGGCATCAAGTAGGTCGGGGCGTTTTTCTAGCCTGATGAAAAATGTCCACGAGTAAAAAAGGTCGTGAATTAGGTGGTGAAAGTGGGACAGGCCCTTTACTCCAACACTGTGTCCGAACTGTTTCCAGGGCTGAAATGTTGCCTGCATGTTCTCTCGACAGATGCTGCCTGACCCACTGAGTGATGGGTGGCTACAGGTGAGGGGGGGGGGTTTGGCAGAAGGGCGGAATAAATGACAAAATGACTTGACAAGCAGACAAACGGATGTCAGATACGGAGAGCAGAGAGGAAGCGCAATGCCACAGACGCATTGTTAAGTTCTGGATCGCTGCGTAAGTTACGGCGCATGTGGAAGTCTAGGACTGGCTTCATTTTTAAACAGACATCGACAAAATGATCTGGACCATCGTTTTGAATACCAACGCCATCAAAACGGTCAATATTTTCTTTGATTCCAATGTCAATCCCACATCTTGTCACAGTTCTGATGAGCAATTGAAACGGAGTCGATTCCTCCTCATAGCCGCTCAGCGAAAACAATCTCTGTGTAGGAAGGAACTGCAGATGCTGGTTTAAACCGAAGGTAGACACAAAATGCTGGAGCCACTCAGCGGGACAGGCAGCATCTCTGGAGAGAAGGAACGGGTGACTGATCTGAAGGAGGGTCTCCACCCGAAACGTCGCCCATTCCTTCTCTCCAGAGATGCTGCCTGACCTGTTTGTGTCTACCTTTGATTTACAGAAAGAAAAACACTGCCACAGTGACTCAGCGGGTCAGGCAGCATCTCCGGAGAGCATGGATAGGTGAATTTCTGGATTGCGACCTTTCACCAGACTCATGCTTCGGGTCAGGACCCTACTTCAGACTGAAGAAGGGTACCGATCTGAAAGATCATTAACCCATGTTCTCTAGAGATGCTGCTTGGCTCACCGAGTTACTCCAACACTTTGTGTCTTTTTTTTGTAAACCGGCATCTGCAGTTTCTCGCATCTACAATATTATCTGATTTGATTGGATAGAACCCACACAAAAGCTTTTTTACTGTATCTCGGTACACAATAATAAATCTAAACCTGTAAGATGATGTCTGACTCGCTGAGTTACTCCAGCACTCTGTGTCCTTTTATCTAGTTTAGTTCAGTTTAGTTTAGAGATACAGCGCGGAAACAGACCCTTCAGCCCAGAGGCCGTGGCAACCAGCGATCCCCACACGCTAACACTATCCTACACACACTAGGGGCAATTTACAATTTGTCCAAGGCAATTAACTCACAAAACTGCACGTCTTTGGAGTGTGGGAGGAAACCGGAGCTCCCGCAGAAAACCCACGTAGTCACGGGGAGAACGTACAAACTCCGTACCGACAGCACCCGTAGTCGGGATTGAACCTGTGTCTCTGCTGCTGTAAGGCACCAACTCTACCGCTGCGCCACCGTTCTAATGAATAACATGCAGGGAATGAACGGATATGAATCAATGGGATCGCTGGTCGGCGCGGCGTTCGGTGGGCCGAACGGCCTGTTTCCGCGCTGAGCTCTATGTTCCAACACGCTAATTGTACAAAGCCTGCCAAGTAGTCACTGGCTCAGATCACAAATGTAAACAATGAGCTTTCAGGCAAATCCATTGAGATTCAAAGCCCTCCTGCCTTCACTGTGATATTCCATGCTGTGTTGACGAACCAGCTCTAATTAATTCCCCAAGCTGATTTTGATGCTTAATCAGGGCCCAAGTCTGACTAATCAGCCCAACATGCCCTTCATTTTAAGATCTAAGTGATTGGTTGCTTAAGATGCATTGACTAATACTTTTTTTTTTCCAACCAATTAAATGTGTTTACCTTTTTTTGAAGTATGGAGGCTTTTTGATTGATTAGAAGATACAGCATGAAAACAGCCCTTCAGCCCACTGGGTCAATGCCGACCATTCACACGAGTTCTGTATTATCCTACTTTCTCATCCACTCCCCACACACACACACACACACACACACTAGGGGCAATTTACAGAAGCTACCCCTAGCCGCACTTCTTTTGGATGGGGGGGTGGGGGGGGGGGAGGAAACTGGAGCACCCGGAAGATTTATAGGCGAACCCATACGGGTACAGGGAGAACGTGCAAACTCCACACAGACAGCACCCAGAGCTAGCATCAAACCCGGGTCTCTGGCGCTGTGAGGTAACAGATCTACCAGCTGCGTCACCGTGTTATCTATGTAGCGGGTTCTTCCGGCTCTGATATACACTAGGGTAGGGGTGGGGAACCTGCGGCCTTCCAGGCCATTAAGTGCGGCCTTTTGAATGAATCTGGAGTTTAGAAGGATGAGGGGATATCTTATAGAAACATATAAAATTATTGAAAGACTGGACAAGCTAGATGCAGGAAAAATGTTCCCAATGTGGGGCGAGTCCAGAACCAGGGGCCACAGTCTTAGAATAAAGGGGATGACATTTAAGACTGAGGTGAGAAAAAACTTTTTTACCCAGAGAGTTGTGAATTTATGGAATTCCCTGTCACAGAGGACAGTGGAGGCCAAGTCATTGGATGGATTTAAGAGAGAGTTAGATAGAGCTCTAGGTGCTAGTGGAATCAAGGGATATGGGGAGAAGGCAGGCACGGGTTATTGATAGGGGACGATCAGCCATGATGACAATGAATGGCAGTGCTGGCTCGAAGGGCCGAATGGCCTCCTCCTGCACTTATTTTCTATGTTTCTATGTTTCTAATCCAAATTTTGTAGAACAAATCCTTTTATTTTTATTAATATGTTTTTGTTTGTCTTTTATTATTTTATTTTAATCTTAAAATGAACATATTTAAAATACTAAAGAGTAAAAGAAGATTCAACAACATTAGCATTTTTTAGCACTCAAATTAGCATTTCAATCTCACCTACTTGATGTCTCCAAGGCTCCTAAAGAACTAGAGATGGAATTGATTGAGCTCTCAGAAGATGACATTTTGAAGTCCTTATTTGACGTTAAGAAAGATCTGATTGATATCTGCCACAGAAGCACAATCTGCCACAGACAATGATGGTCCAATTCTACACGGCCATCGACGAGTCTGTTCTCCCGTCTCCATCATGGTCTGGTTTGGCTCAGCCACCACGCACGACACCCGGAGGCTGCAGCCAATCGTCCGATCAGCTGAGAAGATTATTGGCTGCAACCTTCCCTCCATTGATGAACTGTACACTGCAAGGGCCAGGAAGCGAGCGGGCAAGATCATCTCTGACCCCTCTCACCCTGGCCACAAACTCTTTGAATCACTTCCCTCTGGAAGGCGACTCCGGACTGTCAAAGCTGCCACAGCCAGACATAAAAACAGTTTTTATCCACCAGTAGTTGCTCTACTCAACAGCCAAAAATCTGTAGCCTCCCTTTGATCTGGTATTTTGTTGGTTCACATGCTTGCTTTTCAACCACGTATTGCTGCGAATCTACATTCTCCAACCTAACCCAAATCAAGAAGCCCTTAAGGACACAAATGACGGATACACATGTAGAAGATCGGCCGAAACTGCGTACCTCCATGTTGCAACCAAATATTCAAATGCTTTCCCACAAAAAAAGTCAGTTAGTTAACTTTACACCTAACATTTTTTTTCATTTTCTTTAAGTTAGTAAATAGTGGTTAGATTTTTACAAAATAATGTACATTTTGAAGTATATCTAATAGAGGTTTCTTAGATGCGGCCTTGTTAGATTACAGCTAACTTCACGCGGCATTCCAACATGAAAAGGTTCCCCACCCCTGCACTAGGCCAACTGCCCTGTTTGGTTTAGAGATACAGCAAGGAAACAGGCCCTTCGGCCCGCTGAGTCCACACCGACAAACGCACTAGTTCTGTGATATCCCACTCCCTACACTGTAGGGGCAACTTACAGAGGCCAATTGGCTAATGTACACACCCGCACCCTCTCTTGGATGTGTGAGGAAACCGGAGCACCCGGAGGAAACCCACACGGTCACGGGGAGAGCGTGCAAACTCCACGCACTCAGCATCCGAGGCCAGGATTGAACCCGGGTCTCCAGCGCTACGGGGCAGCGGCAGTACCCGCTGCGTCACCGTGCCGCCTAATTCCAGATACGTGCCGAGCTAGTTGCTGCTGCAAGCAAGATTTTCATCGCCGTACCTCACCGTACGTGTGCACTTGAAGATAATCCTGAGTTGACCTGAGGAATTGGCTCCATCATCTCATATGCACCAAGCCTCCGTCATGTTAAATTTGTTATGAAATTGCAACTACTTAGTTCACTCATAGCCGGGTACCAAAATTGCGGTTCAGTTGAGTTTAGTTTACTGTCACGTGTACCGAGGTACAGTGAAAAGCTTCTGTTGCGTGCTAACCAGTCAGCGGAAAGACACTATATGATTCCTTATCCATATCTCTGTCTCCCTCTCCCCTGATGCTCAGTCTGAAGATGGGTCTCGACCCAAAATTCCTTCTCTCCAGAGATGCCGCCTGTCCCGCTGAGTTACTCCAGCATTTTGTGTCTATCTTCGGTGTAAACCAGCATCTACAGTTCTTTCCTGTAAATGATTACAATTGATCCATTTACGGTGTACAGATACATGATAAGGAAATGATGTTTGGTGCAAGGTAAAGTCAGCAACGTCTGATCAAGGATAGTCCGAGGGTCACCAAAGACGTAGATAGTAGTTCAGCACTGCTCTCTGGTTGTGAGGATGGTTCAGTTGCCTGATAACAGCCGGGAAGAAACTGTCCCTGAATCTGGAGGTGTGCGTTTACACACTTCTGTACCTTTTGCCCGATGGGAGAGGGGAGAAGAGGGAGTGGCCGGGGTGCGACTGGTCCTTGATGATGCTGCTGGCCTTGCCGAGGCAGCGTGAGGTGTAGATGGAGTCGAGAGAAGGGAGGTTGGTTTGTGTGATGGTCTGGGCTGCGTCCACAATTTGCTGCAATTTCTTGCGGTCTTGGATGGAGCTGTTCCCAAACCATGCTGTGATGCATCCCAATAAAAGACAAGTGATATAGGCAGTAGACAGCTAGAGTGTAACCAGTGGAGTGCCGGTCATCGGGGAGGTTATAAATCAACAATAGAGTTTGTAAGGTCGGACGCCTGTGGAGGATGGATAATTATTTGGCACTGTGCTACGTATTAATCTACTGCCCTGAGATGTGTCATACAGATTTATGGGGGAGCCAAATGCATTCATTTACAGAGAGTGGTATAACCCTGCCTGCAAGCCCCAACCCTAACGCTAAGCCAAAGACAGACACCAAAACCTGGAGTAACTCAGCAGGTATCCACGCTGCATCTCCAACCTAAAACTAAACTAGGCCTCAGGGCCTTAGTTTTCTGCAGTTGTACAGAGCCCTAGTGAGACCACACCTGGAGTATTATGTACCGTTTTGGTCCCCTAATTTGAGGAAGGACATTCTTGCTATTGAGGGAGTGCAGCGTATGTTTACAAGGTGAATTCCCGGGATGGCGGGACTGCCATATGCTGAGAGAATGGAGCAGCTGGGTTTGTACACTCTGGAGTTTAGTAGGATGAGAGGGGATCTTATTGAAACATATAAGGTTGTTAAGGGTTTGGACACGCTAGAGGGAGGAAACATGTTCCCGATGTTGGGGGAGTCCAGAACCAAGGGCCACAGTTTAAGAATAAGGAGTAAGCCATTTAGAACGGAGACGAGGAAACACTTTTTCTCACAGAGAGTGGTGAGTCTGTGGAATTCTCTGCCTCAGAGGGCGGTGGAGGCAGGTTTTCTGGATGCTTTCAAGAGAGAGCTAGATAGGGCTCTTAAAAATAGCGGAGTCAGGGGATATGGGGAGAAGGCAGGAACGGGGTACTGATTGGGGATGATCAGCCATGATCACATTGAATGGCGGTGCTGGCTCGAAGGGCCGAATGGCCTCCTCCTGCACCTATTGTCTATTGTCTATTGTCTATTGTCTATCACCTATTCTCCGGCTCCTAACACCCCTGTCTAAAATCACCTCCATAGACAGATGGTTGGTTATGCCATTAAAAATATCCATGGGATTACCAATTTACCTCCTTCCTTGAATCGGTGAATTGCATTCTATTCTTAATGTAGAAACAAGGAACTGCAGACGCAGGTTTACGCAAAAGGATACAAAGTGCTGGAGTAATTCAGTGGGTCAGGCAGAATCTTGCCTATTGTCTATTGTCTATCGGCCTGTCATGGGCTCGTTAGGATCCTGCCTGTTTCAATAAGATTAACCTTCATTCTTCCGATCTCCAAAGAATACAGATCCATGTACCACTCTGATACTTTGATACAACATTTGAATGCACTAATTTAGTTTAGTTTGGAGATACAACGCGGGAACAGGCTCTGCGGCCCACCTAGTCCGTGCCTACCAGCGTTCCCCCGCACACTAACACTATCCTAAGCAGACTACGGCGGACAATTTTACATTTATACATTTATACCAAGCTAACAAACCAACACGTCTTTGGAGCGTGGGTGGAAACCGGAGCATCCGGAGAAAACCCACGCAGGCCACGGGGAGAGCGTAGAAACACCGTACAGACGGAACCCGTAGTCGGGATCGAACCTGGGTCTCCGGTGCTGTAAAGGGCACTGTCCCACTTTCACGACCTAATTCACGACCTTTTTTACTCGTGGACATTTTTCATCAGGTTAGAAAAAACGGCCCGACCTACTTGATGCCACGAGTGCCCACGACTAGCTTCACGGCCTGCCTACAGACCTATCTACGACCTCCTACGACCTCCCTCGACCTTGTGACGACCATGCTGTGAGTATGAGTCAAGGGCAAACTCGGCAGAGGTCGTGAAAGTGGGACAGGGACTTAAGGCAGCGACTCTACCGCTGAGCTAGGAGTGTCGCCCCCTCCTTTAGGGGGTAAAACTACCCCTTCCGCGCCTCTTTGGTCAACGTCACGCAAACCACTTAGCCCTTCAACTGCAAGGTTCCAGTCAGCATGTCCATAAATGTGACTGTGAAACACTGCGCCATTAATTAATGTCAGGAAGAAAAGGTTAAATTAGTCAATGACTTAGTACCAGTGGCATCATTCACCATTACAATCACTGATGTGGAATATGTAACAACAATCCATTAATCCCTTGGTTTGAACGTGATCGGTGTCCGTGTCATGAGAAATGGCCAAATTAATTACCTGGGGGTTTGCTGTGAACACTGAATATATTTGCTACCAAGGGAACTATCTTGAAAGGTAATGAATAATAGATGTGTTTGGCTGCTCCACAGTAATGAATGACACTTCTAACACCAAAAGATTAATACGCAGTCCAATATGAAATAGTTTTATTTCCTGAGAATTAGCACGGATGATGAGAACCTTCACGTTTCATAGAGCTCTAAGCAGAATTTTAAGACGGAGATAGATAGATTCTTGATCAGTACGGGTGTCATAGAATAGCAACATAGAAACATAGAAAATAGGTGCAGGAGGAGGCCATTCGGCCCTTCGAGCCAGCACCGCCATTCATTGTGATCATGGTCGATCGTCCCCAATCAATAACCCGTGCCTGCCTTCTCCCCTTATCCCTTGATTCCACCAGCCCCTAGAGCTCTATCTAACGCTCTTAAATCCATCCAGTGATTTGGCCTCCACTGCCCTCTGTGGCAGGGAATTCCATAAATTCACAACTCTCTGGGTAAAAAAGTATATGGTCTCCTTTCATTGATTCATTACAAGGATAGTATGGTGCAACACAACTTTGGAATTCAACCTATTTACGGACTGGGTCCTAAAAGACTTCCCCCTTATCCTTAAACTGTGACCCCTTGTCCTGGACTTCCCCAACATCGGGAACAATCTTCCTGCATCTAGCCTGTCCAACCCCTTAAGAATTTTGTAAGTCTCTATGAGATATCTTTGAAAATTGCTTCGATTTTCCTGGTAAGACTAGTCTCATAGATGTAGCGACTCAGACATGTTTGTAATCCACATTTTGGGGGAGATGTATTTTTCCAAAATTTATTTTTCCAAAGTTTTTTCGCCATTATCGGGCCATAATTAAGGAAACGTGTTTGAAATGAGATGGTGATTTCCTCCAGCACTTTGTGCGTTTTTGTTGTATTGACCAGCATCTGCCACCCATCAATCATTGGTGAAACGGATGACATTTGTCTTCGATGATACGCGGGTCTCCTCTTGGGCTGTGCAGGGAGAGGTGGAAATGTCAGAGCCAGTGGGCTCACAATACACGCGAGCAGAACTGGTGGCACGCTGGCGTAGCGGTACAGTTGTTGCCTTACAGGGCCAGAGGCCCGGGTTCCATCCCGACTACGGGTGCTGCCGTCTGTACGGAGTTTGTACCTTCTCCCCGTGACCGCTTTGTTTAACTCCGAGATCTTTGGCTTCTTCCCACGCTCCAAAGACGTACAGGTGTGTAGGTAAATTGGCTTGGTGTAAGTGTAAATTGTCCCTAGTGTTTGTAGGATAGTGTTAGTATGTGGGGAATGTCGGTCAGTACAGACTCAGTGGGCCGAAGGGCCTGTTTCCACGCTGTATCTCCAAACGCCCACTCCACCATTCAATCACGGCTGATCTATCTCTCCTTCCTAACCCCATTCTCCTGCCTTCTCCCCATAACCCCTGACATAACAAGAGAATTTCAGTATAGAGTAAAGAGGTTCTTCTGCAGTTGTCTAGGGCTCTGGAGCATTGTGTACAGTTTTGGTCTCCTAATTTGAGGAAGGACATCCTTGTGATTGAGGCAGTGCAGCGTAGGTTCACGGGATTGATGCCTGGGATGTCGGGACTGTCATATGAGGAAAGATTGAAAAGACTAGGCTTGTATTCACTGGAGTTTAGAAGGATGAGGGGATATCTTATAAAACATATAAAATGATAAAAGGACTGGACAAGCTAGATGCAGGAAAAATGTTCCCAATGTTGGGCGAGTCCAGAACCAGGGGCCACAGTCTTAGAATAAAGGGGAGGCCATTTAATACTGAGGTGAGAAAAAACTTTTCACCCAGAGAGTTGTGAATTTATGGAATTCCCTGCCACAGAGGGCAGTGGTGGCCAAATCATTGGATGGTTTTAAGAGAGAGTTAGATAGAGCTCCAGGGGCTAGTGGAGTCAAGGGATATGGGGAGAAGGCAGGCACGGGTTATTGATAGGAGACGATCAGCCATGATCACAATGAATGGCGGTGCTGGATCGAAGGGCCGAATGGCCTCCTCCTGCACCTATTGTCTATGTTTCTATGTTTCTATAGTGCTAGTGTGCGGGGGTCGCTGGTCGGCGCGGATTTGGTGGGCTGAAGGTGGCTGCTACGCGCTGGATCTCTAAACTAAACTAAAAAGTGGTGTGAGTCTAGGTGGGACAGAGGAGAGGGGTCTAGGTGGGGCAGAGGGGGTAGATAAAGGGGGCGTGTGACGGAGAGAGGAGGGCAGGTTTATTCGGAGGTTACCTAAAACTGGAGGATTCAATGTTCACACCCTCGGGTTGTCCACCCGTTGGCACTGCATCTGCTGAACGCACTTCTCGGTTCGGGCCTGATCGAGTGGACTTGCCAACTTCATGGCGAGACTCGTGCTTACAATGACCCACCAAAGCCACCCGGCACTGGTTCTCCTTCCACCCTCCGTCCGAGCGTCCACCTACCTTATTCTCAGCACTAGAAGAGAGAGAGTCGGTCATCCAGGCGCCAAAGCGGGATCCCGACGCCCGGATGGTGGACGGGTTGCTAATTCCGGTCAACTTCCCACAACCTAGACAGATGAAGAAGAAGAGAGAGAGCGATGGAACTGGGCCGCCAAACGTTAACGTGAAACTCCACTTTGGCACAAAGCTTCAGAAAAAAAAGGGTCTGAAATTATCGGGAGGAATGGAGGCTGGATTAAATGCCCCATACATCTTCTCTAGTACCAAAGGGGAGTCAAGGGTATGCAGCTGGGACAGCTCCACCTCTGCGCCGCCGTGGCCTGTTTCCGCGCTGTATTATCTCTAAAACCAAAACTAATTCCCTCACTGATTCCCGCCACTCTTGCTATTGAGGGAGTGCAGCGTAGGTTTACAAGGTTAATTCCCGGGATGGCGGGGCTGTCATATGCTGAGAGAATGGAGCAGCTGGGCTTGTACACTCTGGAGTTTAGAAGGATGAGAGGGGATCTTATTGAAACATATAAGATTGTTAAGGGTTTGGACACGCTAGAGGCAGGAAACGTGTTCCCGATGTTGGGGGAGTCCAGAACCGGGGGCCACACAGTTTAAGAATAAGGGGTCAGCCATTTAGAACGGAGACGAGGAAACACTTTTTCCCACTGAGAGTGGTGGGTCTGTGGAATTCTCTGCCTCGGAGGGCGGTGGAGGCCGGTTCTCTGGATACTTTCAAGAGAGAACTAGATAGGGCTCTTAAAAATAGCGCTCAAAGGTTCAAATGTTATTTTATTGGTCACATACACCAATTGGTGTAGTGAAATGTTTCTTTCCAGGGGATATGGGGAGAAGGCAGGAACGGGGCACTGATTGGGGATGATCAGCCATGATCACATTGAATGGCGGTGCTGGCTCGAAGGGCCGAATGGCCTACTCCTGCACCTATTGTCTATTGTCTAGTGTCTGCCACTCAGCCGCATGTCTGGAGGGCAATATCAACATCCCAACCTGTACATCCTGTACTCCTGCACATACTTTCTACGTTTCTATGTTTCTATGTAAGTGGACAAGGCAGGGGTGAGGATGGGACGGCAGCCGTGAGTTACCCAGTTTCTGCATGCACGCGTGTAGCCTCCGCTCCAGGTGCATGACCCTCTGTAGGAGCTCCTCGTAGTCATAGGCACCCATCTCCTCCTGTATCCCCAGCAGCACGACCGACAGATTCCGAACCTCCTCCTTCAATCGCAGAATCAGCCGTGCGTCAGACCGGTACTGCTCGACCACTGGCATCAGCGGCAGCAACTCGTTCATCTTCTCCTTTAGGTCCTGACGGGCAAAAGGCAAATCGTCTCAAAGGCACAATTTCTTCCCGCCAAACGCAAGAATCAAAATCACAATCATAACCTTCTTTCCCCCCCCCCAAATCAGTCTGAAGAAGGGTCTCGACCCGAAACGTCACCTGTTCCTTCGCTCCTTAGATGCTGCCTCACCCGCCGAGTTTCTCCAGCATTTTTGTCTGCCATCGTAATAATACTTTAATAGCCATTTGGAATTTCAAGCCATACAGTCATACCAACAAAAAGCAACACAATACACAAAATACATTTTAACATAAACATCCACCACAGTGACTCCTCCACATTCCTCACTGTGATGGAAGGCGAAAAAAAGTTCAAACTCTCCCCTTCTTTGTTCTCCCGTGGTCAGGGGGGGGGGCCTCGAGCCTTCTGTTGACGGGGCGACCTTGGATCCCAATACAATAACGCTGCCTGCCCCTTTTCCAGAGTCACGTCCGTGCCCGCGTGTCCTTGGAGAGGGAACACGCGGTGTCCACGGGGACTCTGGAGGCCGCCCGTGAACGCTGGTCACCGCAGGAGGTCGAATGTATCGTTGATAAAAATGTTAATATTTTAATTTGATAACTTTGCATGTAAAATGCCAATATAGGCATTATTTGATCGTGTTACTACTTTGTGTTTTTGTTTGTTCTGAATAAAAGCATTTTGTATGAAAAAAAACTCAACAAAAACAATAACATTCCCAATTTTAGGTAACGATATTTCCCCTCAACCTTCTTCTCACATATGCCCCCTCCGTCTTCTCCCCCCCTCCCGTTTCCCCACCTGGACTCTCATCTATTTCTTTCCTCTCCCCTCCCCTTCCATCGACATTCCTTCCTCCAGCTTCACAATTTGCAAATCTTCAATCCCTTTGTCTCACACCTTCTGTCTTTTCATCTCTGGCCATTTTTCCAACCATCTGCCTATCAACCCCCTCCCCCCTCACCTGTATCAGCCTGTTACCCGCCAGGCTTTGGCTTGCCTCTACTCCAGCATTTTGTGTCTATCTTCGGTGTAAACCAGCATCTGCAGGTCAATAGACAATAGACAATAGGTGCAGGAGTAGGCCATTTGGCCCTTCGAGCCAGCACCGCCATTCAATGTGATCGTGGCTGATCATCCCCAATCAGTACCCCGTTCCTGCCTTCTCCCCATATCCCCTGATTCCGCTATCTTTAAGAGCCCTATCTAGCTCTCTCTTGAAAGCATCCAGAGAACCTGCCTCCAACGCCCTCTGAGGCAGAGAATTCCAGAGACTCCTTCTCAGTTCCTTCCCACTCATCCCTTCTGTCCAGGGATGCTGCCAGTCTCGCTGAGCTACTCCAGCATTTTGTGTCTCCCTCCTCTCTTCCAGCTATCTTCCCCCCTCTTCCCACTACAATCTATGCGAAGTAGGGTCCGGACCCGAAATATCACCTATCCATGTTCTCCACAGATGCTGCCTGATCCGCTGAGTTACTCCAGTCTTTTTTTTGTAAATAAGCATCCCGCAGTTCCTTGTTTCTACAATACATCACACCAAAACCTTCAATCCGAATCTCCGCCAAAGGAACCAGCTTAATTTTAGAACTGGGATTAAAGACACTTGGCATGAGTTAAAGTTAAAGCATAGTGTAGAATGCCACCACCACTATACTAGGACAACCAGATTCTAAACTAGAATAGCTGGACACTCTCCAGGGTAAAAGGAACATATAAAATTCTTAAAGGATTGGACAGGCTAGATGCAAGAAAAATGTTCCCCATGTTGGGGGAGTCCAGAACCAGGGGTCACAGTTTAAGAATAAGGGGTCGGCCATTTACGAATGAGACGAGGAAAATCTTTTTCACCCGGAGAGTTGTGAAATTGTGGAATTCTCTGCCACAGTGGAGGCTAATTCACTGGATGTTTTCAAGGGAGAGTTAGATTTAGCTTTTAGGGCTAAAGGAATTAAGGGATATGGGGAGAAAGCAGGAACGGGGTACTGATTTTGGATTTGGATATTGAATGGCAGTGCTGGCTCGAAGGGCCGAATGGCCTACTCCTGCACCTATTGTCTATGTTTCTATGATCATGACAGCATGATCAAACTATACCAGGATAGGATATTGTTTGAATGGAAGATGGACATAAAAAGCTGGAGTAACTCAGCGGGGCAGGCAGCATCTCTGGAGAGAAGGAATGGGTGACGATTCAGGTCGAGACCCTTCTTCAGACTGTTTGAGTGATTAGGAATAATCAAAGGGGCAGATCTATTTTAGAGTAACAAAAACTATACTGGAATGACCAGATGTTATAGGGTGGAGGGACACCAATGTGCAGGGCAGCACAGTGGCACAGATGGTTGAGCCGGTGTCTCACAGAGCCAGTGCCAGAGACCCCGGTTCGATCCTGACCTCGGGTGCTGTCTGTGTAGAGTTTGCATGTTCTCCCTGTGACCGCGTTGAGGATGGAACTAGTTCAAATGAATGATCGAAGGTTGACGTGGATTCGGTGGGTCTGTTTCCATGCTGTATCTCTAAACGGAATTAAACAGAATTAAACTGAACTAAACTAAACTAAACCAAAATAAACTGAACTAAACGAAACTAAACTGAACTAAACTAAACTAATCTGAACTAAACTAAACTAAACTAAACTATAATAAAAAGGGAACTGCAGATGCAGAATAAAACCAAAGAAAGACACAAAATGCTGGACTTGGGCAACATTTCTGGAGAAAATGGATGTTTCTGAAGACGGGTCCCGACCCACATTGTCACCTAGTATCTTCTCCAGAGATGCTACAGAGTTACTCCAGCATTTTGTGCCTATCTTAAACTAAACTATGATCATATTCCACACTATAAATCAATAATAAGCACATTAGATGGCTGTATCAGCTGGTACGGTTCAATAAATGGGGGCGTCACGGTGAGTTTGATCCTGACCTACGGGCGCTGTCTCTATGGAGTTTGTACGTTCTCCCCGTGACCTGCGTGGGGTTTCTCCGGGTGCTCCGGTTTCCTCCCACACTCCAAAGACGTACAGGTTTGTAAGTTAATTGGCTTGGGTAAAATTGTAAACTCCTCCTAGTGTGTAGGATAGTGTTAGTGTGCGGGGATGGCAGGTTGGCACGTTTTCGGTGCTGTTTCTACGCTGCATCTCACTTCAGTTTAATTTATTGCCACGTGTACCGAGGTACAGTGAAAAGCTTTTGTTGTGTGTTATCCAGTCAGCAGAAAGACAATACATGATTACAATCGTGCCATTTACAGTGTACAGATACAGGATTAGGGAACAACGTTTAGTATCTCTAAACTAAACTAAACTAAACTCATTGAATCAACAGTGTGCATGCATCAACTGCTACAGAAAGCCCTCAGAGTGCCCCAGTTCTCTTGTACTCCTCAGGGAAACAGTTTGGTTCTGCTCCCACTAGTATATGCGTGAAAAAGTTACCCCTCAGATTCCAATTCAATCTTTTCCCCTTCCCCTTAAAACTACGTCCCCTTGTCCTCGATTCCCCTACTCTGGGCAAGAGACTCTGTGCGTCTACCCGATCTATTCCAGATCGGAATGTGAAAGGCTTTCAGATAGCCACACGGATATGCAGGGAATGGAAGGATGACGTGCAGGCAGACGCGATTAAAGGGCCTGTCCCACTTGGTGATTTTTTTGGCGACTGCTGGCGTCATATCAGTGTTGCCAAAAGATTTTGAACATTTCAAAATCCAGCGGCGACAAAAAAAATGTTGCGACACTTGCAAAAACAGCGCACGTCATACGTCATCACGTCACGTTAACGCCGCATCACGCCACGTATTTTCCGGTGACCTGATACGTCAGTCAATGATGCCGACAGTCGCTGAAAAAAAATCGGCAAATGGGACAGGCCCTTAAGTGTGTCGGGGATTATGGGGAGATGACAGGAGGTTGGGGTTAAGAGGGAAAGAAAGATCAGCCATGATTGAATGGCGGAGTAGACTTGATCACACCGTATCAGAATTACTTGGATTTGACCCTTGCTCTGAGTGTTAATTGATGTGCTGGATGTTACAAACAAGCTATTTGACAGCTGACTCCCTCCCAGGAGCTGTGGAGGCGCTGACGGCTGCAGGTAAAAGTGGGCAGTTTCTCAGACCTAGTCCGAGAACCTTACAACGCTGAGCAGTAAAGGAAATAGAAACAAAGACGTCAGCAGTTCCTCCCTACACATTATGCCTGAAGAAAGGTCTCGACCCGAAACATCACCCATTCCTACTCTCTGGTGATGCTGCCTGTCCCGCTGAGTTACCCCAGGCACGCACTTTTCGCACCACACTCACACTTTTCGCATCTGGATCGCACCTTTAGTTCTATGCCTTACGTAGTCTGTTTCGTTGGAATGATGCTGGCTGTGTGAGACATCATGTATGGTGGGGAAGGTGTTAGAGGGGAGAAGGGAAGAGGACGGTGGCTGGTCGAGGAGATGGTCACAACAAAAGATATTGCCGAAATAATAATTTATTGGTGCCCATAAATCACCCATTGACTTTTCACGCCTGTAAAAGCTGTTTCTCAATTAGTTGTGCAACTTTGGGACTTTCCAAAGCATCTTGCAATCAATGACGTGTGCTTTACGATATGAGGATATGAGAATATAAGATGTAGGAGTAGAACATACGGCCCATTGAATCCAAGCCAGCCTGAAGAAGGGTCTCAATAGACAATAGACAATAGGCGCAGGAGTAGGCCATTCGGCCCTTCGAGCCAGCACCGCCATTCAATGTGATCTTGGCTGATCATCCCCAATCAGTACCCCGTTCCTGCCTTCTCCCCATATCCCCTGACTCAGCTATTTTTAAGAGCCCTATCTAGCTCTCTCTTGAAAACATCCAGAGAACCTGCCTCCGCCGCCCACTGAGGCAGAGAATTCCACAGACTCACCACTCTCTGTGAGAAAAAGTGTTTCCTCGTCTCCGTTCTAAATGGCTTACTCCTTATTCTTACATTCTCGGCCTGAAAACTTACACCCATTCCTTCCATTCACAGATGCTGCATGAGTCACTCCAGCAATTTGTGTCTATCTTCGAATCCAAGACTCCTGGATCTTGTCAAGTTACAGTGGCTTGCAAAAGTACTCATACCCCTTGAACTTTTCCACATTTTGTCACATTACAACCACAAACGTAAATCTATTTTATTGGGATTTTATGTGATAGACCAACACAAAGTGGCGCATCATTGTGAAGTGGAAGGAAAATGATACATGGTTTCCAAATTTTATTACAAATAAAACACTGAAAAGTGTGGCGTGCAAAAGTATTCAGCCCCCCTGAGTCAATACTTTGTAGAACCATCTTTCGCTGCAATTACAGCTGCAAGTCTTTTGGGGTATGTCTCTACCAGCTTTGCACATCTAGAGTCTGAAATTTTTGCCCATTCTTCTTTGCAAAATAGCTCAAGCTCAGTCAGATTGGATGGAGAGTGTCTGTGAACAGCAATTTTCAAGTCTTGCCAGAGATTCTCAATTGGATTTAGGTCTGGACTTTGACTGGGCCATTCTAACACATGAATATGCTTTGATATAAACCATTCCATTGTAGCTCTGGCTGTATGTTTCGGGTTGTTGTCCTGCTGGAAGGTGAACCTCCGCCCCAGTCTCAAGTCTTTTGCAGACTTTAACAGGTTTTCTTCCAAAATTGCCCTGTATTTGACTCCATCCATCTTCCCATCAACCCTGGCTAGCTTCCCTGTCCCTGCTGAAGAAAAGCATCCCCACAGCATGATGCTGCCACCACCATGTTTCACAGTGGGGGTGGTGTGTTCAGGGTGATGTGCAGTGTTAGTTTTCCGCCACACATAGCATTTTGCATTTAGGCCAAAAACTTCAATTTTGGTCTCATCAGATCAGAGCACCTTCCTCCACATGTTTGCTGTGTCCCCCACATGGCTTGTGGCAAACTGCAAACGGGACTTCTTATGGCTTTGTTTCAACAATGGCTTTCTTCTTGCCACTCTTCCATAAAGGCCCGATTTGTGGAGTGCACGACTAATAGTTGTCCTGTGGACAGATTCTCCCACCTGAGCTGTGGATCTCTGCAGCTCCTCCAGAGTTACCATGGGCCTCTTGGCTGCTTCTCTGATCAATGCTCTCCTTGCCTGGCCTGTCAGTCTAGGTGGATGGCCATGTCATGGTAGGTTTGCAGTTGTGCCATACTCTTTCCATTTTCGGATGATGGATTGAACAGTGCTCTGTGAGATGTTCAAAGCTTGGGATATTATTTTATAACCTAACCCTGCTTTAAACTTCTCCACCACTTTATCCCTGACATGTCTGGTGTGTTCCTTGGGCTTCATGATGCTGTTTGTTCACTAATGTTCTCTAACAAACGTCCCAGGCTTTCACAGAACAGCTGTATTTATACTGAGATTAGATTACACACAAGTGGACTCTATTTACTAACTAGGTGACTTCGGAAGGCAATTGGTTGCACTGGATTTTATTTAGGGGTATCAGAGTAAAGGGGGCTGAATACTTTTGCACGCCACACTTTTCAGTTTTTTATTTGTAAAAAAATTTGAAAACCATGTATCATTTTCCTTCCACTTCACAATTATGCGCCACTTTGTATTGGTCTATCACATAAAATCCCAATAAAATATATTTATGTTTGTGGTTGTAATGTGACAAAATGTGGAAAAGTTCAAGGGGTATGAATACTTTTGCAAGCCACTGTAAGTCAAGAGTCAAGAGAGTTTGTTGTCATGTGTCCCAGATGGGACAATGACATTCTTGCTCGCTGCAGCACGACAGAATACTGTAAGCATAAAAAATACAGAACAGTTCAGTGTGTCCATATAGCATAGACCATGTATACACACACATATAAATAAACAGATAAAGTGCAATAGGCTGCTATAGTTCAGAGCCTGTTTGTTGGCAAGTTTAATAGCCTGATGGGCTGCGAGGAAGATGTCCAACGATATTGAGTTTGTCTTGAAACCACAACTTTCTCAACAGAAGCAACCAAGCCTTAAATGGGATGGAAAACACTGATTCACCGTGACAAACTTAACATTTGGCACGTTTGTAACCTCCCAATGTACATCGACAAGAGGCCACTTCAAAGACTGAACCTTCCTCACTCTTTGCAATAAACAGTGTAAACCACCTCCTGATGTCAGCTGCCGTGTGATAGCAGGTTGCCCCGTCGTTCCTGCTTATATACCTTTCGGGAAACAAGATACAATTTGTATATGGTAATTTAATCCGACACTTTATCCATACCCAAATTGAAAAGCTTTGCTTGGCTGGCACCTAATTTATGAATCAGCAAAAGCAACATCAATCTTCCTGACATTACGTTTTTCATGTGATATTCAAGATATCTTGCCTCAAAATACAAATATATTCCCAAGACCCCCCGAATGACACTCAATATTAGACATGCTTCGTGTGCTCGGACCTCGATTCAAATTATTGCGAGCTGAATTCATTTATCGGAACGGATGTGAAGGAGAACATACTCTCAGCCTCATGACCTGAACCTGCTTTAATATGTACCTGGTTTTACACTGCACACACTGTAAATAGCAACGGATGATTTATGTGCGCAAATAAATGAGTCTTTTTGACAACATATTTTGTTGCGAGCATCTCGTCGACCAGGCACTGTCCTCTCCTCTCCTCCCCCCTAAAGGCCCTGTCCCACTTTCCCGAATTACTCACTAACGAGTTTCCCCCTTGATTCGAACTCGGAGAATTACGGCAATAGCCGTTCGTAGGTACTCGGGGCTATTTTTTTTACTCTTGGACATTTTTCAACATGTTGAAAAAAAACGTCCCGGCTTACCCGATGCATCGAGTTCCTACGGCTGGAATTACGAGCCGCTACGAAACATCTACGGACTACTACGGACTCCTACGAGCTCGCTACTGAAATTCCCCGACATTCCCCGAGTTCGAATCAAGGGGAACAACTCGGGAGAGTTCGTGAGTAACTCGGAAAAGTGGGACAAGGGCTTAACATAGACAATGGCTCACACTGTCACTGAAACAAAACAGACTATGTACGGGCATAATGTGTCGGAAGCAACTGCAGATGCTGGTTTACACCGAAGATAGACTCAGAATGCTGAATTAACTCAGCGGGACCGGCAGCATCTCTGGAGAGAAGGAATGGGTGACGTTTAGTGTCGAGACCCTTCTTCAGACTGAGAGTCATATCTCTAGTTTCCGTCTCACCTACCACACCCAACACTCTGTGTGAAAAAAATACCCCTCAGATTCCTATTAAATCTTTTCCCCTTCACCTTAAACCTATGTCCTCTTGTCCTCGATTCCCCTACTCTGGGCAAGAGACTCTGTGCGTCTACCCGATCTATTCCAGATCGGAATTTAAAAGGCGTTTAGATAGCTCCATGGAAATGCAGGGAATGGGGCGATCACGTGCAGGCAGACGCGATTAAGGGTGTCAGGGGTTATGGGGAGAAGGCAGGAGATTGGGGTTAAGAGGGAAAGATACATCAGCCATGATTGGATGGTGGAGTAGACTTGATGGGTCGAATGGCCTAATTCTGGTCCTAACACTTATGAACTGCAGACGCTGGTTTGCACCGAAGATAGACACAAAACATTGGAGTAACTCTGCGGGACAGGCAGCATCTCTGGAGAGAAGGATTGGGTGACGTTTTGGGTTGAGACCCTTCTTCAGACTCAAGACATGCTGCCTGTCCCGCTGAGTTACTCCAGTATTCTGTGTCTATCTTCAGTGGGGTAGACTTGATGGGCCGAATGTCCTCATTCTGGTCGTGGTACTTCTGATCTTCTGAATTAGTTTAACCTGGCGTCACATTCAGCATGGATGTTGTGGGTCTGTTTGTGTTACTATGCTGTTCTATGTTCTATGGTCTACAGAGCATGCCCTACCTTCTGACCAAACAGCCTTCTGAACAGTGTTGGGATTGTGAATAGGTGAGGAGAGATTGTTAAGCATCTCCTGCTCACCACAAGATGGAACAAACTCAGACACCTGTTTGGGCCATGCATGACTTACCCGAGTAATGAGGATTGATGTCAATGAATATACCAGATATGCAAAACTTTTATAAACTACGATGAAACTTTTACAAAACGCAAAACAATTGTAATGCTGTAAACATTCTAATAATTTTAAAAAACGTCTAAATCACGCTGCCTCGGCAAGGCCACCAGCATAATTAAGGACGAGTCGCACCCTGGCCACTCTCTCTTCTCCTCTCTCTCATCGGGCAAAAGGTATAGAAGTGTGAAAACGCACACCTCCAGATTCAGGGACAGTTTCTTCCCAGCTGTTATCAGGCAACTGAACCATCCTACCACAACCAGAGAGCAGTGCTGAACTACTATCTACCTCATTGGTGACCCTCGGACTATCTTTGATCGGAGGTACACAAAAGGCTGGAGAAACTCAGCGGGTGCAGCAGCATCTAAGGAGCGAAGGAGATAGGCGACGTTTCGGGTCGAGACCCTTCTTCAGACTGGTCAGGGATCAGGGAAACGAGAGATATAGACGGTGATGTGGAGAGATAAAAAACAATGAATGAAAGATATGCAAAAAAGTATCGATGATAAAGGGAACAAGCCATTGTAAGCTGTTTGTGGTGTGAAAATGAGAAGCTGGTGCGACTAGGGTGGGGGAGGGAGATAGAGATAGAGGGAATGCCAGGGCCCGAGGGCTGAGGGAGAGGCGGGAAGGGGAGGAGACAGCAAGGGTTAACAGAATTGAGAAAATTCAATGTTCAAGCCCAGAGGATGCAGACTCCCCAAGCGGAATATGAGGTGCTGTTCCTCCAACTTGAGGTGTTGCTCACTCTGGCCATGGAGGAGGCCCAGGACCGAGAGGTCGGATGTGGAATGAGAGGGGGAGTTGAAGTGCTGAGCCACCGGGAGGTCGGCTTGGTTATTGCGGACTTTGGTTTGAATCAGTGGATGGGTGGAGTAAGTGACAAAGGCTGGAGTTGAAAGAAGACAAAAGGCTGTCAGATAAGGAGACGATGAGTGAAGTGTAGAGGGAAGGACAGACATGGGAGGGGACAATCCCATGGGGGTGGGGGGGGGGGAAGGGGCATTATAGTAGGAGAACTGGAGGCTGGTCCACAGTAAAGAGACAGGGGGTAGAGGGGCTGTTACATAAACTGGAGAATTCAATGTTCATACCATTGGATTGCGAGCTAACCGTTGTATCTGAGCTGCTGTTCCTCCAATTTGCTTTTGGCTTCATTCTAGCAATGGGGAAGACCCAGGGACGAAAGATCACAATGGAAGTTAAAAATGTCTTAGAATGTGGGAGGAATCAATGATTTGCTGATTATATATCAGCAGAACATAGAGTTAAAGCTACTGAGAAAAACCTCGTCCCCCAGAAGCCTTATGGGCACGTCAGATTAAGGATACGAACATTATTATCAAGGAAAAGCTAGAGAGAGATACCTGTGCAGGTTGACAAGTACAGAACGACAGATGAAAAAGACCATGCACACATGTTTTGTTGGTAGAGTTGTTGCCTTAAGGGCCTGTCCCACGAGCATGCGACCTGCATGCGGCAAGCGCGCCCAAACTGGATGTGGGGGCCGCGCGGAGGTCGAGTGATCCCCGTACAGGGCCGGTCCCACCAGCATGCGCCTGCATGCGGCGAGCGCGACCAAACCGGCAGCGGGGGCCGCGTGGTGGTCGGGTGAGCGGCGCGACGTGAAGCGAAGTTTCCGGTAACTTCGCAAGGACAGCGAGGGACACACAGAGGGAGGCACAGAGGCACACAGAGAGGGACACGGAGGCACATATAGAGAGGATCACGGAGGCACACAGAGAGGGTCACGGAGGCACACAGAGAAGGTCACGGAGGCACATATAGAGAGGGTCACGGAGGCAACACGTGAGGCGGTGCGTACGGCGTCGAGGCGACTGCGGGCCGACAGGCCGCTGCCGCGCGGAATTTTTGAACACGGACAGTTTTCCGGAGCCCCGCGCGATGCCGGGTCCAGCCCCGCACAACTCCGCACGGCTCCGGCGATCGAAGTGGGAGCGGCCCCGCGAGGCCGGACGGCTCAAGCGACCACGTTAGGTCGCGCTCACCGCATGGAGACGCATGCTGTTGGGACAGGCCGTTTACAGCGCCAGAGACCCGGGTTCGATCCTGCCTACGGGTGCTGTCTGTACAGAGTTTATACGTTTTCCCCGTGACCTGCGTGAGTTTTCTCCGGGCGCTCCGGTTTCCTGGCCCACTCCAAAGCTAATTGGCTTGGTAAAATTGCAAATTATCCCTGGTGTGTGTAGGATAGTGTTAGTGTGCGGGGATCGCTGGTCAGCGTGGGCTCAGTGGGCCGATGGGCCTGTTTCCACGCTGTATTTCTAAAATAAACTGAAACAGAAACATTTCAACATAAAGTCATAAGGCTCAGAAACAGGCCTTTTGGACCAGTGTGCCCAACATGCTCCATCTACGTTAGTCCCACTTGCCCATGTTTGGCCTATGTCCGTCTAATAGCCCTGTCCCACGGTACGAGTTCATTCCAAGAGCTCTCCCGAGTTTTAAAAAAATCAAACTCGTGGTAAGCACGGAGAACGAACGTAGCGGGTACGTCGGAGCTCGGGGACGTCTCTTAGCGGCTCGTAACGCTAACAGCAGGTACTCGGGAAGACTCGCTAACGGCAGGTAAGCACGGGAAGACTCGTGAAGATTTTTTAACCAACACGTTGAAAAATGTCCGCGAGAGCCCCGAGTACCGACGAGCGGCGATTACCGTAAATCTCCGAGTTCGAATCAGGGCAAACTCGGGGAGAGCTCTTGGAATGAACTTGTGCCGTGGGACAGGGGTTTAAACCTTTCCTATCCATGTACCTGTCAAAATGTCTTTTACATGTAGGTATTGTACTTGCCTCAACTACCTCCTCTGGCAGCTTGTTCCATACACCCACCACCCTCTGCGTGAAAAAGTTGCTCCTCAGGTTCCTGATAAATCTTTCCCCTCTCACCTTAAACTTATGTCCTCTGCTCCTTGACCCCCCTACTCTGGGTAAAAGACTCACCCTGTCTATTCCTCTCATGATTTTGTACACCTCTATAAGATCGCCCCTCTTCTTCCTGCGTTCCAAGGGATAAAGTCCGGGCCTGCTCAACCTCTCCCTGTAGTTCAGGCCCTCAAGTCCCAGCAACACCCTCGTAAGTCATCTTTCTCCGCACCCTTTCCAGCTTAAGTTGCTGGTGTTTCCAGTAACGTGCTCAAAGGCAGAACAGACCACGGCGGAAAGGAATAAGGAGGATTAGATTTGAACAGACAAATCCTGAAATCTAATCAAATAAGAAAAAATCTTTGCAATAAACATAAACATACTTAGCGTCATTAAGTATTCTTTACGAGCGACAAGGAATTAATCGGCCGTATATTTCTATATATGCTAATGCATGTTGACATTGATGTTTAAAATGGAGTTACTCATTCGGCTAGATGAAATCCATCTATTAAATTAATTTTCTCCATGTGAGCGTTGGGGGCAAGGTCAGTATTTATTCCCTTCTCGCCCCACTACAATGCACGTACTGTATCTGATGTGTAGGAAGGAACTGCAGATGCTGGTTTAAACCGAAGATAGACGCTAAATGCTGGAGTAACAATAGACAATAGGTGCAGGAGGAGGCCATTCGGCCCTTCGAGCCAGCACCGCCATTCAATGTGATCATGGCTGATCATCCCCAATCAGTACCCTGTTCCTGCCTTCTCCCCATATCCCCTGACTGTAACTCAGCTGGACAGGCAGCGTCTCTGGGGAGAAGAAATTGGAGACGTTTCGGGTCGAGATCCTTCTTCAGGCCCTACTGTTGAAGATGTTCCCTCTGTGTCCATCCAATCTATTGGCTTCTTGGATCTTACAAACAGCAGTCAGATTCTGTCCCTAACCTTGTATTCCATCAAGTCTATCTCTAATTCACAAGGTGTAGGAAGGAACTGCGGATGCTGGTTTACAGCGAAGATAGACACAAAATGCTGGAGTAACTCAGCGGGTCAGGCAGCATCTCTGGAGAGAAGGAATTGGTGACTTTTTGGGTTGGAACCCCTCTGAATTTGGAATGTGGTTTCTGACTCGAAACATCACCTATTTCTTTTCTCCAAATTCTGCCTGACCCACTGAATTACTCCAGCACTTTGTATCCTTTTGTGTAAACCTGCATCTGCAGTTCCTTGTTTCTACATTAAGAATAGAATGCAATTCACCGATTCAAGGAAGGAGGTAACTTGGTAATCCCACGGAGATTTTTAACGGCATAACAACCATTTTGCCTATGGAGGTGATTTTAGACAGGGGTGTTAGGAACCAAGAATAGGTGATAGACAATAAACAATAGACAATAGGTGCAGGAGTAGGCCATTCGGCCCTTCGAGCCAGCACCGCCATTCAATGTGATCATGGCTGATCATCCCCAATCAGTACCCCGTTCCTGCCTTCTCCCCATATTTCCTGACTCCGCTATTTTTAAGAGCCCTATCCAGCTCTCCCTTGAAAGTATGCAGAGAACCGGCTTCCACCGAGAATTCCACAGACTCACAATTCTCTGTGAGAAAAAATGTTTCCTCATCTCCGTTCTAAATGGCTTACCCCTTATTCTTAAACTTTGGCCCCTGGTTCTGGACTCCCCCAACATCGGGAACATGTTTCCTGCCTCTTGCGTGTCCAAACCCTTAACAATCTTATATGTTTCAATAAGATCCCCTCTCATCCTACTAAACTCCAGAGTGTACAAGCCTAGCCGCACTATTCTCTCAGCATATGACAGTCCCGCCATCCCGGGAATTAACCTTGTAAACCTACGCTGCACTCCCTCAATAGCAAGAATGTCCTTCCTCAAATTAGGGGACCAAAGCGGCACACAATACTCGAGGTGTGGTCTCACTAGGGCCCTGTATAACAGCAGAACGACCTCTTTGCTCCTGTACTCGACTCCTCTTGTTATAAAGGCCAACATGCCACTCGCTTTCTTCACTGCCTGCTGCACTTGCATGCTTACTTTCATAGACTGGTGAACAAGGACTGATGTTTCGGGTCGTGTCTGAAGAAGGGTTTTGACCTGAAATGTCACATATCCCTTTTCTCCCGAGATTCTGTCAGATCCGCTGAGTTACTCCAGTTTCTTGTGTCTATGTGCTGTGTCTGAAATGCTTAATTTAAGTGCTTATGTATGGTGATATTTGTACTGAATTGTATACAAAAACGAATTTCATTGCACCTCAGTGCATGTAACAGCTAAAGTGCCATACCATACCAGATTGGCCATTCTTTAAGATGTATGCATCAATGGGTTGCAGAGGTGGCAGGTTATACAATCCTGCTACAATTCACACTCAAGCCTAAGGCATTGCAGATAGTTAACAGCAACTCATACATAGCTGGGGCAATTATATTTCCCAGTCAGTGGAAGGGCAGCAGACTTTAATAATCCAGATGGGATTTTAACAGCAGTCTAATAATTTCATAATCAACTTTACTGATTTAATTGATTGCTTAAACTTAATTTCAAAGTTACTTAATTACTTGAATTTAAATTGCATGGGGAGATTTATATGCATACTTCTAGATCAAGGCCTTTAGAGGTGAACCTGCTAACCCAGCCACAATGCTACCTTACTCTCGAGCAACAGAAGGGATGGATAGGGTGCAATCATAGTGAGTTTTACACCAGAGCAGGGGAATCGAGAACCAGAGGGCATACCTTTTAGGTGAGGGGCGATTGAGGACTAGCCTCAGACTTAAAGGACGTTCTTTAAGGAAGAAGATGAGGAGGAATTTCTTTCGTCAGGGGGTGGTGATTTTTTCAACTGGAATTCTATTCCACACAAGGCTGTGAAGGCAGAGTCAGTGGATATATTTAAGGCAGAGATAGATAGATTCTTGATTAGTACGGGTATCAGAGGTTATGCGAAAAGGCAGGAGAATGGGGTTAGGTGGGAGAGATAGATCAGCCGTGATTGAATGGCAAAGTAGACTTGATGGGCCGAATGGCCTAATTCTACTCCTATCACATGGTCTTATAATCTTATATAATAGGAACCTGAGGGACAATTTATTTTACACAAAGGGTAGTGGATGTGTGGAAGGAGCTGCCAGAGGAGATAGTTGAGGCTGGGACTATCACAACAGTTAAGAAACATTTGGACAAGTACATGCTTAGGACATGTTCACGGGTTATTGATTGGGGACGATCAGCCATGATCACAATGAATGGCGGTGCTGGCTCGAAGGGCCAAATGGCCTCCTCCTGTTTTCAATGTTTCTATGAAAGGTTTAGAGGGATGTGGGCCGTCGCAAGCAAGTGGGATTAGTGTGGATGGGCATGTTGGTTGGCATGTTGCTGTATGATTATGACTTTGGATAAACTCATGGAGGCAAATGAGTGGAAGCAAATCCTTGGCACATCGAGTTTAGGGCAGCACGTGGCACAGTGGTAGGGTTGCTGCCTCACAGCGGCAGGGAGCAGGGTTCGATCCTGACCACGGGTGCTGTCAGATGTGGGTCTAACATGGACAGGTGGGGCAAGTGTAGATGAGGCATGTTGGTCAGCAAGGGCTAGATGGGCCGAAGGGCCGGTTTCGATGCTGTATGACCCTATGACTCTAACTACATTCTGGACTTTGTATCTTCCCCTTTGCTCTACCTATCGACTTTACACACTTTACCTTGCACTAAACATTATTCACGTTATTCCCTTTATCATGTATCTATACACTGTGAATGGCTCGATTGAAATCACGTATTGTCTTTCCGCTGACTGGATAGCACGCAACAAAAGTCTTTTAGGACCGAGATGAGAAAAACATTTTTCACACAGAGAGTGGTGAATCTCTGAGAATTCTCTGCCAAAGAAGGTAGTTGAGGCCAGTTCATTGGCTATATTTAAGAGGGAGTTAGATGTGGCCCTTGTGGCTAAAGGGATCAGGGGGTATGGAGAGAAGGCAGGTACAGGATACTGAGTTGGATGATCAGCCATGATCATATTGAATGGCGGTGCTGGCTCGAAGGGCCGAATGGCCTACTCCTGCACCTAATTTCTATGTTTCTATGTTTTTAAAAGATTTTCACTGTGCCTCAGTACACATGACAATAAACTAAAGTCCACTCAAATATTTTACTGGAGTTTGACTTGATTGTATCGATGTGGACCATGAGGTCTGTACCTGTTCTGGATTCTTCTATCTACCTCCACCATCTCTGCCCCATCCACTGAAGGTCTATGGTACGGTGGGACGGGAGTGGTAGTTTCCATGGTTAACTATCCTGGACGTCGAGTAATGGACAACCATTAGCAAGACAGTAAAATCGCCTGAGGGTTTATGAACAGCAGCAGCGGAAGGAGCAGAGGAAAGTGGGGGCATGCTCATTACTCATGACACACGATGAAATAATATCTCGACTGGGCTTGTATTCACTGGGATTTAGAAGGATGAGAGGGGATCTTATAGAAGCATATCAAATTCTAAAGGGATTGGACAGGCTAGATGCAGGAAAAATGATCCCCCTGTTGGGGGAGTCCAGAACCAGGGGTCACAGTTGAAGAATAAGGGATAGACCATTTAGGACTGAGATGAGGAAAAACGTTTTCACCCGGTGAGTTGTGAATCTGTGGATTTCTCTGCCACAGAAGGCAGTGGAGGCCAATTCGCTGGATGTTTTCAAGAGAGAGTTAGATACTGCTCTTAAAGCCCTGTCCCACTGAACGAGTTCATTCAAGAGCTCTCCCGAGTTTTAAGAAAAATCAAACTCATGGAAGAGCGTAGCGGGTATGTCGGAGCTCGGGGTTGTTGGAGTATGCGGGTATGTCGGAGCTAGCGTTACGAGTTGCCGTTAGCAACTCGTAACGCTAACGGCAGGTACCCGGGAAGCTCGGGAAGACTCGTGAAGATTTTTCAACGTTGAAAAATGTCCACGAGAGCCCAGAGTACCTACGAGTGGCCATTACCGTAAATCTCTGAGTTCGAATCAGGGCAAACATCGGGAGAACTTTTGAATGAACTCGTACAGTGGGACAAGGCTTTGAGGGCTAACGGAATCAAGGGATATGGGGAGAAAGCAGGAACGGGGTACTGATTCTGGATGATCAGCCATGATCATATTGAATGGCGGTGCAGGCTCGAAGGGCCGAATGGCCTACTCCTGCACCTATTGTCTATGTTTCCACGTCCACATACCTGGAAGTTTTTATTCATCATGTTCGACTGCTTCTCCGCGACTTTTAAGCGGGCGTTGAGAACTTTCATCAGCGACTCTGTGTTCCGCATGTACTGGAGATCTCGGTAGGTTCGTAGGTCCAACACTGCGATGGACTGCGAGATGTTTTGAACCTGAAAGAGGTGAATCGGAGATGGAGTGGTTTGCCGGTGTGAGCCAGGGGTCACGGCACAATACGATGCGATACGATAGAACCCGCAGGGAACAATTTCTGCCAACAGTCTAAACACTCAAGGTACATGAAAACTTAGAAATAGAAACATAGAAAAATGTTTAGAATATAGAACATAAAACATAGAAACATAGGTGCAGGAGTAGGCCATTCGGCCCTTCAAGCCAGCACCGCCATTCAATATGATCATGGCTGATCATCTAAAATCAGTACCCTGTTCCTGCTGTTTCCCCCAATCCCTTGATTCCTTTAGCCCTTACTCTCTCTTGAAAACTTGAAATTAAAATTAAATTAAAAGTGAAAAGAAGAAAAAGACTGTCCAATCCCTTGAGGCTGCGGAGATGAGTTTATTTGGGAATCTGTTTGGCACAGATATTGCGGACCATAGGGCGTGGTCATAAGTTCATGTTCATAAGTCATAGGAGCAGAATGAGGCCGTTCAGCCCATCAGGCATTCGATCATGGCTAATATATGAATGAAGGTCACCCGTTCCTTCTCTCCAGAGATGCTGCCTGTCCCGTTGAGTTACTCCAGCATTTTGTGTCGACCGGTAGCATACTGATGTTGCCTCTGTGCGTAACGCCATGAATCTTTGCTGATAATAAACTTACACCTTCACCTGACCCCACTGACAAGGATGACAATGCTGAGTTAAAACCACGCTGTGTTTGAGGCTGTGGCAAAGCCTTGACTTACAAAGGCACGCACAGTTTGGAGTGCGAACTATTCCGTTTTCACATTGCCTTTAATGATCTCTAATGCTCTTTATATATATTAGATGAGTGTGATTCAGAATCAACACTGGTAAGTCACTTAGATGTCGCTCTCACAGCTTGCAGCCTCTTGTGTGTTATTGTTAATCCCCGCAGTGCTTTTTGCTTGAGCTACCGGAAGTGTGGTGAATGCAAATGGTTGCTTGGTCATTGGACCTGACCCAGCCTCCACCTTCCTCAAGAATTTAAAGAATTTCATTTTTCTATCGGGGGACATAGGACAACACTCTTGACTCTTAACTCTCTTAGTGCCTCAACCCGAAACCTCACCCATTCCTTCTCTCCAGAGATGCTGCCTGTCCCGCTGGGTTACTCCAGCGTTTTGTGTGTCCCCCTCCTCTGGCAGTTCGTTCCATACACCCACCACCCTCTGTGTGCGTGATATGTTGTGTCTATCTTTGGTTTAAAACAGCATCTGCAGTTCCTTCTTACACATGTCTCATTTAGTTTATTGTCACGTGTATCGAGGTACAGTGAAAAGCCTTTTGTAGCACTTTAACCGGTCAGTACCCTGTTCCTGCTTTCCCCCCACATCCCTTGATTCATTTAACCCTAAAGAGATAAATATTAGGGCTAAATGAATACTCCAGGTGAGACCACACCTGGAGTATTGTGTGCAGTTTTGGTCTCCTAATTTGAGGAAGGACATCCTTGCTATTGAGGCAGTGCAGCGTAGGTTCACAAGGTTAATCCCCGGGATGGCGACACTATGAGGACAGATTGGGCTTGTATTCACTAGAGTTTAGAAGGATGAGGGGATATCTTACAGAAACGTATAGAATTATAAAAGGACTGGACAAGCTCGATGCAGGAAAGATGTTTCCAATGTTGCGGGAGCCCAGAACCAGGGGCCACAGTCTTAGATTAAGGGGGAGGCCTTATCTCCACGTGGATGACCGCGCGGATTTCCTCTCGCACCCAAAAGACGTGCGGGACGCTGGGTTAATTGTCCTTTGTAAATTGCCCGTAATGGATGTAAGGGAGTGGATGAAAAGAATAAAGGGGAGGCCATTTAAAACTGAGATGAGAAAAAAATGTTTTCACCCAGAGAATTGTGAATTTGTGGAATTCCCTGCCACAGAGGGCAGTGGAGGCCAATTCACTGGATGAATTTAAAAGAGAGTTAGATAGAGCTCTAGGGGCTAGTGGAATCGAAGGATATGGTGAGAAGGCAGGAACAGGGTACTGATTGTGGATGATCAGCCATGATCATGATGAATGGTGGTGCAGGCTCGAAGGGCCAATTGGCCTTCCTCCTGCACCTATTTTCTATGTTTCTATTTTTCTATTTTTCTATGTTTTCCAGTGGCTGGGAGCAGGCTAATTTGTGTGCAGTTCAGTCTGATCACATGAAAGGTTCTTCTGCCTGAAACCCACAGGGGATGTGTCTGACAGTAATTGGAGAGCTTCTTGGTAACGCCTTTCACTGGACTGTATCAGCGACGGAACATAACGCAACAGGTGATGCTTCACCACCTCGCATCTCTCGCAGATGAGTGGCAGATTGATGGATGGAGAGGTTGCTTAGGTGCTTCTATTAAATTAGGGTCAAGGTACACTCAAATGACTGAATTAAGTGATCCCCTAGCTGGGAGTATTTGATCGTTGCTGTTTAATCAACAATGTCATATCTCTAGTGTGTAAGAAGGAACTGCAGATGCTGGAAAATCGAAGGTAGTCAAAAATGCTGGAGAATGTCAGTGGCTGAGGCAGCATCTATGGAGCGAAGGAAATGGGCAACGTTTTGGGTCGAAACCCTTCTTCAGACCCTTCTTCTTCTAATATCCTATCCCCAGTGTGTGTGAAGGAACTGCAGATACTGGTTTAAACCGAAGATAGACACAAAATGCTGGAGTAACTCAGCAGGGCAGGCAGCATCTCTGGAGATAAAGAATGGGTGAGGTTTCCGGGTCGAGACCCTTCTTCAGATAGGTACGTGGATAGGACAGGTTTGGAGGGATATGGGCCAAATGCAGGCAGGTGGGACGAGTGTAGATAGGGCATGTTGGTCGGTGTGGGCAAGTTAGGCCAAAGGGCCTGTTTCCACGCTGTATGACTATGACTCTATGAGTAATAATATTGTTACTGGCAGATGTATCTTCAATTGTAGGTAGAGTATTAATATTTCAATCACAGATTAATCATTTAGGAGAAAGAATATTTGGCAGAGGGAATGTTCAAGCCATTTTCCCCCATTGCTTTCTACCCATTTTGTTGGCTCTGCTCAGGGATTGTGTTCAGAACACATTCTTGTTATAATGCACATATCAGTACAACAATGTTGGAGTTACTTAAAAACGATGCTCATCTTTCAGTATTTATTACCCATCCCGGTGGGAACCGACTGACATTTAAGAGTCAACCATACTGTTGGGACTCAACTTGGAACAGTCCAGCGCAAGAACAGGCCCTTCAGCCCACAATGTCTGGGCTGAACATGATGCCAAGACCATCTCTTATCTACCAGTGCATAACCCATATCCCTCCATTCCCTGCATATCCGCATGCCCAGCCTAAAGCCTCTTAAACGCCACTATCGTATCTGTCTCAACCTCTACCCCTGAGTGTGTTCCAGGCTCTCATCTCCCTCTGTATAAAAAAAACCCTTCCACATCTCCTTTAAACTTAGCCCTTCTCACCTTAAAGCTATGCCCTCTAGTACTTGATTTTTTTCACCTTGGGAGGAAAAAAAAGGTGAAACATATAAGATTGTTAAGGGTTTGGACACGCTAGAGGCAGGAAACATGTTCCCGATGTTGTGGGAGTCCAGAACCAGGGGCCACAGTTTAAGAATAAGGGGTAAGCCATTTAGAACGGAGACGAGGAAACACTTTTTCTCACAGAGAGTGGTGAGTCTGTGGAATTCTCTGCCTCAGAGGGCAGTGGAGGCCGGTTCTCTGGATGTTTTCAAGAGAGAGCTAGATAGGGCTCTTAAAAATAACAGAGTCAGGGGATATGGGGAGAAGGCAGGAACGGGGCACTGATTGGGGATGATCAGCCATGATCACATTGAATGGCGGTGTTGGCTCGAAGGGCCGAATGGCCGACTCCTGCACCTATTGTCTATTGTCGATTGTCTATAAAAGGCACTGACTGTTTACCCTAGCTACGTCCCTCATCGTGGGCAGACATGAATGACATTTAGACCAGAGCAGGTAATAGCACTTTCGCTCTCTGGGGAATGTTGGTGAATCTGATGAATTTGTGGCGAACTTTGATAAGGTCACATTTGGTGTATTGTGCGCTGAGCCAATTAACCTGCAAGCCTGCGCGTCTTTGGAGTGTGGGAGGAAACCGGAGCACCCGCAGAAAACCCACAAGGTCACCGGGGGGAATGTACAAACTCCGTACAGACAGCACCCGTGGTCGGGATTAAAGGAGTTTAAAGGAGATACGCAGGGCATGTTTTTTGTTTTACACAGAGGGTGGCGACTGCTTGGGATTGATGCATTGATCCGATCTTGGCATTGAAGAAACATTTGGGTAGGCGCATGCGGGGATGGAGGGATACGTATCGCATGCTGGCATGCAAGAGTTGGTCTTGGTATTTTGCGTTTCCTCCGGGTGCTCCGGTTTCCTCCCACATCCCAAAGATTGTTGGCTAATTGACCTCTGCAAATTGGCCCTTGTGTGTAGGGAGCGGACAAGACTAAAGGGCCTGTCCCACTTACGCGACCTTGGCACGCAGATTACGCGACCTCATGGTCGCTTGAGGCGTACGGGCACCGTATGGCCGCGCGGGGCCGGTCAAACTTAGAAGCGCGGAGTTGCGCGGGGCTGGTCCCGACATCGCGCGGGGCTCCGAAATTCTTGCAGCGGCCGAAATCTTCGCGCGTCAACGGCCTGTCGGCACGCAGGCGTATTGCGGTCGTACGCAGCGTCTGGACGTCGTACGTGATGACGGCGTTGCGTGATGACGTCACCGCCCGGCGTGCCGTGCGACGCCCAAATTTAGTCGGCCCGCCTCCTGCCCAGCTGATTGGGAAGCATGACGCAAATTACGTCACGCGCGAACTTAGCGTGTACTTCGCGTGAACTCCGCTCCGTTTGGTCGCGCCAAATGCACGCAATCGCATGCAAGTGGGACAGGCCCTTAATACAGAAGGAGAGTAAATGGGTGGTCGATGGTTGACGTGGGCTTGGTGGGAGCTGGAACCTGTTTACATGCTGTTTACATGCTATTAATTTAAATTAAAACTAAACTCCTAAATAACTCATTCTGCCTTCGCTGAGAATGTTTTAAGGAATGAGAAAGAAGGGTTGAATTAGTGTTTAAGAAGGAACTGCAGATGCCGGAAAATCGAAGGTAGACAAAAGCGCTGGAGAAACTCAGCGGGTGCAGCAGCATCTATGCTGCGAAGGAAATAGGCAACGTTTCGGGCCGAAACCCTTCTTCAGAATTAGTGTTGTTTATAATGTTGCAATATTTTTTATTTTTGGTTTAAAAATTAACCTTGTTGTCCGTTTGATTGGATTCAACATCATTCTTCTGAGAAATCAGACCATCTTGTTCCTTGCCTGTTCTCTTTTCACTGCATTATGAAAGCGGTGAATTATTGATTAAGTCTTTAATTATTCAGACTCTCATCCCGGCAAACAACATTAATACCACTTGGAATTATTTCAGCTTATATACAGGCACTTCACTGAATCCAAATTGCTGATGGACTTAAACTGTTTGTTGCATTCATATCCAATTACTCAAATTAATTTATTTTTATGAATTTCTTTTCCGAAGTTAAACTAGCCGAGAAGTTCCAAAGTCCAGCACACCAAACGTGCAGATTTTCTGGACATTACCTCTTATTAATACCCCAGTACACTTTTAATTAACTTTGATTTCCAGATGTCACAATAGACAATAGACAATAGACAATAGGTGCAGGAGTAGGCTATTCGGCCCTTCGAGCCATTCAATGTGATCGTGGCTGATCATCCCCAGTCAGTACCCCGTTCTTGCCTTCTCCCCATATCCCCTGACTCCGCTATTTTTAAGAGCCTAAGAGTTTTAAGAGTTACACAGTAGTGTAATAAAAATTACCACCACCCCGATCAGTCTGAAAAAGGGTCCCGACCCAAAATGCCACCTATCTTTTTTCTCCACAGATGCTGCCTGACCAGCTGAGTTACTCCAGCATTTTGTGATCTATCTTCGGTGTAAAGCAGCATCTGCATTTCCTTCCTACACATCAACTATCCATGTTCTCCAAAGATGCTGCCTGACCCTAGAGGGGGTACAGTTGCCATAGAGGGGGTACAGAGAAGGTTCACCAGGCTGATTCCTGGGATGTCAGGACTTTCATATGAGGAAAGACTGGATAGAGTAGGCTTGTACTCGCTAGAATTTAGAAGATTGAGGGGGGATCTTATATGAGGGGGTATGGAGAGAAGGCAGGTACGGGATACTGAGTTGGATGATCAGCCATGATCATATTGAATGGCGGTGCAGGCTCGAAGGGCCGAATGGCCTACTCCTGCACCAATTTTCTATGTTTCTATGTTTCTATGACCCGCTAAGTTACTCCAGCATTTTGTGATCTATCGTTCGGTGTAAACCAGCATCTGCATTTCCTTCCTACACATCACCTATCCACGTTCTCCACAGATGCTGCCTGACCCGCTGAGTTACTCCAGCATTTTGTGATCTGTCTGTGACAAACAAATACTCTTGACTTAAATCAAAGGCTTATCCGACTGCAACCCACATTTACTCAAAGAGTACCCAAGAGATAACGTCTCACCTCAATGTCAGTTCAGTGGCAGCATTAACCGTGCTTCCCTATAATATTCTCCTGCCTTCTCCCCATAACCTCTGACACCCGCACTAATCAAGAATCTATCTATCTCTGCCTTAAAAATATCCATTGACTTGACCTCTGTGGCAAAGAATTCCACAGATTCACCACTCTCTGTGTTCCTATTTATTGATCGAAAAGGTGTTTTGGGTATTCCTTCCAATGGCCATTTCTATTTGCCCTTAAACTGAGTCTTTCTCAGTTGTATTAGAGGGCAGTTGAGACTGGGCCTAATACTGGAGCAGGGAGGGGTAGACATCTTTAAGGGCCGTCAGTGTTCAAGGGGGCGTATGGACGTTGCAAGTCAGTGGTTTTGTGGTCACACATGACTGATGCTAACTTTTTTTAATTTCACAAACTGAATTCCAATTTCTCGAACTGCCATGGAAATGAGAAATGGAGGGCTGCAGTTATGAGAGGAGATTAGATAGGCTGGATTTATCTCCACTGGAAGCTGGGAGGCTGAGAGATGACCTTGGAGGAGTTTGTAAAGTTATGAGGAGAATTGAAAAGATAGCAAGCATCTTTCATCCCAGGGCAGTTTAGTTCAGTTCAAGCTTAGATTAAAGATACAGCATGGAAACAGGCCGTTCGGCCCATCAGGTCCATGCCGTGCATCGATCACGTTCTACATCATCTCACTCCCTACACACTAGGGGGGCTTTTACAGAAACCAATTAAGCTGCAAACCCGCACGTCTTTGGGACGTGGGTGGAAACCGGAGCACCAGGAGGAAACCCACGCGGTCCACACAGACAGCACCAGTAGCCAGGTCGAACCTGGGTCTCTGGTGATGTAAGCAGCAACTCTACCGATGCACCACCAGGCCACCCTCATTGAAACCTACTGTACAACTTTCCCCCCCTTCTGTCGAGGGGTAGACGGTCTCCCTTTTCACCCCTCCCCAATCTTTGCACATCCTCTACCCTGGACTTTCCACTCGTCACTTTAATTTCATGTTTCACGTATCTCGACTGTTGGGCAGGCCAATGTCCCTCCTGGGATGAATAAAGTTCCATCGTATCATGTCATATCATATCCTGTCTTGGAAGTGCACATTGTTCCTTCACCATCACGAGGTCTGAGTCCTGTAACTCCCTACCTAACTGTTCTCGCCCACTGAAGAAAAAAACCCCATCTGGCTAACACTTCAAGACAAATCTGTATGAGCTCTTGGGTTGGGAAGATTTCACTGATAGCCTTCACATTGAACAGAATACAACAATTAAATTCATTCTACATCTACACCACCATTCAATGTGATCATGGCTGATCGTCCACAATCAGTAACCCGTGCCTGCCTTCTCCCCATATTCCTTGATTCCGCTAGCCCCTGGAGCTCTATCTAACTCTCTTTTAAATTAATCCAGCGAATTGGCCTCCACTGCGTTCTGTGGCAGAGAATTCCACAAATTCACCACTCTCTGGGTGAAAACGTCTTTTCTCATCTCAGTCTCTAACGGCCTCCCCTTTATTCTCTGACTGTGGCCCCTGGTTCAGGACCCCCGCACCATTGGGAACATTTTTCCAGCATCTAGCTTGTCCAGTCCTTTTATAATTCTATAAGATCCCCTCTCATCCTTCTAAATTCCAGTCAATACAAGTCCAGTCTTTCCAATCTGTCCTCATATGAATCAAAAAAACCCCAATCTGGCTGACAACTAGAGAAAAATCTGTGCGAGTTCTTGGTTTGGAAAGATTTCACTGATAGCCGCCACATTCGACAATAATATTCATTCTACATTCAAATGGAATTGAAATGGCACTCGTTGGATAGATGGTCGTACAACTCTATTAATTATTAACGCTAGGTAAGCTGTAATAAACTGTATAATAACTTTCAAATGGGACTTGTTGCAACAGACTTGAATTATTCATATTTGTGCATTTCTTACGGGGAAGGACCTTTAATGATAATGTAATGCACAAAGGAAAATGTGATGGAGGATAATCAGCAAAAATTGTTAGAGGCTAAAATTGTGCAGAGAAAGTGATCAGCAACACTGCATTTACATCGCACAAATTGCTGGAGTAACTTGGCGGGTCAGACAGCATCTCTGGAGGACATGTGTTGGAAGGAACTGCAGGTGCTGGTTTAAACCAAAGATAGACACAAAATGCTGGAGTAACTCAGCGGGCGGACAGCATCACTGGAGAGAAGGGATGGGTGACGTTTCGGGTCGAGACCCTTCCTCAGACTGAAAGTCAGGGGAGAGGGAGAAAGAGAGAAAAGGAAGTGTCAAAGCCCTGTCCCACGGTACGAGTTCATTCCAAGAGCTCTCCCCGAGTTTGCCCTGATTCGAACTCGGAGATTTACGGTAACGGCCGCTCGTCGGTACTCGGGGCTCTCGTGGACATTTTTCAACAAGTTGAAAAATCTTCACGAGTCTTCCCGTGCTTACCTGCCGTTAGCGAGTCTTCCCGAGTACCTGCCGTTAGCGTTACGAGCCGCTAAGAGACGTCCCCGAGCTCCGACGTACCCGCTACGTTCATTCTCCGTGCTTACCACGAGTTTGATTTTCTTTAAACCCGGGTGAGCTCTTGGAGTGAACTCGTACTGTGGGACAGGGCTTTAAGGTGTGAATAGGAGAATCGCAGGGGGGGGGGGGGGGGTGCAGCGAGGGAGGATGTTGATGAACTCTCGTCGGAGAGAGGAGGAGAACTTCATCAGTGTAGACATACCTTGAGCAGATTTTTCGCAGTGGAGCGGACAAAATGTGTAGGAAGGAACTGCAGACGCTGGTTTACACTGAAGATGGACACAAAATGCTGGAGTAACTCAGCGGGACAGGCAGCATCTCTGGAGAGAAGGAATGGGTGACGTTTCGGGGCGAGACTGACGAACGCCCCAGACTAAGAGTTAGGTGAGAGAAAACAAGAGATATAGATGGTGGTATAGGGAAATGAAAGATACAGATGCTCCACTGCAAAATCTCCTCAAGGTATATCTACATTGAAGAAGTTCTCCTCCTCTCTCCAATGAGAGTTCTGCACCATCCTCTCTGGAGGACATGTTCTCCAGAGACCCTGCCTGACCTGCTGAGTTACTGATTGAATATATATGTCGATCATTCAATCATTGATCAATTATTCCTGGGATCATTCTCGTGAATGGGAATAGGAACCTGAGGGGTAACGTTTTCACACAAAGGGCGGTGGGTGTATGGAACGAGCTGCCAGAGGAGGTAGTTGAGGCTGGGACTATCCCAACGTTTAAGAAACAGTAAGACAGGTACATGGATAGGACAGGATTGGAGGGATATGGGTCAAACGCGGGCAGGTGGGACTAGTTTTGCTGGGGAATGTTGGCCAGTGTGGGCAAGGTGGGCTGAAAGGCCTGTTTCTACACTGTATGACTCCATGACTCTATAAACCTTCTCTGTACCCTTTCCAACACCAGCACATCCTTCCTCAGATATGGGACCCAAAACTGCACACATTGCTCCAAACATGTAGGAAGGAACTACAGATGCTGGTTTCAACCGAAGATCGACACAAAATGCTGGGGTAACTCAGCGGGACAGGCAGCATCAAAGGTCTGAAGAAGGGTCTCGACCCGAGACGTCACCCATTCCTTCTCTCCAGAGATGCTGCTTGTCCTGCTGAGTTACTCCAGCTTGTTCAAGAAGGAACTGCAGATGCTGGAAAATCGAAGGTAGACAAAAGTGCTGGAGAAACTCAGCGGGTGCAGCAGCATCTATGGAGCGAAGGAAATAGGCAACCCTTCTTCAGACTGTTGGAGGGTGGGGGGGGCGGGGAGAAGAAAGGAGAAAGGAAGAGGAGGAGCCTGAGGGCTGAGGGAGAGCTGAGAAGGGTAGAGGACAGCGAGGGCTACCAGAAATTGGAGAAGTCAATGTTTATGCTGCTAGGGTGCAGACTGCCCAAGCGGAATACGAGGCGCTGCTCCTTCAATTTCCGGTGGTGCTCACTCTGGCCATGGAGGAGGCCCAGGACAGAGAGGTCGGATTCGGAATGGGAGGGGGGGGTTGAAGTGCTGAGCCACCGGGAGGTCAGGTTGTGACAAAAGTGCTGGAGAAACTATGGAGCCCATTTCCTTCGCTCCATTGATGCTGCTGCACCCGCTGAGTTTCTCCAGCACGTTTGTCTACCTTCGAGTTACTCCAGCTTTTTGTGTCATGCTCCAAACATGGTCTGTACAGCGCCTTATAAAGCCTCAGGATTACATCCCTGTTTCCTCTGGTCCTCTCGAAATAAATTCTAGTGCTGTGTTTTGATTTTCCAACACCGTGACATTTGGCACTTCGGATAGCTTTCAGCCCTTGGAGACACCACCCCTCGATATCCAGTTACCACGATGAAAAGCTTTCTGGCTTAGGTTGTGTGAAAGGCCTGAGCCTGGGGCACTAGATAAAGTTGTTGTTAGCACACTGAGTGGATCAAAATGACACACGCTATTAGGATCAGCATGTATGAGTGGAAGCATGAGCTTAATTTTAACTGGGCAAAGAAAAAAAAAAGTTATACAAGGACCATAAAGCTATTTCCACGTGGATAACATGAGGTAGCTAGAGTGAGTCCCACCGCAAATTGGAGGAGCAGCACCTCATATCTCGCTTGGGCAGTCTGCACCCCAGTGGTATAAGTTGGTAAGTTTATTGGCCAAGTATTCACATACAAGGAATTTGCCGTGGTACTCCGCCCACAAGTTGAACATTGATTTCTCCAATTTCAGCCAGTCCTTGCTTTCTTCCTCCTTCCCCTCCCCTTCCCAGCTCTCCCACAGCCCACTGTCACCACCTCTTCCTTTCTCCTCCCCACCCCCACATCAGTCTGAAGAAGGGTCTCGACCCGAAACGTCACCTATTCCTTCGCTCCACAGAGCCTGCCTCGCCCGCATGCTTCTCCAGCATTTTTGTCTACCTTCCACCTGGAAAAGGATGGTCAAATGTATCCAGAGGTGTTTGCACCAAAAAGGTTCATGGAGGCATTGAGTTACAGAGCATGGAAACAGGCCCGCCAAACCATTCCCTCTCTCCAGAGATGCTGCCTGTCCTGCTGAGTTACTCCAGCACTTTGTGTCTATCTTCAGTATAAACCAGCATCTGCAGTTCCTTCCTACACGGTACATGGATAGGACAGGCTTAGAGTGACATACATACATTCATTCATGTGGGCCAAATGCAGGCAGGTGGGATTAGTGTGGATGGGACATGTTGGCCCGTGTGGGCATGTTGGGCAGAAGGGCCTGTTTCCGCTCTGTATCACTTTTTCTTGGTTTAGTTTGGAGATACAGTATGGAAACATCGGCGAGCCAGCGATCTCCCCGCACATTAACACTATAGAATCATAGAATCATAGAAAATAGGTGCAGGATTAGGCCATTCGGCCCTTCGAGCCTGCACCGCCATTCAATGTGATAATGGCTGATCATCCGACTCAGTATCCTGTAGCTGCCTTCTCTGCCATACCCCCTGATCCCTTTAGCCACAAGGGCCACATCTAACTCCCTCTTAAATATAGCCAATGAACTGGCCTCAACTACCTTCTGTGGCAGAGAATTCCACAGACTCACCACTCTCTGTGTGAAAAAAGATCTTCTCATCTCGGTCCTAAAAGACTTCCCCCTTATCCTTAAACTGTGACCCCTTGTCCTGGACTTCCCCAACATCGGGAACAATCTTCCTGCATCTAGCCTGTCCAACCCCTTAAGAATTTTGTAAGTCTCTATAAGATCCCCCTCAATCTTCTAAATTCCAGCGAGTACATGCCAGTCTATCCAGTCTTTCTTCATATGGAAGTCGTGCCATCCCAGGAATCAGTCTGGTGAACCTTCTCTGTACTCACTCTGTGGCAAGAATGTCTTTCCTCAGATTAGGAGACCAAAACTGTACGCAATACTCCAGGTGTGGCCTCACCAAGACCCTGTACAACTGCAGTAGAACCTCCCTGCTTTTACTCAAATCCTTTTGCTATGAATGCCAACATACCATTCGCTTTCTTATCCTACTATCCTATCCCCAACTAGGGACAATTTTTATATTTACCAAGCCTACACATACCTGTACGTCTTTGGAATGTGGGAGGAAACCGAAGATCTCGGAGAAAACCCAGGCAGGTCACGGGGGAGATCGTACAAACTCTGTACAGACAGCACCCATAGTCGGGATCGAACCTGTGTCCCCTGCGCTGCATTCGCTGTAAGGCAGCAACTCTACCGCTGTGCCACCGTGACCGACCTGTGACTCTATAACAGTGGTTTAAGAAGGCAGCTCACAAACATCCTGAATCCAGGTCCGTTATGTATGAGCAATAAAGACCGGATGCATCTCCACATCCCAAACAACACGAGTTGGCGATGTCGCAGTAATGAGTGTGATGCAAGAGGACGGAGGGGGAGCTGATGAATCAATGGGTCGTGGAGCGAGGCCAAGACTGAGAGCCGTGGGTGGGCGGGAGAGCAGTGTTTACGCAATGCAATTATGCCGAAGAAGATAAAAATAATTGCTTTCCCTCAGTGAATTGAAACAAACGCTCACACCTCTGTGCAATGGGGGATCTCTGTTTCAAACCACATCCAGTTATCTGCTAATGTGCTCCAAAATAGATGGGATTGCTACAGAATTCTCCCTTCATGTTTTATTGTCTGGGTGTGTGGAGACTGATCGCGAATTTCCCATCCCAGTCATTCTCCCCGTTACTGTGGAAACATAGATAATAGGCGCAGGAGTAGGCCATTCGGCCCTTCGACCATGCAATATGGCCATTGCTGATCATCCAGAATCAGTACCCCGTTCCTGCTTTCGACCCACATCCATTGATTCCGTCAGCCCTAAGAGCTCTATCTAACTCTCTCTTGAATACATCCAGTGAATGGGCCTCCACTGCCTTCTGTGGCAGAGAATTCCACAGATTCACCACTCTCTGGGTGAAAATGTTTTTCCCATTCCTTTTCTCCAGAGATGCTGCGTGTTCCGCTGAATTACTCCAGCATTTTGTGTCTATCTTCGACTTAAACCAGAATCTGCAGTTCTTTCCTATATATATATATATGTGTGTGTGTGTGTGTGTGTGTGTGTGTGTGTGTGTGTGTGTGTGTGTGTGTGTGTGTGTGTGTGTGTGTGTGTGTGTGTGTGTGTGTGTGTGTGTGTGTGTGTGTGAATATGATCTGTATATATGTGTATTTGTGAGTATGTGTATATATACACATACTGAACTTTTTCTTCTCTCTTGTTTATCATATTGTTCACAGTTTACTATGATTACACATACTGTTGTGGTTCTGCAGGTAAAAACAATAATTGTTCTATCTGTTCTATACGTTCCCGATGTTGGGGGAGTCCAGAACCAGGGGCCACAGTTTAAAAATAAGGAGTAAGCCATTTAGAACGGAGATGAGGAAACACTTTTTCACACATAGAGTGGTGAGTCTGTGAAATTCTCTGCCTCAGAGGGCGGTGGAGGCGGGTTCTCTGGATGCTTTCAAGAGAGAGCTAGATAGAGTTCTTAAAGATAGCGGAGTCAGGGGATATGGGGAGAAGGCAGGAACGGGGTACTGATTGGGGATGATCATGGCGGTGAATGGCGGTGCTGGCTCGAAGGGCTGAATGGCCTACTCCTGCACCTATTGTCTATTGTCTATTGTCTATTGTCCGTTGTCTATCTGGGACAGATGACAATAAAACACTCCTGATGTCGCCTATCTCCTTCGCTCCTTAGATGCTGCTGCACCCGCTGAGTTTCTCCAGCCGTTTGTGTACCCACTCCTGACCCTCACGTGTCCCTTGACATATTCTGTGGTGCTGCAGCAAGCAAGAACGTCACTGTTCTATCTGGGACACATGACACATGACAATAAAACATTCTTGACTTTTGACTCTTGACAAATAAAAGTAACAAATAATTTTGTGAAGGCACAAAGCCCACAGTTCATGCGTTAGTGTTGAAGGCAATGTCAAGAGCCAAACACAACTACATTCTACGCAGGTTTGCGGGATCAAGAATAAGATATAGCCTTATATATCACTTTGGTGGTTGGCAATTCCTATTAACCTACAAGATTTATTATTTTTAATGCACTGACTGAACGAACAGTGGAAGCAAACGCAATGGCGCTACTCAAAAGAGATTTGCTTGCGTGCCTGAGGTTTACGGATGCCATAGGGCAAATGCAGTAGGGATAATTGGATAGCTTTCAACATGGAACATGGAACATAGTTCCATCCTGATTACGGGTGCTGTCTGTACGGGGTTTGTTCGTTCTCCTGGTGGCCGCGTGGGTTTTCTCCGGGTGCTCCGGTTTCCTCCCACACACCACAGACGTGCAGGTTTGTAGATTAATTGGCTTCAGTAAAACTGTCTCTAGTGTGTGTAGGATAGGCCACTATGCGGGGATCGCTGGTCGGCACGGATGCGGTGGACTGAAAGACAATAGGTGCAGGAGTAGGCCATTCGGCCCTTCACGCCAGCACCGCCATTCAATGTGATCATGGCTGATCATCCCGTTTCCGGGAAAGGCCTGTTTCCGCGCTGTATCTCTGAACTAAATGGAGTGAACGTACAAACTCCGTACAGACAGCACCTGTAGTCAGGATCGAACCCGGGTCTCTGGCGCTGTAAGGCAGCAACTCTACCGCTGCGCCACCTTGCCGCCCCCTACTGACACGCGAATGTGGAGGAAAATCTCCAGGGTATAGTAATCCAAGGATTAACAAGTCTCTGGCACAACTGAACTGTACACCTCCGACAACAGCCAGGAATTCCCTGGGACCCACTTACATCTTACAACCTGAAGCAATGTCGCCATGGTAACAGCCACCGGCTCCAGTCCCCGATGCGTTCTGCCCCCTCTCTGTTAATACCACTCATACAATGCAATCACCATTCAAATTGAAAATGTCCACGAGAATCAGTGAAAGCTGAACAAATAAATAACGTTTAAAATTCTTCCCGTGAGTTCAGAAAATAACTAATATAAGGGGAGATCCCCAAGGTTTAAATGTATAATTTGATTCAACAAGTAATTTCCAGCAAAGCTTAATATATTGCAGATCTGGGTGAGTTTGGAGCCCAATAGGGAGTGTGATTTGGGATTGCTACGAGCTGAATATTTATTTTTAATGGTTAAATGGAAATTGTAGATAAGGAAGATTGCAAAGTTAAGGGCAATATGGATCAAGTGCAAACATATCTTCCTGAAAGCTTTTTGTAGGAAGGACCTGCAGATGCTGGTTTCCAACAGCGACAGTTGCTTCCCAGGCAACTGAATCGTCCTACCACAACCAGAGAGCAGTGCTGAATTACTATCTACCTCATTGGTGACCCTCGGACTATCCTTGATTGAACTTTGCTGGCTTTACCTTGCACTAAACGCGATCCTGTATCTACAATATACACTGTAAATGGATCGATTGTAATCATGTCTTGTCTTTCTGCTGACTGGAAAGCTCGCAACAAAAAGCTTTTCACTGTACCTCGGTAAACGTGACACTAATGTCAAAATGCCTCAGTCTCTAGTGTTGTGATATGGCAAGGACTACTTTGTTTGCTCGAGTACCAACATGTATTTGTGGGAATGACGTAATATGGGCAGGGCAGTCTGGTTCCAGATCGCCGTGAAATAAACAGAGTGTGGCGGCTCTGCCAGCCCCTCGGTCGGCTGACTTCCGTACGCGGTCTGGTTGTACGCCCGCCGGTGCGTTTCGTGCCTCCGGTTCTGGGGGGGGGGTCCTGTGGTGGCTCCCAAGGATCGGGCCATCGCAACTATTAAAACTCTCGGCACGGGAATGGTTGAGTCCAGAGGCGGCCCTTAGCTAGAGGGATAAAAGGCAAAGGTTTGGGTGCCATCTTCCTCTTGCGGACTTTTCTGTTGACATGAAGGATATTATTAAAAGTACCTTTTAATAATATCTGGCTCTTCGCTTTCATTTCGGGACTTTCGCCCCACAATAGCCTTGATTTATGCTCAGCTTCAAACCCCTAAATACGTGCACTTGTGGTAATTCCAGAGTCATAACAATGACCGGGCTGTGAAGTGCAACATCTAGTGGACCTGTAAATGATCATGATGACAGATACACAATGCTGGAGTAACTCAGCGGGACAGGCAGCATCTCTGGAGAGAAGGAATGGGTGACGTTTCGGGTCGAGACCCTTCTTCAGACAGGACCCGACCTGAAACCTCACCCATTCCTTCTCTCCAGAGATGCTGCCTGTCCCGCTGAGTTACTCCAGCAATATGCGTATCTTTGGTTAAAAACCAGCATCTACTGTTCCCTTCCTACACATGTCACCTACAAACCTGTATGTCTTTGGAATGTGGGGGGAAACCGGAGAAAACCCACGCGGTCAGAGGGAGAACGTGCAAGGTTTGTACGGACAGGATTGAACCCAGGACCCTGACGCTGACCTGTCCCACTTACGCGACTGCCAGCACCCGTCATAGGTGGTTGCAGGTCGCCGAGAATGTTGAACGTTGAAAATCCAGCGGCGACCAGAAAGACGCTGCGACTCTTTGGGGCAACTGAGGAGACGGCTCACGACCACACAGGCGACACCCTGGAGAGATGTCGCGTGGTGAAGCCTGTCTCCTTCTTCTTGCGTCTTCTTCTCGCACAGCCTAAAGTTGTGGGACAACTTGTTCTATTTGATCTTATCTGATTGTGCACGCCGGGTTGATTGCATTCGTCGAAACAGGGCGGACCACGTGATGGTTGCAATCTCCCCCCCCGGGTGAAGCCTGTCCGGTCGTGAGTAGTCGCCCTGAGAGTCGTACCTAGTTCTGGTCGCCGCTGGATTTTCGACATGTTGAAAATTTTCGGCGACCTGCAAAGACCTATGACGGGTGCCGGCAATCGCCGAAAAAAGTCGCGTAAGTGGGACAGGCCCGTAAGGCAGCCACTCTACCGCTGCGCCACCGTGCCTCCCACCGCAGTAAACGCCCTCTCAACATGCGCATGAATCTTACCCACGTGTCAGGCTGTCAATAGCATTGAGTCCAGCAGGTACATTTGGAACCTCAACCGGGACCATCATTCAAATTTCCGTCCAATTTGCTGTACGTCGCGATGCCAGTGTGTGGTCCATTGAGAACCTTTGCAAACAGATGGTAACTTGATCCCAGCACTTACTAGAAGTGTTTGGATAATGACATTGTAACTGATTACAAAGCGTGTTCTCAACATCAACCTGTCACCTCAATTGTTTTGAACACTTCCCTTCCCTTCAAACGGTTTCATTAAACTCTTGGAGCCACACTCTTCATGTTCTTTCTAAGTATTTGTTCCCCTTCAAATTCCTCTCCCTATTTTCCATCCAGGGTCAGCAGCAGTGAGGCACAGCGGTGGAGTTGCTGCCTCACAGCGCCAGAGACCCGGGTTCGATCCTGACCACGGGTGCTGTCTGTACGGAGTTTGAACGTTCTCCCCGTGACCACATTTTTATTTTTTACAATTTTACCAAGCCTATTAACCGACAAACCTGGAGTGTGGCATTAAACCGCAGATACATTCATTCATGTGGGCCAAATGCAGGCAGGTGGGACTAGTGTGGATGGGACATGTTGGCCGGTGTGGGCATGTTGGGCCGAACGGCCTGTTTTCGCTCCGTATCACTTTTTCTTGGTTTAGTTTGGAGATACAGTATGGAAACATCGGCGACCAGCGATCCCCGCGCATTAACACTATCCTACACACACTAGGGACAATTTTTATATTTACAAGGCCAACTAACCCACAATCCTGTGCGTCTTTGGAGCGTGCGGGAGGAAACCGGAGCACCCGGAGAAAACCCACGCAGGTCACGGGGAGAACGTACAGACTCCGTACAGACAGCACCCGTAGTCGGGATCGAACCGGGGTCTCTGAAGCTGTAAGGCAGCAATTCTACCCCCGCGCCACCGTGCCGTTTAGCTTATGTGGGATCTTGCTTTGTGCAAATGGACGGTTCCGCTTTCTCCATTCTAACAGTGACCAGACTTCAGACGTACGATATTGCCTGTAAAATGATATCCTAGGTACCAGAAAGTACTATTTGGGTCTCGACCCGAAACGTCAACCATCCCTTTGCCTCTACACATGTTGCCTGACTCATTGACCCTAAGACATAGGAACATAATTAGGTCGCTCAACCCATTGAGTCGACTCCGCCATTCGATCATAGATGATGGATTTATCTCTCTCAACCCCACTGTAACCTTTGACACCCGAAAGGGCCTGTCCCACTTTCAAGGCCTAATTCACAACCTTTTTTACTCGTGGACATTTTACATTGTGTAGAAAACGCCCCGATCTACTTGATGCCTCGAGTACCTACGACTAGCATCACGGCCTGCTACGACCTACCTACGACCTCCTACGACCTCGTGACGACCATGCTGCGAGCATGAGTCAAGAGCAAACTCGGCAGAGGTCGTGAAAGTGGGACAGGCCCTTTACTAATCAAGAACCTTTGCGTTTACTGATCTTTCTGTCCTGGGCCTCCTCCACCGTCAGAGTGAGGCCACACACAAATTGGAGGAACTGCACCTCATATTTCACTTACAAACCAGCGATTTGAATATTGATTTCTCCAACTCCAAGTAACCCTTGTGTTGGCTCTCTCTCCTGTCCCTCCCCCACCCTGGTCATCCTGCCAGTTTCACTGTTCCTATCCCATCATTATCACTTCTACCACAGCCAACAATGGAGCATTGTGGGCTCCACCTTTCCTCGGTCATCGGTGCTGGCTCTGATTTGTTCTGGACCTTTTCACACCTCTAGATTCCCTCTCTCCTGACTCTCAGTCTGAAGAAGGGTCTCGACTTGAAAAGTCTCCTATTCCTTTTCTCCACAGATGCTGCCTGACCCGCTGAGATACTCCAGCATTGTTTGTGTCCATCTTGCATCTGCAGTTTCTACCTACACAGTTTATATTTTGCTCCAGGTTCCAGCCGTCTCTTTCCTCTCCACTGCAGAAATAGTTTGGCTTTGCCAGTGAACCAAACCCGGTTCTCTGCTTCATGGAACAATACCATCTTCCGGCATTGTTTAGTGATGGGAAAATATCCCGGTCAGGAGAAGCCAAGTGTAATTGTGGCATTCCTTCTCCTGCATCAGCTGGCATCAGTTAATTTAGCCCAAAGTAGGTTAAAAGCCTTTAACTTCCTATCATATTAACGTCAGTCGCAGGCTACGGAGCATTAGATCAGCTGTACATCACCTGGAACTAATTCATTCCCCATTACAATCTAAAATTGTAATCCACCCGTTATCTGTGCTTCATTCACAAGCGTCTCAGCTCTGAACAGACTCAAAGGGCGTGGAGGTTGTTTCTCACTGCCGGACACACTGCCTCAATGAGATACGACACATAAAGCTGGAGTAACTCAGAGGTTCAGGCAGCATCTCTGGAGAGAAGGAACGGCTGACGTTTCGGGTCGAGAACCTTCTTCAGACTCTTCATCAGTCTGAAGTCGGGTCTTGACCTGAAACGTCACCCATTCCTTCTCTCCAGAGATGCTGCCTGTCCCGCTGAGTTACTCCAGCTTTATGGAATGGGAATGCCCTTTATTGTCATTCAAACACGCAAGTTTTGAACGAAATTTTGTTCCTGCAGTCATAACAGCAAAAAAAAAAACACACACACTTAACACAATTCCACACCGACATCCATCACAATGAATCTCCAAACACCTCCTCACTGTGATGGAAGGCAAAAGTCTTCTTTTTCATGTCCTTTGTTCTTATCCCACGGTCAGGCAGCCAAACTGCAATGTCGAGGCTCCCGATGTTAAAGCCCCCGGTGGGCGTTGGTAAGTCCCGCGGCCGTTAAGCCGCTCCGGTCGACGTGAGGCCCTGCGACGGGCCGATTCAAGTCCCTCGACTCGGGGCAGGCAAAGTTGCTGTTGCAGGAGCTCCCCGAAAACCGGCCTCCCACCAGGGACCCGCGGGCTGCCGACTCCACCGTCCACAGGGCCCGGGGTCGAAGCTCCGAAGTCGGATCACAGCCACAGCGCCATCACAGCACCGAAGCCAGCCACCTCCTCGATGGTGAGTCCACAAGGTCTACGACTGGAGCCCTCGGGTCGATTCCGGTTGGAGGAATGTGCCTACCTTGGGTTCAAACCAGCATCTGCAGTTCCTTCCTAAACAATATGAATTCTGTTCTCAGTTCCACTTTCCGTGGCAAACTGTTCAAAAGTCACTGCCTTTTCAAATCGTCTCGAATGCCAAGACCAGGCCACCAAAACCCAAGGGAAATATCGAAGTCCAATATGATTTCACTATTCAGTCACCGTTAAAAAATCTGCCTAATTATAAAATCAAATTAAATTATGGAGTGAAATCCGCAGAACCTGAAAGGAAGCCTATTACTCCCATGTGACAAGATTACAATTTGATTTAGTCAGTCAGTGAGTATAAATCCAATTGCACTGCTCATTACTATTTTCAACATGAGCAGAAGTTCCAACTCTGATACAAATGTCTTGTCTGCTCTTATTACAACTTTTGCTTTGGCTGAGCAAGAAATAGACAACAGACAATAGGTGCAGGGGTAGGCCATTCGGCCCCTCGAGCCAGCACCGCCATTCAATGTGATCACGGCTGATCATCCCCAATCAGTACCCTGTTCCTGGCTTCTCCCCGTATCCCCTGACTCCCGCTATCTTTAAGAGCCCTATCTAGCTCTCTCTTGAAAGCATCCAGAGAACCGGCCTCCACCGCCCTCTGAGGCAGAGAATTCCACAGACTCACATAGATAATCAACATATATGATGTGTTTATGAGTTCAGAAGCCTGATGGCCTGATGGTAAAAACTGTCCTTAAGTCTGCTGGTACGTGCAGCCTTGCTCCTGTACTGTCTGCCTGACGGTAACAAGGAGAACAGTCTGCGTGCTGGGTGGCTGTGGTCCTTGAAGATGCTGTGTGCCTTCCGCAGGCACCACCGGTGGACAATGTCCTGAATGGCCGGGAGACAGTGCTGTGTGCCGCCTTCACCCCTCTCTGTAGTGATTTGCTGCTGTGGAACAGCAGAACAGTTCCCGCACCGGCCTGTGATGCAGCCCGTCAGCAGACTCTCGATGGTGCGTCTGTAGAAGTTTGCGAGGATGCTGGCGTTCATGCCAAACCTCCTCAGCCTTCCCAGGAAAAAGAGCCGCCGGCGGGGCTTTCACAGTTAATGTGTCCGTGTGCAGTGTCCAAGAGAGGTCCTCAGTGATGTGACACTCACCATGGAACTTGAAGCTGCCGACTGGAAAATTTAAACTGCCGGCCATTCATATCCAGCTCGGTGTGGCTAATGAGAGCTGGCTGACCTTGTTACTGTAATACCGTGTAGTACCATAGTACCATGTACAGGGTGGCATGCATATATGTGTAGTGATGATTATAAATTGCATGGATTAATAAGGGTTAATCTACACTTGGTATCATTGTAAATTGGCCCTGGTGTACAGGATAGTGTTTGTATGCGGGGATCGCTGTTTGGCCCGGCCTCGGTGTACATTTAGACAGGTACATGGATAGGATATGTTTAGATACAAATAGGCCAAGGCAGGCAGGTGGGACTAGTGTAGATGGGACATGCTGGTTGTCATGGGCAACTTGGGCCAAAGGGCCTGTTTCCACACTGTATGACTCTGTTATGCGTGAAACCTAAGAATTCAAGTATTCAATTTAATTAAACTATTCTCTTTTTCTAAAACAGTCCTCAACGCGTCTGAAGAAGGGTCTCGACCCGAAGCATTACCCATTCCTTCTCTCCAGAGATGCTGCCTGTCCCGTTGAGTTACTCCAGCGTTTTGTGTCTATCTTCTGAGAGATCCAATGTCAGGAAGATGGATTGTGCCTTGAATCACAACGGCAGCCTGCTGGGGAGCATTAAGCCGGCTGGGTCAGATATTGTCAGCTCATCGTGGAAGAGAGAATAAAGCAGGAACGGTGAGGATTTGTATTACAGGAGAGACCAATTAGCCAACAGCACGGTGGCGTTCTGGAGTGAATTAGAGGCTTGGAGGTAGAGCGGAACGAAGGTACATTGCCAGGAATCAATGTTGCTCTTTAAAACTGGCGGAGACTTCTGCTCAGCATTGTAATTTGCTATCGCTTTTGTTTCATTAAAGGTGTGTGTGTGTGTGTGTGTGTGTATTTAGGGAGCAGTGATGTTCATGCATTAATCATTCATGTGCATGTATAAATGAATGGCAACATATTTGCATGTGTGTGTATGTGTGCGTACAGCTTTGTACATGCATGTGTGTGTGAGTGTGAGTGTTTGAGCATGTGTATAGTCTTTGTTTGTGTGTGTGTGCCCTGTGTGTGTGAATGTGTGTGGGTGTATGCTTGCGTGTGTGCTATGTGAGTATCTGTGTGTGACCATGTGAGTGTGTGTATATGTCTATATACATGTGTGAGCTCAGGTATGTGTGTGTGTTCTATGTGAGTGTATGTACGTATGCATGCGTCTATATGAGTGTGTGTATCTCTGGATGTGTTTGTGTGAGTATATGTGTCTACATGTACATGCGTGCATGTGTGTGTATGTATGTGTGTGTGTACATATGTGCATGTTTGCCTGTGTGCATGTCTGTGTGAGTGAGTGTGAGGGTTTGTGTGTGTGTGTGTGCGTGTGCATTTGTGTGTGTGTGTTGTTTGTGTATGCGAGTGTTTGTGTGTACATGTGTGAGCGTGTGAATGCATGAGTGTGTTTGCGTGATGGTGTACGCGTACCTGTGAGTTTGCACACGTGTATTTATGTACGAGCGTGTGTCAAAAAACTAAACTAAACACGGTGGTGCAGCGGTAGAGTTGCTGCCTCACAGCGATTACAGCACCAGAGTTCTGGGTTCGATCCCGACGACGGGTGCTGTCTGTACGGAGTTTGTACGTTCTCCCCGTGACCTGCGCGGGGTTTCTCCGAGACCTTCGGTTTTTCCGCCCACACTCCAAAGACGTACAGGTTTGTAGGGTAATTGGATTGGTATGAATGTAAATTGCCCCTAGTGAGTGCAGGCTAGTGTTAGTGTGCGGGGATCGCTGGTCGGTGTGGACTCAGCGGGCGGGAAGGCCTGTTTCCGCGTTGTATCGCTAAACTAAAAAAAGCTAAACTAAACTAAACACGGAAAGTGGCAATCAGGAAATATCCTTGACCCAATGTCAAGAAATTGCTTCAGCTGGCAATCCTTGCGATTGCAGAGTGTTAGAGCTTCACATTGAAAGATCTTCAGTCACAGAATGAAGTCATTGTTACAAGGCATTTGCTACATTCCCTCAAGCTCAGCGTGATCTTTTGAACCACCTTAGCCATTGTGGTAATAAAATAATGTTAAATCCTTCAGATCTGGGATCATCCTCTATATCTACCGGGCTTTTGGTGCTGAGAAAACGTTCTTCTAAAAGCCAGCCCGACTTGAGGTTTGTTTGCATTCTTTAGCCTTGTAATCCTTGTTTAATTCAGAGAAAGGTTATCCAGCTGAAGATTTAAGACGTTTAGCTAAATGAAACCTGGGATTACAGGATTCATTAAGATTCCCCTTTCCACCCTTCCGATATACACCTGCAGAATGTGGTAATAAAAACGAAGGTATTATCAATAAATTATTTGTAATGCAGAATTATTCTATTTGATCAGCATAATGAGCACATTGATTACATATTCTGCATATTCTAGCCATGTTTGACTTTGGGAGTTGCCATCTGTGGAATGGAATAGGTCAACATTGAATAGTATTAGTCTAATATCCCGAAGTGCAAAGCTTTATTTATCTTTGATATCAAAACACCCTGGAAGCATTGCAATTATTCTCCCCCATTGAGGGTGGTATAGGTCATGCATTGCAAAGTGAGCTCCCGTTTAATGAATGGGGAAATCGTTGAAATGCAGAGCAATCTCTTCTGAGATCCTCAAGCCATCCACTGGTGCTGGCTGTGCTGTGTTTGTTCTTGGAGCGAGCGAGTCAAATTTCCCCGGGGTGCTGGTCTTTTGTCAATTATTTATCCCGTACCCTTTTGAAAGTTACTGTTGAGTTTGCTTCCTTGAGTGCGCTCTCTTGCTCCTGTTTCCTTCTTTTCTAATCTATGTGCCCGCAATCTGCCTTTCCCCCTCCTCCCTCTCCTTCCTTTCTCCAGATCGTCTGTTGTGCTGCAGCGAGCAGGAATTTCATTGTCCTATCTGGGACACACGACAATTAACTCTCTTCAGTCTGAAGAAGGGTCTCGGCCCGAAACGTTGCCTATTTCCTTCGCTCCATAGATGCTGCCGCACCCGCTGAGTTTCTCCAGCATTTTTGTCTACCTTCGATTTTCCAGCATCTGCAGTTCCTTCTTGAATAATAAACTCTCTTGACTTGACTTGACTTGATCTCCGGTTTCCTCCCACACTCCAAAGACGTACAGGTTTGCAGGTTAATTGGCTTGGTTTAGGGTAGTTTTGGGAATACAGCATGGAAACAGGCACTTTGGCGCACCGACCAGCGATCCCCGCACATTAACACACATGGGACAATTTACACTTACCTACAATTTACCTGCAAACCTGTGCGTCTTTGGCGTGTGGGAGGAAACCAAAGATCTCGGAGAAAACCCACAAGGTCACGGGGAGAACGTACAAACTCTGTACAGACAGCGCCAGTCGTCAGGATTGAACCCGGGTCTCTGGCGCTGTGAGGCAGCAACTCTACCGCAGCGCCACCGTGCCACTTGGTATAAATGTAAATTGTCCCTAGTGTGTGTTGGACAGTGCGGGGGTCGCTGGTCAGTGCGAACTCAGTGGGCCGAAGGGCCTGTATCTCTTTATCTCTAAAAATAAAGTCAATAGGCAATAGACAATAGTCCTTGCTACTTTCCCACTAACCTAGTCACAGAATCATCCTGGACAAACCAGGGCCTTCTGACCCTCCTTACACTCTAACTACATATGTTGCCACCAGGAGGTAATGTAATGCTGATGAAGACCTGAGTGTATGATTTAACATTTTGAAGACATCTTAACTCCTTGAGTGCCCAAAATTAGTCTTCTTCAATGAACCCAACTGCTTTAGAACATATAGGATGCGCTCCCAATAGATGGCACAGATTTCTGCATCCTTAATGGGGCGGCACGTTACAGCGAGTTGCTGCCTTACAGCGCTCGCAGCGCCGGAGACCCGGGTTCGATCCCGACTACGGGTGCTGTCTGTTCGGAGTTTGCACGTTCTCCCCGTGACCTGCCTGTGTTTTCTCCGAGATCTTCGGCTTCCTCCCACACTCCAAAGACGTGCAGGTTTGTAGGTTAATTGGCTTGGTATTAAATGTAAATTGTCCCTAGTGCATGTAGGGTAGCGTTAGTGTGCGGGGATCGTTGGTTGGCGCGGATTCTGAGGGCCGAAGAGCCTGTTTCCGCGCTGTATCTCTAAACTAAACTAAACTAATGGCAGAATGTTTAATTGACCTTGGGAAAATTCCTTTCAGAAACTCAACAGATGGCTTCTCATTTATCTCTGAAGTTAAACAGGTCGGGGGGAATCTGATGCAAATTTCCTGGGCTCCCTGAAGGATCAGACTTCAATGGATTAAATCTTGTTGCATCTCGGAGCGAAGATTACTTGCCATCTGCACCTGAGCCTAGCTAGGATTGTTTTCATCAGTGTGGTCCTCACTGCAGCCTTCCGAAGGGGGCGTGTGAGTTGGTGGGGGAGGGAGAAGGGGACTGACTCTTATTATTTGCCGCGGGAAGAACGGGAGCGGCACTTCTAGAATGGATTTGACGGCCGATGTGATCATTCCCTCAAATCTCCAGGGCATGGTAACACAGAACACCATGCTATTGAATTCAGTTTAGAGATACAGCGCGGAAACAGGCCCTTCGGCCCACCGAGCCCGTGCCGACCAGCGATCCCCGCACACTAACACTATCCCACGCACACTGGGGACAGATTACAATTTTACCGAAGCCCGTTAATCTTCAAACCTGTACTTCTTTTGGGATACTGTACGTAGGAGGATACTGGAGCAGCTGGTGAAAACCCACCCACTCAGCTCACGGGGAGCATGTACAAACTCCGTGCAGGCAGCACCCATAGTCAGGATCGAACCCGGGACTGTGGCGAACCCGATTTTTGTAAGGCACCAACTCTACCGCTGAGCTACCGTGCAGCCCCGAACATCCAAAAGGGCAGAAACAATCCTCCATTAAAGGCAAAGCTCATACTGAGAAGAATCTTTCTTCACCCTATCTCATGGGTTTTCTTTGCCCTGAGACTAATTGGTTTGGATCGATAATACTCTACTACAGACTGAGCGGGAAGAGATTCTGATCAATGAGACATTGCACTGGTGCCTGAAGCATTGTAATTGGGTCACGTGGAAAATCCCATCACTAACTTGTGCTTGTGTGGGAAGGAACTGCAGATGCTGACTTGCACTGAAGACAGACACAAAATGCTGGAGTAACTCAGCGGGTCAGGCAGCGTCTCTGGAGAAAAGGAATGGGTGACGTTTTGGTTCGGAACCTTTCTTGAGGCTGAAGAAGGGTTCCAACCTGAAGCGTCACCTATTCCTCCTTTTTTTTAAGAGGTGCTGCCTGACCTGTTGAGGTACTCCAGCATTTTATGTCTCCAAACTTGTGCCTGCCCAGCTTTGCAGACTGTCAAACCCTTGAAGGAGTTTAGAATCTCTCTTGACATGCAAATAGGTCTGAAACTTGAATTTAAAATTAAAAAAATAAAACACACATAGATAAATACTTTTACATCACTTTTAAACAGGCTTCTATGTTTCCTGGCGGTTGCAAACACTTGATTGAAATGAACAGATGTGGATAATCTGCAGAGGATACAGAAAAAAATCAACAGTTTCAGAGCTGGGGAAACACAGCGAAATGAAACTCAGATCTCACTGTGAGTTCAGTTTAGTTTATTGTCACGTGTACCGAGGTACAGTGAAAAGCTTTTGTTGCCTGCTAACCAGCCAGCAGAAAGACAATACATGATTACAATCGAGCCATTCACAGTGCATAGGTATGTGATAAGGGAATAACATTTAGTGCAAGGTAAAGTCTGATCAAGGATAGTCCGAGGGTCACCAAAGAGGTAGATAGTAGTTCAGCACTGCTCTCTGGTTGTGGTAGGATGGTTCAGTTGCCTGATAACAGCCGGGAAGAAACTGTCCCTGAATCTGGAGGTGTGCGTTTTCACACTTCTGTACCTTTTTCCCGATGGGAGAGGGGAGAAGAGGGAGTGGCCGGGGTGTGACTGGTCCTTGACGATGCTGCTGGCCTTGCCGAGGCAGCGTGAGGTGTAGATGGAGTCAATGGAAGGTCCTTCCTCAGAGCATGGCGACAAGATTCATTGTCAGGTCCTAGCCTTCAGATCTAGCCTTCCACAAATGTATACGCAATTGGCAAGTTCCCTGGCAGTTAAATATGGAATGGTTAGCAGTAATTTGAAATATTCTATCAAATCACCCCTCTACTCAATCTGGAACACCATGGTATGAAATATGAAAATTAGTAAATAGAGTTGCTGCCTTAAAGCGCCAGAGACCCTGGTTCGATCCTGACTCTGGGTGCTTGTCTGTACGGAGTTTGTACGTTCTCTCCTAGGCCTGTGTGGGTTTTCACCGGGTGCTTTGGTCTCCCCCCACACTCTAATGATGTACCGGTTTGGAGGTTAATTGGCTTTGATAAATATTGTAACTCATCCCTCGTGTATCTAGGGTTGAGTTAATGTGCGGGGATCGCTGGTCGGCACGGACTCAGTAGACGGAAGGGCCTGTTTCTGTGCTGTATCTCTAAACTAAACCAAACTAAGCTAAACCAAGGTAAATCATCAGATCGTCCTTATTAACAAGCTTACTCAATTCTCTAAAGATAGACACAAAATGCTGGAGTAACTCAGTGGGTCAGGCAACATCTCTGGAGAACATCAATTGGTGATGTTTCGGGTCAGGACCCTTCCTTATAGCTTCACCTTCTGGAGAAGGGTTCCATCCTGAAACGTCGCCTATCCATGATCTCCAGGAATGACAATAGATAATAGACAATAGGTGCAGGAGTAGGCCATTCAGCCCTTCGAGCCAACACCGCCATTCAATGTGATCATGGCTGATCATCCCCTATCAGTACCCCGTTCCTGCCTTCTCCCCATATCCCCTGACTCCGCTATCTTTAAGAGCCCTATCTAGCTCTTGCTTGAAAGCATCCAGAGAACCTGCCTCCACCGAGGCAGAGAATTCCACAGACTCACCACTCTCTGTGAGAAAAATAGTTTCCTCGTCTTCATTCTAAATGGCTTACCCCTTATTCTTAAACTGTGGCCCCCGGTTCCGGACTCCCACAACATCGGGAACATGTTTCCAGCCTCTAGCGTGTCCCAGCCCTTAACAATCTTATATGTTTCAGTAAGATCCCCTCTCATCCTTCTAAACTCCAGAGTGTACAAGCCCAGCTGCTCCATTCTCTCAGCATATGGCAGTCCCGCCATCCCGGGAATTAACCTTGTAAACCTACGCTGCACTCCCTCAATAGCAAGAATGTCCTTCCTAAAATTAGGGGACCAAAACTGCACACAATACTCCAGGTGTGGTCTCACTAGGGCTCTGTACAACTACAGAAGGACCTCTTTGCTCCTATACTCGACTTCTCGTTATAAAGGCCAACATGCCATTCGCTTTCTTTACTGCCTGGTGTACCTGCATGCTTTCTGTCCCACTGAGTTACTCCGGCATTTTGTGTCTACCTTTGGTATACACCAGTATCTGCAGTTCCTAATTATCACTTACTCAATTCTCTCTTCCACTGATTATGTGCTTCGAAAAAGAAAAAAATATTCTTTCCCTGAACCTAGATGGATGATCAACTCTTGAGAATATCTGCAGGAAATTGGTTTTGTTAGCATTTACCGTTCCTTCCTCATTAAAGGCTTTGCTTGGGAACACATCAACATGTCATCTTGTCTCACAGATATTGCCTGGGGATATTTCAGACTCTATGTGTAGGAAGGAATTGCAGATGCTGGTCCAAACCGAAGATAGACACAAAATGTTGGAGTAACTCAGCGGGACAGGCAGCATCTGTGGAGAGAAGGAACGGCTGACGTTTTGGGTCGAGACCCTTCTTCAGATTACATTGTTGCCACCCTTACCCCAAATACATTCCCAAGCCACAACTTTCAAATCAATTTAACCCTTTGAACGCTCTATTTTTGATTGCTTTTCGAATTCTGACATGCAATTGAGATCAAAAATCAAAATGCAATGGATTGTCATTATCCCTGGATTCTCCAGTGAATTCTCTCGATTCATTCAGAGAAAAGCCAAGAAAGGATGGTGTGTTGTATGATTTAGATTTAGATATTTTTATTGTCACGTGTACAGTGAAAAGCTTTTGTTTGTGTGCTATCCAACCAAATCAGATAACTCGCCTTGTCTGCTTTGATATGTCATTTTCACACCTCACCCATCCATATCTCTAGTTTCCCTCTCCCTTGACCCTCAGTCTGAAGAAGGGTCTCGACCCGAAATGTCACCCATTCCTTCTCTCCATAGATGCTGCCTGTCCCGCTGAGTTACTCCGGGATTTTGTGTCTATCTTCAGATAATACTAAACTTGTGGATACAAGAAACCGCAGATGCTGGTCAGGCTGTATTTGGAGTATTGTGTGTAGTCCTGGCCACCCCATTGCAGGCACGATCTGGAGGCTTTGGAAAGGGCGTAGAAGAGAGTTTCCAGAACGTTGCTTGGGTTGGAAGGTATTAGCTATAAGGAGAGCTGGGACAAACTTGGATTGTTTTCTCTGGAGAGTTGCAAGCTGATAGAAGACCTGATGAAGTGTATAAAATTATATGAGACACAGATAGGGAAGACTTTTCTCCCTGGGTGAAAATGTCAAAGACTGGGCTGGCACGGTGGCGTAGAGGTAGAGTTGCTGCCTTACAGCAATCGCAGCGCAGGGAGACCCAGGTTCAATCCCGTCTACGGTGCTGTCTGTACGGAGTTTGCACGTGGGTCTTCTCCGAGATCTTCGGTTTCCTCCCACACTCCAAAGACGTACAGGTTTGTGCTGTAGGTTCATTAGCTTGATGCATGTGTAGATTGTCCCTAGTGTGTGTAAGGTTGTGTTAATGTGCGGGGATCGCTGGTCGGCGTGGACCCGGTGGGCCCAAGGTCCTGTTTCTGTATCTCTAAACTAAACTAAACTAAACTAGATAGCCTAGATTTGAGTCAAGTTTGAAGATAGGTCCCGACCCAAAATGCCACCCAGTCCATGTTCTCCAGAGATGCTTTGCTGCCTGATCCGCTGAGTTACTCCAGCACTTTTTTTTTAAAGGTTATTCCAACACTTTAAGCCTTATTTTTTTTCCCGGGATCTTTGGCTTCCTTGGGAAGGTTGCCAATCTGATAAATCATTCAGCAAAACAAGAGAGACGTTGAGAAGGAAGGCGGGGGAAATCTCAGTCTGAAACCCCAGAGTCCAGAGAGAGTTGGGACAATCTGCTCACAAATGAAATACTCGGCCCACTTGCAAAAGGGCTGACAGGAACCTGATTTGTTCCCTGGAGTGCCAATTAAATTGGCCAAACATCTGCTTATCACAGAGTCACTTTGAATGGGATGAAAAGCTTCAGAGAACATGTTTGCAGCAGGCTAATGCATCTGCAGCAGCTTGAAGTCAATTAATTTTATATTTACTGTCCAATGGCACAAGAATACTTTGCACATTGCTTTCCTGTTTCACACATTCCTATTAACCCTATTTAGTTTGGTTTTATTTATTTTACCTTAGCTTAGCATAGCTTAGTCCATTTCTGGGGCGGGAGATTGCAACCTTCACGTGGTCCGCCCTGTTTCGACTAATGCAATCAACTCGACGTGCACAAACGGAAGATCAAATAGAACAAGGGTACACAAAAGGCTGGAGAAACTCAGCGGGTGCAGCAGCATCTAAGGAGCGAAGGAGATCGGCGAAACGTCTCCTTAGATGCTGCTGCACCCGCTGAGTTTCTCCAGCCTTTTTGTGTACCCTCGATTCTCCAGCATCTGCAGTTCCTTCTTTAACTTCAAATAGAACAAGTTGTCCAACAACTTTAAGCTGCGCACGCCACACGAAAGAAGAAGCCCGTTGTTTCGATGCTGTATCTCTGTGGACCAAGCTACATAAGACTGAACAGTGACGTTTTGGGTCGCGTTTGGTGTGAAAATGCACGCCACCAGATTTGGGGACAGTTTCTTCCCGGCTGTTATCAGGCAACAGAATCATCCTACCACAACCAGGGAGCGGTCCTGAATGACTATCTACCTCTTTGGTGACTATCCTTGATCGGACCTTGTGGGCTTTATCTTGCATTAAATGTTATTCCCTTATCATCTATCTAAACTCTGCAACTGGGTCGATTGTAATCATGTATTGCCTTTCTACTGACTGGTTAGCACGCAACAAAAGCTTTTCACTGTACCTCGGTGCACGTGACAATAAACTAAACTGAAATTGAACCGAGACCCTTCATCTGAAGAAGGGTCTCGACCTGATTTACTGACTTGCTGCCTATGAAGCCTCCTGGCATGTAGGGCAGCAAACTCCTGTCTGCTCTGGGCTAACTTCTGGACACTACCCCAGGTCAGATCCATTTCCCTTCCGGTGTCCAGTGCAGGGCTATTCTAGGGATGCTGTCTGGTTCTCTTCCATGGTTTTCATTTCCTCATCCGAGCATCTGTCGATAGCCCTAGACGTCCATCGCGCCCAGTAGCGTTGTTTCCTTCAGTTGCTGTTTCCGTAACATATGTGTTTTACGAGACAGAGTTGTTGGCCCTGTGCTCGAGCCTCGACCTGAAACGTCACCCATTCCTTCTCTCCAGAGATGCTAACTTTCCCGCTGAGTTACTCCGTCATTTTGCGTCTATGGTAGACAAAAGCGCTGAAGAAACTCAGCGGGTGCGGCAGCATCTATGGAGCGAAGGAAATAGGCGACGTTTCGGGCCGAAACCCTTCTTCAGACCGATAGACATTTGTGTCTATCTTCGGTGTAAACCAGCATCTGCAGTTCCTTCCTGCGCACTAGAAATACTGAACATAATTCTGCCTTTGTCTATTTGCTTTGTTATATTAACTCTAAACAAATCCACAGACGCAACTCTAATATTTACTCCAAGCCCATCATTCAATTGTCCACATTTGCTCTTTAACATACCGCGTCCACATTCTTTACTTACTGAAGAATGTAGATTATAGTAAACTCGCACTAGCCATTAGGAGTAATATTCATTCTCCTGTCAAGGGAAGATTCATTTTGATTATACATTCAACACGCAAAAAACTAATGCGTGCTGTTCATCTTGCTGTTAATTGGCACAAGGTGATTCCTGCATCGGGAACAATCTCCGAGATCTTTGTGTAATCCTTTCTGGGAATACAAGAGAATAGTGGCAGGGTTATGGAACAAGCTGCCAGAGGAGGTAGTTGAGGCAGGAACTATCCCAATGTTTAAGGAAACAGTTAGACAGGTACATGGATAGGACAGGCTTGGAGAGATATGGACCAACCGCAGGCAGGTGGGACTAGTGTTGGCCGGTATGGGCGTGTTGGGCCGAAGGGCCTGTTTCCATGCTGTATCATTCAATGACTATGACCAGGCCAATCGGTCCCTCAAGCCTGCTCGACTATTCAAAGAGAATAATGCTACCCCAGGCATTATGTTCGTGCCCTTGGTGTACAGAGGAATCTTGGGGTCGGAGTCCATGACACCCTGAAGGTGACAACACAAGTAGACAGAGTAGTAAAGAAGATATACAGTATTAAAAAAAGGCACAAAGTGTTGGAGTAAATAAACGGGTCAGGAAGCGTCTCTGGGGAACATGGATAGGTGACGTTTTGAGTCAGGACCCGTCTTCAGACTGAAGAAGGGTCTCGACCCGAAACGTATCTCCTTCGGATGCTGAGGAGTTTCTCCAGCCTTTTGTGCAACCCCCGTCTTCAGACTGATCGTAGGGGAGGGGAAGAAAGTTGGAAGCCTGGCAGATAATTGCATGAGCAATGTGTAGAAAGGAACTGCAGATGCTGGTGTTCAACGAAGATACGGGTCTCCACCCAAAACATCACCCATCCTTTTTCTCCATAGATGCTGCCTGTTCACTGAGTTACTCCAGCACTTTGTGTCTATCTTAGATAATTGGATGATACAGATCCTGATCCATAACATCACCTATCCATGTTCTCCAGAGATGCTGTCTGACCGGCTGAGTTATTCCAACTATTTTGTGTCCATCCTTGGAGTAAACCAGCATCTGCAGTTCCTCCCTACACGTAATTTCTATGTTAAACTGTACATGAACAAAAGCCCCACCATTTTGGTCCATTTCATGGCAATTGGATGGCAAACGGCAACAGTTTTGCCACTGGAACCATTGCGAAAATTGGACTTGTGTGGATGCATTAAATCGAGTCATAGAATCGAATGAATCAGAATAGAATGCACAGAATCAGGCCCTTTCTCCCACCACATCCATGCTGACTGCCCTACTTATCCACTCCTATTCAATTTAGCTTAGTTTAGTTTTTAGTTTAGGAAAACAGGCCCGGTGGCTCATCGAGTCAGCATCGACCAGCGATCCCCGCACACTAACACTATCCCACACACACACACACACACACACTAGGGATCATGTTTACATTGATACCAAGCCAATTAACCTACAAACCTGCACGTCTTTTGAGTGTGGGAGGAAAAAAACGAAGATCTCGGCGAAAACCCGCGCAGGGCACGGGGAGAACGTACAAATTTTGTACGGACAGCGCCCGTAGCCAGGGTCGAACCCGGGACTCTGGCGCTGGAAGCGCTGTAAGGCAGCAACTCTACCGCTGTGCCACCTTGCTACCCCAAATATCCTTGCATTAAGTCTGCAACATGCTAGGCCTTGGCCATTCAAATCCTTTCTGGGAAGCCTCGTCATTCCTCAGAGGCTCTTGGATGAACTAAAAGACCATGGCATTTCAAATCCTCGGCCAAATTTAACAAGGAGACGACTTCCCCCTTTAAGTGTGCAAGGTCAACCGTCTCTTCACTGATGCGATGCATGAATGTTGACAGGAGTCATAGAGTCATACAGCATCGAGTTATACAGCAAGTCATACAGTGCGGAAACAGGGCCTTCGTGTAGATCAATCACTATTGCTGATTTGATCCACGTCCGGTTTTGCTATTGCTGACCCGATCCGTAATCCACGTCGGGTTTCCACTATGCCATCTTGTGGAATGTGTTATGGTTCCTGTATGTATTCTTATTAAAGTACACATTATGAAGTTTTATGACTCAGTGTCAATAGTATTTTATACACTTCGGCCCAACTTGCCCACACCAACCAACATGTCCCATCTACACATATCCCTCCAAACCTGTCCACTCCACACACCTGTCCAAATGTTTCTTAAACGTTGCGATAGTTCCTCCCCTAACTACCCCGACTGGCAGCTCGTTCAATACACCCACCACTCTTTGTGTGATAAAGTTATCCCCCTAGTTTCCTATTAAATCTTACTCCCCTCGTCTTAAACCTATGTCCTCTGGTTCTTGATTCCCTGATTCTGGGCAAGAGACTCTTTCTGTCATGATTTTGCATACAAAAACAAAAAACTGAGGGCAGGGAAAACTGAAAGTGGAATCCCATCAACCCTCAACAGATAAACCAGCCTTGAAGTTTCTAATGAGCTGCCATTTATTATGAGGCAGCGCGAGTATCTACTCACACCATTCAAATGCTTCCATGACTAAAAGTAGTTAATTAGAGAGCAAGATATCAGCTGCAATAAAACATAATCTATGCTCGTTACTTATTGCTGAAATGAAATACGTGATATTTGGGGGCAACAGGGTGGCACAGCGGTAGAGTTGCTGCCTTACAGCGGCAGAGACCCGGGTTCGATCCTGACCATGGGTGCTTTCTGTACGGAGTTTGCATGTTCTCCCTGTGACTGCGTGGGTTTCCTTCGGGTGCCCTGGTTTCCTCCCACATCCCAAAGACGAAGAGATTTGCAGGTTAATTGGCGCTCAGTAAATTATCCCTAGTGTGAAATAGAATTAGCGTGAACTGGGCGATCGATGGTTGGTGCAGCCTCGGTGGGCTTGTAGTTCATAGTTGGGGAAGTTAATGTACTGTTCAACTGCCTGATGGCTGTTGGCAAGAAGCTATTCTTGAAGGGGCTGTCCCACTTAGGCGACCTAATCCGCGAGATCTGGCGAGTTTGCCCTCAAATCGTACTCGCAGCATGGTCGACACGAGGTCGTAGGAGGTCTTCGTAACTCTCCTTCATGCTCGAGAGTGGTCCCCGCGTACTCGAGGTCTCAGCTGGGTCGCGGCGTTTTTTTCAATATGTTAAAAAATGCCCGCGAGTAAAAAAAGGTCGCCATGGAAAAAATGGATACTTTTTTTTACTCGTAGGTTTAGCCGAAGTAGGTCGTAGTAGATCGTCATGTCGGTAGTCGAGGGTAGTCGAACGCAGTCGTCATCATAGTGGAAGGGAGGTCGAAGGAGGTCGTCTTCACTCTCCACTATTCGGTGTCCAATTTTCCCGAAGTTAGTTGTAGCTAGTCGAAGCTAGTCAAAGTCAAAGGAGGTCTTCAACATGACATTTTCTCAAACTCTTCTAAACTCGTCAATTAGGTTGCCGAAGTAGGTCAGCCCCTTGAACCTAAAGGGCCTATTCGCACTTACCCGATTTTTTTTGGCGACTTGCCTGCACCCGTCATAGTCGCAGCAGGTCTCTGAAAATTTTCAACATGTTGAAAATCCAGCGGCAACCAGAAAAAGGTACGACTCTTTGGGCGACTACTCACGACCAGACAGGCGTCACCCCACTTACATCGCGACATGACGGGTGCCAGCAAGTCTCCGAAAAAATTTGCGTAAGTGGGACAAGCCCTTGATAGTCCGTGTTTTTAGACTCCTGTATCTTCTCTCTAGCGGTAGGCATGAGAAAAGAGTGTGGTAGGTTATGTTTAGTTTAGCTTGGTTTAGTTTAGTTTAGTTTACTAAATAGGGGATAACGTTTGGTGCGGGACAAAGTCCATTGAAGTCCGATTAAAGATAGTCCGAAGGTCTCCAATGACGTAGATGGGAGGTTTTGTTTCGTTTCTTGTCACAGTGAAAAGCTTTTGCTGCGTGCTATCCAGGCAGCAGAAAGGGAATACATGATTACAATTGATCCATTTACAGATACAAGACAAGGGAATAACATTTAGTGCAAGGTCAAGCCAGCAGAGTCCGATCAAGGGTCACCAATGAGGTAGATAGTAGTTCAGCCAGGACTGGGTCAACCAATAAGCAAATTAAGCACGTCCTTAGGGCATCAAGGGAAGGGGGGGCACCACGGAAATGGTTTTACAATTAAAAAAAGTAGTAGAAAACTTTTCAAATATAAATATAGTGTAAGTATACAAAAATAAACATTATTTTCCATCTTACTGTTAGTTTTGTTTCATTTTGAGAAATAAAAAATTATTTTATTGTTTTGTTATTGTTTATATTTTGAGTTCCATATATATGGGGGCACCAAAATCTTTTAAGTGCTTAGGGCATCTATGGGTCTTAATCCAGCCCTGAGTTCAGGACTGCTGCCTGGTTGTGGTAGGATGGTTCAGTTGCCTGATAACAGCTGGGAAGAAACTGTCCCTGAATTTGGAGGTGTGCGTTTTCACACTTCTGTACCTTTTGCCCGATAGGAGAGGGGAGAAGAGGGTGTGACTCGTCCTTGATTATCTTGCTGAGGCAGCGTGAGGTATATTTGGAGTGAATAGAAGGGAGGTTGGTTTGTGTGATGGTCAAGACCGCTCTCTGGTTGGTGAGAGGTTGGCTCAGTTGGCTGATAACAGTTGGGAAGAAACTATCCCTGGATCTGGAGGTTGGCTATGGCAAGCAATATAAATCATGGTCGAATTGTAACGAGCCAACATTATCCTGAATTTTATTCCTGGAGTTTTGATCGTGATAATGTCGGGATGGAGATGGAATTGGTCCCAACATTATAATTCCGATTGCCTTTTGCAATTTTCTTGGCAGGTTCTTTTTGCAAGCCCAGCTGTCATGATATTAATTAATTGCCGATTCCATACACATAAGCTGCTGCCTCATGTTGGAAATCTGTCCGTAAAACTAATTGGCCCCAAGTAGGGCAGGTCTTTCTCTACCATTACCGCTAGTGGATTAGAAAACAGCTCCCAAAATAAAACCTATCGTCGTTGATTTTGCTAATGATGGCTCACAATGTTGGAAGCATATCACATCAGGTCAAAAGTGGGGCCTAGATGAACATCCTGTGAGTTGAGCCTTAATATAGTGGCTGAGGAGGATATCAGGGCATTATTGTCCAAGATAGTTCTTCATCAGAGGGTGATGAATCTGTGGAGTTCATTGCCACAGACCACAGAGTGTGGACGTCTAGGACTAGAGGGCACAGCCTCAGAATAAAAGGATGTAACTTTAGGAAGGAGATGAGGAGGAATTTCTTTAGTCAGAGGGTGGTGAATTATGGAGCTTCATTGCCACAGACGGCTGTGGAGGCCAAGTCAATGGATATTTTTAAGGCAGAGATAGATAGATTCTTGGTTAGTACGGTTGTCAGGGGTTATGGGGAGAAGGCAGGAGAATGGGGTTGAGAGGGAGAGTTAGATCAGCCACGATTGAATGGCGGAGTGGACTTGATGGGCCGAATGGCCCAATCCTGCTCCTATCACAAAAAAACCCAATAGCGCCCACAAATGAAGACACAAGGAACTGCAGGTGCAGCAGTTCTGGGAAAATTGATTGAAATGAAATAGGATTCTTGTGGGATTGGGGTGCATGAGTGCCTAATGGTGGGCATGGTTGATTAGGCCGAATGGCCTGCTTCCATGCTCTGAGTGCCTAGGGCACATTGTGAATGACCGACTCACAGAATGGGACAAAGTGTGTCAAAGGTTACAGAGAGAAGGCAGGAGAATGGAGATGAGAGGGAAAGATAGATCAGCCATGATTGAATGGCAGAGTAGACTCAATGGGCCAAATGGTTTAATTCTGCCCCTACGTCTTATGAAGCCTAGATATAGACTCTGCCCACTTCATAACTTCATGTTCTAGGAGTAGAATTAGGCCATTCGACCCATCGAGTTTGCTATACCATTCAATCATGGCTGATCTATCTCTCCCTCCTAACCCCATTCTCCTGCCTTCTCCCAGTAACCTCTGTCTCACCAAGAATCTGTCAACCTCCGCCTTAAACACTTTACCCATGTTGTCTCTTTGCCACACCTTTACTGTGGCACAGTGGTAGAGTTACTGTCTTACAGCATTTGCAACGCCTGAGACCCAGGTTCGATACCGACTACGGGTGCTGTCTGTAAGGAGTTTGCACGTTCTCCCCGTGACCTGCGTGGGTTTTCCACGAGATCTTCGGTTTCCTGCAAACTCCAAAGGGCGTTCAGGTTTGTAGGTTAATTGGCTTGGTATAGCGTTAAAAAAAATGTCCCAAGTGTGTGTGGGGGGGTAGTGTTAATATGCGGGGATCGCAGGTCGGTGCGGAGTCGATGGGGCAAAGGGCCCGTTTCCGTGTGGTATCTCAAAACGAAACTAAATTAGAACCAGGCGCCGCTCTGCTCCCTGAGGCTTTCAACTGGGACCTAATTAAGACATCAGCGGGTTCAACGCACCCTCAATCATTGCGGAATGTGGACTCTACACCTCCATATTACACATGTTCAGCCGTCTGATCTAAATAAAAGCAATGTTCGTCAAATGGACCGTTTCCAGTTCCCAGCAAAGGTCTTACATCATACCGACGCATCATCTGACAGCTGAATTAACGGTGAACATACAGTAATTGGGAGAATTAAACAATATTTGGCAATCAACCAAGGTCAACATTTCTAAATGCACTTTATACCTTAAGGGCGTGAAATAATAATCCAGTTTAAAATTGCTATTGCTGCTTAATTAAGTTGCAAAGATTTTCATCTCTGCTTTTTAAATATGTGAACCTTGCATTAATACGTGAGCACCACATCGACTTAAGATGGGCGGCACGGTGGCGCAGCGGTAGAGTTGCTGCCTTACAGCACTTGCAGCGGCGGAGACCCGGGTTCCATCCCGACTACGGGTGCTGTCTGAGCGGAGTTTGCACGTTCTCCCCGCGTTGGTTTTCTCCGACATCTTCAGTTTCCTCCCACACTCCAATGACATACAGGTTTGTAGGTTATTTGGCTTGGTGTAAATGCAAATTGTCCCTAGTGGGTGCAGGATAGGGGTAGTCTTCGTCGGCGGGGATCGCTAGTCGGTGCAGACTCAGTGGGCCAAAGAGCCTGTTTCCGTTTGTTTTTTATCTCTAAACCAATCCCTGTCCCACGGTACAAGTTCATTCCAAGAGTTCTCCCGAGCTCTCTCGATTCAAACTCGGAGATGCAAATCTGAGGAAGGACATTATTGCCATAGAGGGAGTGCAGAGAAGGGTAACCAGACTGATTCCTGGGATGTCAGGACTGTCTTATGAAGAAAGACTGGATAGACTCGGTTTATACTCTCTAGAATATAGGAGATTGAGAGGGGATCTTATAGAAACTTACAAAATTCTTAAGGGTTTGGACAGGCTAGATGCAGGAAGATTGTTCCCCATGTTGGGGAGGTCCAGGACAAGGGGTCGCAGCTTAAGAATAAGTGGGAAATCCTTTAAGAGCGAGATGAGAAAGACTTTTTTCACACAGAGAGTGGTGAGTCTCTGGAACTCTCTGCCGCAGAGGGTAGTTGAGGCCAGATCATTGGCTATATTTAAGAGGGGAGTTAGATGTGGCCCTTGTGGCTAAGGGGATCAGGAGGTATGGAGAGAAGGCAGGTACGGGATACTGAGTTGGATGATCAGTCATGATCATATTGAATGGCGGTGCTGGCTCAAAGGGCCGAATGACCTCCTCCTGCACCTATTGTCTATGTTTCTATGTTTCTATTTACGGTAATGGCCGCTCATCGGTACTCGGGGCTCTCGTAGACATTTTTCAACAAGTTGAAAAATCTTCACGAGTCTTCCCGTGCTTACCTGCCGTTAGCGAGTCTTCCCGAGTACCTGCCGTTAGCGTTACGAGACGTCCCCGAGCTCCGACGTACCCGCTACATTCATTCTCCGTGCTTACCACGAGTTTGATTTTTTTTTAAACTCGGGAGAGCTCTTGGAATGAACTCGTACCGTGGGACAGGGCTTTAACTGCACTGTTTCTATGATACAGTACGATAGAACTTTATTTATCCTAGGAGGGAAATTGATCTGCCAACGGTCATAAAAACACCAGATACATGAAACATTAAATTAAAGTGACGAGTGGAAAGGATTGGGGATGTGCAAAGATTGGGGGGGGGGAGGGGGGGGGAGTCAGTCTACCCCACGACAGAAGGGGGAGGAGTTGTACAGTGTGATAGCCTCAGGGAAGAAGGATCTCCTGTGGCGTTCTGTGCTGCATCTTGGTGGAACCAGTCTGTTGCTGAAGGTGCTCCTCAGGATGACCAGTGTGTCATGCATGGAGTGTTTCTGGATGAATTATTACAATAGACATCTTTCATTCCTGGCGATATAGGTTAAAATCCAAGAAAGGGAAATGGCCAGTGAATCCGTTCTTATCCTGTTGTGTTTAGTTTAGTTTAGTTTAGTTTAGAGGTGCAGCATGGAAACAGGCCCTTCGGCCCACTGAGTTTGCGCCAACCAATGATCTCCTGTGGACTGCGTCACCTATTTCCTTCACTCCATAGATGCTGCCTGACCCGCTGAGTTTCTCCAGCAATTTTGTCTATTGATTGTATTATTGTTTATTCTGTATTTATTTGTTGTTTTGTCGGATTTCATGTGCTATAAAGCTTCAGCAAGTGAGAAGTTCATAGGTCCGCTCATGGCGTGTTTGACACTTAAACTCTCTGGATGCTAAGGCGATGTAACTGAGAGTTGGGCAGTGGAGGCTTGGATTTAGGGACCCCACAAACTGCAGATGTTGAATCTTGAGCAAAGGACAAACAGAACATTTCACTGTACCTCGGTACACGTGACAATGATAAACAAAATTAAACGTACGCTCAGATATGCAAGGCACACATTACAAACGTACACTCCCAAAATGTGTAGGAAGGAACTGCAGATGCAGATACTGAAGGTAGACACAAAAAGCTGGAGTAATTCTGCGGGACAGGCAGCATCTCTGGAGTGACGTTTCGGGTCGAGACCCTTCTTCAGACTTCACCAACCTGGAAACTCCACCCATTCCTTCTCTCCAGAGATGCTGCCTGTCCCGCAGAGTTACTCCAGCTTTTTGCGTCTATCTGCGGTCTACATGCATACACACTGCAGACTTGCGCAGAGATGGCATGTTATCACACACGTACACATAATAAAACACAAGTGCAAACACACAAATGCACGAGCATGCACACGCATTGGCACACAGTCAAACACACAGCCTTTTGCAGCTTTCACGTCATTTTTGCACGCTCAGGATCTCTTGGAAATTCACCTCCGATCCTTTGTACAGATCAAAGGTAGTGTTGGAAGAAACATTGATTCTGCATTGATCACAGTGTGGTTTGGGTTTGGTCTGAATGGTGCTAACACACCAGGCTAGATGGTTAAAGCACGCTGCCTTTTTCACTGTCTGAAGAGGGTCTCGACCCGAAACCTCACCTCCATGGATGCTGCCTGACCCGCTGAGTTTCTCCAGCATTTTTGTCCACCTGCCTTTTACAATGGGCACCAAGTGGCAATAACTTGCCAGCTGGTCCCAGCCCCTCCCGAATGAAGAGAGGCCAAGCTGTCCGTACCTTCTCCAGTAGCTGGCGGAGTTGCTTGCTGCGGGTGTCCCGTGAACACATGCTCCGTTGGGCGACCACGGCGCACACGCACTTCCCATCGGGATCCTGGGCGGAGCTGTATATCTCCCAGCCTTCCTCGGGGCTTGGGAAGAGAGTCTGTGGAGGAAGAGCAGAGGAGAACAGACTGAGACATCATCGGGAGCTAAAGTCCATGTGTCGGACGATGGGGTGAGACTGGCAAGCTCGTTATTTGACCAGCACAGGTAGAACTTAGGGGCAAGTTGGGCTGATCGGCCAGTTTGCACACTGTATGAGTCTGCACAGGTAGAAAATTGGGGCAAGTTGGGTCGATCGGCCAGTTTTCACACTGTATGACTCCATGACATTATAGCACATTGGCGTACAGGTATGTAGGTTAATTGGCTTGGTGTACCTGTAAATTGTCCCCCAGCGTGTGAAGGGTAGTGTTAATGTGCATGGACTCGGTGGGCCAAAGAGCCCATTTCCGCACTGTATCTCTAAAACTAGAAGCTAAAACTAAACGTTGGGGCAAGTTGGGCCAATCGGCCATTTTCCACCCTGTATGACTCTATGACTCTATAGAACATAGAACAGTCAGTACAAGAACAGGCCCCTTGCCCCACAAAGTCACTGCTGAATATGATGTCAAGATCACCATGTATCTACCTGCATACTGCCCATATCCCTCCATATCCATATGTCCATTCAGAAGTCTTTAAAATGCTACTGGCGTATTTGCTTCAAGCATGGTAGTCCAAATGGCTCCCCCCGTGAATTGTTAATGTTCTTTGAAACACGGCATAGTTTTTAGACTTTGGGCTTTTTAGACTATAGCGATACAGCGGGGAAACAGGCCCTTCAGCCCATCGACCAGCGATCTCCCATTACGCTACACACTAGGGGCAATGTGCAATTTTGACTCAAACCCACATGGTCACAGTGAGAATGTGCAAACTCCATACTGACGAAGGCAACATTCAATTCATACAGACAAAGTCAGGGGAATCCTTGAGCGAAACATAAAGTGCTGGAGGAGTTTTGTAGGTCATATTCATGTGGAGCAGAATAAGGCCACAAAAGGCACAAAAACCGCCACTTTAAAGGAATTAGCGTTTGGATGGACTTTCCCTTTAAGAAAATACAACAGAGAGTTTACCTTTTCAAAAGACCAATTTATCAAATACACCGCTCCATTTAAAGGGCACAAGTTTCAAATGGATTTCCCCTTGAGACCCATGCCAAGATACTGTTACTTTAAAACAGGCATTTTCAAACTCCTACCCCTCTAAGGAAGGCAATCATTCTTTAAAACCTGCCCTTAAGTGAGCTACAATATTAGTTTAAGAAGGAAGCTGGAAAAATCGAAGGTAGACAAAAATGCTGGAGAAACTCAGCGGGTGAGGCAGCTCCTATGGAGCGAAGGAATAGGCGACGTTTCTGGTTGAGGCACTTCTTCAGTCTGAAGAAAGGTCTCGACCTTTCTGATTCCTGGGATGTCAGGACTGTCTTATGAAGAAAGACTGGATAGACTCGGTTTATGCTCTCTAGATTTTAGGAGATTGAGAGGGGATCTTATAGAAACTTACAAAATTCTTAAGGGGTTGGACAGGCTAGATGCAGGAAGATTGTTCCCGATGTTGGGGTGGTCCAGGACAAGGGGTCACAGCTTAAGGATAAGGGGGAAATCCTTTAGGACCGAGATGAGTAGGACTTTTTCCACATAGAGAGTGGTGAGTCTCTGGAACTCTCTGCCACAGAGGGTAGTTGAGGCCAGTTCCTTGGCTATATTTAAGAGGGAGTTAGATGTGGCCCTAGTGGCTAAGGGGATCAGAGGGTATGGAGAGAACGCAGGTACGGGATACTGAGTTGGATGATCAGCCGTGATCATATTGAATGGCGGTGCAGGCTCGAAGGGCCGAATGGCCTACTCCTGCACCTATTTTCTATGTTTCTATGTCATCTATTCCTTCGCTCCATAGATCAAGATTCAAGAGATTCAAGAGAGTTTATTGTCATGTGTCCCAGATAGGACAATGAAATGTCCTATCTGGCTCACCCGCTTTCTCCTACAATATTTGATTAGTTTAGATACAGCATGGAAACAGGCCCTTCGGCCCACATGGTCCCATGGAATGGCCATCGATCACCAATTCCCACTAGTTCTATGTTATCCCGCTTTCTCATCCACTCAAGAGGGTCATTTAACCTACAAACACGCACGTCATTGGGAGTGTGGGGGGAAACCGGAGCACCCGGAGGAAACCCACGCAGGTCACAGCGAGAACATGGAAACTCCACACAGCCAGCACCCGAGGTCAGAATTGAACCCGGGCCTCTGGCGCTGTGAGGCAGCGGCTTTACCAGCTGCGCCACTGTGCCACCTGTATTGTGAGACTCTTTAAAGAAAAGTTTGATGAGTGACCCATGTCTTTTAATGCAGACAGAACATTGGGTGACTATTAATGAACATTCAAAAGCTTGTGCTTTGAGTTTGGGATTTTTTCAAGTTTGCTTCTCTCTCTGGTATATTATTGTTCACGTTATCAATTCTATTCGAGCCAGAGATTAGGAAGTCAGTGACCTTATACTTCAGCCCGAAGAATTGAATTGAACTTTTTTGCAATTACTGATCTAAGACAATCATGTGAAGGCCATTTCTCGATTATTGAAAGCGTAGCCTGCACTGGCTGTTGTTCAATACTGGCTGCAGTTATTACAGCATCTGATTAAACTTAAACTCAATCTTAATTCAGCTGTGTAGCATTTCATTTCAAACTCCATTTTATGTTGTTGCCAATTCAGAAGCAGCTCTGTGGCATTTGCAGGGAAGTGGATTGCAACTGAGTTCTTTGGTTTTAGTTTAGTTTAGTTTTGAGATACAGTGTGGAAATAGGCCCTTCGGCTCCGTCGAGTCCGCACTGACCAGCAATCACCCATACACCAGCACTATGCTACCCACCGAGGGCAACTTACAGCAGCCAATTAACCAAATAAACCCCCTGAGTAAATGAACAACTGACTGCACTTGATCAACACAACTTGTGTACGGGGAGGGGAGTGCCTCGCAGGTCGGTGTGGCCTAGCGGCTGACGGAGTCTCGTGGTAGCGGTGGAGGCTCGTAGGGTGGTGGGGCCTAGCGGCTGATAGAGCCTCGCAGTGGCGGTGGAGGCCCGTGGGGCAGTGTGGGGCCTAGCGGCCAACAAAGCCTCAGCGGGTCAGTGAGGCCTAGTCGCCGACGGAGCCTGAGCAGGTCAGGGAGGCCTAGTGGCTGATGGAGTCTCGTGGTGGCGGTGGAGCCGCATGGGGCAGTGGGGCCTAGCGGCCAACGGAGCCTCAGCATTTCAGTGGGGCCTAGCGGCTGATGAAGCCTTGCAGTGGCGGTGGAGCCGCATGGGGCAGTGGGGCCTAGCGGCCAACGGAGCCTCAGCATTTCAGTGGGGCCTAGCGGCTGATGAAGCCTCGCGGTGGAGCCTCGGCGAGTTACAATAAATTTTATTTAATGGCGCCTTTCAAGACACTCAAGGTCACCTTACATCACATAATATCAGTAATAAACATACAATAAGCAACAAAGCACCAGTAATTAAAAAATCAGCAATAAAATAAAAAAAAAAAAAAAAAATAAAAAAATATTAATACATACAATAAACTCATACAATGAGTTGTTGGAGCTTCACGAGGCGGTGGGGCCTGGCAGCCGACGGAGCCTCAGCATGTCAGCGAGGCCTAGCGGCTGATGGAGCCTTGCGGTGGAGCCTCGGCAAGTTGGTGGAGCTTCACGGGTCAGTGGGGTCTGGCAGCCGACGGAGTCTCGCGACGGCGGTGAGGCCTCGCGGGTCGACCCGCGGCCAGGGGTGCAGCGGGTGCAGGGACGCAGGGGAACCGCCATGAGGAGGGGAGGGGGAAGAACACAGGAGGGCCTGCCTTGCAACTTTGTCAGTGCTGTGTACATGGCAACTATTGCATATCTCGCGTATGCAGGCAAAGAGTTTCACTGTGCCTTGTCACATGTGACAATAAAGCATTCCATCTCATACCAAGATATTTGTTGGTACGGGACGTGACAATCCCTTGAAGATGATTCTGAAGAAGGGTCTCGACCAAAACATCACCCATTGCTTCTCTCCAGAGATGCTGCCTGGCCCACTGAGTTACCCCAGCATTTTGTGTCTATCCTTGAAGAAGGGACTGGGTTTGGGAGCTGGGCCTGGCAGTGAGGTACAGCTGAACCCCTGGATCCTGAGCTATAGGGTGGACAACAGGCCGATTTCCACGCTGGATGATGGCGGCATGTCCGCTGTCCTGCACTGGGACTCCACTCAAACCTAAACCCCATTTCCTGGCCACTATCTCCATGGGAACAACATGATCATGGTAGATGCTGGTTGTCATGGTAATCACTTTCCCAGGCACATCCATCATGTCTCTTGCATGCATCCTACGGATTTTCTGCACTCTCCCTACACCTGACACTCCACCAATTTCCTCTTTAAAAAATACCCAATGCGGTCTGTGGCAATGAATTCTTCAGATGGCCCACCCTCTGGCCAAATAAATTACTCCTCATCTCCATTTTAAAGGTAGACCCTTTTATTCTGAGGCTGTGCCCTCTGGTCCTAGACTCTCCCACCAGTGGAAACATCCTCTCCACATCCACTCCTGCTAGGTTCCAGTTATTTTGTTAGTTTAGCTTATTGCCCGTGTACTGAGGTACAGTGAGAAGCTTTTTTGTTGCGTGCTATGCAGTCGTCCACACTGTACAGATACAAGATAATGAGGAATAAGGTTTAGTGCAAGATATAGTCCAGTAAACGGTGATTAAAGATAGTCCGAAGGTCTCCAATTAGGTAGATGGTAACGCAGGACTGTTCCCCAGATGGTTCCGTTGCCTAATAATAGCTGGGAAGAAACTGTCCCTGAATCTGGAGGTGTATGTTTTCACATTTCTTTACCTCTTACCTGATGGGAGAGGGGAGAAGAGGTGAGTGACCGGGGTGATTATGCTTGTGGCCTTGCCGAGGCAGCTTAAACTCAAGATGGAGTCAGTGGAAGGGAGGTTTCTTTGCGTGATGGTCTGGGTTAAGTCAACAAGGGCTCACAACGGTAGAGTTGCTGCCTCACAGCGCCAGAAACACGGGTTCCATCCTGACTACGGGTGCTATCTGTACTGAATTTGTACGTTCTCCCAGTGGCCTGCGTGGGTTTTCTCCGAGATCTTTGGTTTCCTCCCACACTCCACAGACTTTGTAGGTTAAATGGCTTGGTGTAAATGTAAAAATTGTTCCTAATGTGTGTGGGATAGTGTTAGAGTTCGGGGATCAATGGTTGGTGCGGGCTTGGTGGGCCGAAGGGCCTGTTTCAGTGCTGTATCTCTAAACTAAACTCTGCTGTTATAAATAGCTATTTAATGGTCAGTATGGACACAGTGGGCTGAAGGGCTTGTGTCTATGAGTCATAGAGTGATACAGTGTGGAAACAGGCCCTTCGGCCCAACTTGCCCTCACCAGCCAACATGCCCCATCTACACTAGTCCCACCTGCCTGCATTTGGTCCATATCCCTCCAAACATGTCCGAGCAATGTACCTGCCTAACTGATTCTTAAATGTTGGGATAGTCCCTGCCTCAGCTACCTCCTCTGGCAGCTTGTTCCATACATCCACCACCCTGTATGACTCTAAGAACCAGCTGACCCACAGCTGGCAAAGAAATCTCCATTTAGGGCCTGTCCCACTTGGTGATTTTTTTGGCGACTGCTGGAATAATTGACTGACGTATCAGGTCACCGAAAAATTCGCGGCGTGATGTGGCGTGATGACGTATTGACGCGCGGTGTTTTTTCAAGTGTCGCAACATTTTTTTTTTGTCACCGCTGGATTTTAAAATGTTCAAAATCTTTTGGCGACCCTGGTGTGACGTCGGCTGTCGCCGAAAAAAATCGCCAAGTGGGACAGGCCCTTTAGTGAAGACAGGAAATGGCTCTGAGATGGAAACAGCTGCCTCTCAGCGCAAGTGGTTTTAATGACACAGGAAAACATCCAAAGCCTTGCATGGTATGGATCGTGTTTGCGAATGGACCGCTAATGGATAGAGAGCCAGTGGATGGCATTCATCACAAATAGCTGGAACTCACAACATCCTGTCAGAGGAGGTTTTGGCTCCACTGCTTGCAAGCACAGCTGTGGCAATGTTGACCGAGGCGCTGATGATCGGAGCTCGTTCATTAGCGCCCTCGCAAACAGTTTAACGTACGGAGTGCGCAAGAAGGAACTGCAGGTTCTGGTTTGCAGGAGGCGGGAGAATGGGGTTAGGAGGGAGAGATGATGGGCCAAATGGCCTAATTCTTCTCCTATTCCTTGGGACCTTACACACAAAAGCAGGAGTAACTCAGCGGGACAAGCAGCATCTCTGAGAGAAGGAATGGGTGACGTTTTGTACGAGACCCTTCTTCTGACTGAGAGTCGGGGGGGGGAAAGGGAAACGGTGATCTAGAGAGATATATAATTTAGAGATATAGAGCGAGTCTAGAGATATGGAAGGGCAAGGTGTGAAACCGACAGATTAAAGTGGATGGAGATAAGGAAATGGAGAATGGTTCTTTGTGATTGAAGAAGGATCTGGACCCGAAACGTCACCCATTCCTTCTCTCCAGAGATGCTGCCTGTCCCGCTGAGTTACTCCAGCTTTTTGTGTCTGTCTGTGGTTCATTGTTCAGATCAGGAGGACTGTCTTGAGTTTAATGTAAAGGGCCTGTCCCACTGACTCAATTTTTTTCAGCGACTGCGGGAACACGCCATAGTCGCAGCAGGTCGCTGAAAATTTTCAACGTGTTAAAAATCCAGCGGCGATCAGAAAAAGGTACGACTCTTTGGGCGACTTCTCAGGACCGTACAGGTGACATGTCGCGGGGTTACTCCTGTATGGTCATGAGTAGTCGCTCAAAGAGTCGGAAAACCTTTTTCCGATCGCCACTGGATTTTGAACGTGTTTAAAATTTTCGGTGACCTGCCGTGACTATGACGGGTGCTGGTAAGTCGCGGACAAATTGGTGCCATTGGGACAGGCCCTTAAGGCTGTGGAATGCAATCTACTGCCTGCAACCGATCGTCCCCGCTGACTAAACTGGCCATGGCAGTATGGAGTGATTTGGACTACACAAACCAACACAAACGCGCACGAGTTTGCCATCGAACTGTCGGAGGAGGTAGCACTATCACCATCAGATGCAGGTATATTACAATGTTACAGAAACATTTAGACAGGTACATGGATAGGCGAGGTTTAAAGGGATATGGGCCAAACGGGAACAGGTGGCATTAGATGGGGCATGTTGGTCGACTAGTTGGACTGAAGGGCCTGTTTTCATGCTGTATGTGTCTGTGTGAAAACGCACACCTCCAGATTCAGGGACAGTTTCTTCCCAGCTGTTATCAGGCAACTGAACCATCCTACCACAACCAGTGAGCAGTGCCGAACTACTATAAACATCATCGGTGACCTATCTTTGCTGGCTTTGCCTTGCACTAAACGTTATTCCCTTATCATGTATCTGTACACTGTGGTCGGCTCGATTGTAATCATGTTTAACCTTATCTGAGGAAAGACGTTCTTGCCATAGAGGGAGTACAGAGAAGGTTCACCAGACTGATTCCTGGGATGGCAGGACTTTCATATCAAGAAAGACTGGATAGACTCGGCTTGTACTCGCTAGAATTTAGAAGATTGAGGGGGGATCTTATAGAAATTTATAAAATTCTTAAGGGGTTGGACAGGCTAGATGCAGGAAGATTGTTCCCGATGTTGGGGAAGTCCAGGACAAGGGGTCACAGTTTAAGGATAAGGGGGAAGTCTTTTAGGACCGAGATGAGAAAATCATTTTTCACACAGAGACTGGTGAATCTGTGGAGTAGAAAGTAGTTGAGGCCAGTTCATTGGCTATATTTAAGAGGGAGTTAGATGTGGCCCTTGTGGCTAAAGGGATCAGGGGGTATGGAGAGAAGGCAGGTACAGGATACTGAGTTGGATGATCAGCCATGATCATATTGAATGGCGGTGCAGGCTCAAAGGGCCGAATGGCCTACTCCTGCACCTAGTTTCTATGTTTCTATGTTTCTATGTTTTGCCCATCTGCTGACTGGTTAGCACGCAGCAAAAGCTTTTCACTGTGACTCAGTAGACGTGACAATAAACTAAACTCAACTATGACTCATTGAATGTGGCCTGAAGTGATCGGTTAATTCAATATCGATCGATTCATACATAATTCATGGGTTTTACGAAGTTATGGTTCATGAACACGTATAATGTTCCAAATAGAATACACACAAATGGTGGGAGCTAGACAGATCCTCTGTAGCTGAATGTGAAGTGTTTTCTTCCATGACCATAGCTCAGGCCGCAAGCTCTAGGATGTAATCTAATTGGATTTTTTAATTGATTATGATTAAATGGATTGAATGAATAGACGGGATGAAGTATTTCTGCCTAAACTGATGGGGGGGCACGGGGGCGCAGCGGTAGAGTTGCTGCCTTACAGCGCCAGAGACCAGGGTTCGACCACAAACTACGGGCGCTGTCTGTACGGAGTTTGTACGTTCTCCCCGTGACCTGCGTGGGGTTTCTCCAACATCTTCAGTTTCCTCCCACACTCCAAAAGACATACAGTTTTGTAGGTTAATTGGCTTAGTATAAGTGTGAAAGAATTGTCCCTGGTGTGTAGTGTAGTGTTAATGTGTGGGGGATCGCTGGTCCGAGCAGACCCAGTGGGCCAAATGGCATGTTTCCGTGCTGTAACTAAACCAGAAATGTGCTTATTTTTTCGAGCAACAGCGTGGAAACAGGCCCTTCAGCCCACCGAGTCTGCACCAACCAACATTCACCCTGTACACTAGCACTATTCTACATACTATGAACAAGTGTGTCAGAGGTTATGGGGAGAAGACGGGAGAATGGGGTTTGGAGGGAGGGATAGATCAGCCATGATTGAATGGCGGGGTAGACTTGATGGGCCGAATGGCTTAATTCTACTCCGATCCCTTGCAACCTTGTGACCTTATGAAGAATTTACAGAAACTAACTAACCTATAAACTTGCACGTCTTTGGAGTGTGGGAGGAAACCGGAGCACCCGGAGAAAACCCACGTGGTCACGGGGAGAGCGTGCAAACTCTGCACGGACAGCACCCGCAGTCAGGATCGAACCCGGGTCTCTGGCGCCGTAAGGCAGCAACTCTACCGCTGCGCCGCTCTGCTGCCCGTGGTGGTGCAGCCAAATTATTGGCCAAATAAATCACCAGCCTGTACTAACAACCCAGATGCTGAGCTGAAATCCCATCTCAGCAGCTGTGGAATCTGAATTTGGTTAATTAACTCTTTTTTTGGAATTTAAAATGAAATATTGGCTTCACTGATGGCGAAAACAAAAAACAAAACAACACCAGCTTGTCATAAAAAAAACTATTTAGTTCACTCCTGTGTCTCAGGGGAGGGATTTTGGCAAAATACCCAGATTCCGGAGCCACAGTGACTCCATCTCCACTTCAAGCTGCCTCGGCAAGGCCACCAGGATAATCAAGGACCAGTCTCACCCTGGTCTCCCCTCTCCCATCAGGCAAGAGGTGCAGAAGTGTGAAGACGCACATCTCCAGATTCAGGGAAAATGTCTTCACAGCTGTTAACAGGCAACAGAACCATCCTCTCACCAACTGGAGAGCAGTCCGGACCAAACATTACCTCATTGGAGACCCTCGGACTATCTTTAATTGGACTTTATCTTGCAATAAACATTATCAATACTAAAAAATAATGAATCATTTTGAATATAAGATAACCAGAGGACTTGAATCACATTGAATGGCGGTGCTGGCTCGAAGGGCCAAACGGCCTACTCCTGCACCTATTGTCTATTGTCTATTGACTTTTTCCCCATTCCTTCACCTGAAACATGAACTCTGATTCTGTCTCCATCGTGCTGCATATTCCGTACAATTTCTACTTATATTTCAGATTTTCCGCATCTGATATTCAAAGACTGGGCTTCCTGTTATCCAGCCTTTAACTCCCCCTCCCATTCCCACACACCGACCACACCGTCCAGGGCTTCCTCCGTTGTCAGAGTGAGGCCCAACACAAATTGGAGGAACTGCAAATTGGGCAGCTTACACCCCAGCGGTATGAACATTGACTTCTCTAACTTCAGATAGCCCTTGCTTTCCCTCTCTCTTCATACCTCCCCCTTCCCTAACCTATCTACCTCATTGGTGACCCTCAGACTATCCTTGATCGGACTTGCTGGCTTCACCTTGCACTAAACGTTATTCCCTTATCATGTATCTGTACACTGTAAATGGCCTGTCCCACTGCACGAGGTAATTCAAGAGTTCTCCCGAGTTCTCCCCTGATTCGAGCTCGTGTGATGTACATAACGGTTACATAGGGGCTCGTACGAGTAAAAAGTAACAATTTTTTTCATCACGAGTACTTTTTTACCCGTGGACATTTTTCACGGTGTTGAAAAAACGTCAGGAGTTTACCGGATTTCCCGAGTACCCACCGTTACCCTACCTGCCGCTACGTGACATCCACAAACTCCTACGTACCCGCTACGTACATTACACGAGCTCGAATCGGGGAGAACTCGGGAGAACTCTTGAATTACCTCATACAGTGGGACAGGCCCTTAAATGGCTCAATTGTAATCATGTATTGTCTTTCCGCTGACTGGAGAGCACGCAACAAAAAGCTTTTCACTGTACCCCGGTACACGTGACAATAAACTCAACTGAAACTTGATATAAGGCTCAACTAGTTCAGCCGACACTGCTTAAATTAGTGACAGGTACAATATTCCAGTCAAGAACTGCATCAGGTATAATCAGAGGTTCAAACCACAGCTGTCAGAAACACTAAAGGAAAATTCTGTCGAGCTAACATTTTAAACATTGGTTAATAAATTGTGTTTGAGATCTTGCGTTTGCTAATGGATTTCAGCTCCTTTCTCTGCTCTGGTGCATTGTAATGTGTAGATCAGTAGTGCAGAGCAGAGTAATTTGTATCCCGAAATATCCCAGGAAAAATCAGCTTGTTAGCATTTAGTTTGATTATTGTCACGTGTACTGAGGTAGAGCGAGAAACTTTTAGTTGTGGGGATACTTCCTGAGAAGATTGGTTATGTCGGAGAGGACTCTGCAGGTTTGCACTAGAGAGCATATTGACTGGTTGCATCACGACCTGGTTCGCAAACTAGCTCGCCCATGAGCGAAGAAGACTGCAAAAAGTTGTGACCACTGCCCAGTCCATCGCGGGTACTGACCTCCCCACCATCGAAGGGATCTACAGGGAATCGCTGCCTCAAAAAGGCAGCCAGCATCATCAGAGACCTGGCCACACGCTCATTTCACTCCTGCCATCAGGAAGAAGGAGGAAGAAGTGGTGGAGTAGCTTTCGTTCCGCTGACTGGTTAGCACGCAACAATGCTCTTCACTGTCACTATACGTGACAATAAACTAAACTGAAACACTCCACTAACAACAACGTCTGAAGAGGATCTCGACCTGAAACGTCACTGATCCTTTTTCTCCCGAGATGTTGCCTGACCCGCTGAGTTACTCCAGCTTTTTGTGCTTTTCTTCTGTATAAACCAGCATCTACTGTTTTATTTCGAAGTCACGTGAGTGACTACGTGAAGATCCCGCCAGCCCGCATGCACGTCATGAGTTATTGTCTAACTCAAAAGCCAATTGGGACTACGGTCCGATTAAGAGCAATGGCCATGTGTGCAAGTTAGCATCATGTTGTTAAAGAAAGAACTGCAGATGCTGGAAAAATCTTTGTCTTATGTCTTTTTACCATTGATGGTTTTATCTGTTTAAGTGTTTCAAACACAGATTGAGTTACTGCATGAAACCACATAGCTTTGAAGGCTTCACGTAGTCACTCACGTGACTTCAAAATAAAATAGAAAGATTAGACGAGAACTTACCGTTTGAAGTTTGATCTTTATTTTATGAGACGTTGAAGTGAGGGAATACGTGCCCTCCACTCCCAAACCTGATTCTCATAAATGATCATCCGGTAACTCTAGTCTCGTTAGTCTTTCTATAGTTTAAGTTCTGCAACTGGTCTGTGGTTTCATACAGTTGCTCTGAAGATTGACGCGCACGTGGGCTGGCGGGCTCTTCACGTAGTCCCTCACTTCAACTTCTCATAAAATAACGATCAAACTTCAAACGATACGTTCGCGTTTAATCTTTCTATTTCTTCCCACACAATACAAGCAAGTATCCTTGTTTATCCATGAGCCAATTCGGTTCAATTTAGTTTATTGTCACTTTTACCGAGGTACAGTGAAAAGCTTTTGTTGCGTGCTAACCAGTTAGCAGAAAGACAACACATGATTACAATTAGATGCTGCCTCACCCGCTGAGTTTCTCCAGCATTTTGTCGACCTTTGATTTTTCCAGCAACTGCAGTTCTTTCTTTAACATGAATATAATCGATCCATTTGCAGTGTACCAGATACATGATAAGGGAATAATGCTTAGTGCAAGGTAAAGCCAGCAAAGTCCGATCAAAGGTAGTCTGAAGGTCACCAAAGAGATAGATAGTAGTTCAGCATTGCTCTCTGGTTGTGGTGGGATGATTCAGTAGTCATTCCCTGCTCTGTCGATGCTGGAAGGAGATCTATAGATGCTGCATGTTAAACATCCTCAGGGAAGGATAGAGAGAAGAGTGGTGATCCCTCTGGGATCTGGGTACACATTCATCTCTGTGCAAGCACGAGCTGAGTGGATTATCTGCTCGTTCTGCTCCCTTGTTGCTGGTGGGAGAAGAGAGTGCAGGCATTGCCAGCCACATTTCCCTGCTGCACAACAGAGATGCCCAAAGCCATATGTTACTTGTCAAGCACATTGACACATCCTGTCTCTCTTATCGATCGCCAACCAGAACATTTCCATTAAGAATAGCCTTTTCGACCCGGGAAAGACTATCGACCGAGATGGATCACAGACCAACATTAGAGTCGCTGCCTCACAGAGACCATTCCAGAGACCCAGGTTCCATCCTGACTACGGGCGCTGTCTGTACGGAGTTTGTATGTTCTCCCTGAGACTGTGTGGGTTTTCTCCGGGTGCTCCGGTTTCTTCCCACACTCCAAAGCCATGCAGGTTTGTAGGTTAATTGGCTTCGGTTAAATTGTAAAATCGTCCCAATTGTGTAGGATAGTGTTAGTGTACGGGGATCGCTGGTCTGCGCGGACTTGCTAGGCTGAAGGGCTTGTTTTCACACTATATATTTTTTAGTTTTTAGCGATACAGCGCGGAAACAGGCCCTTCGGCCCACTGGGTCCGCGCCGACCAGCGATCCCCGCACACTAACGCTATCCTACACGCACCAGGGACAATTTACAATTTATAGAAATCCAATTAACCTACAAGCCTGCACGTCTTTGGAGTTTGGGAGGAACCCGGAGATCTCGGGGAAAACCCACGCAGGTCACGGGGAGAACGTACAAACTCCGTACAGACAGCACCCGTAGTCGGGATCGAACCCGGGTCTCTGGCGCTGAAATCGCTGTAAGGCAGCAACTCTACCGCCGCGCCACCGTGCTAAACTAAACTAAACTAAAATAGCCTTTACGACCAGGGAAGGACAATGGACCGAGATGGCTCATGAGCCAAATTTAGGTCCGCATGGTGGCGCAGTGGTAGAGTTACAGCGCTGGAGACCCGGTTCGATCCTGACTACGGGTGCTGCCTGTACGGAGGTTGTACCCTTTCTGAGACACCCAGAAGACCGAGTAACAGTCACAGTGACAACACAGGCAGCAGCAGAGGTCCAGGATCGAACCCAGATCTCTTGAGCTGTGAGGCAGAGCACCAACAATTCTCCCACTCTGCTGCTTTAGTTCAGTTTAGTTTAGAGATGCTGAAATGCAGTCGTACCGATTCCACACCGACCATCGATCGCACTAGTTCTATGTTATCCCACTTTCTCATCCAGTCAGGGGCAATTCGCAGAGATCAATTAACCCACACACCCGCACGTCTTTCAGATGTGGGAGGAAACCGGGGCACCCGGAGGAAACCCACGTGGTCACAGGGAGAATTCCACAATACAGCGTAGGAACAGGCCCTTTGGCCCACAACGTTTGTGTTGAACACGCTGCCGTGAAAAAAAACGCCTCTGATCCGTGTCCCTCCATTCCCTGCATATCCATGTGCCTATCCAAAACCCTCTTAAAACACCACCATTGTGTCAGCCTCCATCACCAATCCTGGCAGTGATACTGCATTTGTGCCAGATCTGATCCAAACCTCAACTTCCACTTCCATCCAACTCGTCATAATCCCTGGATCCACAAGGGACAGATATGTTTATCTCCCCCTTCAACAGCTGGTGCAGTGGTCGAGTCGCTGCCTCACAGCGCCAGAGACCCGGGTTCGATCCTGACTCCGGACGCTGTCTGTACGGAGTTTGTACGTTCTCTCCGTGACCTGCGTGGGTTTTCTCTGAGATCTTCGGGTTCCTTCCACGCTCCAAAGACCTACAGGTTTGTAGGTTAATTGGCTAGGTTAATAATCGTATTGTATTATTATATAGTATCGTATCAATGTAAAATTGTTCCTAGAGTGTGTAGGACAGTGTTAATGTGTGGGGATCGCTGGTCAGTGTGGACTCAGTGGGCCGAAGGGCCTGTATATCTGAACTAAACTAAACAGTTTCAACAATGCAATCTCCATGAACTCTTGGTGTCAATAACAGCTTGGCTTCACCCAATCTTCATTAGACCCATAGAGTCATACAGCATGGAAACAGGCCCTTCAACCCAACTTGCCTATACCGATCGACATACCCCATCTACACTAGTCCCACCTGCCTGCATTTGGCCCATATCAACTCTAAACCGGTCAATGGACAATAGACAATAGACAATAGACAATAGGTGCAGGAGTAGGTCATTTGGCCCATCGAGCCAGCACCGCCAGTCATCTTGATCATGGCTGATCATCCACAATCAGTACCCCGTTCCTGCCTTCTCCTCATATCCCTTGACTCAGTTATCTTTAAGAGCTCTATTTAACTCTCTCTTGAAAGCATCCAGAGGATCGGCCTCCACTGCCTTCTGAGGCAGAGAATTCCACAGACTCACAACTCTCTGGGTGAAAAGGTTTTTCCTCATCTCCGTTCTAAATGGCCTGCCCTTTATTCTTAAGCTGTGGCCCCTGGTTCTGCACTCCCCCAACATGTTTGCTGCCTCTAGCGTGTCCAATCCCTTAATAATCTTTTTTTTCAATAAGATATCCTCTCATCCTTCTAAATCCATGTGTATACAAGCCCAGTCGCTCCATTCTCTCAGCAAATGACAGTCCAGCCATCCCGGGAATTAACCTTGTGAACCTACGTTGCATTCCCTCAATAGCAAGAAGGTCCTTCCTCAAACTTGGAAACCCAAATTGCACACAATGCTCCAGGTGTCTTATCCATGTACTTACCCAAATGTTTCTTAAACATTGCGATAGTCCCTGCCTCAACTACTTCCTCTGGCAGCTCGTTCCATACACCCACCACTCTTTGTATGAAATAATTACCCCTCAGATTCCTGTTAAATCTTTCCCCCCCCTTCACCTTAAACCTATGACCTTTAGTTCTCGATTTCCCTTCTCTGGGCAAGAGATTCAGTACGTCACTGCCTCAGTTTCTTGGCTATGGAGCTCCGCATCGACAGAGTTGGTGGAAGGTCCTATTTCCATGCTGTATCGATCATCTACCCGATCTATTTCTCTCCTGATTTCATACACCATGAACAGATATTTGAGACTGTGCTCCCTGGTTTTTCCGAATGCTTTAAGAAGTCCTGGGATTTCGAGCACTCCTGTGTAAACACACATTTCTTATTCTTCAGCTTGTCTCCCGGGATTGCAGCCATCACTTGCACCACATCCAGTCTCAGCAGCAAACCATTTCGCTGTTGCTCATTGCAGCAAAGAGGTGAAGAAATTAGCAGCTGCTTCACCCGAGGCCAGAGTTCCTGCTGTTCACAATAGAAATATCCCTGTACATTGTACAAATGGTCGGCACGGACTGGAAGGGCCGAGAGGGCCTGTTTCCGTGCTGTAATTGTTATATGGTTATATGGTTATATGGTTGTAGGTGGGCAAATGTGAGCCCACTACTCAACAAGGGCTGACACAGTGGCGCAGCGGTAGATTGGCTGCCTTACAGCGCCAGAGACCCGGGTTCGATCCTGACTCCGGGTGCTGCCTGCCCGCGCAGAGTTTGCACGTTGTCCCTGTGGCCGCGTGGGTTTTTTCCGGGAGTTCCGCTTCCCTCCCACACTCCAAAGACGCACAGGTTTGTAGGTTAATTGGCTTTGGTAAAATTGTCAATTGTCCCTAGCGTGTGGGATAGAACTAGTGTTCGGGGATCGCTGGTCAGCACGGTCACGGTGGGCCGAATGGCCTGCTTCAATGCCGTACCTCCAAACTAAACTAAACTGAACTCATACGTGTAAGCAAGAACTGCAGATGCTGGTTCATACTGAAGGTGCCAGGTTCAACCTGCCGGAAGTTGGTTCAAATCCCAGCATAGCAGATATGGAAATCAAATTGAAGTGAATGTGAAATAAAACTACCAGAGACAGTAGTGACCATCGAACTACCAGACAGTAGTGAAAACCAATGTGTTTCACCAACGTTCTTCAGGAAAGTAAATCCACATCTACACCTTTTAGTGGCGCTGCGGTAGAGTTGGTGCGTTACAGCGCTAGGAACCCAGGTTCGAAACTGACTACAGTACAGAGTTTAAGAAGGAACTGCAGAACTACAGACGTTGGAAAAATCAAAGGTAGACAAAAATGCTGGAGAAACTCAGCTGGTGAGGCCGTTCTTCAGACTGAAGAAGGGTCTCGACCCGAAAAGTCACCAATTTCTTCTCTGCATAGATGCTGCCTCACCCGCTGAGTTACTCCAGCTTTTTGTGTCCACCTTTGGGTTTGTAGGTTAATTGGTGGATGTAAAAGTGGTTAATTGTCCCTAGTGTGGGTAGGCTAATGTTAGTGTACGGGGTGAACGATGGTCGGCGAGGACTCGGTAGGTCGAAGCGCCTGTTTCCGCTCTGTATCTCTGAAGTCTAAAGTCTAAGGTAAGGATGGAGTGAAGGAAATGAAAAAAAAAAGCAAATAATAGAGGAGAAAGCAAGAGAAAGGGAAGAAAGGAGAGGTGACATTGGGAGAGGGGAATGAGACGACAGATGAAAGAAAAAGAGACAGCCAGCTAAAAAAAGGAATTGCAGAACAATCTTCCATTTTAATGTAATTTTAAGAATTTAAATAATCCCCAGCTGTTTAATGGAAGCAATAGCAGACAATTAGGGTAAGTAATTTAAAGCTTAAGAAGGGTTTAAGGAGCTTGTTAGCGAAAGATAGAGAAGTGCGGGGGAGGTTTGGGGTGAGAAGACAATAGGTAATAGATGCTTCCATTCGGCCCTTCAAGCCAGCACCGCTATACAATGTGATCATGGCTGATCATCCCCAATCAGTACCCCGTTCCTGCCTGCTCCCCATATCCCCTGACTCCGCTATTTTTAAGAGCCCTATCTAGCTCTCTCTTGAAAGTATCCAGAGAACCACCCTCTGAGGCTGAGAATTCCACAGACTCACCACTCACTGTGAGAAAAAGTGTTTCCTCGTCTCCGTTCTAAATGGCTTACTCCTTATTCTTAAACTGTGGCCCCTGGTTCTGGGCTCCCCCAACATCGGGAACAAGGGCTAGGAGTCTTGGTAGTTGAAGGCTAGTGATAAATGTGTAAGTTTGTGAATGAAGATGAGGCCAGGATCAGAATGGTAGCAAGACCCTAGAGCAAGGGTTCCCAACCAGGGGGTAAATTTCACCGACCCAGGGGGTAAATTAGTCGATTCTGGATTTGTACATATTTTTTCTCATTGACTGACTTTGTTTGGTTCTGGTATACCGGTATCTGTTCATCCAGAACAAGGGCTCACAGTTTAAGGATAAGGGGTTAGTCTTTTAGGGCCAAGATGAGAAAAAAAAATTCACACAGAGAGTGGTAAATCTGTGGAATTCTCTGCCACAGAGGGTAGTTGAGGCCGGTTCATTGGCTATATTTAAGAGGGAGTTCGATGTGGCCCTTGTGGCTGAAGGGATCAGGGGGTATGGAGAGAAGGCAGGTACAGGATACTGAGTTGGATGATCAGCCATGATCATATTGAATGGCGGTGTAGGCTTGAGGGGCCGAAGGGCCTACTCCTGCACCTAATTTCTATGTTTCTATGTTTCTATCAATAGTTGTTCATAAATAAGTTATGTGCTATTAACGTTGCCTGGGGTAAACGGGATGAAAAAGGTTGGGAATCTCTGCATAGTGTTTCTTGAAACACACTAGGGTTGTTTTATCTGGGTCGTCAAAGAATGGGAGGAGACCTAATAGAAGCTTATTAAATTTATGAGAGGCAGAGATAGGATAGGGAAACCTCTATTCCCCGGTGTGGTAACGTCCAAGGCTAAGGGCATAGGTATAAAGTGAGAGGGGTAATGTTTAACAGAGATACTGTGTAGGGGGCAGACATTTCACACACAGGGTAGTCACGGCATACCCCCTCCCTCCATCCCTCCCCCACCCAATTCGCACCAGCTTCTCGTTCTCACCTAGCAATGGGCCAGTTTCCTTTATCATCGTTACATTTTTGCACATCTTTCATTCATTGCTCTATATCTCTCGACATCACCGACTACATCTCTCGTTTCCCTCTCCCCCGACTCTCAGCCTGGAGAAGGGTCTCGAACCCGAAACGTCAGCCGTTCTTTCTCTGCCTGTCCCGCTGAGTTACTCCAGCACTTTGTGTGTAAACCGGCATCTGCAGTTCCTTCCTGCACATCTGGAATCAGCCACTGGCCTTACTCATGACTGCTCCCTGTTGCCGGTTACTGGTATTGCAGGTGAATGAAGACTGGATTTGAACATGATGCATTTGGGGTCCTCATTCATGGAGAGGGAGGATTTGACCAAACATATCTCATGCTGAAGAAATAAAGAGAGTATTGACAACTGAAAAGAAAATCACCTTCATTCATATCCCATTCAAAAGGGTGAATTATTTATATTGTGTTATCTTTTTCCTTTAAGATCAATTAAACCTTTTCAATCTGATTTATATTAACGCAGGATTCAATCTAACTCACCGTGCGGCTGAGTGGACGAGAGGTTTATTTGCACTGTTATTCTGTCTTATCAGATTCTCCAAACACTGCCCACGGGAGATTGCATTTAGTGGAGTGATTATGCAGAATTTATTCACCATTTTATTTAATGTTTTATTTTCTGGTTTAAGTCCTTCCATAACCTTTCCCATCTCAGTGCCAATTCTGTGATAGTCCAGGAGTATCCGGCTGCCTATTCTAATTGTGGGGAATATTGACGAGAGAGAGGGGGAGAGAGAGGAGAGAGGGAGAGGGAGGGAGAGAGGGAGGAGGGAGGGGGAGAGGGAGAGGGGGGGGAAAGAGGAGAGAGGGAGGGAGGGGAGAGAGGGAGGGAGGGGAGAGAAAGAGGGAGGGGAGAGGGAGAGGAAGGGAGGGAGAGAGGGGGAGAAAGGCAGGGTGGGAGAGAGAGAGAGGGAGAGTGAGGGAGGGGAAGAGGGAGGGAGAGAGGAAGGAAGGGAGCGAAGGGGAGAAGGAGGGAGGGAAGGAGAGGGGGAGAGAGCGAGAGAGGGAGGGAGGGAAAGAGGGAGGGAGAGAGGAAGGAAGGGAGCGAAGGGGAGAAGGAGGGAGGGAAGGTGAGGGGAGAGGGGGAGGGAGAAGGAGAGGGAGAGAGGGAGAGGGGGAGAGGAGGAGAGATGGAGAAGGAGAGGGGGAGGGAGAGGGAGAGGGAGAGGGAGAAGGAGAGGGAGAGAGGAAGGGAGGGAGATTGGGAGAAGGAGAGTGGGAAATAGAGATGGAGATGGAGGGAGAAAGAGAGAGGGGGAGGGGGAGATAAGTAGAGAAGGATGGAGGGGGAGGGGGAGAGGGGGGAGAGAGGGAGAGGGGGGAGGGAGAGGGAGAGGGAGAGGGATGGAGGGAGAGAGAGTTGGAAAGTGAAATGGAGAGGGAGGGGAGAGGGAGGGAGGGAGGGGGAGAGGGGGGGAGGGAGAGAAAGCGGGAGAGACTAATTAAGCACAAAAGCCAGGGAAAGCAGGAGAACATGAGGAAGCACTGAAGAGGCAGGAAAATACTGCAGATAAAATGAATAACAAAGAGCTGAGAGAAACTGATCGTACGTGAATGGTGAAAGATATGCTCTTCCAAGAAACTGAATGGAGGAACGCAGGACTGATTAGAAGAAGGACTGAGATGGGTCAGGTGACGTCAGCATCGGAGGAGGTGAATGAGGATATTGTTTCATTCATCTTTGCAGCAAGATCTTCATTTTTCCAACAGATGCTTCACACCAGAGGAAATCCACGCAGAGGATATACTTCCAAATCACCGGGATAAAACTTGTGAACATTCCCAAGGCTAACACTTAGGATTCCTGCACATCTGTGCAGCTGTGCGAGGTTAAGATTTAAATAAAAACATAGAAACATAGAAAATAGGTGCAGGAGGAGGCCATTCAGCCCTTTGAGCCAGCACCGCCATTCATTGCGATCATGGCACGGTAGGATTGAGTGCGTAGGGAGGAACTGCAGATGCTGGTTTAAACCGAAGATAGACACAAAATGCCGGAGTAACTCAGCGGGACAGGCAGCATCTCCAGAGGGAAGGAATGGGTGGCGTTTCGAGTCTGAAGAAGGGTCTCGACCCGAAACAGCACCCATTTGTTCTCTCCAGAGATGCTGCCTGTCCCGCTGAGTTTCTCCAGCATTTTGTCTCTTGAAGTCCTTGGTTTTAAACTCATCTGAAAAACACTGCATCAGTCTCTGTTCCTGCAATATCCATTAGCCAAAGAGGGCTTGAGAATGTTCTCAAAGTCTTGAATGGCTATCCTAATCTCACAAGTCTAAGTCTTATCAACCAGACGAGATTTACAGATTCTGCTGTTTAAATATTACCATCTGATTTTCATTTTTCCATTCACGTTGATCTGCTGATTCATAATTATTGCAAGCGTCGTTTTAAAGTTCAGTGGTAAGGAAGAGACAGGCTCAGAGGGAGGCAAGATAAGGTAAATGTCGAGAGAATGGGTTATTAGTAATGGGATAATAAAATACTGAGCGTTAGACAAGCATTGAAGGGGAGGGGGAGAGATGGAGAGAGAGAGACAAGGAGAGAGAGAGAGAGAGAGAGAGAGAGAGATGCAGAGGGAGGGAGAGGGGGAGAGAGATATATGAAAGGGAGAGAGAGATGGAAAGAGGGGATTAGAGAGCAAGAGAGATGAGAGGGTGATGGAGAGAAAGTGAGAGGGACAGAGAGGAGGTGAGGAGTGAGAGAGAGATAAAGAGAGAGGGGGACATACAGAGAGAGAGGGGGAGAAAAACAGATACTGAGAAAGTGAAAAATAGAGAGAAAAGAGAGAGTGTCAGAGGGAGATAGATGGGGAGAGAGAGAGAGAGAGAGAGAGAGAGAGCGATGGGGGAGAGAGAGAGAATGGGGAGATACAGAGGTGGGGAGAGACGAGGGAGGGAAGGAGAGATGGGGATAGAGAGAGAGTGAGAGTGATAAAGAGAGAGAGAGAGAGAGAGAGAGCAGCAATAACTAACGAGAGACGAAGACAATATCGCTGCTACAGGTTAATCCAATGCAGAATATCAAGAGAAACGGAGAGAAAGCTTCCTGTCACCCTTTGAATGGGCAAAATATTATTTTCCATCTCCAAAGTCAAGTTTGTTTTTTTTGTTCAGAATTAAGCAATGTTAATATTATAATGGAAAACCCGACGTTGCCTCGTCACTCGGGAGATTCCTAAGCTGACAATAGTGAATTGTATAAATATAAAAATATAACTGTGTACACACACACACACACACACACACACACACACACACACACACACACACACACACACACACACACACATATATATATATATATATATATATATATATATATATATATATATATATAAAAAATATAAATATATATAAACAAACTATATATATAAAAACAAACTCTATGTATAAATATAAAATATAAATACATATATATAAATGTATATATATAAAATATACAATATAAACATATATAAACTAATTATAGATATATAAACAAATGATATATATAAAATATAATATATATAAATATATTTATAAATAAATAACATAAATATATATAAACTAATAATATATATATATAAACTAACTATTTCTATATAACTGTATACACATGTATATGTATCCAATTACATATTTTATATACATATTTTTACAAATATATATGCTGGATATAATTCATACACACAAACTCACAAAGGTAAAGAAACTATATATACAATTATATATATAAACTATATCTATATACGCATATGTACACACAAATATAACTGTATACCATATATATAACGATATAAATCACTATATATATATATATATATATATATATATATATATATATATATATATATATAAAACTGGGTATATATATATATATATATATGTATATTATATATATATATATACACACACACACACACACACACACACACACACATACACACACACACACACATATATATATATTCTTGACCCGAATCTCTCCAGAGATGCTGCCTGTCCCGCTGAGTTACTCCAGCATTTTGTGTCTATCTTTGGTTTCAAACCAGCATCTGCAGTTCCTTCCTATACACACATATATGTATATATATCATACACCCTTGATAATTCTGGCACAAAATATTCTTATCCATTCAGACTTTAATCAGCAATAGCCCGAATGCACAAGGTTTCTGCAGAATTCTCAAATATTTATGATCCCAGTAAAATGTGATTTGCCAATAAATTAATAGTGCAGCACAAATAAAGTCAAAAATCGCTGCCCTGGTTTTAAACGCGGATTGTCATGGAGTTTCAAGTGCAGCGTACGATAAACTTAAGAAAAAAAAATGAACGGGAGGTTTGTAAGGTGCCGGCAATAGCAGAGAGAACTCACTATTTTTTGTGTGCTTCCAGATGAACTGATTTTAGTGCCATTCAGACCGACGAGGGTGGGTAGGGTCTGGGACATCCAGTTGGTCACCATCGCCATGGTACTGAGTACAGCTCCAATTTTCAACAGGGGGACAGTCATCCTGACCCTTGCCTCATGCCCACCTGTCTTATCAGGCTGGTATACCGGGGACACACGCACTGAAAGCTCTTCAGGTCGCCCCAAACACTCGGTCAGACCCGGAGATTTATTTCAGACCGTCCATGCAATCCAGTCCTGAACACATCAGGTCTCTCTCCCTCTCTCTCTCTGTGTAACACACACACACACACACACACAGAGTCGACACATTCTACACGGTTCTTGACGTCAAACCAGAGCAAGCAAGAGGCTCGGAGAAAGCAGAAAGGATTCGAAGCTGAATGCAAGGAAATAATTTAACCCATTAGGTTCTGAGAGCTGGTCCACATGGGTTGCCGGGCAAAAAAATCCCTTGCCCGGTGACCAAGCTAGGAACAATTTCTGCAGTGAACATTACTGGCAATGTTTCATAAAATTATAAGATCACAAGTGATAGGAGTAGAATTAGGCCATTCGGCCCATCGAGTCTACTCCGCCATTAGTGTTTTTTTTGGTGTTTTATCATTAATGTTTTATTATTATTAATGTTTAGTGTTTTCTGAGTCATTCGTAACTGTCACTGTGTGTCGTGTTGTTACTTGCGGGCGGAGCACCAAGGCAAATTCCTTGTATGTGAATACTTGGCCAATAAACGTACTTACTTACTTGCGTTCAATCATGGCTGATCAATCCCTCCCTCCTTCTCCTGCCTTCTCCCCGTAACCTCTGTGTGCTCTTGCACGTTTATGCCTCATACCCTTAGCAAGGGTTTTAAGTCTGAAGAAGGGTCTCGACACAAAACATCACCCACTCCTCCTCTCCAAAGATGCTGCCTGTCCCGCTGAGTTACCCCAGCGTTTTGTGTCTATCTTCCATGTAAACCAGCATCCGCAGTTCCTCGCCACACATTATGTCAAGGCGGCAGGTTGCTTTGCACTCCCCAAGTAACCCTTGCATTCCCCCTCTCTCCATCCCTCCCCCACCCCCAGTTTCACAGTTGCCCTGGTGTCTCATTGTCTGCTCGTTTAAACCTAGCCCACGGCTAACAAAGGCCTGTTTCCTTTATCATTGTTCCCGATGTTGGGGAGGCCAGAACAAGGGGTCACAGTCTAAGGATAAGGGGGAAGCCTTTTAGGACCGAGATGAGGAAAACATTTTTCACACAGAGAGTGGTGAATCTGTGGAATTCTCTGCCACAGAAGGTAGTTGAGGCCAGTTCATTGGCCATATTTAAGAGGGAGTTAGATGTGGCTCTTGTGGCTAAAGGGATCGGGGGTATGGAGAGAAGGCAGGGACGGGATACTGAGTTGGATGATCAGCCATGATCATATTGAATGGCGGTGCTGGCTCGAAGGGCCGAATGGCCTACTCCTGCACCTATTGTCTTGTTTATGTTTCTATCATCATTACATCATTCATTCATTTGTTCTATATCTCTCTATATCAGCATCTACAGTATATCTCTCGTGTAGGAAACATAGAAACATAGAAATGTCCTGTTTCCAGAAAGAACTGCTGGTGCCGGTTTAAATCCAAGACAGACACAAAAAGCTGGAGTAACTCAGCGGGACAGGCAGCATCTCTGGAGAAGGAATGGGTGACGTTTCAGGTCGAGACCCTTCTTCAGACTGATGCCAGGGGAGTGGGCGGGACAGATATAGAATGTAGTCGGAGACAGTAAGGCTGGTCAGAGAATTGGGAAGGGGGAGGGGATGGAGAGAGAAAAACACTTTAACTCCCCCTCCCATTCCCACGCTGGCCTTTCTGTCCTGGACCTCCTCCATTGTCAGAGTGAGGCCCAGCGCAAATTGGAGGAGCAGCACCTCAAATTACGTTTGGGTAGTTTATACCCCAGCTGTATGAACATCGACCTCTCTATCTTCAAGCAGTTCCCTCCCTCTCTCTCTCTCTCGAAGATAGACACAAAACGCTGGAGTAACTCAGCGGGGCAGGCAGCATCTCTGGTGAGAAGGAATGGGTGACGTTTCGGGTCGAGACCCTTCTCCAGACCCATCCCCTCCCCCTTTCCAGTTCTCTGACCAGTCTTACTGTCTCCGACTACCTTTTAACCCTGTCTCGCCCATTCCCCTGAAATCAGTCTGAAGAAGGGTCTCGACCCGAAATTAGATTAGCCTGGCATCATTATGGGCAGAAAAGCCTCTTTCTATACTGTTCTATACTGAAACAGTAGTTTCATACATCGATGTAACATTTGTAACTGAAAATGATTTTTCTTCCCTTCAAAGTAAAAACAGCAATGAACATTTCCAGATCATTTCACCTCACGCCACATAGATAATCCATCATTTCTGGCCATTAGGCTTCTGTCTCCAATTCAATTTCCACAGCTGTCATGCATGGGATTATAATTTAGAACATTAGAGAGATACAACACAGATACAGACCCTTCAGCCCACTGATCATCAACTAACCCAATTGCACTCATGCCCATAGGCCACTAGGGGTAGAATTAGGCCCATCACGGCTGATCTAACTTTCCCTCTCAATCTCATTCTCATAGCGTGAAGGGAGGAACTGCAGATGTATCATTGAAGATGGACACAAAATGCTGGAGTAACTCGGCAGGACAGGCAGCATCTCTGGAGAGAGAAGGAAGGGGTGACGCTTTGGGGGTCGAGAACCTTCTTCAGGCTGAGCGTCAGGTGAGAGGGAGACACACAGAGATAAAGAAAGTGAGGTGTGAAAAGGAGACATCAAAGGGGACGCAGTTCAAGAATAATGTTAGTTAGGGAGAGGTGTCAATGTAATCTAGGCCAGTCAAACTTGTCGGAGAACGGAGAACGGGGATGGGGGAGGGATGGAGAGAGAGGGAGAGCAAGGATTACTTGAAGTTAGAGAAGTCAATTTGCAAAGGGTTGTAAGCTGCCCAAGTGAAATATGAGGTGGTGTTTCTCAACATCAACTTCTCTAACTTCAAGTAACCCTTGCCTCTCCCCTCCCTCCATCTGCATTCCCAAACTCTTCATTATGCCTTATCCCCCCCTCCGTAGATCATGTCAGTAGTACTTTTTTAAATTCTAGAGAGTACAAAAGATAGACACAAAGTTCAGGAGTAACTCAGCGGGTCAGGCAGCATCTCTGGAGAAAAGGGATAGGTAACCTCTCGGGTCGAGACCCTTCTTCAGACTGAGAGTCAGGGCAAAGGCAAACGGGAGATATAGACACAAAATGTTGGAGTAACTCAGCGGGACAGGCAGCATCTCGGGAGAGAAGGAATGGGTGACGTTTCGGGTCGAGACCCTTCTTCAGATGGATTAATCTAACCTCCTCCACATTCCGATACACAATCCACATTCCTGAATTCCCTGAAATCCATTAATGTTTTATTATTATTAAATGTTTAGTGTTTTCTGAGTCATTCGTAACTGTCACTGGATGTCATGTTGTTACTTGTGGGCGGAGCACCAAGGCAAATTCCTTGTATGTGAATACTTGGCCAATAAACTTACTTACTTACTTCTATCCATGTGCCTATCTAATTACCTCTTTAGCGCCACTCGTATCTGCCTCTACCACCACCCCTAGCAGCACCTTCCAGTCACCCACCACTCTCTGTGTAAAAAGAGACCTCCTTTAAATGTTTCCCCTCTCACCTTACAACTGTGCCCTCTAATCCTTGACATTTCCACTTTGGGGAAAAAGGTTCTGACTGAAGAATTACGAGGATGTTGCCAGAAGGACTGGAATACCAAAACAGAGATGTAACTCTGAGGCTCCATAAGGCGCTGGTCAGGCTGTATTTGGGGTACCGTGAGCATTTCTGGGTCCCATATCTGAGGATGTGCTGGCTCTGGAGAGGGTCCAGAGGAGGTTTCCCAGAATGATCCTAGGAATGAGTGGAGTTTAGAAGGCTGAGGGGGGACCTCATTGAAACTTACTGAATAGTGAAAGGCCTGGATAGAGTGGATGTGTGGAGAGGATGTTTCCATTCATAGAAACATAGAAACATAGAAACATAGAAAATAGGTGCAGGAGTAGGCCATTCTGCCCTTCGAGCCTGCACCACCATTCAATATGATCATGGCTGATCATCCAACTCAGTATCCCGTACCTGCCTTCTCTCCATACCCCCTGATCCCTTTAGCCACAAGGGCCACATCCAACTCCCTCTTAAATATAGCCAATGAACTGGCCTCAACTACCTTCTGTGGCAGAGAATTCCACAGATTCACCACTCTCTGTGTGAAAAATTCCACAGATTCACCACTCTCTGTGTGAAAAATGTATTTTCTCATCTCGGTCCTAAAAGACTTCCCCCTTATCCTTAAACTGGGACCCCTTGTTCTGGACTTCCCCAACATCGGGAACAATCTTCCTGCATCTAGCCTGTCCAACCCCTTAAGAATTTTGTAAGTCTCTATAAGATCCCCCCTCAATCTTCTAAATTCCAGCGAGTACAAGCCGAGTCTATCCAGTCTCGTGGGAGAGTCTGGGACCAGAGGTCACAGCCTCGGAATTAAAGGACGTTCCTTTAGGAAGGAGATGAGGAGTAATTTCTTTAGTCAGAGGTTGGTGAATCTGTGGAATTCTTTGCCACAGACGGCTGTGGAGGCCAAGTCAGTGGATATTTTTAAGGCAGAGATAGATAGATTCTTGATTAGTACGGGTGTCAGAGGTTATGGGGAGAAGGCAGGAGAATAGGGTTAGGAGGAAGGGATAGATCAGCCAAGATTGTATGGCAGAGTAGAGTTGATGGGCTGAATGGCCTAATTCTCCTCCTATATGACCTTATGACTCGATGTTCTGAGCGACAGGGAGAGGTTGAGCAGGCTAGGATTTTATTCCGTGGAGCACAGGAGGCAGAGGAGTGATCCTATGGAGGTTCACAAAATCAGGAGAGGAATAGATCGAGTCTCTTGCCCAGAGTAGGGGAATCGAGAACCAGAGGGCATAGGTTTAAGGTGAAGGGGGAATGATTTTACATAAATCCGAGGTGTATCCTTTTGCACACAAAGGGTGGTGGGTGTATGGAGCGAGTTGCCAAAGGAGGTGGTTGAGGCAGGAACTATTAAAAAGCAGTTAGACATGGAGTGTGTTTAAGAAGGAACTGCAGATGATGGAAAATCGAAGGTAGACAAAAATGCTGGAGAAACTCAGCGGGTGCGGCAGCATCTATGGAGTGAAGGAAAAAGGCAACGTTTCGGGCCAAAACCCTTCTTCAGACATGGACGTGGATGGGACAGGTTTAGAGAGATACGCAGGCAAGTGGGACAGATAGATGAGACATGCCGGTGGTTGTGGGCAAGTTGGGTTGAAGGGTCTGTTTCCACACTATGACAATTACCCTATTTATTCCTCTCATAATTTTATACACTTCTATTAGTTCTCCACTCTGTCTCCGACGCTCCAGAGAAAACAATCTACGTTTATCCAACCTCTCCTTGCAACTAATACCAACTAATCCAGGCAGCTGATAAAAAATGATACTTTCCAATTGAATTTCATTGCAAGAGGCATCAGTATGGGTAGAAGGCTGGCTTTCTAAACACGGACTCACTAATGTAAGACTCCCTGCATGAGAAGACAGAGATTTAAATTAAATGTTAAATTTCACGATTTGCGGACAATATTTCCTACCTCACACTGCACCTACAGTGTATTTTACCTTGCTCACTGAAGTGCGTGGGTTATCGTCAAATTAATTACCTGGAGAAGATAAATTCCATGTGCTGGCAGATTAATCAACAAAATTAGCGGTTTGAACATCTCAGACTGCTGGGCTATCATTAATCAGAATGCTCAAATCAAACTTGTAAGTGTGTGTGCGTGTGTGAGTGAAGGGGCTGTCCCACTGGGCGTCATTTGCATGTCATTTACGCGACAGGCCGGTAGTGACTGACGGGCGACGGTCGCGCGCAAATCACGCGCCATCACGCGTTATCGCAGCCGTCTGGTGGGCGTGACGTCATTAGACTACCCTGCTGCCCTATTCTGCATCATGACCATCATGGAAGAACTACAGAGACTTCTGTTGGCAGCAGCCCTCATGCTTACAGATCAGCCAGGCAGGAGAACAACAAGAAAGGCCAGCAAGAAACCCAGGAAGAGGTCTGTGTGGGCGAGGTTAGGGGTTACACGACGTGCAAAAGGCGGGCCGACTGGGTGGCGCTCGACATCGCGTGTTTACGGACGTTGACGCACGGTGACATCACCACGCGATACACGTGCGACGCCGGGGCGTAAGCGATACGTCACGCAGGTGGTGCGCGAGGATTTCGGTACACTACGAATACCGAGCACCACCACATGCGATTCCACGCCTTCCTGCGCGTTATGCACACGCCTCCCCCCACGCGTCACAACGCGCCGACCAATTTTCTACATGACGCGTAAATGAGGCGCAAATGACGCCCAAGTGGGACAGGCCGTTAGGTGTTTGTGATCTGGGGGGTACAGTGGCACAGCGGTAGAGTTGCTACCTTACGGAGCAAGATACCTGGGTTCAATCCTGTCTACGGGTGCTGTCTGTACGGAGTTTGTACGTTCATCCCGTGACCCGTGTGGGTTTTCTCCGGGTGCTCCGGTTTCCACCCACACTCCAAAGGTTTGTAGTTTACAATTTTTTTTACCGAAGCCAATTAATCTACAAACCTGCACGTCTTTGGAGTGTGGGAGGAAACCGGAGCACCCGGGGAAAACCCACGCTCAGTGTTGGGGAGAACGTACAGACAACACCCGTAGTCAGGATCGAACCCGGGTCTCCGGTGCTGTAAGATAGCAACCTCTCCCTGCACTGACCGCTCAACAACCTTCATAACCCTTGGTGTGATGAGGTAGATTTGTGGATTATGGAGATCAGTGGATCACCAATGTACATCTGTTCAATGGCTTAGCTGTTCCAAATAGCTAAGGGACAAATGGCAAGCCGAAAGTGTTCAGATATCAAAGTGACTGGAAAAGATTAACTCCCTTCTGGCACATTGGCTTTCATCAGTCATAAATTCATAGGTTCTAGGAGCAGAATAAGGCCATTCGGCCCATCAAGTCTTCATGGGCGCCCTCAGAAATAAAGGACGCTCTTTTAGAAAGGAGGGGAGGAGGACCCTCTTTAGTCAGAGCGTTGTTAATCTGTGGAACTCATTGCCACAGAGGGCTGTGGAGGCCAAGTCAGTGGATATTTTTAAGGCTGAGATAGACACATTCTTGATTAGAACGGGTGTCAAGGGTTATGGGGAGACGGCAGGAAAATGGGATTAGGAGGCAGAGATCAGCCATGATTGAATGGCGGAGTAGACTCGATGGGCTGAATGGCCTAATTCTATTGCTGTAAACTTGTATAACATGAACTTGTCTACTCTGCCATTCAATCATGGCCGATCTCTCTATCCCTCTCAAAACCCCATTCTCCTGCCTTCACCCCATTACCCCGACACCCGTGCTGATCAAGAAGAGTCAGAGTATTGTATATAAGTTGCAAGGTCACGTTGCAGTAATATAAGATGTTGGTGGGGCCACATTTTGAGTGTTGTGTTCATTTTGGGCACCATGTTTTAGGAAGGACCAGTGCGGACTCGGTGGGCCGAAGGTCCTGTTTCTGCGCCGTTTCTCTAAACTAAACTAAACTAAACTCAATGCAGAACTACTGTAAACCTCCCCAGATCCCTTAACAAGGCTCTCGTGCAGCATATTTAAGTGTGTAATCAGCATTTTCTCTCTCTAATGGTTATGTTAACCTCCTCACTAAAACGAGACCACTATCTGAGGGATGGGATTTTCACAATTACATTAAGTGTCCTCTCATTTCTCTATTATTTCATGGTTTTAAATTGAGTCTTTCAACTTTCATACTAAGCACATATTTTAGCAGAAATATCCAATTAGTTAAAACAGATTGCTATCTTGGTCAAATTCCCAATATATTTCATAGGATGATGTTATATGGTACACATTCCCTCATTGTGCATAAACCAGTCCCCTTTGTATTGGTTTGATATGGGTATTCCAGTCTGTGACGAATCTTTTCTAATCCTTACTCTCTGAAAAGTGTTATAGGTGTTGATATAAAATCCTAGTGGACAAAAACTGAGAGCAAAGAACATCACTTCTATTGCAATGTAAGGCAATATAAACTGAGCCAGGCTCATGGGAATGGCTTCAAAAACAAATCCAATACACATTAAAAAGCAGCTCTGGATAAATCTATAGCTCCTTATTAGAGTCATAGAGGCATGGAGGCATACAGCACGGAAACAGGCCCTTCGGCCCATCTTGCCCGTGCCAGCCAGTTCAGTTAGTGCAATGTTTTTATTTTAATCTTCAAGAAATCCAAACAGTGTTTTCAGATGCGGCACGCAGCTACTTAACAAGATCCATGCACCAGATTCAGTTTCAGTTTAGTTTACTGTCACATGTACCGAGGTACAGTCATAAGCTTCTGTTGCGTGCTAACCAGTCAGCGGAAAGACAATACATGATTACAATCGAGGCATTTACAGTGCACAGATACATGATAAGGGAATAACGTTTAGTGCAAGGTAATAGCCCTGTCCCACGGTACGAGTTCATTCCAAGAGTTCTCCCGAGTTTGCCCTGATTCGAACTCGGAGATTTACGGTAATGGCCGCTCGTCGGTACTCGGGGCTCCCGTGGACATTCTTCAACATGTTGAAAAATCTTCACGAGTCTTCCCGAGCTTACCTGCCGTTAGCGAGTCTTCCCGAGTACCTGCCGTTAGCGTTACGAGCCGCTAAGTGACGTCCCCGAGCTCCGACGTACCCGCTACGTTCATTCTCCGTGCTTACCACGAGTTTGACTTTTTTAAATTCGGGAGAGCTCTTGGAATGAACTCGTACCGTGGGACAGGGCTTTAAAGCCAGCAAAGTCCGATCAAAGATAGTCCGAGGGTCACCAATGAGGTAGATAGTAGTTCAGCACTGGTTGTGGTAGGATGGTTCAGTTGCCTGATAACAGCTGGGAAGAAACTGTCCCTGAATCTGGAGGTGTGCGTTTTCACACTTCTGTACCTTTTGAGGTGGGAAGAGGGGAGAAGAGGGAGTGGCCAGGGTGCGACTGGTCCTTGAATATGCTGCTGGCCTTGCCGAGGCAGCGTGAGGACCAAGATCTTCCATCTACACTAGTCTCGCCTGCCTGCGTTTGGCCCAGATCCCTCTAAACCTTTCCTATTCCTGTATCCCTCTAAGTGTCTTTGAAACGTTGGGAAGCAGCAACTCTACCAGCTGCCCTATTTGGAAACTGAGTGTGGACTCAGTGGGCTGGAAGGCCCGTTTCTGAGCTGTATCTCTAAGCAAAACTAAAAAGTTTCTGTCCTGGCAATGAGTGAGGCCAAACGCAAATTGGAGGAACAGCTCCTCATAACCGTCTTGCTATTTGGAAACTGGTCCTTTATTTAGTGCTGTTCTTCTGCAGTTGTATAGGGCTCTGGTAAGACCATATTGTGTACAGTTTTGGTCTCCTAATTTGAGGAAGGACATCCTTGTGATTGAGACAGTGCAGCGTAGGTTCACGAGATTGATCCCTGGGATGGCGGGACTGTCATATGAGGAAAGATTGAAAAGACTATATAACCATATAACCATATAACAATTACAGCACGGAAACAGGCCCTTCCAGTCCGTGCCGACCATTTGTTTTCCCCTAGTCCCATCTACCTACACTCAGACCATACCCCTCCATTCCCTTCACGTCCATATACCTATCCACTTTACTCTTAAATGTTAAAATCGATCCTGCCTCCACCACTTCTGCTGGAAGCTTATTCCACACAGCCACCACCCTCTGAGTAAAGAAGTTCCCCCTCACGTTACCCCGAAACCTCTGTCCCTTAATTCTCATGTCATGCCCTCTTGTTTGAATCTTCCCTACCCTCAATGGGAAAAACGTATCCACGTCAACTCTGTCTATCCCTTTCATCATTTTAAAGACCTCAATCAAGTCCCCCCTTAACCTTCTGCGCTCCAAAGAATAAAGACCTAACTTGTTCAACCTTTCTCTGTAACATAGTTGCTGGAACCCTGGCAACATTCTAGTAAATCTCCTCTGTACTCTCTCTATTTTGTTGACATCCTTCCTATAACTAGGCGACCAAAATTGTACACCATACTCCAGAATTGGTCTTACCAATGCCTTGTACAATTTTAACATTACTTCCCTACTCCTATATTCAATGCTCTGATTTATAAAGGCCAGCACACCAAAGGCTTTCTTTACCACCCTATCTACATGCGATTCCACCTTCAGGGAACTATGCACAGTTATTCCTAGATCCCTCTGTTCCACAGCATTCCTCAATTCCCTACCATTTACCATGTACTAGGCTTGTACTCACTGGAGTTTAGAAGGATGAGGGGTTTTCTTATAGAAACATATAAAATTACAAAAGGACTGGACAAGCAACATGCAGGAAAAATGTTCCCAATGTTGGGCGAGTCCAGAACCAGGGGCCACAGTCTTAGAATAAAGGGAGGTCATTTAAGACTGAGGTGAGAAAAAACTTTTTCACCCAGAGAGTTGTGAATTTGTGGAATTCCCTGCCACAGAGGGGAGTGGAGGCCAAATCACTGGATGGATTTAAGAGAGAGTTGGATAGAGCTCTCGGGGCTAGTGGAGTCAAGGGATATGGGGAGAAGGCAGGCACGGGTTATTGATTGGGGACGATCAGCCATGATCACAATGAATGGCGGTGCAGGCTCGTAGGGCCGAATGGCCTCCTTCGGCACCTATTTTCAATGTTTCTATGTTGCTATGTTTCTAAAACCAGGGAATTATAGAACAGTCAGACTAACAACTATCATCGGCAATGTTGTGTTGATGGGTGAATTTACATTGATTTCAAGAAGACACTTGATAGGTCAACACAACATTGCCGACTATAGTTGTTAGTCTGACTGTTCTATAATAGCCAAAATTGTACTCTATGGAATCGAAGACAGTCTATTGACCGGGCTAGGAAACTAAGTGACAGGAGACAGAGGGTTGGCAAAAAAAAGTAAAAATACATTTACTTTAGAATATATTCATCTTTTAGCTTGTAATTGAAACATTCATATTAATTAAAATCAAGTTAAAAGATGTAGTCCAAAGACATACAGTTTTGTAGGTTAATTGGCTTGGCATAAATGTAAAATTGCCTCTAGTGTGTGTGGGGTGGTGTTAAGGGCCTGTCCCACTTGGGTGTCATTTGCACGTTACGCAGGTGGCGCGTGAAGATTTTGTGAATCCCGAAATCCTGAGGCGTCGTGCGCGACCGTGCGTCACTGCCTACACCTCCACGACACACCACGCGCCATGCGCGCATCACGTGCGTCGTGACGCGTAAATGATGTTGCCTAAATGACTCGCATATGACGCCCAAGTGGGACACGTCCTTTAATATGCAGGGATCACTGGCCAGTGTGGACTCAGTGGACTGAAAGTCCTGTTTCCTCACTGTATCTCTAAACCAAACAAAAACGTTTCTGTCCTAGGCCTCCTCCATTGTCAGAGTGAGGCCAAACGCAATTTGGAAGAACAGCATCTCATATTTCGCTTGGGCAGCTTACACCCCAGCGGTACGAACATTGACTTCTCCAACTTCAAGTAGCTCCTGCATTCCTTCTCTCTCCATCCCTCGCTCATCCAAATCATGCCAGCTTCAAAATCATCTCGTTGAATCTCGTTGTTTGTACTCATTCTCACCTAGGCTGCACAGCTAACAATGCTCGGTTGCTTTTGTCACCGTTACTTTTTTGCACATCTTTCATTAATTTGTTCTCTACTGCAGGAGCAAAATGAGGGAGAAGCTTAGACTATATTGCCTTCCATCCCAGTGAGGAATGTGGGGAATCCATCCACAGTGGTGGATGAAATATTAACCTTTAAAGCTGAGGAAAGACATTCTTGCCATAGAGGGAGTACAGAGAAGGTTCACCAGACTGATTCCTGGGATGGCAGGACTTTCATATGAAGAAAGACTGGATAGACTCGGCTTGTACTCGCTAGAATTTAGAAGATTGAGGCGGGATCTTATAGAAACTTACAAAATTCTTAAGGGGTTGGACAGGCTAGATGCAGGAAGATTGTTCCCGATGTTGGGGACGTCCAGGAGAAGGGGTCACAGTTTAAGGATAAGGGGGAAATCTTTTAGGACCGAGATGAGAAAATCATTTTTCACACAGAGAGTGGTGAATCTGTGGAATTCTCTGCCACAGAAGGTAGTTGAGGCCAGTTTGTTGGCTATATTTAAGAGGGAGTTAGATGTGGCCCTTGTGGCTAAAGGGATCAGGGGGTATGGAGAGAAGGCAGGTAAGGGATACTGAGTTGGATGATCAGCCATGATCACATTGAATGGCGGTGCAGGCTCGAAGGGCCGAATGGCCTACTCCTGCACCTATTTTCTATGTTCCTATATCTCCATCATCCTGTTTCTTACTTCTCTTCTTTCCTCGGGCATTTCTTTCGTAGTTTATGGGTCGTTTCCTTTATTTCTTTTATTTTTCTTCATTCTCTCCTTTTCTCTCTTTTTTTCTTTTTTTTAAATTTAGGTTTCAATGTTAAAAATGAAGTTGTACAGAAATTGTATAACCGTCATGTCAATTGTCTTATTCCTGTACAATTGCTTCGAATAAAATAAATTCAACAAAAAAAAAAAGAGAAATATGAACCTTCATGTAGTTGTGTGTCTTGTTGCTTTTTTTAGTACGGCTGTATGGTAATATGAATATCACTATACCTTAATTAGTACGCATGACAATAAAATAAACCTCATATCGCTATACATCACTGTCTATATCTCTCGTTTCCCTTTCCCCTGACTCTGTTTGAAGAAGGGTCTCGACCCGAAACAGCACCCATTCCTTCTCTCCAGAGATGCTGCCTGTCCTGCTGAGTTGCGCCAGCATTGTGTTAGCTTCTATCAAAGATTTCCCAACTTATTTTTAACTTCTAAACTCTTAAAATTAAATTTCAGAACATAGTCTTCTTTTAGCGTGTAATTGAAACACTCATATTAATTAATATCAAGCTGAAAGAAAGATGTGTAGGAAGGAACCGCAGATGCTGGTTTAAACCGAGGCTACTGTGGATCCAAAAAGCTGGTGTAACTCAGCGGGACAGGCAGCATCCCTGGAGCGAAGGAATGGGTGACGTTTCGGGTCGAGACCCTTCTTCAGACTGGTCTTCTTCCATGAAGGCTAACACCATGATTGGGACCATGTACAAAGGTTTGTGCAAAGCTGATGGTACAAGCACAGAGTCTATAGGGGCCGCACAGTGGCGTAATGTTAGAGCAGCTGCCCCACAGCGCCAGAGACCCGGGTTCAACCCTGACCTCGGGTGCTGGCTGTGTGGAGTTTGCACGTTCTCCCCGTGACCGCGTGGGTTTCCTCCCATATCTCAACGCAGGGTGATGGGTCAATTGATCAGTTGCTCCTGGTGAGTGGGTGAATCTGATGGAGGGTATTGGATAAATATTTGGGGAGAATAAATAATGTCATGTGTGCAGGATGAGTGCAACTAGGTTACACTACCGCTGGCAACATCCTCATGTATCTTCTCTGCACTCTTTCCAGCTTGCAGAGATGTGAAGAGATGTAATCACAAGGGTAAACAACATAAAAGATTTTTGGCAAGACCCGGAGCACTGCAGAGCAATTAGTACAGAGAGAGAGATCAAGGCTTGTTGATGAGATTTAAGACTTTAGTTTTGCTTAATTTAGTTTGGAGATACAGAGCGGAAGCAGGCCCTTCGGCCCACCGAGTCTGTGCCGGCCAGCGATCCCCTAACTATGCACTAACGCTATCCTACATACTATGGACAATTCACGTGTACAGAAGCCAAATTAACCTACAAACGTCGAATGAGGGAGGAAACCGGAGCACCCGGGGAAAACCAACGAGGTCACGGGGAGAGCGTACAAACTCCGTACAGACAGCACCCGCGGTCAGGATCGAACCCGGGTCTCTGGCGCTGTAAGGCAGCAACTCTACCGTGCCACAGCCCCATGGAAAGCAGAGCTGGTTTATTTATAGGAGGCTAACAGTGGATCGTCTGCAGCCACACAAGTTAACCTTTTTTCCAAGTATTGTGTACAATTCTAATGGATGACTCAAATACTCCAAAGACATACCGGTTTGTAGGTTAATTGGCTTGGTAAAATTGTAAATTGTCCCCAGTGTGTGTAGGATGGTGTGAATGTGCGGGGATCGCTGGTCCGTGTGGTCTCGTTGGGAAATAGGGCATGTTTTCCGCGCCGTTTCTCTAAACTAAACTAACCTTAAACCCAATGTCCCTTCCTGCATCTGAATACATTTCTCTCCTATTTCTCATATTAGCTCTCAAATCTTATACTGGCAAGGAAAATGCGTTCTGTTGTTTCATCCAAGTTGTTTATTGGAGAATTGTTTCCAACAGGAAGCAAAGACTTTATCACATTAGTGGAATTGGATCGAAACACAAGATAAATTGACACCAAGTCTACTCATTGCATCCATCCCTATTAAGAAAGGTTTAGTAATTCTAATTATGATGTATAGTATCTCAAAAAGTCAATGAAGCTAATTTCACTTATGTTTCATAATGAATTATGCAATATCATTTATTATTGGCGGGTTAGTTTATAAAGAATGATACTCACCTTCTTTAGTATCTGGGCGAGAAGACCCTACACACTCTTAGCCACCAAGTTCCGATCTTTTGTTTTTAATCATTTCGCATTCTTTAGTAATTATATGGCATCAAACTAAAAAGTCACTTTCTGTCGCAATGAAAGCTTGGGTGAACTTCAATTTTTCTTCCTTAAAGATAATTAAATAGGGTAGAGTTGCCGCCTTACAGTGCCAGAGACCCGGGGGTAATCCTGACCCGGGTTCGATCCTGCTCTCTGTATGGAGTTTGTACGTCCTCACTATGACCTGTGTGGGTTTTCTCCGGGTGCTCTGGTTTCCTCCCACACTCCAAAGACCTGCAAGTTTGTAGGTTAAGTGGCTTCTGTAAATTGTTACTGGTGTGCAGGATAGAACTAGTGTACGGGTGAGGCGGACTCAGTGGGCTGAAGTTCTTTTACACTGAGAGTGGTGGGTGTCAGGGGTGGGTGCTGGAGGCAGATACAATAGTGGTGTTTAAGAGGCTTTTAGATAGGCACATGGAAATGCAGGGAATAAAGGGATATGGATCACGTGCAGGCAGATGAGATCAGTTTAACTTGGCATCATGTTCGGCATAAGCATTGTGGGCTGATGGGCCCATTCCTGCGCTGTATAGATGTAAAGTTGTCCCTATTGTGTAGGGTAGTGTTAATAGGGTTGTCAGATACGGTTGTCTCCAAGTTGTATCTCTAAACTCAACTCAACTCAACCCAACCCAACCCAACCCAACCCAACCCAACCCAACCCAACCCAAACCAACCAAATCAATCCAACTCAACCCAACCCAACCCAACCCAACCCAACCCAACCCAACCCAACCCAACCCAACTCAACCCAACTCAACCCAACCCAACTCAACCCAACCCAACTCAACCCAACCCAACCCAACCCAACTCAACCCAACCCAACTCAACCCAACCCAACTCAACCCAACTCAACCCAACCCAACCCAACCCAACCCAACTCAACCCAACCCAACTCAACCCAACCCAACCCAACCCAACTCAACCCAACCCAACCCAACCCAACTCAACTCAACCCAACTCAACCCAACCCAACCCAACCCAACTCAACCCAACCCAACTCAATCCAACCCAACTCAACCCAACTCAACCCAACCCAACTCAACCCAACTCAACTCAACGCAACCCAACTCAACGCAACTCAATGCAACTAAACTAAACTAAACTAATTTGTAACGTTATGCAGTGTTCTCCAATTTCAAGGTCAAGGGAGTGTTGACAAATGCCCACTGGATTCTCACCAATATTTACCTAATAGACAAAGCCACTAAATACGGATTATCTGAACAATACGTTTGTTAGCAAAATTAAAATGCACAGGGTTATAGCAGTGTAAATCCTCGCCTGACTGTGGACAGAATGCAGAGAGCAGTGCTGATCAGTCAGTATTTCTTAGGCCCCCCTTCGGTCATGGCTGACCATGGATGTCTCCAGGGTGCTATTCCCTATATGGAGGACGACTGTGTGTGACTTTATTTAACGGAGACTAGTGCACAGACAGCCACCCCACGGTCCTTGACAGATCTGGGTCAGGATCCAGTGGCATGGAGTCCAAGACGACCGGAGACCCTTTTCTGCTGCAGCCTTCATCCGCCTTCCCAGCCGTTGTGACGTTCCACTAAGGTCAGCCATCGTCCTCCGCCTGTTCCACCGTTGAGGTCTTGGTCGGATTGCTCTTTGTCAGAGACCTCCCCCTCGACCTTACCGCCATGGGTGGCCCTACCAGGAGCATAGCTCCAGACGGCATCGCTCTCAGGATCTCAGGACCACACGAGCTTCTCCACCACGACAAGGTGACAATCCACGGAGTGAACTTCTCTTCTTCTTGCCTATGGCGTGCACAGCCTAAAGGGCCTGTCTCACTGTACGAGGTAATTCAAGAGTTCTCCCGAGGTTTCCCCTGATTCGAACTCGGAGAATGTCCGTAGGAGTTCGTGATGTCTCGTAGCGGCTCGCACGAGTAAAAAGTAATAATTTTTTTCATCACGAGTATTTTTTTACTCGTGGACATTTTTCACTGTGTTAAAAAAAGTCACGCGTTTACCGGATTTCCCACCGTTACTCATACGAGCCGCTACGTGAGATCCACGAACCCCTACGGACCCGCTACGGACATTCCCCGAGTTTGAATCAGTGGAAAAGCTCAGGAGAACTCGTGAATTACCTCGTGCAGTGGAACAGGCCCTTAAAGTTGTAGGACAACTTGTTCTATTGGAACTTGTTTGATTGTGAAGAAGGGAACTGATTTAAAATGTCCCCTATCCATATGTGCAGGAAGGAACTGCAGATGCTGGTTTACATAGAAACATAGAAACATAGGAAATAGGTGCAGGAGTAGGCCATTCGGCAACACTGTAGGACAACTTGTTCTAGTTGATCTTATTCGATTGTGCACGCCTGTTTGATTGCATTTGTCAAAACAGGGCGAACCACGTGAAGGTTGCAATCTCCCAGCCCTGCTCATCCCCAATCCTTTCCACTCTTCACTTTAATTTTATGTTTCATGTATCTTGTGGTTTATGACTGTTGGCAGATCAATTTCCCTCCTGGGATAAATGAAGTTCTATCGTACCGTGTTGCATCGTCTCGTGTCGTTATGCCCAGGAGCCTCAAGCACCAACAGATACTTGGCTGGGTTAAAGCCTTCAGATGTTTGTTAACATCTGAAGTCTTGGACTTTTTCCCATTAGAGGAGGTAGGGATGTGATGGAAGAGGGGATCCCGATGGATTTGCAGCTCTGTACCGTTGGGAAGTGGAAATGGATCTAGTAATAAGCAAAAATCCAACTCCATTTAGCCTGGAAACATTTATCAAACCGTGATTTAAAGGCTTGGAGATTTGTTATTTTCTCACTGCAATGAGATGAAAACCTACACAGTGTGTGGATTAAAGCATCCTCACGCAGGTATTAACCGCTTTAGAATCATAGCGTTATAGAGTTATACAGTGCGGACACAGGCCCTCCAACTTAATCACACCAACCAACATGTCTCATCTACACCAGTCTCACCTGCATTTGGCCCATTTCCCTCCAAACCTGTCCTATCCATGTCCAATGTTTCTTAAACATTGCGATACTCCCAGCCTCAACTACCTCCTCCGGCAGCTTGTTCCATACACCCACCACCCATTGTGTAAAAAAGATACTCCTCAGGCTCCTATTATATCTTTCCCCCTCTCACCTTAAACCTGTGTCCTCTGGTTCTCGATTATGGAGATCCCTGGTCGGCGTGGATTCAGTGGGCCGAAGGGCCTGTTTCCTCGCCGTTTCTCTAAACTAAATTAAACTATTGGAGGCTAGAAACATGTCAGTGTGAGTTTCAATAGACAATAGACAATAGACAATAGGTGACGGGGTAGGTCATTCGGCCCTTCGAGCCAGCACCGCCATTCAATGTGATCATGGCTGATCATCCCCAATCAGTACCCCGTTCCTGCCTTCTCCCCATATCCCCTGATTCCGCTATTTTTAAGAGCCCTATCTAGCTCTCTCTTGAAAGCATCCAGAGAACCGGCCTACACTGCCCTCTGAGGCAGAGAATTCCACAGACTCACTACTCTCTGTGAGAAAAAGTGTTCCCTCGTCTCCGTTCTAAATGGCTTAACTCCTTATTCTTAAACTGTGGCCCCTGGTTCTGGACTCCCCCAACATCGGGAACATGTTTCCTGCCTCTAGCGTGTCCAAACCCTTAACAATCTTATATGTTTCAATGAGATACCCTCTCATCCTTCTAAACTCCAGAGTGTACAAACCCAGTTGCTCCATACTCTCAGCATATGACAGTCCCGCCATCCCGGGAATTAACCTTGAAAACCTACGCTGCACTCCCTCAATAGCAAGAATGTCCTTCCTCAAATTAGGGGACCAAAACTGCACACAATACTCTAGGTGTGGTCTCACTAGGGCTCTGTACAACTGCAGAAGGACCTCTTTGCTCCTATACTCAACTCCTCTTGTTATAAAGGCCAACATGCCATTCGCTTTCTTCACTGCCTGCTGTACCTGCATGCTTACTTTCATAGACTGATGAACAAGGACCCCCAGATCCCGTTGCACTTCCCCTTTTCCCAACTTGATGCCATTTAGATAATAATCTGCCTTCCTGTTTTTGATACCAAAATGGATAACCTCACATTTATCCGCATTAAACGTTATCTGCCATGCATCTGCCCACTCCCTCAACCTGTCCAAGTCACCCTGCATTCTCATAGCATCCTCCTCACAGTTCACACTGCCACCCAGCTTTGTGTCACCTGCAAATTTGCTAATGTTACTTTGAAGGTTACTTACGAAGGTTGAGCATATAAATTGTCCAGAAACGTACCGCAGCTAATGTCACTGCCCTTGGAAACCCAAAGTGTCACAAAGAGCTGGAGGGAGGCCATGGGCAATAATCTCTTCTCAAAGAGGAAAAAGGACAAAGCAGCCATGTGGATTCTCACTGGTTTGGGAGATTGAGGATTTAGCCTTCTTACCAAATCCAATAGGCCGTGATTCTATTTACATTCAAAGGCTGAGATGCAGAAGAAAGTAAACAAAACAACTGATACATTTCTGAGGAGCTCTGAATGATATTGATTGCCTTAAATCACCAAAGATTACAATTTCACAGGATCTTTATTCGTTAGATGCAGCTGGAATAACTAATGCTGTTTACTGGCTAAATCTTCAGTGAGTCCTAGAATTTTAACACATTTCTCCTTCAGTGTGGAGTTCAAACAGAAGGAAATAAAATAGTCACTTAATGCAACAAAACATACTTAAAGGGAAACTGTACAAGAACGACGTTCTGATGTCTCAATGGGCTTTCCGTAGATGTTGCTCTAAAGTGCAGAGGGATCCAGGAATATGGAGCGTTAAGTGGAAACGGGGGGCTGATTTCAAAGGAGCAGCCATAGTCATATTGAATGATAGTGGGCTATAAGGGGCAAATAGTCTGAGCTGAAACACCACCCACCCATGTTCTCCAGAGATGCTGCCTGGCCTGCAGAGTTACTCCTGCACTTTGTCTCCTTTTATGTAATCCAGCACCTGCAGTTCCTTGATTTTATTGGACCTATCAAGGACAAGGACCTATTCCAGGACAAGGGGTCACAGTTTAAGGATAAGGGGGAAATCTTTTAGGACCGAGATGAGAAAAACATTTTTCACACAGAGAGTGGTGAATCTGTGGAATTCTCTGCCACAGAAGGTAGTTGAGGCCAGTTCATTGGCTATATTTAAGAGGGAGTTAGATGCGGCACTTGTGGCTAAAGGGATCAGGGGGGTATGGAGAGAAGGCAGGTACAGGATACTGAGTTGGATGATCAGCCATGATCATATTGAATGGCAGTGCAGGCTCGAAGTGCCGAATGGCCGACTCCTGCACCTATTTTCTATGTTTCTACATTCTATGTATCCATGTCTGCTTCTAAGTATCTATACACTGTAAATGGACGTCACCTATTCCTTCGCTCCATAGATGCTGCCTCACCCGCTGAGTTTCTCCAGCACTTTTTGTCTGCCTTCAATTTTTCCAGCATCTGCAGTTCTTTCTTAAACAACTGTGAATGGATTGATTGTAATCATTGTTAACCTATGTATAATATAGTGTTTGACGGCACTGGGCCTGGACTCGCTGGAGTTTAGAAAAATGGGGGTGGGGGGGGGGGGGGGTGGGACCTCATTGAAACAAACAGAATAGTGAAAGGCTTGGATAGAGTGAGTGTGGAGAGAACGTCTCCATTATTGGGAGACTCTAGAACTAGCGGTCACAGTTTCAGAATTAAAGGATGCGTCTTTAGGAAGGAGGATCCTTCAACTACCTTCAAGGGTAGTTGAGGCCAGTTCATTGGCTATGTTTAAGAGGGAGTTAGATGTGGCCCTTGTGGCTAAAGGGATCAGGGGGTATGGAGAGAAGGCAGGTACAGGATACTGAGTTGGATGATCAGCCATGATCATATTGAATGGCGGTGCAGGCTCGAAGGGCTGAATGGCCTACTCCTGCACCTATTTTCTGTGATTCTATGTTTCTATGAAGGAAATGAGGAGTCAGAGGGTGGTGAATCTGTGGAATTCTTTACCATAGAAGGCAGTAGAGGCCGAGTCAACAGATATTTTTTAAGGTGGAGATTGTTAGATTATTGATTAATACGGGTGTCAGTTATGGAGAGAAGGCAGGAGAATGGGGTTTGGAGGGAGAGATAGATCAGCCATCAAACACAAAATGGTGGAGTAACTCAGTGGATCAGGCAGCATCTCTGGAGAACAGGAATTGGTGAAGAATCAGCCTGAAGAAGGGGTCCGACTCAAACCATCACCTATTCCTTCTCTCCAGAGATGCTGCCTGACCCACTGAGTTACTCCATCGTTGCGCGTCTATCTTCAGTATAAACCAGCATCTTCAATAGACAATAGACAATAGACAATAGGTGCAGGAGTAGGCCATTCGGCCCTTCGAGCCAGCACCGCCATTCAATGTGATCATGGCTGATCATCCCCAATCAGTACTCCGTTCCTGCCTTCTCCCCATGTCCCCTGACTCCGCTATTTTTAAGAGCCCTATCTAGCTCTCTCTTGAAAGCGTCCAGAGAACCGGCCTCCACCGCCCTCTGAGGCAGAGAATTCCACAGACTCACCACTCTCTGTAAGAAAAAGTGTTTCCTCATCTCCATTCTAAATGGCTTACTCCTTATTCTTAAACTGTGGCCCCTGGGTCTGGACTCCCCCAACATCGGGAACACGTTTCCAGCCTCTAGCGTGTCCAAGCCCTCAATGATCTTATATGTTTCAATGAGATGCCCTCTCATCCTTCTAAACTCCAGAGTGTACAAGCCCAGCTGCTCCATTCTCTCAGCATATGACAGTCCCGCCATCCCGGGAATTAACCTTGTAAACCTACGCTGCACTCCCTCAATAGCAAGACTGTCCTTCCTCAAATTAAGTGACCAAAACTGCACACAATACTCCAGTTGTGGTCTCACTAAGGCTCTGTACAACTGCAGAAGGACATCTTTGCTCCTATATTCGATTCCACTTGTTATAAAGGCCAACATGCCATTGGCTTTCTTCACTGCTCCTTCAGTTCCATTCTACACATACATTGCATAATATGGTATGAATTTCCTTGAGTGGAGAATTGGTTAACTGCTAACATCTTTAAAAAGAATTGCAAAGGTTAGTAACCGAAAAAACTTTGGTGAAAAATCGAGATCTAAAGGTCATAAACTGAGAATTAAACCCTTGTGATTCAACTGTGGAACCAAAGCAAACTTTAAGGGTAGTAAGGATATTGCATTGAACTGCAGATGTTGGTTTACAAAAAAAAGACACAAAGTGTTGGAGTAACTCAGCTGGTCAGCAGCATTTCTGTACAACACGGACGGGAGATGTTTCGGGTTGGGATCCTTCTTCAGACTGATTGTGGTGGTGGTGAGGGGGTGAGGGGGTGAGGGTGTGGGGGTGGGGGGGGGGGGGTAGTGGAAGCAAGAAGAGAGAAGGGTTAGATCCAAGCCTGGTGAGTGATAGGTGGATACAGGCGAGTGAGGTTTTTTGTTAGGGAGATGGTTGGACAAAGGGCATTTTCTCCACAGATCAGTTTAGTTTAGAGATACAGTGCGGATACAGCACCCTCAGCCCATCGAGTCCCTGCCGACCAGTGATCCCCACACAATAGCACTATCCTACACCCTGGGGACAATTTACAATTTTACCGCAGCCAATTTACCACCAAACCTGTACACCTTTGGAAGTAGGTCAGATGCTTCAGAGTTAAAGGACATTCTCTTAGGAAGGAGATAAGGAGAAATTTATTTAGTCAGAGGGTGGTGAATCTGTGGATTTTTTTTGTCACAGACGGTGGTGGAGGCCAAGTCAGTGGATATTTTTAAGGCAGAGATAGATAGATTCTTGATGAGTACATGTGTCAGGGGTTACGGGGTGAAGGCAGGAGAATGGGGTTATGAGGGAGAGATAGATCAGCCATGATTGAATGGCGGAGTAGACTTGATGGGCCGAATGGCCTAATTCTCCTCCTTTTCCCAATTACCTTATGACCGGCTGAGTTCCTCATACACTACAGGGTCTGAAGAAGGGTTTCGGCCCGAAACGTTGCCTATTTCCTTCGCTCCGTAGATGCTGCTGCACCCGCTGAGTTTCTCCAGCGCTTTTGCCTACCTTCCTCAAATACTTTGTCTTTTGCTCAGGATTCCAGCATTTGCAGTTCCTTGCATCTCCAACCTCTCAAGAACTATCCAGTACATTTCCTATGGAGTCACACACATGGCTTAAAGTTTATTAAAATCATAAATATAAATAGCTTGGGGGCTTTGCTTTGCTCAGTCCAGCCATTAACACCTGTGCGTGATGCAGAGCAGCACTTTGTTCACCTGCGTGTGTCTGCTTGGCAGGCTGGCTTTTTTCCAAATGAAGCTTTGCGGACTATAATTACTCCACACCGGCAGCGCTGTTCGTTAAGTAGTCAGAGCTTGAGGAAGTAATGGGAGGAAGATGAGATCGAAGGAAGTACGAAGACGATCTCCCCCCAGGAAGCGCATGATGTGTGAACTGCGAAAACGCTGATCTCATTTACCACTGACGGTGCTTCGAGATCTGGAAAGCTCATTTCAGCTGTTATCTTCGTCCAAAAAAAAAAGTTTTGCATAGCTTTAAATGTTTTTTTTTGTAAACTATCGCTAACGAGGGACTGAACACGGAGACTAATTGTGATGGAACTGCAGCTAGAAACATAGAAACAGGTGCAGGAGGAGGCCATTTGGCCCTTCATTCTGATCACGGCTGATCATCCACAATCAGTAACCCGCGCCTGCCTATCTCTTGATTCCACTCGCCCCTAGAACTCTATCTGACTCCTTTTAAATTCATCCAGTGAATTGGCCTCCACTGCCCTCTGTGGCAGGGAATTCCACAAATTCACAACTCTGTGTGAAAAATGTTTTTCTCATCTCGGTCCTAAAAGATTTCCCCCTTATCCTTAAACTGTGACCCCTTGTCCTGGAATAGGTCCTTGTCCTTGATACATACAATAAAATCAATGAACTGCAGGTGCTGGATTACATAAAAGGACATAAAGTGCAGGAGTAACTCTGCAGGCCAGGCAGCATCTCTGGATGAAAAAGTTATTTCTCATCTCAGTGTTAAATGGCCTCCCGTTTATTCTAAGACTGTGGCCCCTGGTTCTGGACTCGCCCAACATTGGGAACATTTTTCCTGCATCTAGATTGTCCAGTCCTTTTATAATTTTACATATTTCGATAAGATCCCCCCTCATCCTTCTAAATTCCAGTGAATACAAGCCTAGTCTTTCCAACCTTTCCTCATATGACAGTCCCACCGTCTCAGGGATGAACCTCATGAACCTGCCTTAATAACAAGGATGTCCTGCCTCAAATTAGGAGACCAAAACTGTACGCAATACTCCAGAAGTGGTCTCACTGGGGCCCTGTAGAATGGCACAAGGGCCTCTTTACTCCTATACTCAAATCCTCCCGTTATGAAGGCCAACATGCCATTAGCTTTCTTCACTGCCTGCTGTACCTGCATGTTTACTTTCAGTGACTGGTGTACAAAGACACCCAGGTCTCGAAGCACTTCCCTTTTTCCTAATCTGACACCATTGAGATAATAGGAGGTAGATAAAAAAATGCTGGAGAAACTCAGAGGGCGAGGCAGCATCTATGGAGAGAAGGAATTGATAATAATCTGCTTCCTTTTGTTATGTGGAGAAGGCAGGAGAATGGGGTTAGATAGATCAGCCATGATTGAATGGCAGAGTAGGCTTGATGGGCAGATGGCCCAATTCTGCTCCTATCATTTATGAACATGAATTTATGAGGTTGGTTTGTGTGATGGTCTGGGCTATGTCCACAATTCTCTGCAATTTCGTTGAGCCTGATAACGAGACAAACATTGTAAAACTCAGATAGATTCTGCTTGGCAAGGGAGCAAATGGAGATGGCTTGAGGCAGGTTTATTGGAGTGAGATGCAGTTCAGCCAAGATCTAATTAAATGACACAGGCGAGCTTGACTTCTCCTGCTCTGGGTCTACATCTCACAAGCAACCAAATGGCCCCCTTGGTTTAGTTTAGTTTAGAGATACAGCATTGAAACAGGCCCTTCAGCCCATCGAGTCCATACCGACCAGCAATCACCTGTGCACAAGTGTTATCCTGCACACACTACGGACAACTTACAATTTTCACCAAAGCCAATTAACCTACAAACCTGTACGTCTTTGATAGGAACACAGAAACATAGAAAATAGGTGCAGGAGGCGGCCATTCGGCTCTTCGAGCCAGCACCGCCATTCATTGTGATCATGGCTGATCGTCCCCAATCAATAACCCGTGCCTGCCTTCTCCCCATATCCCTTGACCCCACTAGCCCCTAGAGCTCTATCTAACTCTCTCTTAAATCCATCCAGTGATTTGGCCTCCACTGCCCTCTGTGGCAGGGAATTCCCCAAATTCACAACTCTCTGGGCGAAAAAGTTTTTTCTCACCTCAGTCTTAAATGACCTCCCTTTTTATTCTAAGTGATGTGTGGGGGAAACCGGAGCACCTGAAGAAAACCCACGCAGGTCAGGGGGAAAATGTACAAACTCCGCAACAGACAGCACCCTTGGTCAGGATGGAACCCGGGTCTCTGGCGCTGTAAGGCAGCAACTCTACCGCTGAGCTACTGTCCCACCTGGTTCAGTAACGCAACAGCTAAACTTGTTCAACATTCAATAGATGCTATTATTTATATTATATAATCTTTAACACAAATCCCACCTGGATGAACGTGGCATATGATTCTGCTGCTTGTGAATAGAGGTCTCTTTGGCTGACTGTGGTCTATGCTCAATATGAGCCACGTTGAACGAATCTCCTCTGTCTGTATGTGATCCTTATCCCTCCATTCCCTGCGTATCCATGTTCCTACCTAAAAGCCTCTTAAATGCAACTATCAGCTTAAAAGGAATCTCATCACCATGTGAAATAACCATCAAGAATGAATCGTGTTAAAGAAGGAACTGCAGATGCTGGAGAATCGAGGGTACACAAAAGGCTGGAGAAACTCAGCGGGTGCAGCAGCATCTAAGGAGCGAAGGAGATAGGCGACGTTTCGGGTCGAGACCCATCCAAAGATGTAACTGCCGGTGAGGTTTAAGAAGTTAACTCATCAGTGGTTTCTCAAGAGCACGGTGGGAGGCGCAGCGGTAGAGTTGCTGCCTTACAGCGCCAGAGACCCGGGTTCCATCCTGACTACGGGCTCCGTCTGTATGGAGTTTGTACATTTTCCCCTTGACGGTGTGGGTTTTCTCCGGGTGCTCCGGTTTCCTCCCACACTCCAAAGACATACAGGGTTGTAGGTTAATTGGCTTGGTATTAAATATAAATTGTCCCTAGTGTGTGTAGGATAGTGTTAGTGTGCGGGGAGCGCTGGTCGGCGCGGAAACAGTGGGCTGTAGGGCCTGTTTCTGCGCTGTATCTCTAAACTAAACTAAAAATCCAAATGCAATCTGATTACTGAGAGAAGCATTTGATGGAGGAGACATTAATATAATACTAAGGCTCGCTCACTCCAACTGGCCATCAACGGCAGAAGCTATTAACAGGGAACTGACTGATGCATCTGCCTGTCTGCCAAAGTCTCACTTCAACCCCATGGGAAGGAAGCTTCTCTTCAGAAAGAAATTTCCATTCGGAAGTCTCAGGAGTCTGCTGTTCAGCTAAGACAAAAGACAAGAGTTGAAGCGCTAAATGGATTTTAAGTTCCCACGTTCCGGATCTGATTGATGCATTTCTAACGGCGGATGGGGGGTGGATTTTGTTGCCTGCGCTACCACTGATCAGAAGGACTTCTCGTGGTGCTGTTAAAACATGGTGGCACAGGGGTAGGGTTGCCCGTTCTGCGCTAACGACATTTCAAAGGCGTTTCCTTAACTATGGCCTGGTAACGGCAAAGAAATTAATACTTAAATTTTGTAAACAGCCAACAGTCCCTACAGTGAAGATGTGGATCACAAATATGTCCGAGACACTGTATTTGGAAAACGTTGGGCTTGTCTTGGCGGAATAATCAGATCAATTTCTTAAGACATGGACACCCTTTACCGAATTCTTACCGATGGACTCCCCAAGCGGAATATGAGGTGCTGTTCCTCCAACTTGCGGTGTTGCTCACTCTGGCCGTGGAGGAGGCCCAGGACCGAGAGGGATTGCTAGAGTGGGATTCAGTGACAGCAATGTGATTGAATACGAAGGGGGGGAGGGGGGGGGGGGGTGATAACTAACTTTCCTTTTGTCAGATGTCATTATTGCCTAACGCCTCTGTGGTGTGAATGTTCTTTGCCACCTATCAGCACAGCCTTAGACATTATATACTGGGCGGCAGACTAAAGTTGCCAAGGGGACAGGGCAGGCACAATTCTTGGGTGGGCAGGGTGGCGTTCCTGCCTCGCAGCACCAGAGATTCGGGTTGGATCCCGACTGCGGGTGCTGTCTGCACAGAGTTTGCACGTTCTCCCCGTGACCTGCGTGGATTTTCATTTGGAGCCACAGTTTCCTCCCACACTCCAAAGGCGCGCAGGTTTGTAGGTTAATTGGCTTCTGTAAAAATTGTAAATTGTCCCCAGTGTGTGTAGGATAGTGTTAGTGTACGGGGTGTCCGCTAGTCAGCACAGACTTGGTGGGCCAAATGGCCTGTTCCCACGCTGTATCTATTGTAGACACAAAATGCTGGAGTAAAGGGCTGTCCCACATGGGTGCCATTTGCGCGTCATTTACGCCGCAACATCATTTACCCGTCACGATGCATAACGCGCACGTCGTGACCCGCACGTGATGCGCGCATGGTGCGTGGTGACATAGGCATTGAAAACGGTCACGTGCGGCGCCCCCAGGATTTTGGGATGTACAAAGTCTTCGCGCGCCATCTGCGTGGAGCGCAAAATTCACCCAAGTGGGACAGGCCCTTTACTCAGCGGGACAGGCAGCATCTCTGGAGAGAAGGAATGGGTTATGTTTTGGGTCGAGACCCTTCTTCAGACTGGAGGTCATAATTTCATAAGGTCTTGGAGTAGAATTAGGCCATTTGGCCCATCAAGTCTACTCCGCCATTCAATCATGGCTGATCTATCTCTCCCTCCAATCCCCATTCTCCTGCCTTCTCCCCATAACCTCTGACACCCGTACTAATCAAGAATCTATCTAGCTCTGCCTTAAAAATATCCACTGAGTTGCCCTCCACAGATTCACCACCCTCTGACTAAAGGAAATTAACGGGAAAGGGAAACGAGGGATTTAGATGATGATGATACAGAGAGATATATAACAAATGATTATAGCCAGTCTGGGTTAAAATATGGTCATAAAGGAGGAATGACAGAGGGGGAGCAGCGAGAGAGGAGGAGAACTTCTTCATAGACATCCCTTGAGGAGATATTTTAGTTCAACTGGATAAACTGTACACTGCAAGGGCCAGGAAGCGAGCGGGCAAGATCATCTCTGACCCCTCTCACCCTGGCCACAAACTCTTTGAACCATTTCCCTCTGGAAGGCGACTCCGGATTATCAAAGATGCCACAGCCAGACATCTAGTTGCTCTACTCAACAGCTAAAAATCTGTAGCCTCCCTTTGATCTGGTATTTTGTTGGTTCACATGCTTGATCAATGGTGTTTTATCATTAATGTTTTATTATTATTAATGTTTAGTGTTTTCTGAGTCATTCGTAACTGTCACTGTATGTCATGCTGTTACTTGTGGGCGGAGCACCAAGGCAAATTCCTTGTATGTGAATACTTGGCCAATAAACCTACTTACTTACTCACTTACTTATTTAGTTTAGTTTAGAGATACAGAATGGAAACAGGCCCTTCTGCCCACGAGTCTGCACCGACCAGTGATCATGCTTGTATACTATCTCCAAAGTCTAAAGTCTACACAGAAACTGTTCCATTAAAAACAAGTGTCATGTAACAGCTGTACTGTGGGTGAGTGTGCGAATTGTGGGAAGAACTGAGTTGTGATTCCACTTTGCCATGAACATGAGCCGCATTTCATTCTTTGGGGAATCAAACTTAGCTCCAGTGAAGCTTTCCTTCTGAGCAAGGCTAAACATATCTGCTTAACTTGTGTACTTGGTGACAGGGACATGCTTCTGGAGGGGAACAATTACACAATGCTGGATCACACTGGCTAATCTTGTAAACAAATGCACGTTGAAACAAGGAGCTGATATTTTTGAAATATTTACAAAATTATTCAAGATAAAAATGGAACCTAATACTGAAATGATTATATTTGGAGTAATGGAAGATGGTAATAAATTGAACTCATCCCAAAATTTATTTTTTAATTATGGGTTAATAACGGCAAAAAAATGTATACTTAACTTTTGGAAAAATACACCCATACCATCGCTTAAAATGTGGATTTCAAACATGTTGGACACCGCACATGTTGAGGAAATGCGATTCCTCCTAATAGATAAATCCGACCAATTCTTAATGAGTTGGTCTCCATTTGTCGATTTTTTGGAAGCATATGGTGCAGAAGTTAACGGTTTCAGGATTGGGTGAGGGATGGTCAAGAATCTAGATAACGATCTCCTTAATCTCTTACTTTCTACTCTTTCTCTTTCTACTTTCTTCCTTTCAATTTTCTTCTTTCACACTTTTTCCCCATTTCACACACTATAGATCACACGTTTCTCTATCTTTTACTGAAAAAAAGACACAAGGAGCTACAGATAGACAGAAAGTGCTTGGAGTAACTCAGCAGGACGACAGTGAAACTAGCAGCACTAGGACACCTGAACCCTTGCACCCCCTCTCTCCGGCCCTCCCCCAACCCTAGTCGTCCTTCCAGTTTCCCTGGTCATCCTGCTTAGTTCACTGTTCGTATCACCTTCTCCACAGCCAACAATGGACCATTGTGGGCTCCACCTTTCCTTGATCACCGTTGATGGCTTTGATTTGTTCTTTTCATATCTTTCGTGCGTTTGTTCTTTGTAGCTTTTCATACCTCTAGTTTCCCTCTCCCCTGAAATTGGGATTTGGTGCAGTTTAGTGTAGTTTAGTTTAGTTTAGTTTAGAGACGCAACGTCTTCTCAAAAATTCACCTTTGGTCAGCTGGTGTTGGGTATGATGTGTATTAGTTAGCATTAGTGAGATATTTAATATCATACTTCCTGAATATAGTTCTTCCTGGTAGCAAAGGAAGATAGAACAATATGAAATTTGACTTTGCATCGTGAGCTGCCACAGGAGGTAGCTGAGGCAGGGACTATGGCAGAAGAAACATGGAGAGGATAGGTTTAGAGGGATATGGGCCAAATGCAGGCAGGTGGGACTAGTATAGAAGGGGCATGTTGGTTGGTGTGTAAAACCCCTGTCCCACAATGGGAGTTTACCCAAGAGCTCTCCCGAGTTTAAAAAAAATCAAACTCGTGGTACTTCATCACGAGTAGTTTTTACTCTTGGAAATTTTTCACACTGTTGAAAAAACTTCACGAGTTTCCGCGTTTCCCGAGTACCTGCCGTTAGCGTTACGAGCCGCTACGAGACATCCACGAGCTCCGACGTACCCGCTACGTACGTTCTACGTACTTACCACGAGTTTGATTGTTTTTATAACTCGGGAGAGCTCTTGGGTAAACTCGCATCGTGGGACAGGGCCTTAGGTTAGGCCGAAGAGCCTGTTTCCACGCTGTATGACTCTATGACTAACCCTCTGTCTCTATGAGCATGCTTGGCATGGGCATTGTGGGCTGAAGGACCTGTTCCAATGTTGTACTGTTCTTTGAAATATCCAATTCGTGTTCTGGAAACACAACATATTTAGACTAGCTGCTGTAGGTAGATAAAAATGCTGGAGAAACTCAGCGGGCGAGGCAGCATCTATGGAGCGAAGGAATAGGTGACGTTTCGGTTCAAGACCCTTCTTCAGACTGATGTGGGGGTGGTGGGGGCGGGAAGAAGAAAGGAAGAGGCAGAGACAGTGGGCTGTGGGGGAGCTGGGAAGGGGAGGGGAAAGAGGGAGAAAGCAGGGCCTACCTGAAATTGGAGAAGTCAATGTTCATGCCACTGGGGTGCAGACTGCCCAAGCGAAATATGAGGTGCTGCTCCTCCGATTTACAGTGGGACTCACTCTGGCCATGGAGGAGGCCCAGGACAGAAAGGTCGGATTCGGAATGGGAGGGGGAGTTGAGGTGCTGAGCCACCGGGAGATCAGGTTGGTTATTGCGGACCGAGCGGAGGCTGACATCGAGTGCTGCTGGAGGGTCATCAACTCGGTAAACGACGCCCTTTGGTCTGCCCGAGCATTGTTCACCACCCAGCAGAGCGAGATGTCCGTCAGGGAATGTTGCCGACTGGCCCGCTGCAGACTGCAGGAGTACGTGCTGAGGGACGCACTGAAGCTCGGTGCAGCCAACGCCAAGGCTCGGTGGGGGAGGGCCACAGTCTAAGGCCCTTCCGCTGCTGGACATGGGGGGCACGGTATGGTGGAGACGCCCCTCAATATAAGGGAAGGTATCCCACGCCATTGTGGCACGAGTGGGGGACTGATTTGTGTAAATTTGGGGGAAAGAAATGTCTAAACTGTATTGATCTATTGTACAGCCTCCGAAAATGTCGGATGGATTTTCCGCAAGGTTAATGTATTGTATATATTTATCATTTGAATAAAGTATATTTTGAAATTAAAAAAAAGGACCGAGCGGAGGCCTATGCTTGGTCTCACTGATGTAGAGCAGCTGACACCTAGAGCAGCGGATGCAATAGATGAGGTTGGAGGAGGTGCCGTGGTCACCTTCAGACCAGCTGTAGTTTGATCAGGTTCATCCACAACCCTCATTCACATATCAAGTGATGGCAAAGCCTTATTTCTCATTTAGCTTCCATTAAATACAAGTCAAAGCAGGCTCTGACGGTGAGCAGTGTTAGGCAGGTCAATGTGAGGTTGGCTGATGTTCAAATCCCCTCAACACTGCACCACAAGTTAAGCTTAACTGCAACAGTGTTCCAAGCTTCAGGGTGGCAAAGTGGGGCAGCGGTATCATTGCGGCCTTCCTGCGCCAGAGACCCAGGTTCGATCCTGACTACTGCCGCTGTCTCTACGGAGTTTGAAGGAATGGGTCACGTTTGTACACCCGATTCAGAAGAAGGGCCTCGTCACCCGTTCCTTCTCCCCAGGGAGGCTGCCTGTCCCGCTGAGTTACTCCAGCTTTTTGTGCCTATCCAAAGTGATGGGTCTTCACCTTGTTAAGGGTCTTGTGGTCTTCGACTGAATCACCAAGAAAGTTCAACAAATGTAATATTCAATGAAACAATCGCACCAAAAGCAATAGTGACAGCAATTATCTGGAGAACATATATTTTCCACAATGCGTACTACAGATTCACAGTCATTGCCTCATGATGTGTTTCTTGATTTCACATTCTGCTCAAAGCAATGAACAAAGGCTCATTTTATGTCTAAATGACCACATTATTTAATATAGGTTTCATATCTAATGATCGCGTGTAAAATCTGTGTGCTTTGGTAATAGTGTAACCCTGCAGTATAATGTGGAAAAATATGAAATGGCCTATTTTACACAGAGAGAGATAAAGCAAGCAGCATTTCATCTAAAGGATGAGAAAATTGTCCAATTAGTGTTATAGAGTCATAAAGCAATACAATGTGGAAACAGGCCAGCATGTCCCAGCTACACTAGTCCCACCTTCCTGTGTTTGGTCCATATCCCTCCAAACCTGTCCTATCCATGTACTTGTCTAACTGTTTCTTAAGGGCCTGTCCCACTTACGTGTCCTTGGCACGCAAATTACGCGACCTCGTGGTCGCGTTGAGGCGTAGGGGCATTGTATGGCCGCGCGTGGGCCGGTCCCACTGAGAAGCGCGCAGGGGTATGTAGTTGTGCGCGACATCGCGCGGCGCTCCGAAATTTTTGTAGTGAACAAAATCTACGCGCGCCAACGGCCTGTCGCGGAACTGACGGCCAAAGTGGGACAGGCCCAAGACCCTGGCGTGACGCAATGTCTCGCCTCCAACAGCAGCAGAAGCAGGCAAACGATCGCCGAGCTCGGCCTGGGGCTCACGGCCGTTGCGGTCCGGATCCGCCGGACCTTCGCGGGACCATCGTGGCTCAACGCGACCACGAGGTCGCGTAATTTGCGTGCCAAGGACACGTAAGTGGGACAGGCCCTTTAAACGTTGGGATAGTCCCAGCCTCAACTACCTCCTCTGGCAGCTCGTTCCATACACCCACCGCCCTTTGTGTGAAAAAGCTACCCCTCAGATTCCTGTTAAATCTTTTCCCCTTCACCTTGAACCTATCTCTTCTGGTCCTCGATTCACCAGCACTAGGCAAGAGACTCTGTGCATCTACCCGATCTATTCTTCTCACGATTTCATACACCTCCATTATGAGATGCAGATGGATTTGAGTGTCCTAATTCACCATTTTACAAAAGGCTGGTATTCAGGTAATTAGTACAACTATCAGAGTGTTCTTGTTGATTACAAATAATTGGTTAGGGACATTATGCCTGTTATATGGAGTATTGCTGCGACCACATCTGGTGTGTCATGTACCGTATTGCTCTTCTGATTTAAGGAAGAGTGCTGGTGAATCCATCCCGACCAGCGATCTCCCCGACCCTAGCACTATCCAATACACTGGGGACAATTTACAATTTTACCAAAGCCAATTAACCTACAAACCTGTACGTCTTTGGAGTGTGGGAGGAAACTGGGGCAACCCTGCGGAATTCTTTGCCACAGAAGGCTGTAGAGGCCAAGTCAGTGGATATTTTTGTGGCAGAAATAGTTATTTTGATTATTCCCAGAATGATCCCAGGAATGAGTGGGTTAACACTCAAACAACAGGGCATGACGTGAGAATTAAGGGACAGAAGTTTCGGGGTAACGTGAGGGGGAACTTCTTTACTCAGAGGGTGGTGGCTGTGTGGAATGAGCTTCCAGCAGAAGTGGTGGAGGCAGGATCGATTTTAACATTTAAGAGTAAAGTGGATAGGTATATGGACGTGAAGGGAATGGAGGGGTATGGTCTGAGTGCAGGTAGATGGGACTAGGGGAAAACAAATGGTCGGCACGGACTGGAAGGGCCGAGAGGGCCTGTTTCCGTGCTGTAATTGTTATATGGTTATATATGGTTAACACATGAGTGTTTGACAGCACTGGGCCTGTACTCGCTGGAGTTTAGAAGGCTGAGGGGGGACCCCATTGAAACTTACCGAATAGTGAAAGGCCTGGATAGAGTGGATGTGGAGAGGATGTTTCCACTCATGGGAGAGTCTAGGACTAGAGGTCACAGCCTCGGATTAAAGGACGTTCCTTTAGGAAGGAGATGAGGAGGAATTTCTTTAGTCAGAGGGTGGTGAATCTGTGGAATTCTTTGCCACAGAAGCTTGTGGAGGCCAAGTCAGTGGATATTTTTAAGGGAGAGGTAGATAGATTCTTGATTAGTACGGGTGTCAGGGGTCATGGGGAGAAGGCAGGAGAATGGGGTTAGGAGGGAGAGATAGATCAGCCATGATTGAATGGCGGAGTAGACTTGATGGGCCAAACGGCCGGATTCTGCTCCGATCCCTTATGGCCGGGAGAAAACGCACATGGTCACAGGGGAGATTGATATGTTCTTGAGTAGTGAGGGTGCCAAAAGTTACGGGGGGGAGCAGGAGAATGGGGATGAGTTTGGGGAAACTTAGAACAGCCATTGGGCCAAATGGTGGGGCAGACTGGAAGGGCCGAAGGGTCAAACTCTCTTTCTCTGTCTAATGGTGTACAGTGTTCATGCTGTACAGCCCTGCGATGTCAACATAGGTATCTGTGTTCATGTCTCTGAAGAGCAATTTGTGGTCACAAGTTTCCCGAGTACCTGCCGTTAGCGCAACGAGTCGATAAGTTGCTCGTGCGAGTTCCGACGTTCCCGCTACGTGATCACCACGAGTGAAAACTCGGGGTCACTCGTGGGCCAACTCGCACAGTGAGACAGGGGTTTCACTGTGCCTCTTGCCTTTGACACTATAATAGAGATGGGAGGATGGGTGAATTTAATTCTTTATATATCCTGGTTGCACTTTGCTTTCAGATATAGTCAGATCTTAAAAGAAGATTAGAATCCCAGTCACGTAACTTGAAAAAATAGTTGCTGGTTATCACCGATACTTTCTTCTCCTTAAACAGAAGGTGCACATCAATGGGACAAATAGATACAAACAATAGATTTCCTGTCACTAGCGGAGCTTTAAGCATGAACCCACAGTGAACAGTGAAACATCAATTCTTCCAAATGTGTGTCCAGCCTTAAAAGCCGATCGGAATATCTCTCCCCACCTCATTCCCACCCCCAGGCACTAATTAATTATAGTGGCACGGTGTGTAGCGGTAGAGGCCCACTAGGGGCGATGCACTGAAGGCGGCTCTGCCTACAGCCTGTCTGTTTTTTCCCATCATTTTTTTGGAATTTTAGTTTCACCTAAATAGTTTTGTTTTGGGGATACTTTCGTTTTTCTATGTGGGGGAGGGGGGTAGGGTAAGGGGGAAACCTGGCGGGGATGCGACTATTTCTCCAAGTCGCGTCCTCGCCCCCCCCCCCCCTCCTCGCGGCCTACCACTGGATCGGAGCGGCTTTCCTACCGGGGACCGGGGACCGGACCAGAGCGTCGACAGCGGCGGCGCGGAGCTGGATTCGCCGCGGAGCGGGCGATGCCTACCCGGATCGCCTGTTGGGCCCGCTGCTACAACATCGCGGAGGTGTGGTTCGCGGAGCTCCGAGCGCGGGCGGCGCCGAGCGACATTGCGGAGTCCCTGGGGCCTTTGCCGAGGGCCACCAGCGTGAATCTCCGCCCGGAGCGGCCTGGGGACTTCGGGAGCCGCGGACTCCGGTGGGAAGCGGCCGATTTGGAGGTCCAAGCCGCTGAGGTTGGCCCGTTCCAACATCCCGGCGAGCGGGCCTGAGCGGCGGGCTGCCCGTAGGGGAGACTGCAGAGGGCTCCGGAGGCCCCGACCACGGGTGAACATCAGAGGAAGATGACTGACTTTGGTGCCTTCCCTCAGTGGGAAACTTTTGATTCTGCTGTGTGGGGATGTTTTATATTTCTATCGTGTGTTGCGTTCTTTATTCTATTGCATGGCTGTTTGGTGACCACATTTCACTCTGCCAAATAAACGTATATTGTATCTTGTAGAGTTGCTGCCTTACAGCGCCGGAGACCCAGGTTCGATCCTGACTACGGGTGCTGTCTCTACGGAGTTTGCACGTTCTCCTCGTGACCACGTGGGTTTTCTCCGGGTGTTTTGGTTTCCTCCCACACTCCAAAGACGTGCGGATTTGTAGGTTAATCGGTAAGTTGTAAGTTGTCACTACTGTGGGTCGGTTAGTGCACGGGGTGATCGCTGGATAGCGCGAACCCGGTGAGCCGAAGGACTGTTCTAGTGCTGTCTCTCTGAAGAAAGATAGGAATGAAAAGATCTCTCATTGTACTAACAGAAAGTAACATGTGCCGCCATTGCTGCGAAGGCTTGGATCGCCACTTACACTATGGTGATCGCTTTGATTACAATTGGGACCTGAAATGGGCTGCAGAAAGGTCTTGAGCCAAGAGATGGTTGGAAGAATGAACCCTACTTAAGAAATGCTCTGAAGAAATATCGACCCAAGAAATGATCTAAAAAAAGGTCTTGACCCAAGAAATGGTCAATAGAAAGGTCTTGACCCAAGAAATGGTCTAAAGAAATGTCTTGACCCAAGAAATGATCTAAAAAAAGGTCTTGACCCAAGAAATGGTCAAAAGAAAGGTCTTGACCCAAGAAATGGTCTAAAGAAATGTCTTGACCCAAGAAATGATCTAAAAAAAGGTCTTGACCCAAGAAATGGTCTAAAGAAATGTCTTGACCCACGAAATGGTGTAAAGAAATGTCTTGACCCAAGAAATGGTCTAAAGAAATGTCTTGACCCAAGAAATGGTGTAAAGAAATGTCTTGACACAAGAAATGGTCTAAAGAAATGTCTTGACCCAAGAAATGGTCTAAAGAAATGTCTTGACCCAAGAAATGGTCTAAAGAAATGTCTTGACACAAGAAATGGTCAAAAGAAAGGTCTTGACCCAAGAAATGGTTTGCAGAAAGGTCTCGACCCTAAACAATTCCAGTCACTCAGGTTCGATCCTGACCTCGGGAGTCGTCTGTGTGAAGTTTTCGCGTACTCCTTGTGACTGCATGGCGTCTGCCAGATTCTCCAGTTTCCTCCTGCACTCCAAAGGCAAGCTGGTCGGTTAGTGGGCAATTATTAATTGCTCCTAGTTTAGGGAAGTAGCAACTTTTGCTGAATGGCGGTGAAGTCTGAAACGATGTCAATGGTTCCGAGGAGAAGGCAGGAGATTAGGGTTGAGAGGGAATGCTGCCTGACCCACTGACTTACACTAACACTTTGTGTTTTGCTCAGGATTCCAGCATCTGCAGTTTAGTTTAATTTAGTTTAGTTTTGTTTAGAGATACAATGCGGAAACAGGCCCTTCGGCCCACCGAGTCTGCACTGACCAGCGCTCCTTGCACATTAAAGGGCCTGTCCCACTTTCCCGAGTTATTCATGAATTCTCGTGAGTTATTCACGAATTCTCCCGAGTTTTCAAATTCGCAGAATGTTCGTAATTCCAGCCGTTGGAACTCGGGGCATCAGGTAAGTCAGGACGTTTTTTTCAGCATGTTGATAAATGTCCACGAGTAAATAAATAGCCCAGAGTACCTACAGCTGGCATAACGAGCCGTTACAATATATCCACGGACGCCTACGGCCTCCTGCGGACTCGTTACGAACAATCTGCAAGTTTGAACACTCGGGAGAATTCGTGAATAATAGCCCTGTCCCACGGTACGAGTTCATTCCAAGAGCTCTCCCGAGTTTATAAAAAAAATCAAACTCGGGGTAAGCACGGAGAATGAACGTAGCGGGTACGTCGGAGCTCGGGGGCGTCTCTTAGCGGCTCGTAACGCTAACGGCAGGTACTCGGGAAGACTCGCTAACGGCAGGTACGCTCGGGAAGAATCGTGAAGATTTTTCAACACGTTGAAAAATGTCCACGAGAGCCCCGAGTACCGGCGAGCGGCCATTACCGTAAATCTCCGAGTTCGAATCAGGGCAAACTCGGGAGAGCTCTTGGAATGAACTCGTACCGTGGGACAGGGCTTTAACTCGTGAGAATTCGTGAATAACTCGGGAAAGTGGGACAGACCCTTAACAGTATCCTACACACACGAGGGACATACCATACATACATACCAAAGCCAATTAACTGACATACCTGTACATCTTGGGAGTGTGGGAGGAAACCGGAGATCCCGGAGGAAACCTATGCGGTCACGGGAAGAATGTACAGACTCCGTACAGACTGCTCCCGTAGTCGGGATGGAACCTGGGTCTCTGGTGCTGGAAGACATCAGCTCTACCGCTGTGGCACCATGCTACCCCACCTTCTTGCATTTTCAGCATCCTTATTGCCTTATACATTGCGTGCTGCGAGAGGCAATCTCTCAGAGTGCGCTGTTGGCACTGAAGTGAGCCGTCAATGACAGAATCGGCTGTGACCTGGATCACCACACGCGTTTGGGAATACCTTCATCAGTCATTGATAAGTCTAATCTTAGTGTCACTTTGACACATGACCCCTGAACTTGGTAACCTTCATTCGCTCACAAGCGGTGCCTCGATTTTAATTAGCTTAGTTTAGTTTAGGGACGGCATGGGTATGGTGGGCCGAAGGGCCTGTGTCTCTCCCGTTTGACTCTATGATCGTGAATGTGTGAGTTTATGATTCCAAGGCGGCGACTCCTCCGCGGTGCTGGCTCGAAGGGCCGAATGGCCTCCTCACGCACCTCTTTTCTAAGTTTTCTCTGAGCCACCATGTCAAGTCGAAAGCCTTTTCTGCAAAGAGGATGTAAATCTTCTCCATTTTTGTGGTCGTCTGCGGTGCCAGCTGTAAGACTCGTACTCTTCTGCGAGAAGTGCAGAGGGCTGCCAATTCCTGTGATACAGAAGAAGGACATCTCCTCACTTCAAGCCAATTTAAATTTCATGGCTCTGCTCCAGAGCGCATTCGATCAGTATGGAGCCAAGATTGAAACCGAGACAGATTGAAGGCAGTTGGCAGGAGAGCCATCAAACTGCAGAATTGTAATGGCTCCGATGGAGGACATTTGGCACATCAAATTCATGAAGGTTCTCATACAACTACCCTATCATCCTGAGTCAGAGGGTGGTGAATCTGTGGAATTAATTGCCACAGAAGGCTGTGGAGGCCGTCAATGGATATTTATAGGGTGAAGATTGATAGGTTCTTGATTAGTACGGGTGTCAGGGGTTATGGGGAGAAGGCAGGAGAATGGGGTCAGGAGAGAGAGATAGATCAGCCATGATTGAATGGTGGAGTAGACTTGCTGGGCTGAATGGCCTAATTCTGCTCACATCACTTAGGAGCTTTAGAACTTCTCCCATTTCCTTGCTCACAACTCTACAACTTAAGGGCCTGTCACACTTGGGCATATTTTGCGCGTCACGCAGATGGCGCGCGACTGCCTGCGTCACCACGTACTATGAGCGTGCGTACTGTGCACACCACGTGCACGGCGTGACGCACGAGTCGTGACGCGTAAATGGTCTCGCGTAAACTACGCGCAAATGACGCCCAAGTGGGACAGTCCCTTTATTCTCTTTCAAACGGTCATTCCAACACCACCTTGAAGCAATGGACTTTGTTTCTACCAATTATCCTCGCCTCTCTAAATCAAGTACAGGAACTTTGTGTGGCAGAGAGGCGCGGTGGTAGGGTTGCCACCTCACAACGCAAGGGACCTGGTTTCGATCCTGACTACCGGTGCAGTCTGTACGGAGTTTGTAAGTTCTCCTGGTGACCACGTGGGTTTTCTCCGGATGCCCCGGTTTCCTCCCACATCCCAACGATGTGCGGGCTCGTAGCTTAATTGGCTTCTGTAAAGTGCAAAGGATGCAAAGCTGGGAACAACATAGAACTGATGTGAGGATGATCGTTGGTCGGTGGGCCGAAGGGCCTGTTTCCATGCTGTATCTCGGCCCACCAGGTCCACGCCAACTAAACCAGAGGGCATAAAGATTAGAGTTTAATGATAAAGCATGGAAACAGGTCGTTCGACTCCCCAAGTGCATCGATCATCTGTACACATCTCTGACACTAGGATCAATTTACAGAGGCCAACTTTAAAAGCTTCCCACTGGACCTCAATACGTTCCTTTAGGAAGGAGATGAGGAGAAATTTCTTTAGGCAGAGGGTGGTGAATCTGTGGAATTCTTTGCCACAGAAGGCTGTGGAGTCCAAGTCAGTGGATATTTTTAAGGCAGAGATAGATAGATTCTTGATTAGTGCGGGTGTCAGAGGTTATGGGGAGAAGGCAGGAGAATGGGGTTGGGAGGGAGAGATAGATCAGCCATGATTGAATGGTGGAGTAGACCTGATGGGCCGCATTGCCCGATTCTACTGCTATCCCATGTAACCTTATGACCTAACACACGTGGCAAATAACAAGCAAGTCCGCAAGTGCTTTGGAGAAACCTGGTGAGACATCATTAAAGGAACAACTTGACATGCCTTGGCCACTAGTTAACAAACTCATTATCGCAGGCTCTCAGCAATGTTTGACCTGTGTCATTGAAGGATGGCTGGATTTGCAACGGCAGCTGTTGCTGGAGATATGCCAATGAATCTACACACATGTGCAAGGAATAGGGGCTGGGTTCGGTGACATGGCCCTCAAACCAGCTCTGATGTTTAGGAAGATTAAGCACTTCATTTTTATTTATTTATGGATGTGCATTTTGTTGCCAAAACCATTTATTGCCAGGAACTGACAGCTCGTAGACATATACATGGACGGTGATCCCACTGTGATGTTAGAGGACTGTGGAGGCTTTCCGTGAACGCTGGTCACCGCTGGAGGTCGAAGGCATTATTGATAAAAATGATAATATTTTAATTTGAGAACTTTGTTTGTAAAATGCCAATATAGGCATTCTCTGATCGTTTTACTGTTTTGTACTTGTTGGTTTAAATAAAAGCATTTGTAAAAAAAAAAATAAAAAAAAAAATAAAAAAAAACGTCAAGGTTTTTCAACATGTTGAGAAATGGGGCTGAGAAGGAGAGATAGATCATCCATGGTGGAGTAGACTTGATGGGCCGAATGGCCCGATTCTACTCCTTGAAATGTGGAAGCAATGTTGAAACCTTCCCAACATGTTGAAAAATGTCCACGAGAGCCCCGAGTACCTACGAGCGGCCATTACCGTAATTCTCCGAGTTCGAATCAGGGGAAACTCGGGAGAGGAGCTCTTGAATTAGCTCGCACACTGGGACAGCCCATTCTCATTCACACACTGACCGTTCTGTCCTAGGCCTCCTCTATTGTCAAAGTGAGGCTAATCACAAATTGGAGGAACAGCACCTCATATTTCGCTTGGGCAACTTACACCCCAGCGGTATTATAGATAGCGATAGTGAAATCTCTAACTTCAAGTAACCCTGGCATTCCCTCTCTCTCCATCCCTCCCCCATCCTAATCCCACCAGGTTCCCGTTCTCACCCAGCAAACAGCGAGCGATGGCCTGTTTCCTTTATCATCGTTACTTTTTTGCATATCTTTCACTCATTTGTCCTACAGTACATCACTCTACATCACATCATCATTTCTGGACTCGTCTGAAGGAGGGTCTCGACATTAATAACATTAACATTAATATAGGAGGGAGTTGCTCATAGACGCACGATTTGTGAGGGGTCTGTGATCTCTGCACTCCATCGTGGGGCGACACGGTGGGGCAGCGGTGGGGTCACTGCCCTACAGCGCTTGCAGTTGCCGGAGACCCAGGTTCGATCCCCACCACGGGTGCTGTCTGTACGCGGTTTGTACCTTCTTCCCATGACCGTACGAGGTTTCTCCGAGATCTTCGGTTTCCTCCCACACTCCAAAAGACATCCGGGTGTGCAGGCTAATTGGCTTCAGTCAAATTGTAAATTGTCCCTTGTGTGTGTGGGACAGTCTTAGTGCGCGGGGATCGCTGGTCGGTGCGGACTTTGTGGGCCGAAGGGCCTGTTTCCGTGCTGTATCTCGAAACTAAACTAAAGTAAAACTAAAGATGATTGGCAATCATTGCTACTCACTTTGTAGGTTAATTGGCTAGTGTGCGTGTAAATTGTCCCTGGTGTGTGTAGGATAGTGTTAGTGTGCGGGGATCGCTGGTCGGTGCGGACCCGGTGGGCTTAAGGGCCTGTTTCCGCACTGTATGTGTAAACTAAAATTAAACGAGTTTGGTTTGATTGTATGGGATATGTGATAGGATATGTGATGTTCAGAGAGCAGGCATAACAAAACTTGTCACTGGAGATCTTTAAACATGGCAATAATAAATCTAAACTTAAACCTCAAACTTTTCCACACACCTTCTGTTAATGATCGACATGCCCCACTACTAAAGAAAATCTCCAGTCAATAACATTAATATAGAGCGAGTTGCTCAGACTGCACAACCGTGGTGGCTCAGCGGTAGAGTTGCTGCCTTCCCCGGGTTCCATCCTGACTGTGGGTGCTGTCTGTGTGGAGTTTGTATGTCCTCCCCATGACCCGTGATGGGTTTTCTCCGGGATCTCCGGTTTCCTCCCACAATAGACAATAGGTGCAGGAGTAGGCCGTTCGGCCCTTCGAGCCAGCACCACCATTCAATGTGATCATGGCTGATCATCCCCAATCAGTACCCCGTTCCTGCCTTCTCCCCATATCCCCTGACTCCGCTATCTTTAAGAGCCCTATCTAGCTCTTTTGAAAGCATACAGAGAATTGGTCTCCACCGCATTCTGAGGCAGAAAATTCCACAGATTCACAACCCTCTGTGTGAAAACGTTTTTCCTCATGTCCGTTCTAAATGACTTACCCCTTATTCTTAAACTGTGGCCCCTGGTTCTGGACTCCCCCAACATCGGGAACATGTTTCCTACCTCTAGCGTGACCAAACCCTTAATAATCTTATATATTTCAATAAGATCCCCTCTCATCCTTCTAAATTCCAGAGCGTACAAGCCCAGCTGCTCCATTCTCTCAGCATATGACAGTCCCGCCATCCCGGGAATAAACATCATGAACCTACGCTGCACTCCCTCAATAGCAAGAATGTCCTTATCCTCAAATTTGGAGACCAAAACTGCACTCAATACTCCAGGTGTGGTCTCACTAGGGCTCTGTACAACTGCAGAAGGACCTCTATGCTCCTGTACTCAACTCCTCTTGTTATAAAGGCCAACATACCATTCGCTTTCTTCACTGCCTGCTGTACCTGCATGCGTACTTTCAGTGACTGATGAACCAGATCTCATTGTACTTCCCAACTTATCTCACCAGGGACTAACTTAATGTACCAATTTAGGAACAGCACCTCATATTCCGCTTGGGGAGTCTGCATCCTTTGGGCTTGAATATTGAATTTTCTCAATTCTGTTAACCCTTGCTGTCTCCTCCCCTCCCACCTCTCCCTCAGCCCTCGGGCCCTGGCATTCCCTCCATCTCCATCTCCCTCCCCCACCCCAGTCGCACCAGCTTCTCATTTTCACACCACAAACAGCTTACAATGGCTTGTTCCCTTTATCACCGATACTTCTTTGCATATCTTTCACTCATTGTTCCTTATCTCTCCACATCACCGTCTATATCTCTCGTTTCCCTGATCCCTGACCAGTCTGAAGAAGGGTCTCGACCCGAAACGTTGCCTATCTCCTTCGCTCCTTAGATGCTGCTGCACCTGCTGAGTTTCTCCAGCTTTTTGTGTACCCTCGATTCTTCAGCATCTGCAGTTCCTTCTTTAAAACTTTGTCTACTCCACTGCGATATCTCCTCAAGGTGTACCAATTTACTGTTGTGTTGTGTCTTTTTAAAATTGCTGTTCTTTTTCCGTTTTTTTCCAATATGTAAATACTGATTCTGTTCAAATTCTGTTCTGTATTTTTTGCACGATCCGCAGGCATTTCCACTTTCATTTCACCGCACATCTTGTATGTGTATGTGTATGTGACAAATAAACCTGACTTCACTTGACTTGATACCATTAAGATAGTAATCTGCCTCCTTGTTTTTTGCCACCAAAGTGGATAACACTCCAAAGACATACCGGCTTGTAGGTTAATTGTCTTCTGTATATTGTCCCTAGTGTGTAGGGTAGAACTAGTGTGTAGGGATCGCTGGTCGGCACAGACTCACTGGGCCGAAGGGCCGGTTTTCGCGGAGTATCTCAAAAATTAAAAAAAAAAACATAGGACATCGCTGAGGAAAATATCAAAAAAATGGAGTGTCTTCAGTATTTTCTTGCAAACCTCCCATCAAGACATAACTCTAAAGTAAATGGTTTCCCTTCACAAGAATTTACAGGCTTCAGTTAACAAAGAACGAAGATGGCACAGATGACCTGGAAAGATTCAGTCAACTAAAGTATATTCACCCAGAAGGTATCGACGAGTTCAGTCAATACTGTGTTTTTTTAAGTAATCTCAAGATGTCTCTTGAGCTATTTGTTGTTTTATAATCCCCACTGCTGATTATTTGCTGACTATGCACCATTGACTGAAAGCCTTCCTTTGATAACCCCATGTAGAGCCTTCCATTGGTAGCCCCCCTTGTCTCCTGATTCTCTGACCTTCTGTGAGAGATGTCCATGTACAGTGAACTCATGCACCACGCGGATGCAGGTCTATTCTCCTGAGAGAATGGAACGGCAAAGGGCAGGTTTGGAGGGATGTGGGCCAAATCGCACTCAGAATTAAAGGACATTCTTTTAGGAAGGAGATGCGGAAAGATTGAAAAGACTAGGCTTGTATTCACTGGAGTTTAGAAGGACGAGGGGGGATCTTATAGAAACATATCAAATTATAAAAGGACTGGACAAGCTAGATGCAGGAAAAATGTTCCCAATGTTGGGCGAGTCCAGAACCAGGGGCCACAGTCTTAGAATAAAAGGGAGGTAATTTAAGACTCAGGTGAGAAAAAACCTTTTAACCCAGAGAGTTGTGAATTTATGGAATTCCCTGCCACAGAGGGCAGTGGAGGCCAAATCACTGGATGGATTTAAGAGAGAGTTAGATAGAGCTCTAGGGGCTAGTGGAGTCAAGGGATATGGGGAGAAGGCAGGCACGGGTTATTGATTGGGGACGATCAGCCATGATCGCAATGAATAGCGGTGCTGGCTCGAAGGGCCGAATGGCCTCCTCCTGCACCTATTTTCTATTTTTACATGTTTCTATGAGGAAAAATTTTGTTAGTCAATCTGTGGAATTCGTTGCCACAGAAGGCTGTGGAGGTCAAGTCGGTGGATATTTTTAAGGCAAAGATAGATAGATTCTGGAATAGTACAGGTGTCAGGGGTTATGGGGAGAAGGCAGGAGAATGGGGTTAGGAGGGAGAGATAGATCAGCCATGATGGAATGGCGGAGTAGACCTGATGGGCCGAATGGCCTAATTCTTATGTAATCCTTATCTTAAATTCTTATCTAATCCTTATGACCTTATGAGGTGGGCCAATGGTGCTGGGACATTGTTGGCCGGTGTGGGCAAGTTGGACTGAAGGGTCTGTAACTACGCTGTATCACTCTATGACTGTAACTCTTGCTGCATACATGAAGCATATTTTGCAGTTTTATTGCATTTTTATTTTGCAGTTTTATTGCATTTGTGACTCTCTATGACATGAGGGGTTGTGGGGGGGGGGGGGGGGGGGGGGGATAAATGGAGACTGGGGCGACCTCAACAAAAGTCCATCGGGTGAAGGGTCATCGACAATCAGAAAAACAAATACAAAGATCCTGCAGACGATCTGAAAATCTGAAATAATGGGGTGGCACAGTGGCGCAGAGGTAGAGTTGGTGCAAAACAGCACGAGAGACCCCGGTTCGATCCTGACTGTGGGTCCCGCCTGCATGGTGTCTGTACGTTCTCCCTGTGACCTGAGTGGGTTTTCTCCGGGAGCTCCGGTTTCCTCCCACACTCCAAAGACGTACAGGTTTGCAGGTTAATTGACTTCTGTTAATTGTAAATTGTCCCTATTGTGTTGGACGGTAGGGGGGGATGGGGGGGGGGGGATCGCTGGTCGGCACGGACACGGCGGGCCGAAGGGCCTGTTTCCGCGCTGTATCTCTAAAGTCTAAAGGGGCTGTCCCACTTGGGCGTCATTTGTGCATCATTTATGTGTCGCGACGCACGGCGCGCGCTTCTTGATGCGCACGTGACGCGCGTAATGGTGCGCATTACCAAACTCTTGAACCATTTTATACAGCCCGAACCACAATCCTACCTCAGCAACAATCTGCTCTGGACTTTGAATACGTAGCACTGAGCTCTGTAGTTACACTGTTATAATCTGGTTAGCTGATCACATCGAATTATTGATTAATTGTAGGTTTGCAAATCACCCTGATTAAGGGATTTCTATGAACAGCATTGCATAAGCAATGAACACATGAGATAAACATTTGATGTCTTTAAACAACTATTAATGTTTTGCATTTCAATAGTTCTTTTCATTGCACTGGACACGGACAACGCATCCTATCAGGATGCATCTCAGTCTGGTTTGGGAACAGCTCCATCCAAGACCACAAGAAATTGCAGAGAGTTTTGTACGTAGTCTAGGCCATCATACAAACCGACCTCCCTTCCATTGACCCCATCTACACTTCATGCTACCTCAGTTATGCCCCTGTCCGACTTAGGAAACCTGAACGGAAACCTCTGGAGACTTTGCGCCCCACCCAAGGTTTCCGTGCGGTTCCCGGAGGTTTTTGTCAGTCTCCCTAATGGTCGAAAGTGGTTTCCGTTTTAAAAATCGGTCATTTTTTTAGTCGAAGCCGGTTGCGATGCTAGTTGAAGGTGGTTGCCGGAGGACAAAAACCTCCGGGAACCTCCGGGAACACGCTACCCAAAATTGCGCACAATTGTTCTCAAAGGAGTTTCGTTTGAGCCTCACTGAGGTTCAAATGACATGGAATACATATTGAATTGAATTGATATTGAATTGCTCACAATACTCCAAATGCGGTCTGACCTGCTCCTTATAGAACCTCAGCTCTATCTGATCAGTTTGGATTGCATGCAAAACGAACCTCAGTACACGTGGCAATAATAATCCCAGACACAAAAGCTGAACAAAACCTGCGGTGGAGGCAAGTGAATTATTTGTCCGACATTTGCAGATGAACGGAAAGTGTGGGCAGATGTTGTCAGTCTCACTATGGCTTTTTTTTTAAATATCTAGGAAGATTTGCAGTCAAACAGAGCTGAAGAGCATGTCAGAAATTCATTATCTGCAGCTGCCTGTCAGTAATGGACCCAGGCTCAGGCCTCCGTCAACGTGATGCCTTTCAGCTGATGTGCGTTTGCAAGCAGTGTGTGGCAGGGAGGCAGGAGGGTGAATCTGTGCTGTTCTCTGCGTGGGTTTGTGTGCCTGGGTTGTCTCCAAGGCAATCGTGGTAGCCGGTGTACACTTCTATCACCCGCGGGAGGGCTTGCCAGTTAAGGAGAGAGGAATAGACAGGCCGACAGCAAATGGATCTCGTTGAGTGATCAGAGAAGGGGCCGCAGGGAAACGCCAGGGCTGTCAGCTGCTCACGGCTCAACCCAGCTCACTCTCATGTACAACGTCAGCCAGGAGCAGAGAGACCACCATATTCAACCTCCCACACCAGCCCTCGGCTCTACGCTGAGAGAGGGGAGAGACGGGAGAGAGGGGAGAAAGGGGAGAGAGTGGAGGGAGGGGGAGAGAGGGAAGAGAGGGGAGAGAAAGGGGAGAGAGTGGAGGGAGGGGGAGAGAGGGGGAGAGAGGGGGAGAGAGGGAGAGAGGGAGAGGGGAAGAGAGGGGAGAGAGGGAAGAGAGGGAGCGAGGGGGAGAGAGCTGGAGAGAGGGAAGAGAGGGGAGAGAGTTGGGAGGGGAAGAGAGGGGGAGAGAGTTGGAGAGAGGGGAGAAAGGGGAGAGAGGGGGAGAGAGGGGGAGAGAGGGGAGAGGGGAGAGAGGGGAGAGAGGGGAGAGAGGGGGAGAGAGCTGGAGAGAGGGGAGAGAGGGGAGAGAGAGGGGGAGAGAGGAGAGAGGGGAGAGAGGGGAGAGAGGGGAGAGAGGGGGAGAGAGAGAGAGAGAGGGAGAGAGGGGAGAGAGGGAGAGAGGGGGAGAGAGAGGGAGAGAGGGGAGAGGGGAGGGGGGAGAGAGAGAGAGGGGGAGAGAGGGGGAGAGAGGGGAGAGAGGGGGAGAGAGGGGGAGAGAGGGGAGAGAGAGGGGGGAGAGAGAGGGAGAGAGGGGAGAGAGGGGAGAGAGGGGAGAGAGGGGAGAGAGGGGAGAGAGGGGAGAGAGGGGAGAGAGGGGAGAGAGGGGGAGAGAGGGGGAGAGAGGGGAGAGAGGGAGAGAGGGGAGAGAGGGGAGAGGGGGGAGAGAGGGAGAGAGGGGGAGAGGGGAGAGAGGGGAAGAGAAGGGGAGAGAGCTGGAGAGAGGGAGAGAGGGGAGAGAGGGAGAGAGGGGGAGAGAGGGGAGAGAGGGGGAGAGAGGGAGAGAGGGGAGAGGGGGAGAGAGGGGAGAGAGAGAGAGGGGAGAGAGGGGAGAGAGGGGAGAGAGGAGAGAGGGGAGAGAGGGAGAGAGGGGAGAGAGGGGAGAGAGAGGAGGAGAGAGAGGGGAGAGAGGGGAGAGAGGGAGAGAGTGGGAGAGAGGGGAGAGAGAGAGAGGGGGAGAGAGGGGGAGAGAGGGGGAGAGAGAGCTGGAGAGAGCTGGAGAGAGGGGGAGAGAGAGGGGAGAGAGGGGGAGAGTGAGGGGAGAGGGGAGAGAGGGGAGAGAGGGGAGAGAGAGAGGGGAGAGAGGGAGAGGGAGAGAGAGGGAGAGAGAGGGGGAGAGGGGAGAGAGGGGAGAGAGGGGAGAGAGGGGAGGGGAGAGAGGGGGAGAGAGTGGAGAGAGGGGAGAGAGGGGAGAGAGAGGGAGAGAGGGGGAGAGAGGGGGAGAGAGGGGAGAGAGGGGAGAGAGCTGGAGAGAGGGGAGAGGGGGAGGAGAGAGGGAGAGGGGAGCTGAAGAGAGGGGGAGAGAGCTGGAGAGAGGGAGAGGGGAGAGAGGGGGAGAGAGAGTGGAAGAGAGGGGGAGAGAGCGCTGGAGAGAGGGGTGAGAGGGAGAGAGGGAAGAGAGGGGGAGAGAGCTGGAGAGAGGGGAGAGAGGGGAGAGAGGGGAGAGAGGGGAGATAGAGGGGCGGAGAGAGCTGAAGAGGCAGGGAAGAGTAGAGAGAGAGGAGAGGGGGAAGAGAGGAAAGAGGAGAGAGGGGAGGGAGGAGAGAGAGGGGAAGGAGAACTCTACAGAGATATACGGAACGGAAATAGGCCCTTCGGCCCACCCAGTCTGCGCTGACCAGCGATCCCCGTACACTGACACTATCTTACACATTACAATTTTACCGAACCCAATTAACCTACAAACCTGGAGTGTGGGATGAAACCAGAGCACCCGGAGAAAACCCACGCGGTCACATGGGGGAACGTACATGCATGAGTTGTAGGAGCAGTATTTGGCCTTCCGGTACATGAAGTCTACTCTACTCCGCCATTCAATCTGAGCACCCGTGGTGAGGCAGCAACTCTACCGTGCGCCTCCGCGCCACTCTGATTCATTTCGCTTCAGTCAGTGAAAGGCCAACACGCACCCGACTCAATCAGACTCAGCATGTAGCTGATTATGTTTTTATTTGGCTTTAACACAGTGATACAGGCCACTAGGCGGAGTGGCGCAGCAGGTAGAGCTGCTGCCTCACGGTGCCGGGGACCCAGGTTCGATCCTGCCCTCGGGTTCCGTCTGTGTGGAGTTTGCACGTTCTCCCCGTGGCCGCATGGGTGCTGCAGTGTTGTCCCAAGACGTGCGGGTTTGCAGGCTGGAGGCACGAGGAACTGCAAATGCTGGTGTACCAAAAATAGCGCAAAGTGCTGGAGTAACTCAGCGGGTCGGGCAGCGTCTCTGGAGAACATGGATATGGGGGCGTCTTGGCTCGGGACCCTTCCTCAAACCCACAGCGAAGGGTCCTGACCCGAAACGTCACCTATTCATGTTCTCCAGAGACGGTGCATGACCCGCTGAGTTATTCCAGCACTCTGTACTTTGAGTTTGCAGGTTAATTGGCCTCTGTAGAATTGTCCTTAGTGTGTAGAGAGTGGATGCAAAAGTGGGATAAACATTAGAACTAGTGGCAATGGTTGTATCTCTAAACTAAACTAAACTAAACGACAAACTCTAACTAAACTATGAACTATGAACTGTATTGGTTATGGTAAGGACTTTTTGCACTAATAATAGTTTTTTTAATTTAAGGAATTATTTTGCTTATTACCATTCCTATGAATACTGTGTTTATGGCCTGTTATAGAAACATAGAAAAATAGGTGCAGGAGTAGACCATTCGGCCCTTCGAGCGAGCACCGCCATTCAATATGATCATGGCTGATCATCCCCAATCAGTGCCCCGTTCCTGCCTTCTCCCCACATCCCTTGATTCCATCAGCCCTAAGAGCTAAATCTAACTCCCTCTTCAAAACATCCAGTGAATTGGCCTCCACTGCCTTCTGTGGCAGAGAATTCCACAGGTTCACAACTCTCTGGGCGAAAAAGGTTTTCCCCATCTCAGTCCTAAATGGCTGACCCCTTAAGTCCCTGTCCCACTTTCAGGACCTAATTCACGACCTCTGCCGAGTTTGCCCTTGACTCATACTCGCAGCATGGTCGTCACGAGGTCGTAGGGAGTCGTAGGCAGGTCGTAGCGGGCCGTGATGCTGGTCGTAGATACTCCTGACATCAAGTCGGTCGGGTAGTTTTTCTAGCCTGATGAAAAATGTCCACGAGTAAAAAAGGTCGTGAATTAGGTCGTGAAAGTGGGACAGGCCCCTTATTATTAAACTGTAAGACCCTTGGTTCTGGACTCCCCCAACATGGGGAACATTTTTCCTGCATCTAGCCTGTCCAATCCTTTTGAGAATTTTATATGTTTCTATAAGATCTCCTCTCATCCTTCTAAATTCCAGTGTTGCTGCTCCATTGTCTCTATTGACACCAATAAAACACTCACTACTAGATTCTGGTTAATAATATGCGGGTGGGGTAGAGGTTGACAGGTCGAGAAATTCTTCTGCTCGTATTGAGTGAAGCCGTTCTTATAATCCTGTTATTATTTCCCATCCAATTTAATTCAATATTGTTTATCAATCCTGTGAACACTAATTCCATAGATTTTTGTACACATGTTCATGCTCAGAATTCTAATCTCTTTAAGTAGTCCTGTCACCATAGGATTATGAACCATCACTTTCCCCTTTCCAGTTAAGCAGTATTTTGAGGTCACCTTACTGTGCATAGGAGCTCCCAAAAGAGGCAGGGTTATAACACAAATCTATGACAAGTCTCCATTCTGATTCAAGTTGTATATCCATGGCTCAAAGCCCTGTCCCACGGTACGAGTTCATTCCAAGGGCTCTCCCGAGTTTGCCCTGATTCGAACTCGGAGATTTACGGTAATGGCCGCTCGTCGGTACTCGGGGCTCTCGTGGACATTCTTCAACATGTTGAAAAATCTTCACGAGTCTTCCCGAGCTTACCTGCCGTTAGCGAGTCATAGAAACATAGAAAATAGGTGCAGGAGGAGGCCATTCGGCCCTCCGAGCCAGCACCGCCATTCATTGTGATCATGGCTGATCGTCCGCTATCAATAACCCGTGCCTGCCTTCTCCCCATATCCCTTGACTCCACTAGCCCCTAGAGCTCTATCTAGCTTCCCGAGTCTTACCGAGCCTACCTGCCGTTAGCGTTACGAGCCGCTAACAGACGTCCCCGAGCTCCGACGTACCCGCTACGTTCATTCTCCATGCTTACCACGAGTTTGATTTTTTTTTTAAAACTCGGGAGAGCTCTTGGAATGAACTCGTACCGTGGGACAGGGCTATCAGTATTCTCCTGTTGTCTCAGAAGTGTAATGGTGTTTATAACAGACCAAATTAATGTCAGTTTAAAGAGAGTTTAACATATACAGTAGGCGTAGATTAGAGATACAGTGCGGTAGCAGACCCTTCGGCCCACCGAGTCTGTGCTGACCAGCGATCCCCCGCATATTAGCACTGCCCTACACACACACTCGGGACATTAGACAATAGGAGCAGGAGTAGGCCATTCGGCCCTTTGAGCCAGCACCGCCATTTAATGTGATCATGGCTGATCATTCCCAATCAGTACCCCGTTCCTGCCTTCTCCCCATATCCCCTGACTCCACTATTTTTAAGAGCCCTATCTAGCTCTCTCTTGAAAGCATCCAGAGAACCTGCCTCCACCGCCCTCTGACAATTTCACATTTTACATGGTAAATGGTAGGGAATTGAGGAATGCTGTGGAACAGAGGGATCTAGGAATAACTGTGCATAGTTCCCTGAAGGTGGAATCGCATGTAGATAGGGTGGTAAAGAAAGCCTTTGGTGTGCTGGCCTTTATAAATCAGAGCATTGAATAGAGGAGTAGGGAAGTAATGTTAAAATTGTACAAGGCATGGGTAAGACCAATTCTGGAGTATGGTGTACAATTTTGGTCGCCTAGTTATAAGAAGGATGTCAACAAAATAGAGAGAGTACAGAGGAGATTTACTAGAATGTTGCCTGGGTTCCAGCAACTATGTTACAGAGAAAGGATGAACAAGTTAGGTCTTTATTCTTTGGAGCGCAGAAGGTTAAGGGGGGACTTGATTGAGGTCTTTAAAATGATGAAAGGAATAGACAGAGTTGACGTGGATACGTTTTTCCCATTGAGGGTAGGGAAGATTCAAACAAGAGGGCATGACATGAGAATTGAGGGACAGAGGTTTCGGGGTAACGTGAGGGGGAACTTCTTTACTCAGAGGGTGGTGGCTGTGTGGAATGAGCTTCCAGCAGAAGTGGTGGAGGCAGGATCGATTTTAACATTTAAGAGTAAAGTGGATAGGTATATGGACGGGAAGGGAATGGAGGGGTATGGTCTGAGTGCAGGTAGATGGGACTAGGGGAAAACAAATGGTCGGCACGGACTGGAAGGGCCGAGAGGGCCTGTTTCCGTGCTGTAATTGTTATATGGTTATATGGTTTATATTTACACCAAGCCAATTAACCTACAAACCTGCACGTCTTTAGAGTGTGGGAGGAAACCGAAGATCTCAGAGAAAACTCTCACAGGTCACGGGGAGAACGTACAAACCCTGTACAGACAGCGCCCGTAGTCAGGATCGAACCCGGGACCCTGGCGCTGTAAGGCAGCAACTCTACCGCTGCTCCACCCTACCACCCTTTGGGCTGTGTTAATTGGAAATGTTACACAGAGTGTAGCAAGTGCATGGATATTTCGAACATCTCTCCAGAACTGATGGGAGATGCACTAACTAACTGAGCAGATTAAAAATATCAGTACAGATAGATGAAAAAAATGTAAGAATGCTGCCATTGACTTAATAAGGATGCTGCCTGCCCCGCTGAGTTATTCCAGCTTTTTTTGTCTATCTTCGGTTTAAACCGGCATCTGCAGTTCCTTCCCACGCACTCAATTAATTTTATTTTAAATTCAAAAATCCATCCAATTATTAAAAATAATATTTACAATACAATAAAACAAAACCGAACCAACCACCATAATACAATACAAACAAATATACTAAATAAACTACTATACAACTATGTTCTCCATCATGGTCTGGTTTGGCTCAGCCGCCAAGCACGGCACCCGGAGGCTGCGGCCAATCGTCCGATCAGCAGAGAAGGTTGTTGGCTGCAACCTTCCCTCCATTGATGAACTGTACACTGCAAGGGCCAGGAAGCGAGCGGGCAAGATCATCTCTGACCCCTCTCACCCTGGCCACAAACTCTTTGAATCACTTCCCTCTGGAAGGCGACTCCGGACTGTCAAAGCTGCCACAGCCAGACATAAAAACAGTTTTTATCCACGAGTAGTTGCTCTACTCAACAGCCAAACACCTGTAGCCTCCCTTTGATCTGGTATTTTGTTGGTTCACTTGCTTGATCAATGGTGTTTTATCATTAATGTTTTATTATTATTAATGTTTAGTGTTTTCTGAGTCATTCGTAACTGTCACTGTATGTCATGTTGTTACTTGTGGGCGGAGCACCAAGGCAAATTCCTTGTATGTGAATACTTGGCCAATAAACTGACTTACTTACCTACTTACAATCCTTGTCAAAGATACATCACACACCCCGTGGTGTCCAGCGGTCCCGGACATCCCCCAGGCGCCCGTGGACAGCGCGTAGTCCGTCTCTAACACCGCCCGGGCGCGGACGTGACCCCGGAACAGGGGCAGGCCGCCGCCTCGGGCAGAGCCCTCGTCCGCCTGGTGGATGACCAGCTTGGCCAGGCCCAGGAGCAACCCAACCAGGACATCCTCGGCCCTACCCTCTCCCCTACACACAGGGCTTCTACGCACTCAATGGGAGGGAGGTTGGTTTGTGTGGCGGTCTGGGCTGCCCACAGTATGGTTGCAAAGCCAGCAGCAGCTACCTGATCTGCAAGCACGCTGGTGCCTAAGACAGTACTGGAGAGGTTAATCCCTTTTCTTACCATCAATGCAAATGAATGCCACTATTTGAGAGAACAACAGATGTTGCTGGGTAGCCAGTGGGAGGGATGGAAAAATGAGCAATTACAGTGTTATCTCCGAGTTTGCTCCCAGTGCTTCACGGCCAATGAATTGCAATTCTTTTGATCGATAGATGCTGTTGCTATGTAGATAAGTGTAGCAACCAGTTCACCCAGACATGTTTGGTGAGGAATGGATAGTTTTAGTGTCTCTCCCACTCTCTCTCTACTCCTTTGAGCCACACATTTGAACCCAGCTCTTAAACCAGGTGACACAAAGTGCTGGGGTAACTCTGTGGGTCAGGCTGCATCTCTGCAGAACACGGGTAGGTGATGTGACGGGTTGAGACCTTTCGTCAGACTGATCGTAGAGGGGGGTGGGTGAGAAGAAAGCTACGAGAGAGGAGAGGCAGGACAAAGCGTGGCAGGTGCACACACACGCACACACACACACACACGCGCACACACTCACACACACGCGCATACACATATGCACATATGCATGCACACACACAAACATGTGCACACACATACGTACACACACGTGAACAAAGGCAGGCACGCACATGCACACACACGCACGCGCGCACACACGTGCACATACGCGCACATGCATGCGCACATACACATGCACGTATGCACGTGCGCACACATGCGCAAACACGCACACGCATACACACACACGCACACACCTACACATATGCACACATGCACGCACACACACACGCACGCGCACGCGCACACACACACACACACACACACACACACACACACACACACACACACACACACACTCTCACACACTCTCACACACACACACACACTCTCACACACACACTGCTGCCTTCATTTCAATTGCCAAAACCTAAGTATGGGACTTACAAAATTTAGCCCATAATGGTTAAATCTCATTTTTAGCAACTGGAAGGGTACACGATGGTGCCAGACATGGGATGACTCTCAGCTGCTAACTCAATGTAACCTACCCTTCTTACACTTTATGTTTAGATTTGTTTCGTTTAGAGATACAGCACGGAAACAGGCCCTGTGACCCACCGAGCCCATGATGCTTATTGATCACACGTACACTAGTTCTATGTTATCCTATTTTCGCATCATACACCCATGCACAATTTTATGTAAACTAACTAACCTTCAAGCCTGCACCTCCCTTTGGAGTCTGGGAGGAAGCCTGAGCTCCTGGAGAAAACCCACGTGGCCACGGGGAGAACGTACAGACTGAGCGCAGCGTGGTGAGGCAGCAACTTAGCCTACAAACCTGTACGTCTTTGGAGTGTGGGAGGAAACCGGAGCACCCGGACAAAACCCAAACGGTCGCAGGGAGAACGTACAAACTGCGTACAGACGGCACCCGTATTCAGGATCGAATCCGAGTCTCTGGTGCTGCAAGTGCTGTAATGCCCCTGTCCCACTTATGCCCCTGTCCCACTTAGGAAACCTGAACGGAAACCTCTGGAGACTTTGCGCCCCACCCAAGGTTTCCGTGCGGTTCCCGGAGGTTTTTGTCGGGTTCCCGGAGGTATTTTCAATTTTTTGAAATAATCGCCGGAACATAGAAGAAGCTGAAACCACTTTCACCATTAGGGAGACTGACAAAAACCTCCGGGAACCGCACGGAAACCTTGGGTGGGGCGCAAAGTCTCCAGAGGTTTCCGTTCAGGTTTCCTAAGTGGGACAGGGGCATTAGGCAGCGACTCTACTGCTGTTGATAACACTAAGATTCCCATGAGAGGTTTCATTACCATAACCCGAGGCTTTTAGTGCGGAATTACTCCAGTCTCTCTGGCCAGTGGGTAATAATAAGCAACGTCACTTCTCACAATGTTAATAAAGCGCTACTTAAAATTCTTTATTCCCACTAATAACAATTCTGAAGTAATTTCGCTGAGACACAAGATATGCCTCCGAGGCCGTAAAATGGGGGATGTAAATCAGAGCTCTCTGTTTGTACGATGTAACTTAGAACAATGTCCGGCAAGAAATAGACCCCCCCCCACCAACCACAATATGAGCACCTTCACCACCACAGCGAGATCCTGCCTTACAATCTGTGGAGACCAGTCCTCAAGTCTCTTACCCAGTTTTGGGAAACCAAGAACCAAAGGAGATAGGTTGAAGATGAGAGTGGACCACCGAGTCAATAGACAATAGACAATAGGTGCAGGAGGAGGCCATTCGGCCCTTCGAGCCAGCACCGCCATTCAATGTGATCATGGCTGATCATCCCCAATCAGTACCCCGTTCCTGCCTTCTCCCCATATCCCCTGACTCCGCTATTTTTAAGAGCCCTATCTAGCTCTCTCTCGAAAGCATCCAGAGAACCTGCCTCCACTGCCCTCTGAGGCAGAGAATTCCACACACTCACCACTCTCTGTGAGAAAAAGTGTTTCCTCGACTCCGTTCTAAATGGCTTACTCATTATTCTTAATCTTGTGGCCCCTGGTTCTGAGCTCTCCCAACATCGGGAACATGTTTCCTGCCTCTAGCGTGTCCAAACCCTTAATAATCTCATATGTTTCAATAAGATCCCCTCTCATCCTTCTAAATTCCAGAGTGTACAAGCCCAGCCACTTGAGGGGAAACAGCACTATACAGCGAGTGGTGAGCACCAGGAATGGGCTGAACATACTAATTGCCCAAAAATTTGCCTTAAGTGAGGTGTTAGGGATATTGTTAAGGCTGAGATAGATAGATTCTTGATTAGCAAGAGGTATATGGGTTATGGGGAGAAGGCAGGAGAATGGGATTGAGAGGGAAAGATTGATCAGCCGTGATTGAATGGCGGGTCCAAACCCTTAACAATCTCATACGTTTCAATAAGATAGCCTCTCATCCTTCTAAATTCCAGAGTATCCAAGCACAGCCGCTCCATTCTCTCCGCATATGACAGCCTCATGGGATGGCCACAAACTCTCCAACCACCTCCACCCCGTGTACGTTGGAGTCACACTCGACAGGACACTCTCTTTCAAAACCCACCTTCAGAACACCAAAGTCAAGGTCAACACCCGCAACAACATCCTGCGCAAACTGGTAAACCCAAAGTTGGGCGCTGATCCACCAAACATCCGCGCAACTGCCCTAGCCCTGTGCTTCTCCACAGCTGAATACGCGTGCTCAAGCTGGAGCCGCTCCCACCGCACCAAACTGGTTGACACAGCCCTCAACGACACCTGCCGCATTATCACGGGATGCATAAAGACAATGCCAGTCCCGTGCCTCTACGCCCTAGCTGGTATTGCCCCCCCCCCCCCCATATCAGACGATCCATCGTCGCCCAAGACGAGCGGAGAGCACAGGAGATCGATACCAGGCACCCCCTGCACGGACACACAGCACCCCCACACCGACTGAAATCCAGAGCCAGTTTCTTGCAGACAGTCCCACCTCTCCAGACAACCAAAGAAACAGCAAGGACCAACATCTGGAAAGATGAATGGAACCAGCTCAACACACGAGCCCACGACTGGATGGAGAGAGGAATCACTGCGACTGAATGCCTCGCCAGCGGGCACGACCTCCCGTGGCCAACCTGGAAGACCCTCAACGGATTACGAGTGGAGCAGGGGAGGTGCAAAGCACTTATGAGAGCATGGAACTACCAGGCAGAAGACACGTGCAGCTGTGGAGCAGTACAGACAATGTCCCACCTACTGGAGTGTGACGACGCCCCCCCCAGAGCAGCCCCCAGGACCTGGCTGAACCGACCCAACCAGCTGTGACCTGCGGCAGATACTGGCAGAACGACATCTGAGATTGGAACGGACTCGAAGAAGAAGAAGATGCATATGACAGTCCCGCCATCCCGGGAATTAACCTTGTAAACCTATGCTGCGCTCCCTCAATAGCAAGACCGACCACCGATCTCCGCATATTAACGCTCCCCTACACACACAATAGGGCCAATTTACAATTTTACACTTGTACCAGCCAATCAATCAATACACCCTATATTTAGTTTAGTGTAGATTGGTTTTGGAAATATAGTGTGGAAACTTGAGAGGCAACTTCTTTACTGGGTGAAGGAAAGAGCGTTCACCTCGCCGCCCAGTTTCCACCAATCTTTCCACCGCCACGCACACAAGAAGCGACAAGACACACACCCTTGTCTGCAGATGCCGAGAAGTGTGTTCAGCTCTGGCTGGACAACCTCTAATCTTGTGTGTGGGACTCGATAAGAAGAAGAACTTCTCCTCTCAGGTACACGGAAAGCAAAGGTTTGGAGGGAATGTGGGCCAAACGCATCCATCTGGGACCAGAGTTCTACAGACGGCACCCGTGGTCAGGATCGAACCCCGGTCTCCGGCATTGCAAGCGCTGTAAGGCAGCGACTCTACCGCTGGATTGAACTGAGTGGAGGGATAATTAATTCCTGCCTTGGGCTGGGGAAGAGAGTCGGTGCGTTGAGGATGGGATTGAGTGAGGGGGACTGCCAAGGCAGAAACGAAGGTAAAGGTGATTCTTGTAAAACAGTCGTAATGGAGGAGAAGATATTAAGAGTCTGGGCAAGGATGAGAAGATGCCGAGACATCACTCATGGGATCTATATCCAATTAAAATGTCCTTTCCTTCAGATTTATTCTTTATTGGTATCTTTACCAGAGAGGCCCATGTAATGAAATATTCATGCAAGAGTATTAGGACGTTGCAAGGAATCATTTTCTGTGGCAGCGCTCGCGAGTACCACAGCCTTAACTAAACGTCACAGTTCATTTGTGGGAAGAGAAACTGAGTTAACACTTCGGGTCGATGACCTTTCATCGGGGCTGGGGAAAGTTAGAAATCAAACACGTCTCAGGTTGCAGAGAGAGAGAGAGAAGCGGTGGTGAGAGAAACGTGTGTGTCCGTGTGTGGATGTGAAGACGTGGGCCAGGGAAGGTTAGAAATAGAATCATAGAAAAATAGGTGCAGGAGGAGGCCATTCGGCCCTTCGAGGCAGCACCGCCATTCAATGTGATCATGGCTGACCATCCCCAATCAGTACCCCGTTCCTGCTTTTTCCCCATATCACTTGATTCTGTTAGGTACATGGCAATATCTAAGGCAGACAAAAATGCTGGAGAAACTCAGCAGGTGAGGCATCATCAATGGAGAAAATAGGTGACGTTCAGCTCGTGACCCTTCTTCAGACCGTTTCGGGTCAATACCCTTCTTCAGATGAGGTATGGCTATATCTAAGTAAGTAAGTAAGTTTATTGGCCAAGTATTCACATACAAGGAATTTGCCTTGGTGCTCCGCCCACAAGTAACAACATGACATACAGTGACAGTTACGAATGACTCAGAAAACACTAAACATTAATAATAATAAAACATTAATGATAAAACACCATTGATCAGGCATGTGAACCAACAAAATACCAGGTCAAAGGGAGGCTACAGATGTTTTTGGCTGTTGAGTAGAGCAACTACTCGTGGATAAAAACTGTTTTTATGTCTGGCCGTGGCAGCTTTGACAGTCCGGAGTCGCCTTCCAGAGCAACATTCTAATGTTGAATGTCACAAAGGGCGGTGGTGCCTCTGAGGAGGTGTTGTGTAGAGATACAGCACAGAAATAGGCCCTTAGGCCTCCCGTCTCCCCCTACGCTAGCACTATCCTACACACACCAGGGACAATTTGCTCTCTTTACTGGAGCCAATTAACCTACAAACCTGTACCTCCTTTGAGACGTGGGAGGAAACCGGAGCGCCCGGAGAAAACCCACGTTGTCACCGGGAGAACATGCAAACTCCACACCAACAACACCCGTAGTCAGGATCGAGCCCAGGTCGCTGGCGGTGTAAGAGCTGTGAGGCAGCAACTCTACTGCTGGGCCATCCTGTCGCCCGGTATTAAAGGTATTATCGAGTCAGACAGCACGGAAACAGACATCTACGCCAGTCCCACCTGCCTGCAGTTTGCCCATCTCCCTCTAAACCTTTCCGATCCATACACCTGTCTAAAAATGTTTTTAATGGTGTTATAGTTCATAAACTTATGACATGAGCCGAATTAGGCCGTTTGGCCCACCTTTGATCATGGCTTATTCCCTCTCAACCCCATTCTCCTGCCTTCTCCCCGTAACATTCGCCACCCATACTAGTTAAGAACCTAAAAAACCCAGGTTGGACCTGGCTACGGGTGCAGTCTGCGTGGACAAAGGACATTTATTGTCACATACACCAATTGGTGCGGTGAAAGTTGAGTGACCGCGTGGGTTTCCTCCGGGTGCTCCGGTTTCCTCCCACGTCCCAAAGACGTGCGGGTTTGCAGCTTAATTGGTTTCTGTAAATGCCCCCTAGTGTGTAGGGAGTGAGATGATGTAGAACGTGATCGATGCACGGCATGGACCTGATGGGCCGAACGGCCTGTTTCCATGCTGTATCTTTAATGTAAGCTTGAACTGAACTAAACTGCCCTGGGATGAAAGATGCTTGCTATCTTTACAATTCTCCTCATAACTTTACAAACTCCTCCAAGGTCATCTCTCAGCCTCCCAGCTTCCAGTGGAGATAAATCCAGCCTATCTAATCTCCTCTCATAACTGCAGCCCTCCATTTCTCATTTCCATGGCAGTCGAGAAATTGAAATTCAGTTTGTGAAATTAAAAAAAGTTAGCATCAGTCATGTGTGACCACAAAACCACTGACTTGCAACGTCCATACGCCCCCCTTGAACACTGACGGCCCTTAAAGATGTCCATCTGTCACCCCTCCCTGCTACCAGCATTAGGCCCAGTCTCAACTGCCCTCTAATACAACTGAGAAAGTTTAAGGGCAAATAGAAATGGCCATTGGAAGGAATACCCAAAACACCTTTTCGATCAATAAATAGGAACAGAGGGTGGTGAATCTGTGGAATTCTTTGCCACAGAGGCCAAATCAATGGATATTTTTAAGGCAGGGACAGATAGATTCTCGATTAGTACGGGTGTCAGAGGTTATGGGGAAAAGGCAGGAGAATGGGGTTAGGAGGGGGGAGATAGATCAGGTGGAGTGGACTCGATGGGCCGAACGGCCTAATTCTACTCCTATTCCTTATGGCCTTATAGAACAGTACACCACGGATACAGGACCTGCGACCTGCAATGATATGTTCACGTGTTCATAAGTCATAGGAGCAGAATTAGGCCATTCAGTCCGTCAAGTCTTTTCTGTCATTCAATCTACCTTTCCATCTCAACCCCATTCTCCCGCCTTCTCCCCATAACCCCTGACACCCGCACTAATCAAGAACCCATCAATCTCCGCGTTGGAAATATCCATTGACTTGGGCTCCACACGATGCCGCGAAACTATTGTCTCTGCCGGCAATGGATCCATATCGCTCCATTCCCTCTGGACCATAGTCCCATCCAAATGCCTCTAAATTGCCACTAATGTGTCTGCTTTCACTGCCCCCCTCTGGCAGTGTGTTCCAGACACCCACCGCCCTCTGTGCAAAAAGGGAGCACACCATTGGCAAGCCCGGTGGCGCAGCGGTAGAGTGGCTGCCTTACTGCACTTGCAGCGCCGGTGACCCGGGCTCGATCCCGCAGCACGGAGTTTGTACGCTCTCCCCGTGACCACGCGTGGGTTTCCTCTGAGATCTTCGGTTTCCTCCCACACTCCAAAGACGTGCTGGTTTTGTAGGTCAATTGACTTGGTGTATGTGTAAATTGTCCCTAGTGTGTGTAGGATATTGTTAATGTGCGGGGATCGCTGGTCGGTGCGGACTTTGTGGGCCGGAGGGCCTGTTTCCGTGCTGTATCTCTAAACTAAACTAAAATAAAAGACATATCCTTTAAACTCCATTCTGAAGAAGGGTCTCGACTCGAAACGTCACCCATTCCTTCGCTCCATAGATGCTACCTGCCCCTCTGAGTTACTCCAGCTTTTTGTATCTACCTTCGGTGTAAACCAGCATCTGCAGTTCCTTCCTACACATAATTTTGGCACAGACTAGAAGGGCCGAGGTGGCCTGTTTCCGTGCTGTAATTGTTATATGGTTATATGGTTATAATAGCAATAGGCTGACAGCTACTGTATAAGGAACAATGGGCTGAATGATCCTTTCAAATGAAAGACAATTCCATGACTATAGAGTGGTCATCAGCTTGCTGACCGGTTGCATCGTGGCTTGGTTCGGCAACTTGAGCGCCCTGGAGAGGAAAAGAGTAGTAAACACTGCCCAGTCCATCATCGGCTCTGACCTTCCTTCCATCGAGGGGATCTATCGCAGTCGCTGCCTCAAAAAGGCTGGCAGCATCATCAAGGACCCACACCACCCTGGCCACACACTCATCTCCCCGCTACCTTCAGGTAGAAGGTACAGGAGCCTGAAGACTGCAACGACCAGGTTCAGGAATAGCTACTTCCCCACAGCCATCAGGCTATTAAACCTGGCTCGGACAAAACTATGATCATTAATAACCCATTATCTGTTATCTGTTATTTGCACTTTATCAGTTTATTTATTCATGTGTGTATATATTTATATAATGGTATATGGACACACTGATCTGTTCTGTAGTCAATGCCTACTATGTTCTGGTGAGCTGAAGCAAAGTAAGAATGTCATTGTCCTGTCAGGGACACGTGACAATAAACTCTCTTGAACTTGAAGACAATTCCATGACCATAGAGTGATAGAGACACACAGACCCTTCAGCCCAACTTGCCCCTACCGACCAACGTGCCCCATCTACAGATGTACATTTGTTGCTGGTTTCCCCTGCTCTAGGCAAAAGGCTCTGTGCAATCAGCTTATCAAAGCAGTTAAGCAAATTTCAATAACCTCAGGTAGAGTCTCAGGGAGTCTAACGGCACGGAAACAGAACCTACTGCCTGTGTAAGGCCTTTATCCTTCTAAACCTAAGATAGACACAAAATGCTGGAGTACCTCAGAGGGACAGACAGCGTCTCTGGAGAGAAGGATTGGGTGATGTTTCAGGTCGAGACCCATCTTCAGTCTCCCATTCCTCAGTCACCCATTCCTTCTCTCCAGAGACGCTGCCTGTCCCGATGAGTTACTCCAGCCTTTTGTGTACCCTGGATTTTCCAGCATCTGCAGTTCCTTCTTTAACACATCTGTCGTTCCTTCCTGCACCGATCCTATTCCTGTACCTGTCCAACTGCTCATTGCTTTGTGAGGAAGGAATTAGTCAAAGTGTTCTGGCGTTGATTTCTTCTCATTGCCTTAGTTTAATGCATGATAAGCATGGAAGTGTAGGTCGATTTAGTTTCAGTGACCGACAGGGCAAAGACAAGGCCTAAAGGACTTCGTTCATCCATTTCAGTCAGTAAACCTAATTAAAAGCCAGGCTCCGCACTAATTCAACACTGCAGGGAAAACCAACGGCAATCACCAATCTTATTTACAAGCAGGCTATTGATACAGAGAGGCAAGGTTTTCTGACTTCTAACCAGTGGTTGATTAAATGATTGATTGATTGAAAGATACGGCGAGGAAATAGGCCGACAGAGTCCATGCGAACCATCGATCACCCATTCACACTAGTTCTGTGTTAGGAAGGAACCACAGACGCTGGTTTACACCGAAGATAGACACAAATGGCTGGACAGCTGGAGAGAAGGAATGGGTGACGGTTCTGGTCAAGAATCTCGGCCCGAAACGTCACCCATTCCTTCTCTCCAGGGATGCTGCCTGTCCCGCTGAGTTTACCCCAGCGATTTGCGTCTGTCTTTAAGTTCTAAGTTGTTCTCGCTTCACATCCACTCCCTATATACTAGGAGCGATTTACAGAGGGGCCGTTTAACCCACAAACCTCGCACATATTTGGGATGTGGGAGGAAACGGGAGCACCCGGAGAGAACCCACGCGGTCACGGGGGAGAACGTACAAACTCCGCGCAGACAGCGCCCAAAGTCAGGATCGAACCCTCGTTTGGACAAACCTCTTAATTGTTTACTGTCTATTGTTTAGACAATAAACTGAAAGTGAACCCAGGTTGTGAGCTGACACCGCCATGCCACTGTGGACATTCCTTTGGGAAGGAGATGGGGAGAAATGTATTTAGTCAGAGGGTGGTGAATCTGTGGAATTCTTTGTTGGCCAAAGGCTGTGGTGGCCAAGTCAATGGATATTTTTAAGGCAGAGATAGATGATTAGTATGGGTGTCAGAGGTTATGGGGAGAAGGCAGGAGAATGGGGTTAGGAGGGAGAGATAGATCAGCCGTGTCTGAATGGCGGAGTAGACTTGATGGGCCGAATGGTCTAATTCTGCTCCTATCACATGAATTGTGCCACTCGAATTGGTGATAACCTAAAACATGGAGAAAGCTCAAGAAGCTGAACGATTACTCGCCATCACCCAACCTTCCCACCACCACCACCTTCGGCCCAACTTGCCCACACTAGCCAACAGTGTCCCAGCTACACTAATCCCACCTGCCTGCGTTTGGTCCATATTTAGAATAAAGGGGAGGTCATTTCAGACTGAGGTGAGAAAAAACGTTTTCACCCAGAGAGTTGTGAATTTATGGAATTCCCTGCCACAGAGGGCAGTGGAGGCCAAATCACTGGATGGATTTAAGAGAGAGTTGGATAGTGCTCTAGGGGCTAGTGGAGTCAGGGGAAATGGGGAGAAGGCAGGCACCGGATTATTGATAGGGGACGATCAGCCATGATCACAATGAATGGCAGTGCTGGCTCGAAGGGCCGAATGGCCTCCTCCTGCACCTATTTTCTATGTTTCTATATCCCTCCAAACCTGTCCTATCCATGTCTAACTGTTTTTTTAAACGTTGGGATAGTCCCAGCCTCAACTACCTCCCCCGGCATCTGGTTCCATACACCCACCACCATTTGTGTGAAAAAGTTACCCCTCAGATTCCAATTAAATCTTTTCCCCTTCACCTTAAACCTACATCCTCTGGTCCTCGATTCCCGTACTCTGGGCAAGAGACTCTGTGCGTCTACCCGATCTATTCCTCTCATGATTTTATACACCTCTATAAGATCACCCCTCATTCTCCTGCACTCTAAGGAATAGAGACCCAGCCTACTCAACCTCTCCCTGTAGCTCACACCCTCTAGTCCTGGCAATATCCTTATAAATATTTTCTGTACCCTTTCCAGCTTGACAACATCTTTCCGAGAACATGATGCCCAGAACTCAACACAACACGGCGATCAAAGCTGAACAAATTAAGTTGAAGAACTCTCAGAATAAAAAAAGATTAAATTAAAATGTGCAATAGACTTAGAGAAGGGAGTCAATAAAAAAAAAAGAAAGATATTTTATTGAAGAGCATAAAGAAGTCAATATTTTGAGACCAGATGAAAATGCTCCCAGCTCAATTATTAGACATTCAATCACATCAGGATGATATTCTAAACAACCAACACGAGGAAGGCTTATTACAACATAAAAAGCCTGCTATTGATGATAGTGTCGTGTTATATCACTGGACCTAGCAGAAGGAATATGGTTCAGTGAATAATCACTTGTTGTCTGCCTCTGTAGCCTCACATCTAGAGAGATACAGTATGGAAACGGGCCCTCCAGCCCAACTTGCCCACACCAACCAACGTGTCCCACCTGCCTGCGTTTGGTCCATATCCCTCTCAAACCATGCTATCCCTGCACCTGTTTCCCTGCAACGTTGCGATAGTCCCAGCCTCAACTACCTCCTCCAGCAGCTCGTTCCATACACCCACCACACACCGTCACCCCTAAGATTCCTATTAAATCTATTCCCCTTCACCTTAAACCTGTGTCCTCTGGTTCTCGATTCCCCTACTCTGGGCAAGAGACTCTGTGCATCTCTGCCTCAGCTTCTTGGCCACGGAGCCAACATTCTTGCCTTTCCTTGAAACATCTGTTAATAAGAACAAGTGATGAGAATAAGTAGAAACATAGGCAATAGGTGCAGGAGTAGGCCATTCGGCCCTTCGAGCCATTCAATATGATCATGGCTGATTGAATGGCGGAGTAGACTTGATGGGTGGAATGGCCAATTCCCGATCCTATCACTGATGAACTTGTGAACCAAAAATAAATTAGGAATTTTGATTAAGACTTTGATAAAGACTTATTATTCACCTAGTGGAGATGCAAGGAACTGCAGATGCTGGAGTCTTACGGGCCTGTTCCACTCGGGCGATTTTTCAGCGGACTGCCGGCGAGTTGCACTCGCTGAAAACTGGAACGGCGAGTGTCAGAGTGGAAAACACGCACAAACACATCGCAAAGGCGGGGGCCAGGGAAAGCGGGGGAGCGCTGTCTGAAATTCACACGGTGCAAAGCCAAGGTGATACAGCCACACCGCGATGAACAGGAAGGTTAAGACGGCTAGCACAGTGTATGGTAAGTCCTTTAAAAGAGGGGGGGGGGGAAGGGAGAAAGGGGGAGGGGGGTGTGGAGGGGAGAGGACTGGAGACACTTTTTAAGAAGCCAGACAACATTTAATAAGCCAGAGATACACAGCTGTGAAGTTTGGCGGGAATTTCTCCGTTCTAAAGGTACATCCTTTTATTCTGTGGTCAGGCCCTCGAATCTTAAGGGCCCGTCCCACTTGGGCGTCATTTGCGCATCACGCCGGTGGCGGGCGAAGATTTTTGCGAATCCCAAAATCCTTGGGTTGCCGCGCGAGCAGCCACATGTCACTGCTTGCGCCACCACGCCTCACCACGCACCCTGCGCACGTGTAATGCATGCCATGCACGCATCACGCATCACGTGCGCGTAAGGGATGTCGCGTAAAATGAGCTTTGCGTTGTACAACACCACCCTCTGGTGGACAAACAGTGGTAAATCAAAATGGAAGGAACCTTTAAGGGCCCACAGCTCCCCCTGGTATTATGACCAACAACAGGCTCAATATGTTATATCTCGCCTTTAATCAGAGGAGGAATGTCTTTAGTCAGAGGGTGGTGAATCTGTGGAATTCATTGTCACAGAAGGCTGTGGAGCCCCAGTCAATCGATATTTTTTAGACAGAGGTAGATAGATTCCTGATTAGTACGGGTGTCAGAGGTTATGGGGAGAAGGCAGGAGAATGGGGATAGGAGGGAAATAAATTCAATTGGAGGGAGAGATAGATCAGCCTTGATTGAATGGTGGAGTAGACCTGATGGCTTAATTCTACTCCTATCTCTTATGAACTCACAAAGCAAAAATAAATTTTTGATAAAGACCTCTTCTAATGGGAAATAATTAGTTATGTTATAAAACATCTATCTGATTTGCCAATATACTTCAGGGAAGGAAATCTGTTGTCCTCACATTAGATTTCAAACCACTAATGTGAAGAATTCTTAATTTCCTTTGGAGCAGCACGGTGGCGCAGCGGTAGAGTTGCTGCCTCACAGCGCCAGAGACCCAGGTTCGATCCTGACTACGGGTGCTGTCTGTACGGAGTTTGTACGCTCTCCCTGTGACCGCGTAGGTTTTCTCCGGGTGCTCCGGCTTCCTCCCACACTCGAAGGATGCACAGATTTGTAGGTTAATTGACTTTGGTACAAATTGTTCCCAGTGTGTGTAGGGTAGTGTTAATGTGCGGGGATCGCTGGTCGGCGCGGACTGGGTAGGGCTGAAGGACATGTTTCTGTGCTGTATCTCTAAACTAAACTAAACTAGACCTGAACCGTCACCCATTCCTTCTCTCCTGGGATGCTGCCTGTCTCGCTGAGTTACTCCAGCTTTTTGTGTCTATCTTCGGTTCTAATGGCCCTGTCCCAGGGAACGAGTTCATTCCAAGAGCTCTCCCGAGTTTAAAAAAAAAATCAAACTCGGAGTAAGCACGGAGAATGAACGTAGCGGGTACGTCGGAGCTCGGGGACGTCACTTAGCGGCTCGTAACGCTAACGGCGGGTACTCGGGAAGACCCGCTAACGGCAGGTAAGCACGGGAAGACTCGTGAAGATTTTTCAACATGTTGAAAAATGTCCACGAGAGCCCCGAGTACCGACGAGCGGCCATTACCGTAAATCTCAGAGTTCGAATCAGGGCAAACTCGGGGAGAGCTCTTGGAATGAACTCGGACCGTGGGACAGGGGTTTAAGCCTTTCCTAATTGAGGGATGAGCCATGAATGCTGCCATCGCCAACAATGACCTCACATCCTGTTAAAAGACGGTTAAAAGCAAAGGGCCTTTACTCAATCCTCTATGATAGTTTACAAGGAGGTCTTTATGCAGCAGCAATAAATGAACTCACAGAAACTCTTCACATTGTTCACAATGTGTGCAGTTTTGGCCTTTGTCTCATCTATTGCAGTTTATTTTGGTGCTGGCACAATGTAATGCAGTGGGGTGAACAGCGCTGATTTTTGCCACGGGACATCAGAGCACTTTGCAAAAGCTTTCCACAGCATCGCAAATCACCCGAAGGAACCTTTAATGGGTCTGTCTAATAAAAGGGGTCAAAGAATACTACACACACACACAAACACGCACGTATACACACACACACACACACACACACGAGTATACACATACACACTCATATGAATATAAACACACACAAATATAGACATACACACACACATATGAATACACACACACATGAGCATACACATACACATGCACACACACACAAATCAAAGGACAGCACACTGGTGCATCGGTAGAGTTGCTGCCTTACAGCGCCGGAGACCCGGGACTGATCCTGACTACGGGCGCTGTCTGTACGGAGTTTGCACGTTCTCCCCGTGACCACGCGGGTTTTCTCCGAGATCTTCGGTTTCCTCCCACACTCCAAAGACGTGCAGGTTTGTAGGGTAATTGGCTTGGTATAAATGTAAAAATTGTCCCTAGTGGGTGTACGATACTATATTAAAGTGCGGGAATCACTGATTGGCGCGGACAAGGTGGGCTGAAGGGCCTGTGTCTGTGCTGTATCTCTGAACTAAACTAAACTAAACTAAACTAAACTAAAGACACAAACACACACACATACACACACACACATAGAAACACACACATCCCACCCACACAAATACCCACGCACCATACAAACACCCCCTCAACCACACACACACACACACACACACAGTGTCAAACATGTACACACACATATACATAACACCCACACACAGAGATATGCACACCCCACATACACAATTACGCACACACCATACAGACAACCCCAAAACACACACACACACACACATGCATATACACACACAAACACAGACACGTATGCGCACACACACAGATGCACGCCCCACATACACACAAACATGTGCGCACACACACACACACACACACACATGCATATACACACACAAACACAGACACGTATGCGCACACACACAGATGCACGCCTCACATACACACAAACATGTGCGCACACACACACACACACACACACACACACAGCACACACGTGTACAGATACAGACACACACACCCCCACCGCAGAAACGGAAACAGAATGGATAGGTAACGATTTGGGTCGGGACTCTTCTTCACACTGATTGTTATCGGGGTATGTAGATTGGTTACTTCACACCAACCAATTGTACTAGTGGAAGCTCTGCCTACCGTGCGGTTTATATAATCAGAATCCAGTTCGTACTGTTAGTCCAATAGCTGCTACACTTGCCTTAACACTGTGCTGAAGTGTACTGTGATTAAGCTTTAATAACCATGTTGTTCCATGTAGTGCGAGTGACTAACCTTATTACAGGGTTGCAACCATTTCGCCCACTCTCCTGCCCACCTCCCCTTCCATTCCCTTCCACCTATAGTATATCCCTCTCTCTGGCTGCATCTTTCACTCCACTTCTAGAAACATACAAAATAGGTGCAGGGGGAGGCCATTCGGCCCTTCGAACCAGCACCGCCATTCATTGTGATCATGGCTGATCATCCCCAATCAATAACCCGTGCCTGCCTTCTCCCCATATCCCTTGACTCCACTAGCCCCTAGAGCTCTATCTAACTCTCTCTTAAATCCATCCAGTGATGTGGCCTCCACTGCCCTCTGTGGCAGGGAATTCCATAATTTCACAACTCTCTGGGTGAAAACGTTTTTTCTTATCTCAGTCTTAAATGACCCCCCTTTATTCTAAGACTGTGGCCCCTGGTTCTGGACTCACCAACATTGGGAACATTTTTCCTGCATCTAGCTTGTCCCAGTCCTTTTATATGTTTTTATATAATTTTATATGTTTCTATAAGATCCCCCTCATTCTTCTAACCTCCAGTGAATACAAGCCTAGTCTTTTCAATCTTTCCTCCTTTGACAGTCCCGCCATCCCAGGGATCAATCTCGTGAACCTACGCTGCACTGCCTCAATCACGAGGATGTCCTTCCTCAAATTAGGAGACCAAAACTGTACACAATACTCCAGATGTGGGCTCACCAGAGCCCTATACAACTGCAGAAGAACCTCTTTACTCCTATACTGAAATCCTCTTGTTATGAAGGCCAACATTCCATTAGCTTTCTTCACTGCCTGCTGTACCTGCACACCAACTTTCAGTGACTGGTGTACAAGGACACCCAGGTCTCGCTGCACCTCCCCCTTACCTAACCTAACCCCATTGAGATAATAATCTGCCCCCTTGTTTTTGCCATCAAAGTGGATATCCTCACACTCTTAACTGACTCCCTTTTTGTCTCCATTTCCTCTTTAGTATTTGTCACTTTCACTCTGCCATCTGTTAATCAAACCCCCCTCAACTGCATCCACCTATAACTTGTATGACGGAACTGCAGATGCTGGTTTAAACCAAAGATAGACACAAAATGCTGGAGTAACTCAGCGGGACAGGCAGCATCTCTGGAGAGAAGGGATGGGTGACGTTTCAGGTCGAGACCCTTCTTCAGACTAGTCAAGGAAAAGGGAAACGAGATGTTGAGAGATTAAGGACAATCAATGAAAAATATGCAAAATCCCTCCTTTTTTTTCCTGACTCCCAGTCTGAAGAAATGTCTCGACCCGAAACGTCACCCATCTTATAGACCCTTAAGGGATTGGACCGGCTAGATGCAGGAAAAATGTTCTCGATGTTGGGGGAGTCCAGAACCAGGGGTCACACAGCTTAAGAAAAAGGGGTCGGCCATTTAGGACTGAGATGAGGAAAAACATTTTCACCCAGAGAGTTGTGAATCTGTGGAATTCTCTGCCACAGGAGGCAGTGGAGGCCAATACACTGGATGTTTTCAAGAGAGGGTTAGATAGAGCTCTTAAGGCTAATGGAATCAAGGGATATGGGGAGAAAGCAGGAACGGGGTACTGATTTTGGATGATCAGCCATGATCGTATTGAATGGCGGTGCAGGCTCGAAGGGCCGAATGGCCAACTCCTGCACCTATTGTCTATGTTTCTATCAAACCTCGCTCCACCCTCTCTCTCAAAGGACCTTCTTGAAAGCTCCCTTCCTTCATTCGACGAGCTTTTTAAAGCCGGCTGGTGACTCCCAGCCATCTAGCGATCCACAAGCAACTCGACAGGGAATGCGAACAACACTGATTGAAGAGAAGTGTTAAAGAAGGAACTGCAGATGCTGGAGAATCGAGGGTTACACAAAAAGCTGGAGAAACTCAGCGGGTGCAGCAGCATCTAAGGAGCGAAGGAGATAGGCGACGTTTCGGGTCGAGACCCTTCTTCAGACTGATTGAAGAGAACCTTTGCTCTGCAGAGCTGCGAGCTGGTGAGACCTGCCACCTACTGCCCATCATAGATAGTGCAAGCATCCAGGATGAATAAAACATGACCAGACGGCATCTCTGGAGATAAGGAATGGGTGACGCATGGGTGACGGCTGCCTGTCCAGCTGAGTTAAGGGCCTGTCCCACTTGGCGTCCATTTGCGCACCGTTTACGCGACCTCGTTGTCGCATTGGTTGGCGTGTGGGCGGCGCGGGACTGTCACGTGGAGAGGCTCGGAGGGGTCTGGAGTTGCGTGCGGCATCGTGCGCTGCTCCAGGATTTTGTAGGGCACAAAATCCTCGCGCTCCTCCTGCGTGACGTATCGCGCACGCACGCAGACGTATTGTGATCGCACGCTGACGCCCTGACCTCGTACGTGAGGTAGTGTAATATACGAATCAACCATCACAAATATCTGGGTTGTACAGCTTTTCATGGAGGAATGTAGGTGCATTTTGTGATGGAGTTTGAAATTAAGAAAGTCCCCAGAGAATAAGTAATCTCTATTGAGTCATTCACCTGCCTACATGTAGGTGACATATTACGGTAGGCAGATTGCTGACGTTTGATGCTGATGAGGATTCATTAAAATTTGCGAATATTCAGACACTTGACGCTCTTTTATAGAGTTTAAAACATTTTGTTCAACGGGCAGCTGCACCGATAATTGAGTTAGCGGCTCAAAGTTCAATGTTGATGCAAGGTCAGGGAGTCGATGAACAATATTTAGCTTCTACGCAGACCAGCGATCCCCGCACACTAACACTATCCTACACACACCAGGGGGCAATTTTCACAATTTTACCAAACCAATTAGCCTACAAACCTGTACCCCTGTGGAGTGTGGGAGGAAACCGGAGAAATCCCACACAGTCACGGGGAGAACGCACAAACTCCGTACAGACGGCACCCGTAGTCGGGATCGAACCCGGGTCTCTGGCGCTGTGAGGTGGCAACTCTACCGCTGCGCCTCTGTGCAGGCTCAAGTTCCTCCAGCACTTTGCCTTTTCTGCAAGATTCCAGCATCTGCAGTTTCTTACGCTCCATTTTCGCATGCCTGGCCTATTTAGATGTCTAAATGCCTCTTAAACGGGAGTGAAGAGTGCTTGACTGTCACATGCACTAGGACAGCAACAATACCATTCTTATTTCTTGCTGCTTTATGGGGCATCTTAAATGCAACAGCACAACAGATTAAGGTGCAATAAATTATCCAGATCTTCAGAGATGCTGCCTGACCCGCTGAGTTACTCCAGCATTCTGTGCCTTACCAATAACATATTGGCCAAAGATAGACTGGAGTAACTCAGCGGGACAGGCAACATCTCTGGAGAGAAGGAATGGGTGACGTTTTGGGTCGAGACCCTTCCTTAGTGCAATGGAGTTCCTTATTCACACAAAGCCACAGATGGCTGTGGAGTACGAGACATTGGGTAGTTTTAAGGTGGAGATTGACAGGTTCTTAATTAGTAAGGGTGTCAAGAGTTACAGGGAGAGGATTGGAGAATGGGGTTGAGAGGGAAAGATAGATCAGCTATGATTGAACGGCAGAGTAGACTCGATGGGCCGAATGGCCTAATTCTGCTCCTGTAACGTTCAGAAGTCATAGAAGTAGAATTCGGCCATTCAGGCCATCGAGCTGCAGGGGTGTACAGCAGAGAAACACATTTGGCCCTTCGGCCCATTGAGTTCATGCTGTCCTAGTTGGCACATTGTGGTAATTGCATTTGCCTGTATTTGACTCACATTCCTCTCAAGCAGCGGTTCCCAACCTTGTTTCGTCCCTTTTACCCCAGGCAACCTGAATGGCACATAACATTGTTATTTCACTTATTTACGAACAGCTGATGATGAACAGATACCGGTATACCAGAACCAAACACAGTCAGTCACTGTGAAAAAAATCAACAAATGTACCCCCTGGCTAGGCGACACTTAACATTTACCCCAAGTTGGGAACCCTCGGTCTAAACCCTTCCCATCCAAATGTCGGTCCAAATGCCGTTTGAAGGTTATAATTGTATTGCTTCTATAGCTCCCTCTAGAAAAGGTTTGCTTTCTTCCTATCCATGTATCAGTCCAAATGCATCTGTCTTTTCACGACTCAGCCATTATTTTGTGGTTCAGTCATATTTCTGTTAATTATTTAAGGTACAAAAATAAATGCCATCATTTGTTTAATCTGGGTTGGGGAGACAAGAGAGTTTAAATGAAGAAGAAGGGTCCCGACCCGAAACGTCACCTGTCCATGTTCTCCAGAGATGCCTCCTGACCCTCTGAGTTAAGGGCCTGTCCCACTGTATGAGGTGATTCAAGAGTTGCCATTTCCTTGTGGATTTGTGAAGAGTAGACAAAAGTGCTTTGCATGCACTCATCTTTGTAAAGGGCCTGTCCGACTTTCACGAGGTAATTCACAAATTCTCCCACGTTTTCCCCCCCGATTCGAACTCGGAGAATGTCCGTAGCGGGTCTGTAGGAGTTCGTGGATGTCACGTAGCGGCTCGTACGGGTAACGGTCGGTACTCGGGAAACCCGGTAGACTCGTGACGTTCTTTCAACACTGTGAAAAAATGTCCACGAGTAAAAAAATACTCCTGATGAAAAAAATGGTTACTTTTTACTCGTACGAGCCGCTACGAGACATCCACGGACTCCTACGGACCCGCTACGGACATTCTCCGTGTTCGAATCAGGGGAACACGCGGGAGAACTCTTGAATTACCTCCTACAGTGGGACAGGCCCTTAACTCCAGCACTTTGTGTCTATTTTTTTGAGACGGTAAAGGATATTATCGGAAACCTCCTCCTCTTGCCACCAGATGGCAGAGCAAGCCCACGTTTGTGTCAACTTGTGGCAGCAAGGAACTGCAGATGCCGAGTTGCCAAGGAAAAGACACAAAGTGCTGGAGTAACTCAGCGAGTCAGGCAGCATCCCTGGAGAATGTGGAGAGTTGACATTTCCGGCCAGGACCCATACTTCAGACTTAAGAAGGAACCCGAACCGAAATGTAACTTTTTAACATACTTTTGTTTAGTTTAGGGATGCAACGAAGGAGCAGGCCGTTCGGCCAATCGAGTCCATGCTGACCATCGATCGCCGTGCACTAGTTCTAAATGATCCTACTTTCCCTTCCTGCATGCCGGGGGGCAATATTATCAAAGCCAATTAACCGACAAATCTGTGGAATGTGGGAGGAAACCAGAAAACCTGGAGAAAACCCACGCAGTCACAACAAACTCCGTACAGACAGCGCCCGTAGTCGGGATCGAACCTGGGTCTCTGGCGCTGTAAGGCAGCAACTCTACCACTGCACAGGCGTGCCACCCTACCTATGTTTCGTCAACCACCTCCTCCGGCAGCTAACTATCTCCTCTGTGTAGGAAGGAACTGCAGACGCTGGTTTACACCAAAGATTGACACAAAAAGCTGGAGTAACTCAGCGGGTCAGGGAGCATCTCTGGAGAAAAGGAATAGGTGCCGTTTTGGTATGAACCTTTTCATATCTCGTTTCTCTGTCCCCTGATTCCCAGTCTGAAGAAGGGTCTCGACCCGAAGCGTCACCTATTCCATTTGTCCAGAGATGCTGAGTTACTCCAGCATTTTGTGTCCATCTTCAATGTAAACCAGCATCTGCAGTTCCTTCCTACACAATGCAGTGAGATGTTATTCAGCCCATCATATGTGTGCTAGCCCATACAAAGACGTCAACTTAGTCCTACATTTTATATTGAGACACGAGGAACTGCAGATGCAGATAAAATGTGTAAGAAGGAACTGCAGATGCTGGTTTAAACCGAAGATGAACACAAAATGCTGGAGTAACTCAGCGGGACAGGCAGCGTATCGGGAGAGAAGGAACGGGTGATGTTTCGGGTCGAGACACCTTCTCCAAACTGGCATTGACTGAAGAAGGGTGTCGACCCGAAACGTCACCCATTCATTCTCTCCAGCGATGCTGCCTGTCCCGCTGAGTTACTAGTCTATTTGCAGGTGCTCCGACAGCTAACTATCTGTTACTGCAGCTTAATCTTTATTAAATTAATAGTTTTTTATTGGAGCGAAAAAAAAATTCACATACATCTGATGCATTACATTTTCCTCCATTTTGTTTTTTATAAATAATAATAATAATAATAATAATAATATAAACAAAATAACCCTAACCCACCCTCCCTAAACGCCCCTTGGCAGCTTATTTTTTTCACAATCCAAATATATCACAAAATCAAATGCACTTTTTAACAATAATAAAGTAACAAAACAGAATAAAGGCAGATCTCCACTTAATGTCAAGTGCCCTCAGTCAACAGGTAGTTCCTTTAGACCCTCAAAGTATGATAAAAAGGGTTCCCATTTCAAATAAAACTTTTTCACAGACCCCCTCAATGAGAATTTAATCTTTTCTAACCTTAAAAAAAACATGACGTCTTCCAGCCAAGCAGCGGCAGATGGAGGAGTGTTAGATTTCCAGACCAGCAAGATTCTCCTACGGGCCAAAGTGATGTAAATGTAATGATATCAGACTGGGTTGTATTTAAACCCAAGGTTTTATCTGCTACACCAAATACAGCTACACGCGGGCAAGGTCTCACTGTCATCCCAAGGACTTCACTGATGGTTTTAAAAACCACTGCCCAGTAGTTAACAAGTTTGGGGCAAGACCAGAATGCATGAGCTAGATTGGCTGGAGAGAACGAGCACCTGTCACAGCCAGCGTCCGTCCCTGGATATATGTTAGCAAGCCTGGCTTTGCTTAAATGAACCCTGTGTAAAACTTTAAATTGTATGAGCCCCAATCTAGCACATGATGACGAGGAGTGGACTTTTTTCAGCGCTTTTGTCCAGCATTCCTCAGACAGATTCATACCAAGGTCATCCTCCCACCTAGCTTTAACTTTGTTCAGGTTTTGATCTCCTAAATGCATCAATCGAGAATATACTGCAGAGATCAGTCCTTTATTTGCAAAGGTAAGAGTGAGTTTATCCAACATTGTGACAGGAGGGAGATCAGGAAAAGAAGGAAATTGTTTCATGACAAAGTGGCGAACCTGAAGATATTTAAATAAATGATTATGTGGGAGGCCATGTTTTTTGTGTAGGTAGTCAAAACTATCAAATATGTTGTTAGCGTATAAATCCTTAATGGACATAAGACCATTCAAACCCCACTGCCGAAAGGTTGAGTCAAGTGTAGAGGGGGGGAATAAATGGTTACTGTGAATGGGACCCAGAACTGAAGCTGATGTAAGCTTATAATGGCAACAAAATTGGTTAAAAATTTTGATGGTTGATAGTACGACAGAGTTGGATGTAAATCTAGAGGGTTTCAATAGCAGGGAGGAATATACTAAAGCTGGGAGAGACGAGGATTAACAGGATTGTGATTCAAGCAGACACCAGTCTGTATTTGGTCGGTGGAGCCAGAGTAATATCTTTTGGATATTGGATGCCCAGTAATAATTAATAAAGCTAGGAAGGCCCAGTCCACCTACTTCACGATCTCTTTAGAGAGTACACTTATTGACCCTTGGAACCTTGTTACCCCATATAAAGGAGGTTATAGATTGGTTAACTGAGTTAAACAATGACTTGGGTAGGAAAACCGGCAAACATTGGAACAAGTGAAGAAATCTGGGGAAGTACAGTCATCTTCACTGACTGCACTCTCCCAGCCACAGTGAGTGGCAGACTACGCCATCTCTCAAAGTCAGCCTTCATTTGGCTAACTTGAGGCATGTAGTTAGCTGCAAACAGGGATGTGAAAAAGCGGGTGATGTGTATTCCTAAATATACAAACCCTTCTTGAGATATGGGAAAGGGCAGGGTTTCCTGTTGGATCTGTAGGCCATCTGTAAGTTGATGGGAAAGCATTTGCTTTTTTGGAGGTTTAGTTTATAGCCAGAAAAAGTCCCAAACTGATCCAACAAGGACACAATTGCAGGGCTACTGGCTATAGGGTCGCTCACATAAAGAAGGAGGTCATCAGCATATAGAGACACACGATGTTCCCTGTTTCCTCTCCTGATGCCCTGGAATAATGTAGTTGACCTAAGTGTGACAGAGAGAGGCTCAATTGCAATGGCAAAAAGAAGCGGAGACAGTGGGCAGCCTTGACGAGTGCCACGTGTTAATGGAAAATAATCAGATCGCAAATAATTTGTCTCTATACATGCTAAGGGTGAATGATATAATAGCTTAACCCAGGCTACAAATATTTTGCCAAATCCAGATCTCTCCATGACTGAACAAATATGGCCACACCACTCGATCAAATGCCTTCTCTGCGTCCAAAGAGATAACATCCTCTGGGCGCGGAGAAGCACTGGGCGAATAGACCACGCTGGCCAATCGACAGATATTAGAAAAGGAATGACGATTTTAAATGAAACCTGTTTGATCTTCTGAGATTATTTTTGTGAAGTTGGCATTCTAAACGGCAAGCCAGCGCCTTCGCCAAAATGTTGACATCCACATTCAAAAGTGAGATGGGGTGGTATGATCCACATTGAGTCGGGTCCTTGTCTTTTTTAAGAAGAAGTGAAATAGAAGCCTGCGAAAGAGTGGGGGGTAATGAACCTTTTCCCAAAGATTCTTCAAAACATTTCTAAAAGAACAGGTTAATCTTTATATCCAAATGCTGGATTCTGCATGTGTTACAGGTAGCTTTGGTAATTGGAGCTGGCATTTGTAATTTCCATTGATCCATGTCGATTGAGACAAGGGGAGGAACAGTCAGGGCAAGGTAGTGGAATTGGATTAGCCGTTCACCTTGTCACTAATATCAAGCTGTAGGATTAATATTTGGACAGGTTCCACGATAAGTCATCACGGTGTTTTGCCTGATAGATTGAATTGGGAGAGATGTAGAACATTGCGATCAATGAACTCTGATAGATTAATATATACGTGTGATGGTGCAGGCCAGACAAAAATGGATCTGCATTTGTATCGCACCTGTCGTAATCTTCCGCGACCTTGCGCAAGAGCAGCAAAGCCAGTTTACTTTTTTGTGAGTTTAGTTTGGAGATACAGCGCAGACACAGGCCATTCGGCCCACCGAGTCCGAACCGACCAGCGATCCCCGCACACTAGAGGCCTGTCCCACTTACGCGTCATTTCTGCGACATAATTTACACGTCACGACGCACGGCACGCGCGCTACGTTGGTGCGCATTACGCGCGCATGGTGCGTGGTGGTCCAGGATTTGGGATGTGCAAAATCTTCGTGCACCAACTGCGTGACGCGCAAGTGGGACAGGCCCTCAACACTATCTTACAATTAACAATTTATACCAAGCCAATGAACCAACACACTTGGACGTCTTTGGAGTGTGGGAGGAAACGGGAAGATCTCGGAGAAAACCCACGCAGGTCACGGGGAGAACGTGCAAACTCCGTACAGACAGCACCCGTAGTCGGGATCGAACCCGGGTCTCCGGTGCCAAAAACACGGTAAGGGACCGCTGTGCCACACAAACACTGTATGGGACAGGTTTAGAGGGGTGTGGGTCAAACACAGGCAGGTGAGGCTCGTGTAGATGGGTCATGTTGGTCAGCATGGGCACGTTGGACCACAGTTGTTTCCATGCTGTACCTCTAAACTAAACCAACATAAATATATCTGCCTATGACTCTATGACTAAACTAATTGCCATTGTCTAAAAGCTTTAACCACTAGCTTTGGAAAGAGTGCAGAGGAAGTTTACCACGATGATGCCTGGATTAGTGGCAATCAGATACAATGTGAGGTTGGGTAGACTTGGATTGTTTTCTCTGGAACGTTGGAGGTTATACGGAGGCTTGACGGAAATATATTAAATTATGAGAGGCATAGACAGAACCTTGTACCCTGGGTGGAAAAAACTAAATGGAAATGTGACAATAGACAATAGACAATAGTGGCAGGAGTAGGCCATTCGGCCCTTCGAGCCAGCACCGCCATTCAATGTGATCATGGCTGATCATCCCCAATCAGTACCCCGTTCCTACCTTCTCCCCATATCCCCTGACTCCGCTATCTTTAAGAGCCCTATCTAGCTCTCTCTTGAAAGCATCCAGAGAATTGGCCTCCACCACCCTCTGAGGCAGAGAATTCCGCAGATTCACAACTCTCTGGGAGAAAAAGTGTTTCCTCATCTCCGTTCTAAATGGCTTACCCCTTATTCTTAAACTGTGACCCCTGGTTCTGGACTCCCCCAACATCGGGAACATGTTTTCTGCCTCTAGCGTGTCAAATCCCATAATAATCTTATGTATTTCAATAAGATTCCCTCTCATCCTTCTAAAGTCCAGAGTGTACAAGCCCAGTTGCTTGAGGGGAATCAGTGCCACACAGAGAGTGCTGCCCAAAAATTAGCCTTAAGTGAGGTGTTAGGGATATTATTATGGCAGAGATAGATAGATTCTTGATTAGCAAGAGGTTGTGGGGTTATGGGGAGAAGGAAGGAGAATGGGGTTGAGAGGGAGAGATTGATCAGCCGTGATTGAATGGCAGAGTATTGTTGGCGGGCCGAACGGCCTAATTCTGCTCCTATCACTAATGAACAGATGAATCACATCTGGCTGGCAGTGTAGGTAGCAACACTGCTGGCTTAAGGCTTAAAAAGCCATAAGTGGTTTTAATAGACCAATGGAAATCAGTTTTGGTGCAACAGTTCATAAGCATGATACTCTGTTGATAATGAAATTAATTAAAATGAATGAATAATCTCGCTACCTATCAGTGCAATTAAAACTATGTTGGTCTTGGAGAAAATAAATCAATTTTTAATATTACTTCAGGCCATTCATCACTCGTTCTATCAGCCTTTCACAATGTTCTCATATTTGGATTTCTGCCAAGAATCATGATTTTATTACCCTGGAAGTAATAAACTGTTTAATATTTTCCTTCCTATAGTTTTCAGGAACATCACGGAAACAGGCCTCTCGGCCCATGGGGTCCAAGCTAAGCATCGATTACCCATTCGCACTGGTACTGTAGAAGGGTCTCCTTCACAGCACCAGACCTCCCTGGTGGAATTAAACTGGGTGAAAAAAAAGGTCTTGCCTTCCACTACCTGCAACCTCCGGCAACCACCTTCAACTAGCATCGCAACCGGCTTCCACTAAAAATTTACCGATTTTTAAAACGGCAACCTATTTTTAGTCGCGGCTGCTTTTGAATTTTTTGAAATAATCGCCGGAACATAGAAGAAGCGGAAACCACTTTCGACCATTAGGGAGACTGACAAAAACCTCCGGGAACCGCACGGAAACATTGGGTGGGGCACAAAGTCTCCAGAGGTTTCCATTCAGGTTTCCTAAGTGGGACAGGGGCATTAGGCAGCAACTCGACCACGCTGTACCTCTAAACTAAACTAAACCAAACCAGACTACATTGTACCAAACATGCCTCTCTGCCACCCACATACGCAGAAAGAATGAGTTGAGAATAATAGTAAATGTTATAAATCTGTAAATAAGACTCTTTTCTTTGAGGAAATGAAAGCAGTAACATTAGAATCCACACTGACCTTTCTGTCCTCAGTCTCCTCCATTGTCAGAGTGAGGCTAAACGCAATTTGGAGGAACAGCATCTCATATTTTGCTTGGCAGCTCACAGCCCAGTGGAATTGAAAATTGATTTCTCTAACTTCAGGTAGCCCCGGCATTCCCTCTCTCTCTATCCCTCCCTCACGCAAGTCGCACCAGCTTCTCGTTCTCACCCAGCACACAGCTAACAATGGGCTGTTTCCTTTATCATTCTTTTCGAATATCTTTCAATTAATGTTCGATATCTCTCCACACCATCGTCTATATCTCTCGTTTCCCTTATCCCGTGACTTTCAGTCTGAAGAAGGGTCTTGACCAGAAACGTCACCCATCGCTTCTCTCCAGCGATGCTGCCTGTCCCGCTGAGTAATGCCCCAGTCCCACCTAGGCGATTTTTTTAGGCGACTAGTCCGTAGCCACAGCCGGGGTGTCGCCTGTATGGTCGTGAGTCGTCTCCTCAGACGCCCAAAGATTTGTCGCATTTTTCTGGTCGCCGCAGGATTTTGAAGTGTTCAAAACTTTTTGGCGACCGTGCGTTTGACGCCAATGAGCGTAGCGTGACTTCTCCTGAGGTAGGTGCTGTCATAGGATAGAAAGATAGAAACATAGAAAATAGGTGCAGGGGTAGGCCATTCGGCCCTTCGAGCCTGCACCGCCATTCAATATGATCACGGCTGATCATCCAACTCAGTATCCCGTACCCGCCTTCTCTCCATACCCCCTGATCCCTTTAGCCACAAGGGCCACATCCAACTCCCTCTTAAATATAGACAATAAACTGGCCTCAACTACCTTCTGTGGCAGAGGATTCCACAGATTCACCACTCTCTGTGAGAAAAAAGATTTCCTCATCTCGGTCCTAAAAGACTTCCCCCTTATCCTTAAACTGTGTGACCCCTTGTTCTGGACTTCCCCAACATCGGGAACAATCTTCCTGCATCCAGCCTGTCCAACCCCTTAAGAATTTTGTACGTTTCTATAAGGTTGTCGCCAGGATGGCGTAGGTTGTTGCCGATGCTGACTTCATTTTTTGTTGTTGAAGTATAATTCTATTTCAAACTTTATGTGGAACGGGTGGGTCCAGCCGTCGGTTTTGCTGTCGCCAGCAGTCGCCTAAAAATAGCCTAAGTGGGACAGGCCCCAGCATTTTGTGTCTACCTTCGATTTAAACCAGCATCTGGAGTTCTTTGCTGCACACATTAGGATCTGTCTTGTGCGATCCCACTTCAGAGGGCCCGAGATTAGTTGTCTACTCATTTTCCATCTCTGTTTACTTACACCAGAGTGATGCACATTCCACATGCCATTCTACCAATAGTTTGCAATGACTAACAACATAATTGAAAATATTACTGATGTGACAGTGTAATAGGGGAGGCATTACTGGGAATTAATACAGCAATTCAAAAGTCATTATTCCATAATTGCTTTATTATTTATGAACTGAAGTCAAAGAATTACTCATATATTGTTCTTTTTTGCTTAATATAGCTTCGCTGAATACAATCTGTTTTGTTTTAAATTAGTTGCAGAAATGGCACAATTTCCTCTGTTTTATTTTGGGGGGTATTTTAAGGTTTTGGGATTTTGGGGAAACCTTGGTTTGGATTAACGGCAGATAAAGGTGATGATTTTGGATGTTTACGGTCAGTTAAAGCGGTCAGTCAAGGCTCAGTGCCAAACAATCTCAACTTTTGCACCAAAGGGTCGTGGGTTCAAACCCAGCTCCGGACGCCAACTGCAGATGCTGGTTTACATTTAAAAAGGACGGCAAGTGCTGGAGTAACTCAGCCGGTCAGTCAGCATCCCTGGAGGGCATGGATAGCGGATGTTTTGGGTCAGGACGCTTCTTCAGACCTCAAATATCTGAAGAAGGATCACGTCCCAAATTGTCCATGTTCTCCATCCATGTTCTCCATCAATGCTGCCTGACCTGCTGAGTTACCCCAGCACTTTGTGCCTTTTTTGTCCAGATACCCTTCTTTAGTGCTTCGTTAGAGTGGTACGGTGGCATAGCCTCACAGCGCCAGAGACCCGGGTTCGATCCTGACGACGTGTGCTGTCTTTACGGAGTTTGCACGCCCCTCCCCGTGAGCACATGGGTTTCCTCTCACACGCCAAAGACGTGCAGATTTGTGGGTGAATTGGCTTTGGTAAATTTGCCCCAGCGTGTAGGATAGAACTACTGGGGAGGGTGACCGTTGGATAGCTTTGACTCAGTGGGCTGAAGGGCCTGTTTCCACGCTGTATCAGTAAAACTAAAACTAAAACTCGATCTGAAATGCAAGCCCAAACCAACGAGGAGCAGACGAGGGCATTCGATCCAATTTGAGATCCCAGCTACCAAGACACATGCATACAGCAATTAATTCCACCCCGCACAATTAAAGCATGGAACAATCTTCACCCTACTATAGTTGCCCAACCAGATGCAACTAAATTTAAGGTAGCTCTTTCTTCCCGTGAACCCTTTCTGGCTTAAGTCTTCCCTCCACCACCTCCAGTTTAAATCCCATTTGGAATATTTTGGAGGACCAGGAAACCATGAACCAGGCCACCCATTCCTTCTCTCCAGAGATGCTGCCTGTCCCGCTGAGATACTCCTCCTTTTTGTGACTAAAATTAGAACGAGTGGGTCCTGCTAGGGGGGATCATCTTTTGAACAGAACACTGCCGAACCCCACCCCACAGCCTACAAACCCCCACGCCCTTGTATGATACTCCCATCAGTTCGTTTCTGTGGCTCCAAAGTCCCAGCAGATGCCCGGTGGATGAGAAAGGTGATAGGTAAATGCGCCGTCTTTTTAAGAAGAAAATCTGATGCAAAGCGCGTGGAGTTCATGCTCAGTTATATTCGGAATGATATCTGGAGACGAAACTGAAACAATGTCAGCTGGTTTCAAAGCCAAGAGTTAAATAACATTCAGTTGTTCATATAACCAACAGTGTTTTTAGCTAATGTTTTCCAAGTTTAAGGAGCCCGGTTCACAGTAGGGTTTTTATTGATGATTTGGGACTGTTCTTACAAGGATCAAAGAGTCAAGAAAGAACTTTGAGAGAGAAGATCAGAGCAGTTGGATTACATTTTGGATTAAATGGCAGATGAACTCAACCAGCTGTTCCAAAGCCCATCCCCTCGTCCACCCAGAAGGGAGAGATGTGTGGGAAATAGGCACGGTGGTACAGCGGTAGTGTTGCTGCCTCACAGCACCAGAGACCCGACTGCGAACCTGTCTGTACGGAGTTTGTACGCTCTCCTCGTGACCTGCGCGGGTTCTCTCCGGGTGCACTGGTTTCCTCCCACACCCCAAAGACGTGCAGGTTTGCAGGTGAGTTGGCATGGTGTCAATGTAACATTATCCCTGGTTTGTGTAGGTGTGGGATAGTCTTGATGTGCGGACTCGGTGGGCCGAAGGGCCTGATTCTGCGCTGTATCTCTCAACTAAACTAAACTGGCCCAAGTTCCCCAGTCTCCATGGTAAAAACAGAGAAGAAATCCTCAATGAGGATTTTGCCCAACTCCTACTTGCCCATGTGGGGATCTCATCGAAACATATAAGATTGTTAAGGGCTTGGACACGCTGGAGGCAGGAAACATGTTCCCGATGTTGGGGGAGTCCAGAACCAGGAGCCACAGTTTAAGAGTAAGGAGTAAGCCATTTAGAACAGAGACGAGGAATCACTTTTTTCTCACAGAGAGTGGTGAGTCTGTGGAATTTTCTGCCTCAGAGGGCGGTGGAGGCCGGTCCTCTGGATGCTTTCAAGAGAGAGCTAGATAGGGCTCTTAAAAATAGCAGAGTCAGGGGGTATGGGGAGAAGGCAGGAACGGGGTACTGATTGGGGATGATCAGCCGTGATTACATTGAATGGTGATGCTGGCTCGAAGGGCCGAATGGCCTACTTCTGCACCGATTGTCTATTGTCTATTATCTACAGTTCCACATAGAGATGCCTTGGTTTCTGAGGGGCCCCATTCCCCCTGTCTACTCTCTCTGTGCTTATAAGTATTATAAATAATAATATAATATAAATTTATTATTATAAATTAATAATATTATTAATATTAAGTAAAATCAAAATCTCTATTGATTTTACTTAATATTATCTGCCAGAGCTTTCCTGCCCACTTTTCGCTCTCTTGATTTCCTTCAGAGACATTCTTGATCTCAGCGACTTGTACCCGTCCAATGCCTTTAGACCTGAGACTTCAGAGATGCTACGTGGAAACAGGCCCCTTGAGCCACCGGGTCCGCACCGACCAGCGATCGCCCCGTCAATCTGGCTCCATCCCACAGACTCGAGACAATTTACAATTTTACAGAAGCCAATTAACCTACAAACCTGGACCTGGAGTGGAAGGAAACTGGAGCACCCGGAGAAAACCCACGCAGCCACAGAGAGAACCCTGTACCGACAGCACCCGTAGTCAGAAGTGCTGGAGAAACTCAGCGGGTGCAGCAGCATCTATGGAGCGAAGGAAATAGGGAACGTTTCGGGCCGAAACCCTTCTTCAGACTGATGTAGGTGGGGTGGGGGGAGGGGGGGTGCGTGGAGAAGAAAGGAGAAAGGAAGATGAGCAGCCCGAGGGATGAGGGAGAGCCGAGAACGGGAGGAGACCAAGGGCTACTGGAAATTGGAGAAGTCAATGTTTATGCCACTGGGGTGCAGACTGCCCAAGCGGAATATGAGGTGCTGCTCCTCCAATTTCCGGTGGTGCTCACTCTGGCCATGGAGGAGGCCCGGGACAGAAAGGTCGGATTCGGAATGGGAGGGGGAGTTGAAGTGCTGAGCCACCGGGAGATCAGGTTGGTTAATGCGGATCGAGCGGAGGTGTTCGACGAAACGACTGCCAAGCCAACGCTTGGTCTCACCGATGTAGAGCAGCTGACATCTAGAGCAGCGGATGCAATAGATGAGGTTGGAGGAGGTGCAGGTGAATCTCTGCCGCACCTGGAACGACTGCTTGGGTCCTTGAATGGAGTCGAGGGGGCAGGTAAAACGACAAAGTGTAGCATCTCTTGCAGTTGCAAGGGAAAGTGCCCGGGAAGGGGGTGGTGTGGGAGGGAAGGGAAGAATTGACCAGGGAGTTACGGAGGGAGCGGTCTTTCCCAGCATCTGCAGTTCCTTCTTAAGCTCCAGTAGTCAGGATCTCTGGTGCAAATCCAACATGGAAGAAGTGGCTTGGGGCTTGGCGGAAAGCGACCTTGCTGGAACAAGGCATCATCACTGGAGCGCGGGAGGTTGGTAGCGGCCAAAGTCCGCCGACAGGACGAGTTGAGTAGGTGTGCCAAGGCTGTGTCGCAAGCTAAACAGGGCCAGTGGATGAGATGGGAGAGTGTGGAAAAGAGGAAGATCAGCTGGAAGGACATGTGGGAGATGGAGGCGAGCAGGATAAGTTTCCTCATTCGGGCAACCTATGATGTCCTTCCTAGCCCAAAAAATCTCAACCAATGGATGGGCGAAGATCCATCATGCCCCTTGTTCAACACCAGCCACACTTAGGCACATTCTCACTGGGTGTAAAGTAAGCCTCTCCCAAGGACGGTACACCTGGAGACATAATCAAGTGCTCAAATGCCTGCAGCATCTCTGGAACGCAGGAGAACAGCCAACAATGCCTTGCCGCCCAGAACAACCAACCCAGTTAAGACAATTGCCTTTATTCGGAGGGGGGGGGGGGGGGGGGAGGGGTTGGGGGGGGAACAAAGGCAATGGAAAATTCCACCAAGGACCAGGCTTGGACAGCCTGGAGGCAGCCCGGGATTGGCAGATGCTGGTGGATGTGGGCCAACGGCTTGCAGTTCCCATCAGAGATAGCCATCACCAACTTGAGGCCTGATCTTGTGCTCTGGTCGAACTCTCAGCGCAGGGTGTACTTTGTGGAGCTCACAGTCCCTTGGGAGGATGTTTGTGCAGGAAGCCTCTCTTCTCCCTCTCTCTCCCTCCCTCTATCTCTCCCTCTCCCTGTCTCCCTGTCTACCTCTCCCCCTCTCTCTCTCACTCTCCCTCCCCCTCTCTCTCTCTCTCTCCATCTCCCTCTCTCTCCCTCCTCCCCCCTCTCCCCTCTCCCCCTCTCTCCCATCTCCCTCTCTCCTCTCTCTCTCTCTCTCTCTCCCTCTCGCTCTCTCTCCCTCTCTCCCTCCCACCCTCCCTCTTCCCCTCCCTCTCTCCCTACTCTCTCTCTCTCTCTCTCTCTCTCTCTCTCTCTCCAAGGTACATCACAATCAAATTCTGCTGGACACGAGATACCTGCAAAGTGCCTCACAGCAAATTAATAGTTTAATGGTGTGTAAATCTGCTGTTGTAAGATGTTGTACAGTAATTTCAAGGGAGTTAATCAATGCATTTCAAAATCGTTCTGCGAGACCCAGCTAGGATCTGTGACCCTTGTTGACATCCAGAAGATGGGATCTGATCTCAGGAAGTGGATCATTAACAACGTTCCCACTTAACCTTACCCTGATGGGATAATGGGAAAAAACACAAGGGGAAGTAATATTACATGCTCCGAGCCTTGACTTGAGAATTCATCACTGTCCATTCAGCTATGCTGAGTCTCAATTCCTGATATTGCAATATATCGCAACCCCTTCACCGTGTGGGTCTCTGCAAATTACCATCAACCTTCACAGGGGCAATTAGAGAAGGGCTTTGCAAGGATGTTGCCAGGACTCGATGAGCAGGCTCGGGCGCTAATCCTTGGAGTGCAAGACGACTCTTTGGAGTGTGGGAGGAAACCGAAGATCTCGGAGAAAGCCCGCGCAGGTCACGGGGAGAACATGCAAACTCCAGACAGACAGCAGCCATAGTCAGGATCGAACCCGGGTCTCTGGCGCTGTAATGGCCCTGTCCCACTTTCCCGAGTTACTCGCGAATGCTCCCGAGTTTTCCCCTTAATTCGAACTCGGGGAATGTCGGTAGCGAGTCCGTAGGAGTCCGTAGATATTTCGTAGCGGCTCGTAATGCATGGATGAACTACAACAATTGTTCATCCCAGTTTGACAAAAGAATAAATCAGGAAAGGTAGTGCATCCGTGGAAAACAAGGGAAATCAGGGATAGTATCAAAACAAAAGATGAAGCATACAAATTAGCCAGAAAAAGCAGCCTACCGGAGGACTGGGAGAAATTCAGAGACCAGCAGAGGAGGACAAAGTGCTTAATTAGGAAAGGGAAAATAGATTATGAAAGAAAACTGGCAGGGAACATAAAAACGGACTACAAAAGTTTTTATAGATATGTGAAGAGACAAAGGTTAATTAAAACAAATGTAGGTCCCTTGCAGTCAGAATTGGTGAATTGATCATGGGGAACAAGGACATGGCAGACCAATTGAATAACTTACTTTGGTTCTGTCTTCACTAAGGAAGACATAAATAATCTGCCGGAAATAGCAGGGGACCGGGGGTCAAATGAGAGGACTGAGGAACTGAGTGAAATCCAGGTTAGCCGGGAAGTGGTGTTAGGTAAATTGAAGGATTAAAGGCCGATAAATCCCAGGGCCAGATAGGCTGTATCCAGAGTACTTAAGGAAGTAGCCCCAGAAATAGTGGAGATGCATTAGTGATAATTTTTCAAAACTCTTTAGATTCTGGAGTAGTTCCTGAGGATTGGAGGGTAGCTAATGTAACCCCACTTTTTTAAAAAAGGGAGGGAGAGAGAAAACGGGGAATTACAGACCAGTTAGTCTAACATCGGTAGTGGGGAAATGGTCAGTTAGTTTAAAGATGGGATAGCAGCACATTTGGAAAGTGGTGAAATCATTGGACAAAGTCAGCATGGATTTATGAAAGGTAAATCATGTCTGACGAATCTTATAGAATTTTTCGAGGATGTAACTAGTAGAATGGATAAGGGAGAACCAGTGGATGTGTTATATCTGGACTTTCAGAAGGCTTTCGACAAGGTCCCACATAAGAGATTAGCATTCAAACTTAAAGCACACGGTATTGGGGGGTTCAGTGTTGATGTGGATCGAGAACTGGCTGCAGACAGGATGCAAAGGGTAGGAGTAAACGGGTCAATTTTCAGAATGGCAGGCAGTAACTAGTGGGGTACCGCAAGGCTCAGTGCTGGGACCCCAGCTATTTACAATATATATTAATGATCTGGATGAGGGAATTGAATGCAACATCTCCAAGTTTGCAGACGACACGAAGCTGGGGGGCAGTGTTCGCTGTGAGGAGGATGCTAGGAGACTGCAGGGTGACTTGGATAGGCTGGGTGAGATGGCAAATGTTTGGCAGATGCAGTATAAATGTGGATAAATGTGAGGTTATCCACTTTGGTGGCAAAAACAGGAGGGTAGACTATTATCTGAACGGTGGCCGATTAGGAAAAGGGGAGATGGCAACGAGACCTGGTGTCATGGTACACCAGTCAATGAAAGTAGGCATGCAAGTGCAGCAGGCAGTGAAGAAAGTGAATGGTATGTTGGCATTCATAGCAAAAGGATTTGAGTACAGGAGCAGGGAGGTTCTACTGCAGTTGTACAGGGTCTTGTGAGACCACACCTGGAGTATTGCGTACAGTTTTGGTCTCCTTATCTGAGGAAAAGACATTCTTGTCATAGAAGGGGTACAGAGAAGGTTCACCAGACTGATTCCTGGGATGGCAGGACTTCCATATGAAGAAAGACTGGATAGACTCGGCTTGTACTCGCTGGAATTTAGGAGATTGAGGGGGGATCTTATAGAGACTTACAAAATTCTTAAGGGGTTGGACAGGCTAGATGCAGGAAGATTGTTCCCGATGTTGGGGAAGTCCAGAACAAGGGGCCACAGTTTTAAGATAAGGGGGAAGTCTTTTAGGACCGAGATGAGAAAATCATTTTTCACACCCAGAGTGGTGAGTCTGTGGAATTCTCTGCCACAGAAGGTAGTTGAGGCCAGTTCATTGGCTATATTTAAGAGGGAGTTAGATGTGGCCCTTGTGGCTAAAGGGATCGGGGGGTATGGAGAGAAGGCAGGTACAGGATACTGAGTTGGATGATCAGCCATGATCATATTGAATGGCGGTGCAGGCTCGAAGGGCCGAATGGCCTACTCCTGCACCTATTTTCTATGATTCTATGATTCTATGTAATGCCAGCCATAGGAACTCGGGGCATCAGGTAAGTCGGGACGTTTTTCCAACGTTGAAAAATGTCCACGAGTTAAAAAAATAGCCCCAAGTACCTACGAACGTTTATTACCGTAATTCTCCGAGTTCGAATCAGATTAGATTAGATTTTATTACTTGTCATCCAAACCTCAGAGAGGCTCAAACGAAACTCCAAAACGAAATCAAGGGGAAAAGTCGGGAGAGTTCGTGAGTAACTCGGGAAAGTGGGACAGGGCCTTTAGGCAGCAACTCTACAGCTGCGCCACCGATGGAGATGTCTTGATGACAGTCCATATTACAGTCGAGGAGGTGCTGAACCTCCCAGGTATATGAGGGTAGACAAATCTCCCGGCCTGATTGGATATATCCGAGGACATTGTGGGAAGCTAGAGAAGGAATTGCAGGCACCCTGGCTCGCATGTATAAATCATCATTAGACACGGGTGAGGTGCCAGGAGATTGAAGAGTAGCTAATGTTGTGCCTCTATTTAAAAGGGCTGCAAGGAACAACCTGAATAAATAAGCCCACACCTTATCTAACACACCTGTATACGATCACCCCTCATCCTCCCGCTCACCAACGCAGTCCGAAACTCTGCCCATCTCCCCCGCTAACACAAGTGCAGGAGCAGGGAGGTTCTACTTCAGTTGTACAGGGTCTTGGTGAGACCACACCTGGAGTATTGCGTACAGTTTTGGTCTCCCAATCTGAGGAAGGACATTATTGCCATAGAGGGAGTGCAGAGAAGGTTCACCAGACTGATTCCTGGGATGTCAGGACTGTCTTATGAAGAAAGACTGGATAGACTCGGTTTATACTCTCTGGAATTTAGGAGATTGAGAGTGGATCTTATAGAAACTTACAAAAATTCTTAAGGGGTTGGACAGGTTCGATGCAGGAAGATTGTTCCGATGTTGGGAAGTCCAGGACAAGGGGTCACAGCTTAAGGATAAGGGGGAAATCCTTTAAGACCGAGATGAGAAAGACTTTTTTCACACAGAGAGTGGTGAGTCTCTGGAACTCTCTGCCACAGAGGGTAGTTGAGGCCAGTTCATTGGCTATATTTAAGAGTGAGTTGGATGTGGCCCTTGTGGCTAAGGGGATCAGAGGGTATGGAGAGAAGGCAGGTACGGGATACTGAGTTGGATGATCAGCCATGATCATATTGAATGGCGGTGCAGGCTCGAAGGGCTGAATGGCCTACTCCTGCACCTAATTTCTATGTTTCTATGTTTCTAAGTGCACAAACAACTCGATAAGTTCACCCCTCAGCCTCCTGCGCTCCAAGGAATACATAGAAACATAGAAACATAGAAATTAGGTGCAGGAGCAGGCCATTCGGCCTTTCGTGCCTGCACCGCCATTCAATATGATCATGGCTGATCATCCAACTCAGTATCCCGTACCTGCCTTCTCTCCATACCCCCTGATCCCTTCAGCCACAAGGGCCACATCTAACTCCCTCTTAAATATGGCTAACGAACTGGCCTCAACGACCTTCTGTAGCAGAGAATTCCACAGACTCACCACTCTCTGTGTGAAAAACGATTTTCTCATCTCGGTCCTAAAAGACTTCCCCCTTATCCTTAAACTGTGACCCCTTGTCCTGGACTTCCCCAACATCGGGAACAATCTTCCTGCATCTAGCCTGTCCAACCCCTTAAGAATTTTGTAAGTACAAAATGGAAAAATACAGTTCCATTCTACTCATCATCTCCCTGTAGCTCAGGCCCTCGAGTCCTGGCTACTTAATTGTGTTTTTTCTCTGCACCCTTTCCAACTTAAGGCCCTGTCCCACGATGCGAGTTTACCCAAGAGCTCTCCCGAGTTTAAAAAAAAAATCAAACTCGTGGTAAGTACGTAGAATGTACGTAGTGGGTACGTCGGAGCTGGGGGACGTCTCTTAGCGGCTCGTAACGCTAAAGGCGGGTACTCGGGGAGACTCGCTAACGGCAGGTAAGCACGGGAAGACTCGTGAAGATTTTTCAACATGTTGGAAAATGTCCACGAGAGCCCCGAGTACCGACGAGCGGCCATTACCGTAAATCTCCGAGTTCGAATCTGGGCAAACATCGGGGGAGCTCTTGGAATGAACTCGTACCGTGGGACAAGGGTTTGAGGGTGTCAATAGTTACAGGGAGAAGGCAGGAGAATGGGGTTGAGAGGGAATGAGAGACCAGCCATGAATGAATGGCCCAATTCTGCGACTTACTAACGTGAAACCAGAGCGCCCGGAGGAAACCCACGCGGTCCCAGAGTGAACGTGCAAACTCCGCACAGACAGTGCATAAGGTCAGGATCGAATCTGAGTCTCTGGCAATGTGCGGCAGCAGGACTACCCGCCGCGCCGCCACCAGCGTAAATCTCAGAGTTCGAATCAGGGCAAACTCCGGAGAACTCTGGAATTAACTCGTACAGTGGGACAGGCCCTTGAATAACATCTTTCATAGAGGAGAGCAACGGCCAACATTGAACACAATACTCCAGGTGTGCCTTCACTAAGGTCTTGTAAAACTGTGACAACCTCCAAATGTCTTTACTCAATACCCTAACTGATGGAGGCCAATGTGCTGAAAGCCTTCTTGACCAACCTATCTATCTGAGTGGGGGCCACCTTTTGACCCTCGAGCTCTAGGAGACTAAAGGGCCTGTCCCACTTGGACGACCTAATCCACGAGTTTAGAAGACCCTGGACGAGTTGAAAAAAATGTCAAGGGCGTGTTGACTCGCCGAAGTAAAAGACCTCCTACGACTATGTCTACGACCTCCTACGACCCCCCTCGACCTCAGTCTCCACACCTAAGACCAACTACGACTAGCTACGAGTGGAAAATGATCACATGATAAAATGATGTCATGTTTGCATTTTTTTTCTCGGGCCAGTTGCCGACCTACGACTATCTACGACCACCATCACGACCTACCTACGACCTGCCTACGAGTAAAAAGTGTCCGTATTTTCCATGCCGACCTTTTTTTTACTCGTGGACATTTTTTATCAGGCTGGAAAAAAACGCCGCGACCTACTTGAGGCCACGAGTACGCGGAGACCACACACGAGCGTGAGGAAGAGTTACGAAGACCTCCTACCACCTCGTGGCGACCATGCTGCGAGTGTGAGTCAAGGGCAGACTCGGCAGAGGTCGCCAATTAGGTCGTGAAAGTGGGACGGGGGCTTGACTCCATGAAATATTGTCACTTAATCAATTCAATAGGCCAAATGCACCTACATATCCGCTGCCTTCGGGGCTTGGGAGCACCCGGGGAAAACCCACGAGGTCACAGGGAGAGCGTGCAAACTCCACACAGACAGCACCCAAGGTCGGGGTTGACACCCGGGTCTCTGGCGCTGTGGCGGTATCGTTAGACGATAAGATTGAAACCTGGCACAGTCTGAAAGCCGAGTACCAACGAAACACTGATAGCCATCTTCCCGCTGTTCGTGTGAAGAGGTTCCGAAGGAAGGAGACAACATTGAAATGCAGTCAGCGTTGCAAAGAAATGACTCACAGATTGTTTTAATTTCAATTTCTTTGTTGAACAACTAATCAAGCCTTCAACCCCAGGAACAGGTGAAGTAAACACTGCAGGAACGGAGAGAGAGGGAGAGAGAGCTGTAGGAACGGCGGATTCACTGCCAGTATAGTAATTCTATTAAAAACACATCAACCATGCACTCACCTAAGCTCTGATTAAAGAAAAAATGCATTAAAAAGCAAAAGGCCTCCGCTCAAACAAATTATGGGGTGGTCACACTTCAGAGTTGATAGCATCCAAAGTGGCCTCACCTTTTAAGTTTTATAATTGCCTGGCACTTCATCAGGTGATTGTTACTAAGGATTCCAGGGGGAGTGAACGATAACAAGCACTGCTCTCAAGCTTATTTTCCCTCCCTTTAGCCGCAGTCATTTGCTGGTGGCGGCACGGCGGGTAGTCCTGCTGCCGCACATTGCCAGAGACTCAGATTCGATCCTGACCTTATGCGCTGTCTGCGTGGAGTTTGCACGTTCACTCTGGGACCGCGTGGGTTTCCTCCGGGCGCTCTGGTTTCACGTTAGTAAGTCGCAGAATTGGGCCATTCATTCATGGCTGGTCTCTCATTCCCTCTCAACCCCATTCTCCTGCCTTCTCCCTGTAACTATTGACACCCTCAAACCCCTGTCCCACGGCACGAGTTCATTCCAAGAGCTCTCCCGATGTTTGCCCGGATTCGAACTCGGAGATTTACGGTAATGGCCGCTCGTCGGTACTCGGGGCTCTCGTGGACATTTTTCAACATGTTGAAAAATCTTCACGAGTCTTCCCGTGCTTACCTGCCGTTAGCGAGTCTTCCCGAGTACCTGCCGTTAGCGTTACGAGCCGCTAAGAGACGTCCCCGAGCTCCGACGTACCCGCTACGTTCATTCTCCGTGCTTACCACGAGTTTGATTTTTTTTTAACTCGTGGAAGGTTCTTGAATGAACTCGCATCGTGGGACAGGGTATTTATGCTATCCTACACACACAAGGGACAATCTACAATTTTACCAGGGCAACAACTGATGTACAAGTGATGGTACACAAAAGGCTGGAGAAACTCAGCGGCTGCAGCAGCATCTAAGGAGCGAAGGAGATGGGCAACATTTCGGGCCGAAACCCTTCTTCAGACTGATGGGAGGTGGGGGGTGGGGGGGGGGGGAAGAAAGGAAAAAGGAGGAGGAGGAGCCCGAGGGCTGAGGGAGAGGTTGTTGGACATGGAAGGACTGCTTGTGGTCCCTGAAAGGAGTGGAGAGGGGGAGGTAAAGGGACAAGTGTAGCATCTCTTGCAGTTGCAAGGGAAAGTGCCCGGGGAAGGGGTGGAGCGGGAGGGAAGGGAAGAATTGACAAGGGAGTTGCGGAGGGAGCGGGTCTTTGCGGAAGGCAGACGGTGGGGGGGGGGGGGGGAGATGGGAAGATGTGGCGAGTGGAGGGGTCACGTTGGAGGCGGCGAAATGTACAAGTGATCGCTGGTCAGTGCGGACTCGGTGGGCCGAAGGGCCTTTCCCCACACAGTTATCTCTAAAAAAGTAAAATGACCCCACACTGTCGAACAGGCACTCTGCCGATCAGCGTGAGTGGGAGAGGCCAACATACTCAACCCAACATTGCCACATGCCTGCAAATGCATCACTTCAGTGCAAGCTGATTAAAACAGTTGAAAACTAATCATAATTTTGTTCATTGAATGCGTGTCAGTCACTGAACAATGAACACAGCGCTCCCTTTAAATGACGTTGATCCAGAGAGAGCGTTTCAATATCTTTTACAAATATACACCTTGCCGGTGTTTGTATTTAATTAACTTCCAACTCCGAAAAGCCCTGTGGTGTGCAGATGGAACCGAGGCCACATTTCATTAATAAATTTAGATTTCCCATCCTAGCTGTGCGGATGAAAACTCAATGTGAAGCCACGAGGCATCTTGCCTCCCTGGGCAACATCGACAGAAGCAGCTTTTGTGGAGGGAATGGACAGAGATTGTTTAGGTTTCGCCCATCCCTTCTCTCCAGAGATGCTGCCTGTCCCGCTGAGTTACTCCAGCATTTTGTGTCTACCTTAGAGTATTGGAGAGTATTGATCAGTCTGAAGAAGGGTCTCGGCCCGAAAGGTCCACCCATTCCTTCTCTCCAGAGATGCTGCCTGTCCCGCTGAGTTACTCCAGCACTTTGTGTCTATCTTCGGTGTAAACCAGCATCCGCAGTTCCTTCCGACACATGTGATCTTGGCTTCAGGCTCAGCACAAACATTGTGGGCCGAAGGTCCTGTTCCTGTTCTGTTCTATGTATATTACTGTTCAAGAAGGAACAGCAGATGCTGGAAATCGAAGGTAGACAAAAATGCTGGAGGAACTCAGCGGGTGAGGCAGCATCTATGAAGCGAAGAAGAAGGGTTTCGGCCCGAAACGTCACCTATTCCTTCGCTCCATAGATGCTGCCTCACCCGCTGAGTGTCTCCAGCATTTTTGTCTACCTATGTGTATCACTGTTCCACACCAGTAGTGTTACAGAGTAATGCTGGGCATTAAGGATAAGCTGCATTGCAACCTTAATGTTATCAAATGTCTCAATGGGTTTCACTGACGAATAGAAAGATAGAAAAATACGGCCTTGCTACAGCACTTTTCATAGCCTTAAGGTGTGCCAACATATTTCACAACTGATAGCATTCTATTGAACCTTGTTAAAGCAACATAAGGAATGGTTGTAGGATATATAGCTCTCTGAGATCCCTCCAGACTAACCACTAATTACCCTCTTCACCATCTCAATCTTATTTTGAGGATCAGAGATCTGGAGACAGCCTTGAATATTCTCAACGGGACAGTAGAGACTGCAGATGGTGGAAAGTTGAGCAAAGTCTCATTTGCTGGAAGATCTCACTGGTCAGGCAGCATCTGGGGAAGGGAATGGATGGCATACCATGTCAGACAGAGAAGTCCTAATTTTCATACTAGAAAGTAAGACATGGTTAGTTTTTTTTTTCAAGAGAAACAGTCCCTTCTGCCCACAGAGTCCACACCGACCATCTAGCCATCATCATCCCGTTCACACTAGCTTTATGTATCCCATGTTCTCATCCACTCCCTACACGCTGATGGCAATTTTACAGGGGTCAGTGATGAGGGAGGAAAACAGGGCACCCACGCGGTCACGGGGAGAACGTGCAAACTCCACAGAGGCAGCACCTGAGGTCAGGATTGAACCCGGGTCCCTGGCGCTGTGAGGCAGCAGCTCTAACAGCTGTGCCCTCTGTTCCACACTAATTGTGCATTGCGTTCAAGCATTCTGTTAAACTGCTCTGTATCTCCCCCTTAGCCCTTCAGCCCACCTTGCCCATGCTGACCAAGATGCCCCCACCTGCACTAGTCCCACCTGCCTGCATTTGGCCCATAACCCGCTAACCCTGAGCTTTCCGTGCAGGTAAACGCAGTTAAATGATCACGTTAGCAGGCGTCCATGCCGCCATTGTTAAGGTTGATCAGCCGGGTGTTAATCATCTTGCTGCGCTTACACAAGTTTAATAGCCCTGTCCCACGGTACGAGTTCATTCCAAGAGCTCTCCCGAGTTTAAAACAAATCAAACTCGTGGTGAGCACGGAGAATGAACGTAGCGGGTACGTCGGAGCTCGAGACGTCTCTTAGCGTTAACGGCAGGTACTCGGGAAGACTCGCTAACGGCAGGTAAGCACGGGAAGACTCGTGAAGATTTTTCAACACGTTGAAAAATGTCCACGAGAGCCCCGAGTACCGACGAGCGGCCATTACCGTAAATCTCCGAGTTCGAATCAGGGCAAACTCGGGAGAACTCTTGGAATGAACTCGTACCGTGGGACGGGGATTTTAGTCCTTCATTCAGGTTTCGAGTAACGAGCCTCCAGACTAAGGCGAATTGCAAAGCTGATCACCTGCATCAATCGATCGCCCTTAAGACCTATTCCCTGCAAGTGATGCTGTGCAGTGGGGTAATGTATAGATGATTAAAGAACCATTCGGTTCACTGGCTGGATGAAGACAAAGAGCAACAAAAAGCACCAAGCCAGAAAATGAAAGGCCTTCACAAGGCCATTGGCCTGTGTCTAGTTCCCATGGCAACACGATGTGGGCCTAAGCCATGGAGGTTAGGTATTGTCCTGAACTATACTGAGCCTTCCCAAGGTGCCATGGCCATCGCTCTTGCCCAATGGCTGTTCCGTTGCCCGAGCCGGCTACCTGCCCTTTTTCCGGTTTTACGCCCGTGCCCGGGAGGTACTAGCGAGGGACTACGCACTGTCCACGGGCGCCCTGGGGGAGTTCCGGGACCACGGGGTGTAGAATGTGTCCTCAAATTTAGTGCCTTAGATAATTTGGTGATTTGTGCCTTGGATGTTGGGGGTGCAACCACAGTTTTTTATTTTGTAAGTGTTATTTTGTATCATAATTAAATTAATTATTTTTGGTACAGAAAAAAAAGGCTTGCTCGGTGGGACGGAGAACCCGCCCAAAGGCGTAACCAGGAGGTTAGCTGGAAAAGTCGGTCGCAAGGAAGAAGGAAATACAGACCAGCCATGATTGAATGGCGCACTAGGCTCAATTGGTTTGAATGGGCTGATTGGCCTAATTCTGCTCCTATGTGTAGTTTAGTGGAGAGATACAGCGCGGAAACAGGCCCTTCAGCCCACCAGGTCCGCCGAGCAGCGATCCCCGCACACTAAAGGGCCTGTCCCTCTTTCACGACCTAATTCACGACCTTTTTTACTCGTGGACATTTTTCATCAGGCTAGAAAAAACGCCCCGACCTACTTGATGCCTCGAGTACCTACGACTAGCATCACGGCCTGCTACGGCCTACCTACGACCTTGTGACAACCGTGCTGTGAGTACGAGTCACGGGAAAACTTGGTAGAGGTCGTGAATTAGGTCGTGAAAGTGGGACAGGCCCTTAACACTAACACTATCCTACACACACTCGGGACAATAGGAAAACTTACAATTTTACCAAGCCAATTAACCTACCAACCTGAACGTCTTTGGAGTGTGGGAGGAAAACGGAGTGGATGTGGAGAGGATGTTTGCGCTAGTGGGAGAGTCGAGGACTAGAGGTCATAGCCTCAGAATTAAAGGATGTTCCTTTGGGAAGGAGATGAGGAGGAATTTCTTTACTCAGAGGGTGGTGAATCTGTGGAATTCTTTGCCTCAGAAGGCTGTGGAGGCCAACTCAATGGATATTTTTAAGGCAGAGATAGATAGATTCTTGATTAGTGCGGGTGTCAGGGGTTATGAGGGGAAGGCAGGAGATTGGAGGGTTGGGAGATTGAAACCTTCACCCTGTTTCGACGAATGCAATCAACCTGGCGCGCACAATCAAATAAGATCAAATAGAACAAGTTGCCCGACAACTTTAGGCTGTGCGCGCCACACGCAAGAAGAAGAAGAAGGAGATTGTGGTTAGGAGGGAGCGATAGATCGGCCATGATTGAATGGCGGAGTAGACTTGATGGGCCGAATGGCTTGTCCATTGGGGTTAGTAGGGAGGCATAGATCGACCATGATTGAATGCCGGGTAGACTTGATGGGCCGAATGGCCTAACACTGCTCCCATCACTTATGAACGAATTAACTCCCGGAGAAAACCCACGCAGGTCACGGAGAGAACGTACAAACTCCGTAGAGACAGCACCCGTAGGCAGGATCGAACCCGGGCGCAACTCTACCACCGCGCTGCCCATGTATGTTTCTAACGACTAACTTTTCAATTCCAGATTTATGTAATTAACTCATCCCAAGTTTCCCATCGGCTGTGATGGAATGTGAACTTGCATTGCTGAATTATTAGCCCAGGCATTCACATCGTGGCTCTAACAGGTAATACTGTATGCCACCATCCACTCTCAGTGGCTGAGCTGGTGCAGCAATCCGAAATATTGCTTTTTAATTGTCTGATTAATTAAGAAGGAAGCTCCTTACAATATTAAAAAAAACACCTTAATCTCCATGAGAGTGGCAATTTAAAATCAACGCCTAATTTCACCAATTTTGCCGTCTGCTCTGGCCAGAAATTAATTGGCAGGTTTCACTACACTCCAGGGTGAAAGAGAAAAAACTCTATTTGCCGCTCCTATAATGCTTATGTGTTTAAATACAAAGATAATGCAGTTCGCATCAAAGTAGCACAAAAGGTGAATTTTAACTAAAACCTGACAGTTTCGTACTCTGAAATTTAAAACCTGTCCAATAACAGAGTAAATTCTCAGCTGGAAGCTCACGATAGTCAAAAGAGGTCAACTAATGTAATTTACTGACAGATCTGAACACTAGACTGCAAGTTAATTAACATGTAAAGTTACTTAGGATTCTAGCCAGACTGAACTTGGAATATTTTGTGTTTTTGTGGTGACATTGCCAAATTCAAGATGTACTTGGGACCAAGGGAGTGTAGCAAATGTTCGCTGTTTTGTTCTGTTTCGAATGCAAAGTTTCTGTTCAGTTTATTGCCACGTATACCGAGGTACAGTGAAAAGCTTTCCTTGCCTGCTAACCAGTCAGCAGAAAGACTACTCTGAAGAAGGGTTTCGGCCCGAAACGTTGCCTATTTCCTTCGCTCCATAGATGCTGCTGCACCCGCTGAGTTTCTCCAGCATTTTTGTGTTCCACCGGAAAGACTATACATGATCACAATCGATCCATTTACAGTGTACAGATACACGATAAGGAAATGACGTTTAGTGCAAGGTTCAAGGGCCTGCCCCACTTTCAGGACCTAATTCACGACCTCTGCCGAGTTTGCCCTTGACTCATACTCGCAGCATGGTCGTCACGAGGTCGTAGGAGGTCGTAGGTAGGTCGTAGCAGGCCGTGATGCTAGTCGTGGGTACTCGAGGCATCAAGTAGGTCGGGGCGTTTTTCTAGCCTGATGAAAAATGTCCACGAGTAAAAAAGGTCGTGAATTTGTTCGTGAAAGTGGGACAGGTCCTTAAACCAGTAAAGTCCGATCAAATATAACACAGATGGAGATACTTAGCTGAAAAGGCCTATAGTTTCCAGGATTCTCATTAAAAAACAAAATATGTTGGAACAAGGGTCCCGACCCGAAACATCACCCATTCCATTCCTTCTCTCCAGAGATGCTGCCTGTCCCGCTGAGTTACTCCAGTATTGTGTGTCTCCCTTCAAAATATGCATGGAGTTTGACAGGATTGTGTGAGGATGATGCTTCATCCCAGGGCTGTGGGGTTTAGAGTGCGGGTCATATTCTCAGTATGATAGGATGTTATAAATTGATAAAGTTATGAGTTTAAGACAACCGAGTGCTCCCCCAGTGTTGGGGGGAGGGGGGGGGAGTCCAGAACCAGGGGCCACAGTCTAAGAGTAAAGGGGAAGCCATGTTAAACTTAGATGAGAAAAAAACATTTTCATCCAGAGAGTTGTAAATTTGTGGAATTCTCTGCCACTGAGGGCAGTGGAGGCCAATTCACTGGATGAATTTAAACAAGAGTTAGATAGAGCTCTTAAAGATGGCGGAATCAAAGGATATGGGGAGAGGGCAGGAACGGGGTACTGATTGTGGACGATCAGCCATGATCACAATGAATGGCGGTGCTGGCTCGAAGGGCCGAATGGCCTCCTCCTGCACCTATTTTCTATGTTTCTATGTTTAGATTTTAGAAATAGAGAGCGGAAACAGGCCCTTCGCCCTACTGAGTCCGCACCGACCAGCGATCCCCATACACTTGCACTACGATCCACAACAGGGACAATTTACTATTTTTTTTAACTGAGGTCAATTAACCTACGAACCTGCACGTCTTTGGAGTGTGGGGGGAAACCGGAGCACCCGGAGAAAAGCCCACGCAGGTCACGGTGAGAACGTGCAAACTCCACACAGACAGCACCCGCAGTCAGGATCGAACCGGGTCTCCGGAGTTGTATCGCTGCGCCACCGTGCTGCCCAGTAACGGAGTTAACGATTTCTATGGATGGACTCGTGTCAAAGTCCGCCCAGTACTTCGGTGACGGGGTAACTCAATGGGTCAGGCAGCATCTGTGGAGGGAATGGACTGGGGACGTTTCAGATTGGGAACTTTCTTCAAAGTCTCCGTGATTTCTCTGAAGGACAACAACGAGAAAGTGGCTACATTAATTCAAGCAGCTGTTCGCGGGGAAGGTAGAATCAAAGAACTGCAGATGCTCGTTATACCAAAGAAAAACGCGAAGTGCTGGAGTAACTGAACGGGGCAGGCAGCATCTCTGAAGAAACAACTTCTGAAGAAAGCACCCGATCCAAAGCGTCACCTCTCCTTTTTCTCCAGGGATTCTGCCAGACCCGCTGAGTTACTCCGGCACTCTGTATCTATATCCAAAAACCTATGGGTTGGTGGGTGAATTGGACACAGTTTTTTGATCCCTAGTGTGCAGGGCACTTTGTGTCTATATCAGCCATGATCGTATTGAATGGCGGTGCTGGCTCGAAGGGCCGAATGGCCTACTCCTGCATCAATTTTCTATGTTTCTGTAGTTGTTAGTGGGAATTTAGTTCCATCTAGGAGATTATTTCCAAAGACTGAGATAATGTACGGGCATCCATGAGGCAAGGGAGGATGCCAGCATAGTTTAATTGGTATATCACGCTAATAGCTTCATAACATCAACCACACCAGTAACATAAAAACGATTAGCATTTGCTGAATGGTTCATGTTACACAGAGGGAAATCCTTTCAGAAGACCTGCTTGTTCCGAACCAGGATAATTTACTTTCCAATCACCAATGGAGTCCTGACTGTTATTCCTATAATTGCTTTTTGTAATTAGGATATGATCATTAAAAGGCAAGATTAAATTAGGACAGGGTGTAAAATGTAAATATCTGAGCCACTTGTAGGATGGTAGGTCTGAAGAGAGACTTGGATCTCGAAGAAAGGCGTCAGATTCTTCATGGTCAGGGATCAGGGAAACGGTATAGAGTGATGCTGAAAGATATGCAAAAAAGTAACTTATGAAGAGATGCCCCTGTCCCACTGAGGTATCACAACCCTTGACACGATCTATCGCTGCCTTAAATATCCACTGACTTGTTGCCTCCACAGCCTTCTGTGGCAAAGAATTCCACAGATTCACCACCCTCTGGCTAAAGAAATTCTGTTGTCAGTATATGTGACAATTAAACACCTTACATGTTTTATGTACGCTCCCATATCACATTTCCCTTTCCCCTGACTCCCCAGCTGAAGAAGGGTCTCGACCCATTCCTTCTCTCCAGAGATGCTGCCTCACCCGCTGAGTTACTCCAGCATTTTGTGCCCATCTTTGGTATAAATCTGCAGTTCCTTCCTGCCAATTAATCACTCTTGACACTTAATACAATGGTGGGATTAGTGGAACAATGGGTGTCTGATGGACTTGATGGGCTGAAGGACCCGTTCCTGAGGTACGTCTCTCGATAAATCTAAGACCAAATGTTGATTGGGGAGTGAACCTTGCCCGAGAACCAGAGAGACGTCTTCAGACAACAGCAGCTCCAGCCGGCCGCACAAAATGATCAAATATTGGCCTGTCTTCCCATTTCCACCCTCTGAGAACTGCCTCCGAGCAGCCTAGTTAGGTATTCGGTGTCAAGTTAGGTATTCGGTTCCAGTAGCTGTTTAAACGCACAGATCTGTCAAAGACTTAAATGCTACTCCAATGGCTGGGGAAAAATCCCTTCACACTTTCCCGTCAGCTTTAGACAGGCTACACAAAAAATGTTTTCACCTTTGAGGATCTCACATTCTTATCGAAAGGCAGTGCCGATTTTAATGTGTGGGGGCAGCGTCTTTGATCTGGGCTCAAAGGCTCAGGGTAGAAGTTTTAGTTTAGTTTGGAGAAACCGCATGGAAACAGGCTCTTTGGCCCATCGAGCCCACACCAACGTGGAGAGTTCAAACCAAGTCTACGCCGAATATCGATCACCCACTCACACTACAGAGGATGGTTAACCTCTTTGGGGTGCGGGAGGAATATTAGCATCACCTGCTGTGAGGTTCATCATCTCACCCCCTATCCTCTCCCCCCAATGTCATACATTGTGTAAGCAGGCCCTTCAGTCCAACTTGCCCACACCGGCCAACATGCCACATCTACACTAGTCCCACCTGCCTGCATTTGGCCCATGTCCCTCTAAACCAGTCCTATCCATGTACCTGTCTTAAATGTCGGGATAGTCCCTGCCTCAACTGCCTCCTCCGGCAGCTTGTTCCATACACCCACCACCTATTGTTTGAAAAAAAAATACTTCGTAGGTTCCTATTAAAACTTTCCCCCCTCACTTCATCCCAAGTCCTCTAGTTCTCTATTCTCCTGCTCTGGGCATTTACCCAATCTATTCATCTGATGATTTTGTACACCTCAGTAAGATTACTCCTCTTCCTCCTGCACTCCAAGGAATGAATGTCCTAGCCCGCTCAGCCTCTTCTGAAAGCTCTAGCCCCTGGTAATATCCTCACGAATCTGTTTGTTCTTATCTCTGCCTTGCACACCTGATCCACTAATTTGGGACCATGCGATTTGGTTTTATCCACCAATATCATTCCTCCATTTACCCTGCCACACTCTCTCAAAGAACTCACGGTGGCGCAGCGGTAGAGTTGCTGCCTCACAGCACCAGAGAGCCGAGTTCGATCCTGACTCCAGGTGCTGTCTGTACGGAGTTTGTACGTTCTCCCCGTGAACCTACGTGGGTTTTCTTCAGGTGCTCCGGTTTCCTCCCACACTCCAAAGACGTAGGCAAAATGGCTTCAGTAAGTTGTAAAATTGTTCCTAGTGTGTGTGTTAGTGTTAAGGGCCTGTCCCACTTGGACGACCCAATCCACGAGTTTAGAAGACCCTAGACGAGTTGAAAGAAATGTCCAGGTCGCGTTGACTCGCCGAAGTAAAAGACCTCCTACGACCCCCCTCGACCTCAGTCTCCACACCTAAGACCAACTACGACTAGCTACGAGTGGAAGATGATCACATGATAAAATTATGTCATGTTTGCATTTTTTTTTCTCGGGCCAGCTACCGACCTACGACTATCTACGACCACCATCACGACCTACCTACGACCTGCCTACGAGTAATAAGTGTCAATTTTTTCCATGCCAACCTTTTTTTTACTCGTGGACATTTTTTATCAGCTGGAAAAAACGCCGCGACCTACATGAGGCCACGAGTACGCGGAGACCACACACGAGCGTGAGGAAGAGTTACGAAGACCCCCTACCACCTCGCGGCGACCATGCTGCGAGTGTGAGTCAAGGGCAAACTCGGCAGAGGTCATGAATTAGGTCGCGAAAGTGGGACAGGGGCTTTAGTGTACGGGGTGATAACCGGTCTGCGCGGAATGAAGGGCCTGCTTGGGCGCTGTATCTCTAAAGTCTACAGTAAAGTAAAGTTTCAAGGAGATCACATCCCATTTTTCTAAACAATTGGGAATAGAGACCCAATCTGTTGAATCTCCTCTCGTGGAATAGCATCACCATCCCCAGAATCAATCTCATGTCACACGCCTATGAGAAAAATATTGATGGTTAGGAAAGACCACAAAATCCTACTCAATATATTGCGTGTGATCCCACTAGGCCCCCATGCAATTACATTCAGACGCATTGCATGCAAGGACTTTTTGTAGTATAGACTAACGCATTAAAAAAAGACACACAAAATGCTGGAGTAACTCACAGTGCCTCAAGAGTGGCACGGTGGCACGCGGTAGAGTTGCTGCCTTACAGCGCCAGAAACCCATGCTCGATCCTGACAACGGGGGCTGCCTGTACCTTCTCCCCGTGACCTGCGTGGGTTTCCTCCGGTATCTCCGGTTTCCTCCCGCGCTCCAAAGACGTGCAGGCTTGTAGGTTTAATTGGCTTTGGTAACATTGCCCCTAGTGTGTGTAGGATAGAAGCAGAGCACGTGATCGTTGGTCTGTGAGGACTCGGTGTGCTGATGGGCCTGTCTCCACACAGTATCTCTAAACTAAACTAAACTAAACTAACCTAAGCAGGCCAGGCAGCATCTCTGGAGAACATGGATAAGTGACGTTTTGGGTCGGGACCCTTCTTCAAACCAACACATCGATTGTCTTCCTAATTGCATGCATGCTAATTTTTTAACAAATTGCATGCAAGGACACGCAAGTGAATACCAACGCCTTTTAATCTTCCAGCATTAAAAGAAAAGACTGCTTCACGATTTAATCGATCAAAATGGATGACCTCCCATTTGTCCACGCGTTCCTTTGGCCATGTCATTGCCCAATCACTTGGCCTATCTTTGTTCTCCTTGAAGCCTTTGCTTACACTGCGCACGACTCACGCTTTAGACTTGAGAGATACAGCGTGAAAACGGCCCCTTTGGCCCACTGAGTCCGCGCTGATCACCGATCCACCTACCCTAGCGCTATCCTACACACACTAGGGACAATTTACAATTTTTTACCAAAGCATATTAACCTACAAACCTGTACGTCTTTGGAGTGTGGGAGGACACCAGGGAACCCGGAGAAGACCCACGTGGTCACGGGGAGAACGCAAACCTCCGTACAGACGGCGCCCGTAGTCAGGATTGAACCCGAGTCTCTGGCGCTGTAAGGCAGCAACTCTACCGCTGCTCCCCCCCGTGCCACTGAACCCAACTTTGCATTGTCAGCAAACTTGTACAATAGACAATAGACAATAGGTGCAGGAGGAGGCCATTCGGCCCTTCGAGCCAGCACCGCCATTCAATGTGATCATGGCTGATCATCCCCAATCAGTACCCCGTTCCTGCCTTCTCCCCATATCCCCTGATTCCGCTACCTTTAAGAGCTTTGTCTAACTCTCTCTTGAAAGCAACCAGAGAATTGGCCTCCACCGCCCTCTGCGGCAGAGAATTCCACAGACTCACCACTCTCTGGGTGAAAATTACACTTGGTCTCTCATCCAAGTCATTGATACAGGTGGTGTACTGCCCAGCAGAGCTCTCTGTAACAATGATCTCAACCACTCAGACTGAAAACAGCCATTTTGCTCCCAGTCCCTGATTCATGCTTGGCAATTAGTGTACATCCATGCCAATGCATTCACCCCAATGTTCTGTGCTGAACAATTGGTAACTGTACCTGCAACATAGACATAATGCACAGATACACGCACACACACACACACGCACACACGCACACACACACGCACACACACGCACACACACACACGCACACACACACGCACACACACACGCACACACACGCACACACACACACGCACGCACGCACGCGCACACACACGCACACACACACACACACGCACACACACACGCACGCACGCACACACACACGCACGCACACACACACACGCACACACACACACACACACACACACACGCACACACACACACACACGCACAGCACCCACCCACACACACACACACACACGCACACACACACACACGCACACACACACACACACACACACACACACACACACACACACACGCACACACACACACACACACACACGCACATACACCCACCCACACACACACCGCACACACGCACACACACACACACACTACACACACACACACGCACACACACACACACACACACACACACACACACACACACACAACACGCACACACACACACACACACGCACACACACACACACACACACACACACACACACACACACACACACACACACACACACACACGCACACACACACACACACACCACACACACACACGCACACACACACACACACACACACACACACACACACGCACATACACGCACACACACACGCACACACGCACACACACACAGACACACACAGGCACACACACACATACACACACACATACACATGCACACCGGTGGGCAGCGTGACTCTCGTCGCAGCGGCCTCTGCAGTCTGTCTGTCTTTTTTCATTTTGAGTGTGGTTGTAGTGGTTTTTTTTAGCTGGGTATGTGTGGGGGGTGGGGTGGGGAAACTTTTAAAATCTTTTCCCTGTACAGAGGACCCGACCTTTCCTCTGTCGTGTCTCCGTTGTTGTTGGGGCCTAGCGCTGTGAAGCGGCCTCCAACCGGAACGACCCGGGGGCTCCAGTCGCGGAGCCTGCGGACTACTCACCATCGTGGAGCTGGCCGAGTTGGGACCGGGAGGAGCTGTGGTGGCGCGCTGCTGCTGCCCGACCCCGGAGATTCGGAGGCTCCAGCTGCCGGCCGGTGGACGGTAACACCGGGAGCTCGCGGGTCCCCGGTGGGAGACCGCTTTTCGGAGCTCCCGCGGCGGCAACTTCTCTCGCCCGAGTTGCGGGGTTGAAAATGACCCGGAGCTGGGCCTTACATCGTCCGGCACGGCTTTAATGGCCGCGGGACTTGCCAGCGCCCGCCGGGGGCTCCAACATCAAGACCTGGAGCGCGGCCTTGCATCGCCCGGTGCGGCCTGAATGGCCGTGGGACTTATTTACCATCGCCCGCCGGGGGCTTTGACTCTGACATCGGGAGGAGAATGGGGAGTGCAGGGGAGAGATAAGACTTTGCCTTCCATCACAGTGAGGAGGAGATTCACTGTGATAGATGTTTGTGTCAATTGTGTTGTGTCCTGGTTCTTTTCTGGTTTGGATGACTGCAGAAACTAAATCTCGTTTGAACCTCAATGAGGCTCAAATGACAATAAACGGTATTGTATTGTATTGTACACACACACACACATGCATATACACACATGCACACACATGCATACACACACACGCATGTTTAGTTTAGTTTTAATTCAGTTATACAGCTTGCAAACAGGCCCTTTGGCCCACCGAGTCTACACTGACCAACAATCACTAGCTCTACCCTACACACAAGGAGCAATTAATAGAAGCCAATGAACCTACAAACCTGCACGTCTTTGGAGTGTGGGAGGAAACTGGAGCGCCCGGAGAAAACCCACGTGGTCACGGGGAAGACGTACAAACTCCATACAGACAGCCACCCGTAGTCAGGATGGAACTCGGGTCTCTGGCGCTGTGAGGCAGCAACTCTACCGCTGCGCCCCCGTTGTGTAAACCAACAACTGCAGTTCCTTGTTTCTGCATTTGGGCTCCTCTGTGCTGTTTTGTTAAATGCAAAAAAAAAAAACCCCATCGGACTCGTTCAATTGCCTGATTTATTGCGTAAAGACTGTTTTATATTCCTGAGCCGGCTCCACTTGCCAAGATCTCTGCACCAGAGGGCTACCAGTTGACATGTCCACTTGAGGTGTTCTGAGTCTGCCCTACCAATCAATGCTCCATAATCAGCATTGCTACTGGTACCTCTGGGATACTTAACGGGCAGATTGGACCAAAACAAACCTTATTCCCAAAGGATGTTGCTGTTACCCAAGCATCTTGAATTCATTCTGCCGATTGAGCTAAATTATAGTTTTATAAGTTGTTTACCACTGAATAACGAGGAAAATTACTCCTTCTCAAGTGATAATTGTTGATTTCATTTACAATTTGTACTTTGCCGTTCTCTATCACATTCAACATCCATCTCTTTTCAAGGACCTTTGGTTTGGTTTAGTTTAGTTTAGAGATACAGCGCGGAAACAGGCCCGTCCAGCCCCCACCGCACGACCAGTGATCCCCACACACTAACACTACCCTACACACACCCGGGACAATTTACACTTGTACCAAGCCAATTATCCTACAAACCTGCACGTATTTGGAGTGTGGGAGGAAACCAAAGATCCCGGAGAAAACCCACGCAGGTCACGGGGAGAGCGTACAAACTCCGCACAGACAGCACCCGTAGTGAGGATCGAACCTGTGTCTCCTGGCGCTGTGAGGCAGCAACTCTACCGCGTGCCACTTTCTTGACCATTCCTTACCTTGGGAATCTCTTCTGCTGCAAATCTCTTTTCAAGGACCTTTAGCCTTTGTCGATCCTATATTCTGCTTTTTTATTAAAGTTCATCTATTTATCTAATACCAGTGGTCTTAGACAAATTGTGCGATAAATAGTCATCTGGAAGCAAAATACTGCAGATGCTGGAAATCTGAATCAAAAACAATTGGGCGAAGACATTTGTTCATATTTCTGTCTTGCACACCTGAGCCACTATTTTGGGACTGTGCGATTTGGTTTTATCCACCAAAATCGTTCCTCCATTTACTCTGCCAAACTCTCTCAGAACTCACGGTGGCGCAGCGGTAGAGTTGCTGCCTTGCAGCGCCAGTGACCCGGGTTCGATCCTGACTACGGGTGCTGCCTGTACGGAGGTTTGTACGTTCTCCCCGTGACCACGTGGGTTTTTTCCGAGTTCTCTGGTTTCCTCCCGCACTCCAAAGACGCACAGGTTTGTAGGTTCATAGGATTTGGTAAAAAATAGAAAATTGTCCCTAGTGTGTGTAGGATAGCGCTAGTGTAAGTGGATCGCTGATCAGCGCAGACTCAGTGGGCCGAAGGGGCTGTTTTCACGCTGTATCGCCAAAATCTAAAGCGTGAGTTGTGAGGAGTGTAAGCAAAGGCTTCAAGGATTCGTCTGTACGGAGTTTGGATGCTCCCCCCGTGAACCTGCGTGGGTTTTCTTCAGGTGTTCCGGTTTCCTCCCACACTCCAAAGGCGTACAGGTTTGTAGGTTAATTGGCTTCCGTAAGTTGTAAAGTTGTCCCTCGTGTTAGTGATAGCGTTAAGGGCCCGTCCTACCAGCATCCGACTCGCGCGGTGAGCGGGGGCCGCGCGGAGGTCGGGCGATCCCTGTACAGGGCCGTTCCCACCAGCATGCGCCTGCATGCGAAGAGCGCGACCAAACCAGCTGTGAGCCAGATAGAATGGACCACGGATAGATTTTGAGTTTTTTCTTCAGGTACTAAAGGTGAATGCTTATTAGTGATTATATTATGAACATGTCTGCTGCAATAATGGTGACTCCTCACAATTCAAATAAGAAAAACACATTAATTCCTTGAATCCCTTACCTTTTTCAAAATATGCGCATATATTTTCTAATATACATCTGCAAGTAAGATTTTCTACAAACCTTTACTGAATGTTTAGTGAATAAAACAGCACAATTCTAGAAGTGTACGCGCGGAGGTCGGGTGAGTGGCGCAACGCGGCGGGAAGTGAGGCGAACTTGGAGTGAAGTCTTAAAGGTAAGTTCGCCAGGATAGAGAGGACAGAGAGGGGCACGGAGACACACACAGAGAGGGCACAGAGCACACACAGAGAGTCACGGAGGCACCTTAACAGCGACACGAGAGGGGCACCGAGACACGGTGTAGGCTAATGTGTCGAGGCGACTGCGAGCCGACAAGCCGAGGCACACACAGTTGCCGCGCGGAATTTGTGAACATGGTCAGTTTTTCGGAGCCCCGCGCGATGTCGGGACGAACTCCGCACAATTCCGCACGGCTCCGGCGATCGAAGTGGGACCGGCCCCGCGAACGCCGGACGGCTCAAGCGACCACGTTAGGTCGCGCTCACCGCATGGAGTTGCACGCTGCTGGGACAGGACCTTTAGTGTCCGGGGTGATTACTGGTCTGCGCGGACCGAAGGGCCTGCTTGGGCGCTGTATCTCTGAAGTCTACAGTAAAGTAAAGCTTCGAGGAGATCACATCCCATTTTTCTAAACAACTGGGAATAGAGAGCAAATCTATTTAATTTCCTCTCGTGGAATAGCATCACCATCCCCGGAATCAATCATATGGCTCACATCTATGAGAAAGATATTCATGGTCAGGAAAGAGGACAAAATCCTACTCAATATATTGTGTGTGATCCCACTAGGTCCCCATGCAATTACATTCAGACACATTGCATGCAAAGCCTTTTGCAGTGTAGACTAAAGGGCATGTCGATCTTGGCGATTTTTTCAGCGACTGCCGGTATCATTGACTGACATATCACGGCGTGACAACGTATTGACGTGTTTTCTCGAGTGTCGCAACATTTTTTTTGTCGCCTCTGGATTCTGAAATGTTCAAAATCTTTCGTCGACCCTGGTACGTCAGTCAGTCAACGACGCCGGCAAAAATCGCCACAAAAGTGGGACAGGCCCTTAACACGTTAAACAAAAAGACACACAAAGTGCTGGAGTAACTCAGGGTACCTCGTGGGAGAAAACCCACGCAGGTCACGGGGAGAACGTACAACCTCCAAGCAGATCAAACAATAGACAATAGGCAATAGACAGTAGGTGCAGGAGTAGAGGCCATTCGGCCATTCGAGCCAGCACCGCCATTCAATGTGATCATGGCTGATCATCCCCAATCAGTACCCCGTTCCTGCCTTCTCCCCATATCCCCTGACCACGCTATTTTTAAGAGCCCTATCTAGCTCTCTCTTGAAAGTATCCGGAGAATCGGCCTCCACCACCCTCTGAGGCAGGGAATTCCACAGACTCACCACTCTCTGTGAGAAAAAGTGTTTCCTCGTCTCCGTTCTAAATGGCTTACTCCTTATTCTTAAACTGTGTGGCCCCTGGTTCTGGACTCCCCCAACATCGGGAACATGTTTCCTGCCTCTAGTGTGTCCAAGCCCTTGACAATCTTGAAAACCTTAAAACCCCAGGTCTCTGGTGTTGTAAGCGCGATAAGGCAGCAACCCCACTGCTGCACCACGGAGCCTCCCCTGGTGTAAATCTGTTTGATTAGCTGTTGCGATGTGATTTAATCACACAATAAGGTGGCCTAGGTCAAAGATTAGGTCCAAGAGGACCAGAGGGGCAAAGAGATGCGCGGGGTCACTGGCAGAGCTGCTGCCTCACAATGCCAGACACCCAGGTTCAATTCTAAGCTCGGCTTCTGCTTTCTGTGTGGAGTTTGCACGTTCTCCCTGTGACCGCGTGGGTTTTCTCCGGGTGCTCCGGCTTCCTCCCACACCCCAAAGACGGGCAGGTTTGTAGGTGAATTGGCCTATCTGTAAATTGCCTCTGGTGTGATGAGAACTAGCGTGAACGGGCGTCCTCGACATAGCGGGCTGTATCCGTGCTGTATATCTAAAAGATTCCAGATAGTGTCCAACAATTTCTACTTTTATTTTCCATCTGCAGCATCTACAGTATTTTTGATTTTCAAGAAGCTAGGAACATCCTGTGGAAGAAAACAGGTCCCACCATCCGAACGCCATACGCTTATCAGATAAGAACGAAGAGAAGGCTGGAGATAGCCAACCTGCAAACCTGTACGTCTTCGGAGTGTGGGAGGAAACAGGAGCTCCCGGAGAAAACCCACTTGGTCACAAAGAGAACGTACGAACTCCGTACCGACAGCACCTGTAATCAGGATCTAAGTCTGTGGCACTGCCAAGGGCCTGTCCCACTTGCATGCGATGGCGTGTGATTGGCGCGACCAAACGGAAGCGGAGTTCACGCGAAGTACAATGCCACGCCGGGCGGCGACGTCATCGCGCAACGCCACGCGCTAGGCGTACGACATCCAGACCCTGCGTACGACCGCAATGCGCCTGCGTGCCGACAGGCCGTTGCCCCGCGAAGATTTCCAGAATTTCGGAGCCCCGCGCGATGTCGGGACCAGCCCCGCGCAACTCCGCGCTTCTAAGTTTGACCGGCCCTACGCGGCCATACGGTGCCCGTACGCCTCAAGCGACCACGAGGTGGCGTAATATGTGAGCCAAGGACGCGTAAGTGGGACAGGCCCTTAAGGCAGCAACTCTACCGCTGCGCCACCGTGCCCCAGAGAAAATTACCAAAGTCCACCGAACAATCACTGTTGGTGACTGACAGTGACTGTCAGGCCCAGTCTGAAGAAGGGTCTCGACCCGAAACATCACCTATTCCTTCTCTCCAGAGATGCTGCCCATCCTGATGAGTTACTCCAGTATTTTGCATTTATCTTCCGTTTAAACTGAAGGAGCATCTGCAGTTCCTTCCTACACTCCCTGTTGGTTTGTATTGTGTTCTGCAATTCCCTGTTCCTATACAGTTTGCTCTCTGCAGAATAAGGCTCTGAGAATTTTCAAGGCAGTCAGTTCAGTTTATTGTCACCTGGTGTTTTATCTTTAATGTTTTATTATTATGAATGTTTAGTGTTTTCTGAGTCATTCGTGACTGTCACTGTATGTCATGTTGTTACTTGTGGGCGGAGCACCAAGGCAAATTCCTTGTATGTGAATACTTGGCCAATAAACGTACTTACTTACCGAGGTACAGTGAAAAACCTTTATTGCATGCTGCCCAGTCAGTGGAAAGACACTACACGATATGGAAGGACTTTGCCACAGTCAAGAATGTTTCATTATGTGGGAAGGAATTGCAGTTAGACAAAAGTGCTGGAGAAACTCAGGGGGTGCGGCAGCATCTATGGAGCAAAGGGAATAGGCAATGTTTCGGGTCGAAACCCTTCTTCAGACTGATCTGAACTGCAGATGCTGGTTTACATCGAAGGTAGACACAAAATGCTGGAGTGACTCATCAGGACAGGCAGCATTTCTGCGGAGAAGGAATTCTGGGGTGACCTCTCGGGTCGAGTCTGAAGAAGCGTCACCCATTCCTTCTCCCCAGAGATGCTGCCTGCCCCGCTGAGTTACTCCAGCGTTTTGTGCGTCTCTCTTCACATTAATATAATGTCTCCATGTTGCTTTGCAAACCTCACACAGAACGGCAGCCACTGGATATATTCCCCGCTGTAAATCTGGAAGGGGCTGGGCTTTGATGTAGCTGGATTGCAAGTGCAAATAATGGCAGGACTTCCCATTCAAAGCTAATTACATCCGTGCTTTGGTGAAAAAGATTAATGCTGCACTTAGTACGGAGGAGATTGAAATGGCTTGCCTCGTCTCAGCTGTGGAGTATTTCCAATTCACATGCCATTTAAATCAATGAGGCGCAGATGGAGAGAGAGAAAGCACTAAGTAGGTCACTGGGACAAGTGCGATCGCAATTGGGATGGGAGTCTGCCAGGCTAGCTTCAGCAAGGGCCCCATGGGAGATGTGTCGGAAGGAACTGCAGGTTTCTGGCTTAAGACCCGAAACGTCACCCATTCCTTATGTTGTAAGCGCTCCAGCATTTTGTGTCTACCACCCCAAAGGAGACTACAGGACAATTGCAACTCAGCTTTGCCCTGCCCTCTCTCTCTCTCTCTCTCTCTCTCTCTCTTTCATCAGACCACCCATCTGTGTGAAGACAGCACCTCCCTGGTGCAAGATCAAGCAAAGATCATGTGGTTTGTTCTTTCTGGCGCCTGTTCAGTTCCCTCTCTGCTGCCGTGTCACGGGTTCAATCGCCCATGCACTGCTCCCCCCCCCCCCCCACCCCCCCGTCAGGCTGACTGTAGTCAGTAATGCAGCAAGATACAGATTACACACACACACACACTGTAGGCACAATTGCTGAGCGGTTTATCAACTACTGACGCAGCCCCTGAACGATAGATATCAGCCATGATAGAGACACAGGGAACTATCGTGGTTAATAGAGGATACGTGCGTTTGCAGCCGTCTCTCTGTGGAGTGGAGGTGAAGAGAGGGCTATGCATCATGTGCAGGCAGATGCGATCGGTTTAACTTGGCATCATGTTCGGGTCGTGGGCCGAAGGGCCTGTTGGTGTGCTGTTCCATGTTTACTTCAGAGATACAACGCGGAAACAGGCCCTTTGGCCCGCCGAGTCCTCGCCGACCAGCGGTCATCCCGTACGCTGACGCTAACCTCCGCCCTGGGGACAATTTCCAATTTTACCAAAGCCAATTAACCTAAAAACCTGCACCTCTTTGGAGTGTGGGAGGAAACCGGAGCGCCTGGAGAAAACCCACGCAGTTCACGGGGAGAACGCACAAACCCCTTACAGACAGCACCCGTAGTCAGGATGGAACCCGGGTCTCTGGCGCAGTGAGGCAGCAACTCTACCGCTGCACCACCCTGCGGCCACTATGCTCTGTTTATAGTTTGATGTTACCACCAGCGGGAGAGTCTAGGAGTAGAGGTCACCCCCTCAGGATTAAAGGACGTTCTTTTAGGAAGTAGATGAGGAGGAATTTCTTTAGTCAGAGGGTGGTGAATCTGTAAAATTTGTTGCCACAGAATCCTGGAGGCCAAGTCAGTGGATGTTTTTAAGGCAGAGGTAGATAGAATCTTGATTAGTACCAGCATCAGCGGTTATGGGAAGAAGGCAGGAGAATGGGGTTAAAGCCCTGTCCCACTGTACGAGTTCATTCAAGAGTTCTCCCGAGTTTGCCCTGATTCGAACTCGGAGATTTACGGTAATGGCCGCTCGTAGGTACTCGGGGCTCTCGTGGGCATTTTCAACATGTTGAAAAATCTTCACGAGTCTTCCCGAGCTTACCCGCGTTTCCCGAGTACCTGCCGTTAGCGTTACGAGCCGCTAAGAGACGTCCCCGAGCTCCGACGTACCCGCTACGTACATTCTACGTGCTTACCGCGAGTTTGATTTTTTATTCCCAGAGTGGAAAAGATGCTTTTACCTTGAGAAGGGGAATCAAGAACCAGAGGACATAGGTTTAAGGTGAGAGGGGGAAAGGATTAGTAGAAATAGAAAGACAGAAATTTTAGATGAATGTCTAAATAAACATCCGAACACAGAAAAATTGATATCATACATTTATAATATCCTATTGGAAAATGATGTCCCATTGACAGAAATATATAAACAATCATGGGAAAACGAATTAGGTCAAATTATCAGTCCAGAAGTATGGGATGAAAGTTTACAACACATACACCACTGTTCGTTAAATGCTAGACACTCCCTTATACAATTTAAAATATTACTTGACTACATTACTCAAAATCCAAACTACATACCATTTTTCCAAATGTATCTGCCATATGCGATAAATGTCAACACTTAGAAGCCAATCTGACACACTCATTTACAAATTGTGTAAAAATTACAAAATTTTGGATAGAAATATTTAGGATAATTTCGAATGTTGTTAATATGAACCTGACATTCGACTCAAAGTTGATAATGCTGGGAATACTGGAAACAGATCAATTAATGACAACGAATCAAAGATTTTTTATTGATTATGGTTTAATAATTGGGAAAAAATTAATATTAAGATTCTGAAAAGGTCCTACATCCCCCACAATCAAAATGTGGAATACAGAAATGTCGGAGACACTCCATCTGGAAAGATTGAGGCTCGTCCTAATGGACAGGTTGGATCTTTTCAGAGATATATGGTCTCCATACATTGAATGGAGAGTGACATTGTTAATTCAGAAACAATGGTTCTGAAACTTAAAGAAAGGTAACTTTGAGGGTATGAGACGTGAATTGGCCAAGATTGACTGGCAATTAATTCTAAAAGGGTTGACGGTGGATACACAATGGAAGACATTTAAAGATTGCATGGGATGAACTACAAAAATTGTTCATCCCAGTTTTGGCAAAAGAATAAATCGGGGAAGGTAGTGCATCCGTGGATAACAAGGGAAATCAGGGATAGTATCAAAGCAAAGGATGATGCGTACAAAGTAGCCAAAAAAAGCAGCATACCAGAGGACTGGGAGAAATTCAGAGACCAGCAGAGGAGGACAAAGGCTTAATTAGGAAAGGAAAAATAGATTATGAAAGAAAACGGCAGGGAACATAAAAACTGACTGCAAAAGTTTTTATAGATATGTGAAGAGAAAGAGGTTAGTTAAAACAAATTAGGTCCCTTGCAGTCAGAAACAGGTGAGTTGATCATGGGGAACAAGGATATGGCGGACCAATTGAATAACTACTTTGGTTCCGTCTTCACTAAGGAAGACATAAATAATCTGCCTGAAATAGCAGGGGACTGTGGGTCAAAGGAGGAATTGAGTGAAATCCAGGTCAGTCGGGAAGTGGTGTTGGGTAAATTGAATAGATTAAAGGCCGATAAATCCCCAGGGCCAGATAGGCTGCATCCCAGAGTACTTAAGGAAGTAGCTCAGGAAATAGTGGATGGCATTAGTGATAATCTTTCAAAACTCTTTAGATTCTGGAGTAGTTCCTGAGGATTGGCGGGTAGCAAATGTAACCCCCTTTTTAAGAAGGGAGGGAGAGAGGAAAACGGGGAATTACAGACCAGTTAGTCTAACATCGGTAGTGGGGAAAACTGCTAGAGTCAGTTTATTAAAGATGGGATAGCAGCACATTTGAAAGTGGTTTGAATCATTGGACAAAGTCAGCATGGATTTACAAAAGGTAAATCATGTCTGACGAATCTTGTGGAATTTTTCGAGGATGTAACTAGTAGCGTGGATAAGGGAGAACCAGTGGATGTGGTATATCTGGACTTCCAGAAGGCTTTCGACAAGGTCCCACATAAGAGATTAGTATACAAACTTAAAGCATACGGTATTAGGGGGTTCAGTATTGATGTGGATAGAGAAACTGGCTGGCAAACAGGAAGCAAAGAGTAGAGTAAACGGGTCCTTTTCACAATGGCAGCAGTAACTAGTGGGGTACCGCAGGGCTCAGGCTGGGACCCAGCTTTTACAATATATATTTAATGATCTGGATGAGGGAATTGAAGGCAATATCTCCAAGTTTGCGGATGACACTAAGCTGGGGGGGGCAGTGTTCGCTGTGAGGAGGATGCTAGGAGACTGCAAGGTGACTTGGATAGGCTGGGTGAGTGGGCAAATGTTTGGCAGATGCAGTATAATGTGGATAAATGTGAGGTTATCCACTTGGTGGCAAAAACAGGAAAGCAGAATATTATTTAAATGGTGGCCGATTAGGAAAAGGGGAGATGCAGCGAGACCTGGGTGTCATGGTACACCAGTCATTGAAAGTAGGCATGCAGGTGCAGCAGGCAGTGAAAAAAGCGAATGGTATGTTAGCTTTCATAGCAAAAGGATTTGAGTACAGGAGCAGGGAGGTTCTACTTCAGTTGTACAGGGTCTTGGTGAGACCACACCTGGAGTATTGCGGCAGTTTTGGTCTCCAAATCTGAGGAAGGACATTATTGCCATAGAGGGAGTGCAGAGAGGTTCACCAGACTGATTCCTGATGTCAGGACTGTCTTATGAAGAAAGACTGGATAGACTTGGTTTATACTCTCTGGAATTTAGGAGATTAAGAGGGGATCTTATAGAAACTTACAAAATTCTTAAGGGGTTGGACAGGCTAGATGCAGGAAGATTGTTCCCGATGTTGGGGAAGTCCAGGACAAGGGGTCACAGCTTAAGGATAAGGGGGAAATCCTTTAAGACCGAGATGAGAAAGACTTTCTTCACACAGAGAGTGGTGAGTTCTGGAACTCTCTGCCACAGAGGGTAAGTTGAGGCCAGTTCATTGGCTATATTTAAGAGTGAGTTGGATGTGGCCCTTGTGGCTAAGGGGATCAGAGGGTATGGAGAGAAGGCAGGTACGGGATACTGATTGGATGATCAGCCATGATCATATTGAATGGCGGTGCAGGCTCGAAGGGCTGAATGGCCTACTCCTGCACCTAATTTCTATGTTTCTATGTTTCTATTGAATATCTACAGGGTCAAAGTGGCTCGGTGCGAGAGCCTGACTGAAACCTGAATAATAGAATAGATGAAGAATTATGTATAATAAATGATGGATATATCTCCAACGATGGATAACTTTTTAATACTCCATTCACTTCCTTATTTTCTATATTATTTTTCTCTATCTTTTCCTACTTTATAAAAAAAGTATAGAAATATAAAGTCTTAAATGTCAATATTAATATTAATAATATTATGAATGTATGTAAGAAGTATTTTCTATTAATATGTATTTACAACTAATAAAAATATTCATCAAAGGGATTAGTAGGAACCTGAGGGGCAAATGTAGGATTTTGAATGTGCCATACTCCAAACCTTCACTGAATTGTGCTATCCATGTCGTCCAGAGATGCTGCCTAACCCGCTCAGCAGTTTGCATTGAGCCTTTTTTTTGGATAAATCAGCATCTGCAATCCCTTTTTGCGGATAAATGAGTGAATCGGGTGCCTAGTATGTCGGCACCTCTGAACAATCTGTGGGCCTGAACATGGAGTGGATGTGAATGTGGAGAGGAGGTTTCCGCTAGTGGGAGAGTCCAGAACCAGAGGGCACAGCCTGAGAATAAAAGGACGTATCTTCAGAAAGCAGATGAGAAAGAGGGTGGTGAATCTATGGAACTCACAGCCACTGTGGTGGCCAAGTCATTGGGTATTTTTTAAATCGAAGATACTTGATTAGTTAGGGTGTCAGGGGCTATGAGGAGAAGGCAGAAAAATGAATGGGGTTGAGAGTGAAAGATAGATCAGCCATGATAGAATGGTGGAGTAGACTTGATGGGCCGAATGGCCTAATTCTGCTCCTATCACTTATGAAGTTAACAATCGGATGGCCATGTTGTTGTGACATTTCTGTACTTTGAGCTGTCCAGCCAACAGTATTGTATCGGAAGGAACTGCAGATGCTGGCTTACACCAAAGAGAGACACAAAATGCTGGAGTAACTGAGCAGCATCTCAGGAGGGAAGGAACAGGTAATGCTTCCGGTCGGAACCTATCTTCAGACCTCTGGACGAAGGGTTTTGAGCCGGAACGTCAGCTGTTCCTTCTTTGCTCCAGAGATGCTGCCTGTCCCGCTGAGTTGCTCCGGCACTTTGTATCGGGCTGCCAGCAAACAATATTGCCACGTTGTCATTCTGACGCTGCTTTGTATTGGTGAAGTACTCTGTATGTTGAGTAGAAACGGATGCACAGCTACTGATGTGTCATTATTGTTGTCGGAATGATGGACCATCTGGCGAGAATGAACTTTGCAACGTGTGTCTCAAAAAAAAAGATTAGGCAGGCGTGATGGCGCAGCGGTAGAGTTGCTGCCTTACAGCACCAGAGACCCCGGTTCGATCCCGACTACTGGTGCTTGTCTGTACGGAATTTGTACGTTCTCCCCGTGACCTGCGTGGGTTTTCTCCAGGATCTCCGGTTTCCTCCCACACTCTAAAGCAGGGGTTCTCAACCAGGGGGGAACTCCCCCCAGGGGGTGGGGGATTTCAGGTTTTCAGGGGGGGGGGAGAAATTGGGACCACAGATTAGCAAACTCAAACTGTTAGAATGTTGATCTTTTTATTGCCTTTGCATATTATTTGGAACGCACTTTTTGAGGCAGACAAGCTTGGAAAGGAGGGGGGGACCTGACATTCTGACATATGGTGAAAGGGGTGCATGGGGCAAACAAGGTTGAGAACCACTGCTCTAAAGAAACACAGGATTTTAGGTTAATTGGCTGGCTATAATAGTAAAATTGTCCCGAAAGTGTGTAGGATAGTGTTAGTGTACGGGGATCGCTGGTCGTCACGGACTCGGGGGGCCAAAGGGTCTGCTTCCACACTGTATATCTAAACCAAAGTGGACACAAAAGTAGGATAACACAGAAGATAGACACAAAATGCTGGAGTAACTCAGCGGGACAGGCAGCATCCCTGGAGATAAGGAATGGGTGCCGTTTCAGGTCGAGACCCTTCTTCAGACTGATGTCAGGGGAAGAGTGGGCGGGACAGAGATAGAACGTAGCCGGAGGCAGTCAGACTGGTCCGAGAACTGGCAAGGGGGGAGGCGATGGAGAGAGAGGGAAAGCAAGGGTTACTTGAAGTCGGAGAAGTCAATGTTCATACCGCTGGGGTGTGAGCCGCCCAAGCGAAATATGGATTTGGTTATCAAAGTGTGGCAAGCGAGAAACCCGAGCGAAAAACGCAGCCAGGATAACACAGAACTCGTGTAAACGGGTGAATCGGTGTGGACTTGGTGGGCCAAAGGGCCCGTTTCTCGCTGTATCTCCAAACTTGGGTGGGAGATTGCAACCTTCACGTGGTCCGCCCTGTTTCGACTAATGCAATCAACTCGACTTCAGATCAAATAGAACAAGTTGCCCGACAACTTTAGGCTGTGCGCGCCACGCGACAGAAGAAGAAGATCTCCAAACTGAACTAAACAAAGCCAGCAGTTAAGGAGTTAAAGCTTAAGACCATTGAGCAGCGGGAAGGAAGATGATGATATGATGGATTAGGGCTTGTATTGGGCAAAGCATGAACCATATTGCCTGATAATTTTGAGAGGTCTGCTGAAAGCACGTCTGTAGTGCTCGGTAATGAAGAGCACTTTGTGCAGCGCACGTACGAGGAATGTTCGGGGAGTTACAAACAACCTGATTTGAGACTCCCAATGTTACCTGGACCAGCCGAGTTTCGAGCTTCAATCTCACGCAGCTCAAACAGAGAGCGACTCTGAGCGGGCAAGAAGAAATGCCGTCGCAAGAGCTTAATGCTCACCACGTCTGCCCTCTTCTGCCCCGCGCACGTTTGCATGCGTACTGGCAAACCGAAAAGCCTCATGTGACAGAAGCAGAATTAGGCCATTCGGCCCATCAAGTCTATTCAACCATTCAATCACGGCTGATCTATCTCTCCCTCCCAACCCCATTCTCCTGCCTTCTCCCCACACCCGTTCTAATCAAAAATCTATCTATCTCTGCCTTAAAAATATCCATCGGCTTGAACATGTTTTAACAGGCCAGTCTTCTGTTTACAACGAGTGGTCAAAATCCTCTTCCCATTCCCACACTGACCTTTCTGTCCTGGGCCTCCTCCATTGTCAGAGTGAGGCCCAGCGCAAATTGGAGGAGCAGCCCCTCATATTTTGCTTTTGTAGCTTACACCCCAGAGGTATGAACATTAATTTCTCCAACTTCCCTTGCTTCCCATTTCTCTCCGTCCCTCTCCCACCCAAGGCGTTGCACTAGTTTCAAAGTCGTTTTGTCGGTAACCCGTTTTCATCTAGCCCACATCTAACAATGGCCTGTTTCCTTTATCGTCGTTACTTTTTTGTATATCTTTCATTCATTTGTTCTACATCACCGTCTATATCTCTCGTTTTTTTCTCACTCTCAGTCTAAAGAAGGGTGTCGACCCGAAACGTCACCTATTCCTTTTTCTCCAGAGATGCTGCCTGACCCGCTGAGTTACTCCACCTTTTTTTTTTGTCTATCTTCAGTCTTGGGGCAAAATTGATATCATTACTCATTGCCAGATGTTTAAGAAGGAATGGGTGAAAATGAGTTACCTACAATGAGACTCGACAAGACAACCTTGAAGCTGGTACGACTTAGGTGGGGGGGGGGGGGGGGGGGGAGATGGAAGGAGAGAAGAGGGAGGGTTGCAGATGCTGGAATATCGAAGGTAGACAAAATTGCTGGAGAAACTCAGTGGGTGAGGCAGCGAAGGAGATAGGCGACGTTACAGTCTGAAGAAGGGTCTCGACCCGATACGTCGCCTATTTCCTTCGCTCCATAGATGCTGCCTCACCCGCTGAGTTTCTCCAGCATTTTTGTCTACCCATTGGCAGATGATGATTTAAACAGTCAGTATTTGGAATATTCATCCACTGTGTCATGGAATGGGGGGGATATAATGTTTTGGAGAAGCAAGGAATATTGACAACCTTGTCAGAGGTCATCTCCGAGTGCCTCACACTGCTAAGTGGAGAGGAGAAACTGCCAGCAACATCATTTTATATTTCAAAGACATATTCCCCTTAGCTGTCTAGACTACATATAGAGATGTTACCAAATTGCAGAACTCAGAGACAAAAATGGGTTTCTGAGAAAAGAAATGATTTTTACAAAAAAGAGAAGGGTGACTTGATTGGGAGGGCCTGATTGAACGAACCAGGACTCCCAACTGTGATTGCCAAGGCCGCCACTCATTTGTCAAGGAATCTGATATTTGCTCCAAATGAACCTCTCAGAAATGAGTAACTCACTGACCCGTTGCATTCCTGGCAGTCCCCATACATTTCAGCGCGTTACTGCTCCTCTCAGAAGTGGCGAACTGGTATTAATATCAATATTGATGTCTCTATCTTCATATAACCCTTGCAATCCTCCCCCTTCCCTTCTTCCATCTCTCTCCCACCCAAGGTCGTCTTGTCGACTCTCATTGTCGGTAACCCGTTTTCACCTAGCCCACAGCTAACAACAGCCTTCCTTGATCATCATTACTTTCTTGCATATCTTTCATTTATTTGTTTGAAATCTCTCGACATCATTGTCTATATCTCTCGTTTCCCTTTCCCCTGACTCTCAGTCTGAACAAAGGTCTTGACCCAAAACGTCCCAGATTCCTTTTCTCCAGAGATGCTGCCTGTCCTGCTGAGTTACTCCAGCTTTTTGTGCCTATTAACGAGGGAAAAGTTCCATTTGTCATTCAGATACTTTGAGATTATTTTTGAGGGGAGCAGAACAGGTTAGGGACCAAGAGAACTCCCCTAAGCGAGGGTACAGCACTGATCTTCCAACCTACCTCATTGCGGACATTGGTGAGAAATTGAATTCTGCAGAAACGGGGCAGCGCGATGGCGCACCGATAGAGTTGCTGCCACACGGCACCAGAGACCTGGGTTCCATCCTGACTACGGGTTTGTACGTTCCCCCCGTGACCTGCGTGGGTTTTCTCCGGGCGCTCCGGTTTCCTCCTACTCTCAAGAAGCGTACAGGTTCCTAGGTTAATTGGTTTCGGTAAAAGCGTAAATTCTCCCCAGTGTGTGTAGGATAGTGTTAGTGTGCGGGGACGGCTGGTTGGCGCGGACTTAGTGGGCTGAAGGGCCTCCTTCTGTATCTCTAAACTAACTAAAAAAAAATGTTGTTTTCTGGGTGGTCAGTCAGTGGCTCACTGAAGACATACTCCAGGCAAGAACCAAATTACTTTGATATTCATTCAAATGTGCGCTGTCAATTGAAACTATACTCTGTAAGGTGATTTCATTGAAACATACCACATTTTGGACTAGGATCACAGTCTCAAAATAAAGGGTCGACCATCCATTACTTCCTTCACCCAGGGCGTATTGAATCTTTAGAGTTCACGGTCCACGAGACTTGTGGAGGCTCAGTCACCGAGTGTTACATGACAAAGAGGGAGAGGATTCAGATTATTAAAGTGGCGACCTAATTGGCGAGTTTAGAAGAGTTTGAAAAAAATGACATGTTGAAGACCTCCTTCAACTATGTTGAACACTAGCTATGACTGGCTATGACTAACTTTGGGAAAATTGGACACTGAATAGTGGAGAGTGAAGACACCCTCCTTCACTCTGACGTTTCGGGTCGAGACCCTTCTTCAGACCGACCCGAAACGTCACCCATTCTTTCTCTCCAGAGATGCTGCCTGTCCCGCTGAGTTACTCCAGCATTTTGTGTCTACCTTCGATTTAAACCATCATCCGCAGTTCTTTCCTACACACTGATGATGAAGACTATCTACGACCACCTTCGACTACCCTCGATTACCTACGACTAACATGCCGACCTACTACGACTAAACCTACGAGTAAAAAAAGTATCGATTTTTTCCATGGCGACCTTTTTTTACTCGCGGGCATTTTTTTAACATATTGATAAAAAGCTCCGCGACCCAGCTGAGGCCTCGAGTACGCGGGGACCACTCTCGAGCATGAAGGAGAGTTACGAAGACCTCCTACGACCTCGTGTCGACCGTGCTGCGAGTATGAGTCGAGGGCAAACTCGCCAGAACTCGCGGATTAGGTCGCCCAAGTGGGACAGGCCTTTAAGGAATCGAGGATATAGGATTAGTGGAGGAAAAGTGGCATTGAGGATACATAGGTTCATAAGTTATGAACTTGGAGCATCAAGGCAAATTCCTTGTATGTGAATATACTTGGCCAATAAACTTATTAATAAATTCAAGTTATTGGTGTGGAGTTATCCCATCAAGTCTACTCCGCCATTCAATCATGGCTGATCTATCTCTTCCTCCGAACCCCATTCTCCTGCCTTCTCCCCATAACCCCTGACACCCGCACTAATCAAAAATCTATCTATCTCTGCCTTAAAAATATCCACTGAATTGGCCTCCACAGCCTTCTGTGGTAACAAAATCCACAGATTCACCACCCTCTGACTAAATAAATTCTTCCTCATCTCCTTCCTCAAGGTTTGACCTTTTATTCTGTGGCTGTGACCTCTGGTCCTAGACTCTCCCACTAGTGGAAACATCTTCTCCCCATCCACATTATCTAGGCTTTTGGTTACAATTAAGTCTTGATCATAATGAGTAATGGTGCAGAGAGAAAAGTCAGATAATCTACTGGTACTGATGCTTACAGTTCAAATCTATTCCATTCACTCATGGCTGATCTATCTTTCCCATTCAAATCCATTCTCATACCTCCGTAATAAGTCTTGACTCCCTTACTAATCCATACAACCGAATGAAGAGGAATTTCCATACAAAGGGTGGCAAATCTGTGGAATTCATTGCCGCAGACGGAGCTGGAGGCCATGTCATTGGGTATTTTAAAACAGAGATTGATAAATTCTTCAGCGGGACAGGCAGCATCTCTGGGGAGAAGGAAAGGGTGACGTTTCGGGTCGAGACCCTTCTTCAGACCGACCCGAAACGTCACCCATTCCTTCTCTCCAGAGATGCTGCCTGTCCCGCTGAGTTACTCCAGCATTTTGTGTCTACCTTCGATTTAAACCAGCATCCGCAGTTCTTTCCTACACACTGATAAGTTCTTGTTTAGTAAGGACATCGAAAGTCGCAAGGAGAAGGCAGAGAATGGGGTTGAGAGGGTAGATCAGCCATAATCGAATGGCAGTGTAGACTCAAGGGGCCGATTGGCCTAATTCTCTTCCTGATGGCTTAATGCCTTAATGTCTGTGATAAGCAAGGTAAACTAATCTCCTCTGCCTGCACTTGATCCATTTCTCTCCGTCCCCTGCATATCCATGTGCCTGTCTAAAAGCCTCTTAAACGCCACTATCATATCTGCCTCCACCATCACCCCTGGCAACGTGTTCTAGGCACTCACCACACTCTGTGTAAAAAACCTGTCCCACATATCTCCTTTAAACTTTGCCCCTCTCACCCAGCTATGGCCTCTAAGCTTCTAGCAAATATAATAATACATACCTGAATCCAGTGAAATGTATCCAGTACACAATGTCCTACTCAGGAGGTTTAACTGGAAAATTGTGTGCTTGTCATAAGATCTTTTCAGTGAAGACAGGACCTTATTCTATTATTTATCTGCTACATCTAGGCTTATCGTAATTTGTATACAGTTCTTGCTGCCTCTCTCTCTCTCAAGTTTTATCTATCACACATCGCCAACACACTGACATGTATCTAAGACACATTGCACTTAATTTAGTTTGGTTTAGATCGGGTGGATGCACAGAGTCTCTTGCCCAGAGTAGGGGAATCGAGGACCAGAGGACACAGGTTCAAGGTGAAGGGGGCAAAGATTTAATAGGAATCTGCGAGGTGCCCTTTTCACATCTAGGGCGGTGGGTGTATGGAACAAGCTGCCAGGGGAGGTAGTTGAGGCTGGGACTGTCCCAACGTTTAAGAAACTGTTAGACAGGTACATGGATAGGACAGGTTTGAAGGATATGGACCAAATGCAGGCAGGTAGGACTAATGTAGCTGGGACATGTTGGCCGGTATGGGCAAGTAGGGCCGAAGGGCCTGTTTGTATACTGTATCACTCTATGACTCTGTGACCCAATGACTAACATTATCCTACACACTAGGGACAATTTATAATCTACAGAAGCCGATTAACCTACAAACCTGCACATCTTTGGAGTGTGGTCGGAACCCAGAGCACCCGTAGTCAGGATCGAACCCGGGACTCTGGTGCTGTAATGACCCTGTCCCACTGTACAAGTTCACCCAAGAGCTCTCCCGAGTTAAAAAAAAAATCAAACTCGTGGTAAGCACGTAGAATGTGCGTAGCGGGTACGTCGGAGCTCGGGGACGCCTCTTAGCGGCTCGTAACGCTAACGGCAGGCACTCGGGTAAGCTCGTGAAGACTCGTGAAGGTTTTTCAAAATGTTGAAAAATGTCCACGGGAGCCACGAGTACCTACGAGCGGCCGTTACCGTAATTCTCCGAGTTCGAATCAGGGGAAACTCGGGAGAAGTCTTGAATGAACTCGTACCGTGGGACAGGGCCAGAGGGCAGCAACTCTACCCCTGCACCACCTTACAGTGTGATAAGAAATGTCACCATAAAGAAACGCTATTGCCATGCTAAGATTTAACCTGGGCATCCTGTCACGACATTGGAATGAATCCATTACACTCTATTATCCATAGATCAGTGTACTCTTGAGAGAGATTTATCCATGAGAGACAGTCAGAGAGAGTCAAGAGTGTTTTTATTGTCTTATGTCCCGTAACAGATCGATGCAGCACACTGTCTCTGGAGTGAGATTACTTCAAAGTTCCCTGTCCCTGGAGTAAAATGTACCTGGAGCACATTAACCCTGCAATGACAATAATCCAGCTCAGAGTAAGATTAATCCAGAATGCAGTTCCCTTGGTCTCCCATTCCTTCCCTCCAGAGATGCTGCCTGTCCCGCTGAGTTACTCCAGCATTTTGTGTCTAGCTTCAGTGTAGACCAGAACCTGCAGTTCCTTCCTACGCAGTTCCCTTTTGTTAGTTTAGACATAGGTTCAGATTATAGGAGCCCTCATGTGGCACGGTGCTGCCTCACAGCGCCAGAGGCCTGGGTTCCATCCTGAAGGGATCAAAAGTAACATTAGCAAATTTGCAGATGACACAAAGCTGGGTGGCAGTGTGAACTGTGAGGAGGATGCTATGAAGATGCAGGGTGGCTTGGACAGGTTGGGGGAGTGGGCAGATGCATGGCAGATGCAGTTTAATGTGGATAAATGTGAGGTTATCCACTTTGGTGGCAAAAACAGGAAGGCAGATTATTATCGGAATGGTGTCAAGTTGTGAAAAGGGAAAGTACAACGGGATCTGGGGGTCCTTGTTGATCAGTCAATGAATGTAAGCATGCAGGTACAGCAGGCAGTGAAGAAAGCGAATGGCACGTTGGCCTTCATAACAAGAGAAGTTGAGTATAGGAGCAAAGAGGTCCTTCTGCACTTGTACAGGGCCCTAGTGAGACCACACCTGGAGTATTGTGTGCAGTTTTGGACTCCAAATTTGAGGAAGGATATTCTTGCTATTGAGGGAGTTCAGTGTAGGTTCACCAGGTTAATTCCCGGGAAGGTGGTTGAGAGAAGGGAGTGACTGGGCTAGTATACACTGGAATTTAGAAGGATGAGAGGGGATCTTATTGAAACATATAAGATTATTAAGGGATTGGACACGCTAGAGGCAAGAAACATGTTCCCAACGTTGGGGGAGCCCAGAACCAGGGGCCACAGTTTAAGAATAAGCGGTAGGACATTTAGAACGGAGATGAGGAAACACTTTTTCACCCAGAGAGTTGTGAGTCTGTGGAATTCTCTGCCTCAGAAGGCAGTGGAGGCCAATTCTCTGGATGCTTTAGATTGAGCTCTTACAGATAGCGGAGTCAGGGGATATGGGGAGAAGGCAGGAACGGGGTACTGATTGTGGATGATCAGCCATGATCACAGTTAATGGCGGTGCTGGCTCGCAGGGCCGAATGTCCTACTGTCTATTGCTGCCTGTATGGAGTTTGCACGTTCTCCCCGTGACCTGTGTGGGTTTTCTCCGGGTGCTCCAGTTTCCTCCCACACTCCAAAGGCATGTAGGTTTGTAAGTTAATTGGTTTTGGCAAAATTGTAAATTGTTCCTAGTGTGTGTTGGACAGTGTTTGTGTGGAGGGATCGCTGGTCGGCACGGACTCGGAGCGCCGAGGAACCTGTTTCCGCGCTGTATCTCTCAACTGAACTTGCAGTGAGATCTCTGTCATGCGCATATCCCCAGAGTGAAAATGTATCCAGCACACACTGCTCCAAAAGTGAGATTGATCGAGAACATTTTGTCCATAGAATGTGATTTGTACATTACATGTAACCACAATACATATTCTCTATTTTAATGGCAAGGATAATAGACAATAGACAATAGACAATAGGTGCAGGAGGAGGCCATTCGGCCCTTCCAACCAGCACCGCCATTCAATGTGATCATGGCTGATCATCCCCAGTCAGTAACCCGTTCCTGCCTTCTCCCCATATCCCCTGACTCCACTATTTTTAAGAGCCCTATCTAGCTCTCTCTTGAAAGCATCCAGAGAACCTGCCTCCACCACCCTCCGAGGCAGAAATTTCCACAGACTCACCATCCTCTGTGAGAAAAAGTGTTTCCTCGTCTCCGTTCTAAATGGCTTACTCCTTATTCTTTATTTTATATATTTTTACATAACATGACATACAGTGACCATAACTGTCACTGTGTGTCATGTTGTTACTTGCGGGCGGAGCACCAAGGCAAATTCCTTGTATGTGGATACTTGGCCAATAAACTTACTTACTTACTTACGTTTAAGAGCCCTATCTAGCTCTCTCTCTTGGAAGTATCTATTGAACCACAGTGAAATTTGCGAAGTTCGAGGAAGGAATGTCATCGGGGGTGGGGGGGGGGGGGGGGGGTGGTGGGGAGCTGATGCAAGTCCAGGTGGGACTGAAAGGGGAGAGGGAGGGAGTGGGAGCATATTCTGCCTCTGGAGTTCTATCGTCACATGTGCCGAGGTTGAGTGACAAGCTTTTTGTTGCGTGCCATCGAGTGGAAGAAAAGACAATACATCAAGCGGTCATCAACGATCCAGAAAGCACAATGCTTATTCTGAGTCCTTTCAGGTACAGAATACTTAATGGACCTTAAGTTGCTCACACTGTCCTCATAGCAAGATTTTTATTCCATTATAAAGCATCCTCGCTATGAAATGTAATCAATATACACAATCATTGCAGTAAGACATTTATCGAAGTCTTCGTTTTAGACATATAACATGCCCTTGGTCCACCAAACTCACGTTGACCATCGATCATCCTCACCCACTAGTTCTATGCTATCCCACTTTCTCTCCCACTCCCCACAAACTAGGGGCATTTATTTATTTATTTTATTTTATTTTTATCCTACAAACCCGCATGTCTTTGGGAGACCGGAGCAGCCGGAGAAAACCCTAGGTCTGTGTTCTCCCACTCTCTACATGTTAGGGGCAATTTTAGTCAGGCTGGTCAATCTATAAACTTGCCTGTCTCTGGGATATAAAACATGGAGCAGTACAGCAACAGAACAGGCCACTCGGCCCACAAGGTCTGTGCTAAGCACGATGCTAGGACCACGTCTTATTTGCTTGCACATAATCCCTATCCCTCCACATCCACGTGCCGGGACAATACATCACCATCATCTCTGCCTCCACCTCAACCTCCACTGCTGGCTGCACATTCCAGGCACCCGCCATCCTCTGTGAGAAAAACCCGCCGCACACATCCCTTGTGCCACTCTCGCCTTAAGGCTTCGCCTTTTATTATTTGAGATTTCCAGATGGTGAAAAAGGACTGTCTATCCTGTCTATTCTATGCCCTTCATAATCTTATATACTTCCATCAGGTTTTCCCCTCACATCCGGCATGCCATCCGGAGAAAGCAATTACGGAGGGAACGGTTGTACAGCAATAAGTTGCTACCTCACAGCGCCGGAGACCCAGGTTCGAAACTGACCGCGGGTGCTGTCTGTACGGAGTTTGTACCTTCTCCCCGTGACCGCGTGGGTTTTCTCCGTGTGACAATAGACATTAGATAATAGACAATAGGTGCAGGAGGAGGCCATTTGGCCCTTCGAGCCAGCACCGCCATTCAATGTGATCATGGCTGATCATCCCCAATCAGTACCCCGTTCCTGCCTTCTCCCCGTATCCCCTGACTCCGCTATTTTTAAGAGCCCTATCTAGCTCTCTCTTGAAAGCATCCAGAGAACCGGCCTCCACCGCCTTCCGAGGCAGAGAATTAGACAGCCTCACCATCCTCTGTGAGAAAAAGTGTTTCCTCGTCTCCGTTCTAAATGGCTTACTCCTTATTCTTAAACTGTGGCCCCTGGTTCTGGACTCCCCCATTATCAGGAACATGTTTCCTGCCTCTAGCGTGTCCAAGCCCTTAAAAATCTTATATGTTTCAATGAGATACCCTCTCATCCTTCTAAACTCCAGAGTGTACAAGCCCAGCTGCTCCATTCTCTCAGCATATGACAGTCCCGCCATCCCGGGAATTAACCTTGTAAACCTACGCTGCACTCCCTCAATCGCAAGAATGTCCTTCCTCAAATTTGGACTCAAGTTAGGTGCTCCGGTTTCCTCTAACACTCCAAAGACGTACAGATTTGTAGGATAACTGGCTTGGTATAAATGTAAAAATAATCCTTAGCGTGTGTAGGATAGTGTTAGTGTGTGGGAATCGCTGGTCGTCACGGACTAGGTGGGCCTGAGGGCCTGTTTCCGCGCTGTATCTCTAAACTAAACTTTCAAACTGTCCTTTCAAGGAGATTTCAGTTCCACTCATATCCCCATTGTGAAATTTATCCTGTACACACTGCACCAAAAGTGAGATTGATCAAGTGTGTTCTGCACTTAGGAGTGTGATTTATATTTTACATATAACCACAATACGTACACGCAGTTTTATTGGCGAGGTTTATCCATTGAACCATATCACCGCAGTGAGATTTATCCATTACATATTGTCCCTATAGTGAGATTTAGCCACACTGTTCTAACAGAAAGGTTTAACCAGTGTGCACAACAATGATAGTGAGATTTATGAATACACTCTGCTCTTATGTTAAGAGTTATTGAGTACACAGTTCCTGTACAATGAGGTTTATTCAGCATGTTGTGTACTGAAAGACGGATTTATGCATTTTGACCTTGTAGTCAATCACTGTCATGTGTGTTTAAACTTTAGATTTTAGAGATACAGTGTGGAAACAGGCCCTTCGGCCCACTAGCACAACCCTACACACACTAGGGACAATGTACAATTTTACCAAAGCAAATAGACCTACAAACCTGCGCGTCTTTGGATTGCGGGAGGAAACCGGAGCTGCAGCAAGTAAGAATTTCATTGTTCTATCTGAGTCCAGAACCAGGGGCCGCAGTTTCAGAATAAGGGGTAAGCCATTTAGAACGGAGACGAGGAAACACCTTTTCTCACAGAGAGTGGAATTCTCTGCCTCAGAGGGCGGTGGAGGCGGGTTCTCTGGATGCTTTCAAGAGAGGGCTCTTAAAAATAGCGGAGTCAGGGGATATGGGGAGAAGGCAGGAACGGGGAACTGATTGGGGATGATCAGCCATGATCACATTGAATGGCAGTGCTGGCTCGAAGGGCCGAATGGCCTACTCCTGCACCTGTTGTCTATTGTCTATTGTCTATTGTCTTTTGTCTCCCGGAGAAAACCCACGTGGACACGGGGAGAACGTACAAATTCCGTACAGACAGCACCCCTGGTCAGGATCGAACCTGAGTCTCTGGCTCTGTGAGGCAGCAACTCTACCCCTGCACCACCGTGCCGTCCCTGTGAGTCGATAGAATCCTAGGCATTAGTCTGAAGAAGGGTTTCAACCTGAAACTTCACCTGTGTGTGTTCTCCAGAGATGCTGCCTGACAAGCTGGGTTACTCCAGCACTTTGGATCTTTTTTTTGGTAAGCCAGCATCTGCAGTTCCTTGTTCCTATATTCTCCTGGGCATCGCGGTTGGGGAATGAAAGTTTTTTTTTGGCCAAGTGTTGAACTGCGTGGGAGGTATTGGTGCCAGTGTAGCTGAGGATTCCCATGGCCAGTTTTTTTAATTTGGTTTAGTTTTAGAGATACAGCGCGGAAACAGGCCCTTCAGCCCACCGAGTCCGTTCCGACCAGCGATCCCCCCACATTAACACTACCTACACACACTCGGGACATTTTACATTTCGACCAAGCCAATTAACTTACAGACATGCACTTCTTTGGAGTGTGGGAGGAAACTGTATATCTCGGAGAAAACTCACGCAGGTCACGGGGAGAACGTGCAAACTCCGTACAGACAGCACCCGTAGTCAGGATCGAACCCGAGTTTACAGCAGAATGGAAAGTGGGGTAGCATGGTGTCGCTGCCTTACAGTGCCTGAGACCCAGGTTCAATCCTGACTACGGGCGCTGTCTGTACGGAGTTTGCACGTTCTCACTGTGACCGTGTGGGTTTTCTGTGGGTGCTCCGGTTTCCTCCCGCACTCCGAAGACGTACAGGCTTGTAGGATGTGTGGAGGGGAACTGCAGATCGAAAGAAAATGCTGGAGTAACTCAGTAGGTCAGGCAGCATCTCTTGAGAAAAAGGATGGGTGACGTTTCAGGTCGGGACCCTTCTTCAGACTTGACCAATTAGGTCATAAGTGATAGGAGTAGAATTAGGCCATTCGGCCCATCAAGTTTACTCTGTCATTCTATCTCTATCTCCTAACCTCATTTTTGGTTGTCAATTGGCTTTGGTAAGTTGTAATGATGTGTCTTTAGGTTAATTTAGGTTAATGATCGCTGGCCAGCATGGATTTGGTGGGCCGAAGGACCTGTTTCCTTGAAGGTCGAGTCGCGGGTAGATAAGGTGGTCAAAAAGGCTTTTGGCACATTGGCCTTCATCAGTCAGAGTATTGAGTATAGAAGTTGGGAGGTCATGTTGCATGTATAGGATGTTGGCGAGACCGCATTTAGAGTATTGTGTTCAGTTCTGGGCACCGTGTTATGGGAAAGATATTGTCAGGCTTGAGAGGGTTCAGAGAAGATTAATGAGATGTTGCCAGGACTGGAGGGTGTGAGCTATAGGGAGAGGTTGAGTAGGCTGGGTCTCTATTCCTTGGAGCGCGGGAGGATGAGGGGTGACCTTATAGAGGTGTATAAAATCATGAGAGGAATAGATTGGGTAGACGCACAGAGTCTCTTGCCCAGAGTAGGGGAATCGAGGAACAGAGGACATGGGTTCAAGGTGAAGGGAAAAAGATTTAATAGGAATCTGAGGGGTTACGTTTTCACACAAAGGGTGGTGGGTGCATGGAACCAGCTGCCAGAGGAGGTAGTTGAGGCTGGGACTATCCCAATGTTTAAAAACACAGTTAGACAGGTACATGGATAGGGCAGGTTTGGAGGGATATGGACCAAGGGCAGGCAGGTGGGACTAGTGTAGCTGGGACATGTTGGCCGGTGTGGGCAAGTTGGGCCGAAGGGCCTGTTTCCACACTGTATGACTCACAATGATAAAAAAATAAGCCAAGCTATTTTTGCACGTGAAGCATCAAATTAAACTTGTTTAGATCCTTAAGCAAAATATATTTGGGCACCAATACATTTCAAACCATCAAGTTTAATTACAGTACTTGTGTTAAGTCATGTGGTGAAAGGTCATAGTCAGCATTTATTTTAAATAGATCTGTTCGTTTTCAGATACAGATGATGGGGAATAAAAACAAATCCTTACATTTGTATTGGTTTTATGGATTGGACCATTACCCATATCCCTCCCTCTGGCTTTACATTTCGCTCCTCTTATCTCCTCATCTGACACTATTTTGTCTTCTCATCTCTCGCCTTTGTCCAACCGTCTGCTAATTAACCCCCACCCCCCCCCCCCTTGTCTGTATCCACCCATCACTCGCTAGGCGTTGTCCTGCCCCTACAGCTCTTGTTCAACTCTCTCCATCCTCCAACAATCAGCGTGAGGCGAAGATCCTACAGCGAGCAAGATGGCCCACTCGACGGAAAATACGTAGTACGGTCATGGGCAGATTCAAGGGTGATTTACGGCCCCATTTCCGTAACCGGCTTCCGCCTCCGCACCGAACATCCCATAGGATACTAGTGCGGAGATGGAAGCCGGCTACGGAAACATCCTGGCAAAAATAAAAGTTATTTGGTAAAAATCTTCTCCTCATTTTCAGAATTTAAATTTATTTACACAAACTGTTCCCCGCAACGTGGGTTACACTGCGAGTCGGGCCGGGTTACGGAAATGGATGAAAAAAAGGCCCACGTTCCGCTCCGTTGCGTGCTACACGTCAGCCCGTTGCAGTTCGCAGGAGTGGTCTATCTTGCTCCGCTATAGGATCCTTGGCGTGAGGAAGGGTCACGACCCATTGCCTCTGCAATGCTCCTGCCCCACTGAAATCATTTCCGCACACCTCGATTCCATCTCATCCTTCCTTGTCCCATCCCTGCCCACTTATATAAAAGGATCCCTGCCTGTAGAATGTTTCCTGCCAGGTTTTCAATTCCAACGCACAGGAATGCAAGAGGCTGCAGAGAGAGGTGGACTCAGCCCAGACCATCATGTTCCCAACCATTGAGAGCATCCAAAGTGCATTGAGGTCGCACATTTTCATGTACATCCCCAGGGTCAAAGCCACATTTAGAGGGTGGTGGAGGTCAGTGCTTCTTAAACTGGTGAATGGTTCACCCCAGGGTGAATGAAATTATTTTGGGGCAAATTAAACTAGAGCGGTGAATGACTTAATTTATTCCGATATTTGTATATATTTTTTCCATACTTAAAAAGGGCATGGTCATTATCTAAGAAAGTTAGATAGAGCTCCTGGGGCTAGTGGCATCAAGGGATATGGGGAGAAGGCAGGCACGGGTTATTGATTGGGGACGATCAGCCATGATCACAATGAATGGCGGTGCTGGCTCGAAGGGCCGAATGGCCTCCTCCTGCACCTATTTTCTATGTTTCTCCAGTGGTTAAACTAAGAGGAAACGCTTTTTCTCCCAGAGAGTGGTGAGTCTGTGGAATTGGGATTGGCCCTGGCAGCAGCGGCTCGCCTGCAGTTCGTCTGTTTTTCTTTTTATTTGTTGTTTTCTTGTCTTGTTTTTAGCGTTAGTTTGAGTTATTATGTAGTGTATGTGTGTGGGAGGGGTGGGAGAAACGTTTTAGTCTCTTCCTTTTGGGGGGGGACGCGACTTTTCTTGTCGTGTCCCCCGTCTCCCTCTCCGTCTGCGCTGAGGCCTAATGGCGGAGCTGGCGGCCTCCAACTGCGACCGACCTCGAGGCTCCAGAGACAGAGCCAGCCAGGACTAACCAGCGCGGGGCTGCCGACTTCGGGGCTGCGGCGGGTTTGGGTGTTCCGGCGGCCCGACTCGGAGCTGTGGCGGCTTTCCGGTGGCGGTGGCGGCTGCCCGACTTCGGAGGCCCGGCCGTGGGCCCAGTGGACGACATCGTCGGGAGCTCGCAGGTCACAGGTTGGTGGCCTGTTTTTCCGGAGCTCCCGCGGCAACAGCTGCGTCCGCTGGGCTGGAGGGCGGCAGCTTCGGCAGCTTCGACCGCCCCGGGCCGCGGAGTTGAACTGGCCAGCTCGCGGAGCGTGATCCCCCGCGGGACTGACTTATTTACATCACCCGGTGCGGTCACAACATCGGAGGCCCGGGTCGCCTCAGCGCAGAGGAAGAGGAAGAAGGGAAGAGACAAAGACAAGATTTTTGCCTTCCACCACAGTGAGGAGGTGTCTGGTGAACTCACTGTGGTGGATGTTGAATATGTGTTTATTGTGTGTTTTTGTTATTTACTATATGTATGACTGCAGGCAACGAAATTTCGTTCAGACCGCAAGGTCTGAATGACAATAATGTTTTCCAAGTTCCAAGTCATCTGCCTCAGAGGGCGGCGGAGGCAGGTTCTCTGGATGCTTTCAAGAGAGAGCTAGATAGGGCTCTTAAAATAGCGGAGTCAGGGGATATGGGGAGAAGGCAGGAACGGGGTACTGATTGGGGATGATCAGCCATGATCACATTGAATGGTGGTGCTGGCTCGAAGGGCCGAATGGCCTACTCCTGCACCTATTGTCTACTGTCTACTGTCTATTGTTAGTAAGCTCTTATTGGTTTTAATGGCAGTGGAGCTGGAAATTTGATATGTTTATTTTCTCTCTACCTTTGGTTTCCTAATTTCAAAGTCGCAGGATATTTCCCAAATTTACTGTGATTTTACCTTTCAGGGAAGACCATGGTTTTTTGAGCTAGTTTTCCCAAGAAAAAAACTGCAATGATCAAAGCCCGAAAGGGTAGGATGGGGCTGAAGTCCAGTGTTTAGACGTTGTAATGTTTTTTTTTAAATCATTCTAATAGAATGATTTTCCAACTACAGTGGTAATTAAACTTTCTTTTTTCACCCCTAGATTTCTTTACATATTTTTAGGATGTTCAAAAGTTGAATTAAATAAACTCTTAAGAAATTAGTTACTTTATGTTTTTTGCTGATGTGACAAAATAAATGATATATAAAGTTATATAGAAGGGAGAATGATGAAAACTACTAAAAAAACATCAGAAAATTTAGTCGAGGGTGAATGAAATTTTGTAATAAACTCAAGGGGGGATGACACTGAAATAGCTTAAGGAGCACTGTTGTAGGCCACGGAGGCATGAATACGGGAGACTTTGTCTCAAGAAGGCAGCATCTATCATCAAATGTCCCCAACATCCAGGCCTTGCTCACTGAAGATAGGCACAACATGCTGGAGTAACTCAGCGGGACAGGCAGCGTCTCTGGAGAGAAGGAAATGGGTGACGTTTCGGGACGAGACCCTTCTTCAGATTCCACCCGAGACGTCACCCATTCCTTCTCTCCAGAGATGCTGCCTGTCCCGCTGAGTTACTCCAGCAGTTTGTGTCTGTCTGCCCTTCCCATCCACTTCCCACTGCCACTATTGGGCAGGAGGTACACACGCCCCAAGTCCCACATCACCAGGTTAAGGAACAGCTACTTCCCAGAAACTATCAGATTTAGTTTAGTTTAGTTTAGTGATACAGGTGGTCACAGGGAGAACGTGCAAACTCCATACGGACAGCACCCAAGGTCAGGATCGAACTCGGGCCTATGGTGCTGTGAGGCAGCAGCTCTAACACTAAGCCCCACTGTGCCACCCTATATCGAGCATCCTTAGAGAATTCAGCACAACCCTACGTGTTCTAGATTTTTAGTTTTACTTTTAGAGATACAGCACGGAAACAGGCCCTTCGGCCCACCCAGTCCGCGCCACCAAGCGATCCCCGCACATTAACACTATCCTACACACACATGGGGCAATTACATTTACACCAAGCCAATTAACCTAGATACCTGCGCGTCTTTGGAGTGTGGGAGGAAACCGGAGATCTCGGAGAAAACGCGCGCAGGACGGGGGGAGAAGGTACAGAGTCTGTACAGACAGCGCCCGTAGTCGGGATGGACCTTGCAAGCGCTGTAAGGCAGCAACTCTACCGCTGCGCCACCAATGGCTGCCCAAACAACAAGTATTTGTGAAGAGTTTAAGAAGGGACAGCAGATGCTGGAAAATCGAAGGTAGACAAAAGTGCTGGAGAAACTCAGCGGGCGCGGCAGCATCTATGGAGCGAAGGAAATAGGCAACGTTTCGGGCCGAAACCCTTCTTCAGACTGAAGACCGAAAACCAAGAGCATGGGTTGGTTTATTGCAGAGACAGTCCAGAGCCTTGGTATCCTGTGGCGATTTAATCAGTGCCTCACTCCCTGTAGTTTTTATGCCATTTGCAAGACACTTCAGGGGTGAAACAAAATATTCCTCATGTCTTCCTAGAGTCCGATAATCAATAGTTGCTTAAAATACAACATGACAAAGCTTCACTGACTATCTTCGAGTTCAACCATCCACCATCATTGCATAGTGGCTGCAGTATATGCCTTCAACAAAATACATTGCAGTTATTTAGCCATGCCATTCCGTTGATTTTTACGTTCAGTTGTGGTCACTCAGCCACTAAGAGACCATTAAGCTGTAAAGAATGCAGAAAAATATTTACAAGGATGTTTAAGAAGGAACTGCAGATGCTGGAAAATCGAAGGTAGACAAAAATGCTGGAGAAACTCAGCGGGTGCGGCAGCATCTATGGAGCGAAGGAAATAGGCAACGTTTCGGGCCGAAACCCTTCTTCAGACTGAGGGATGTCAGACTACAGGGATGTCGCCTTTCAGGTCCTTCAGCCCACGGAGTCCATGCCGACCACCTAACCCTAACCCGTTCACAATCGTTCCATATCATCCCGCTTTCACATCTTAGTCACTCGGGAAACCCTGAAGAATAAGGGGCAAGCCATTTAGAACGGAGACGAGGAAACACTTTTTCACGCAGAGAGTTGTGAGTCTGTGGAATTCTCTGCCACAGAGGGCGGTGGAGGCCGGTTCTCTCGATTCTTTCAAGAGAGAGTTAGATAGAGCTCTTGAAGATAGCGGAGTCTGGGGATATGGGGAGAAGGCAGGAACGGGGTACTGATTGGGGATGATCAGCCATGATCACATTGAATGGCGGTGCTGGCTCGAAGGGCCGAATGGCCTACTCCTGCACCTATTGTCTAATTAACGGAAGCTAATGAACACAAAGAAGGGTTTTGACCCGAAACATCAGCTATTCCTTTTCTGCTGCCCGACCCACTGAGTTACTCGAGCATTTGCAGTTTGAGTAAAGCAGCGCCTGCAGTTCCTTCCGACACTACATCTTTGGAACGTGGGAGGAAACCGGAGAACCCCGGCAAGGGGTGATAAGGTGGCACGGTGGCACTGCGATAGAGTTGCTGCTTTAAAGCACAAGAGACCCAGGTTCAATCCCAACTATGGGTGCTAGTGTGTACGGGGTTTGTACGTCACCCCAGTGACCGCTTGCGTTTTCTCCGGGTGCTCCGGTTTCCTCCCACATTCCAAAGACATACGGTACAGGTTTGTAGGTTTAATTGGCTTTGGTAAAAATTGTAAACTGTCCCTAGCGTGTAGAGTAGTGGTGGTGTACTGGCTGACCGCTGGTCAGTGCGAACTCGGTGGGCTGAAGGGTCTGTTTCTACTCTGTGTCTCCAAAGTAAAGTTGCCAGGACTTTGAGTTTGAGAGATAGGTTGAGCAGGCTACAACTTACTTCCTTGGAACATAGGAAGCTGAGGGCTGATTTCATAGTATAAAATCTCTGCCTCAGAGGGCGGTGGAGGCCGGTTCTCCGGATGCTTTCAAGAGAGAGCTAGATAGGGCTCTTAAAAATAGCGGAGTCAGGGGATATGGGAAGAAGGCAGGAACGGGGTACTGATTGGGGATGATCAGCCATTATCACATTGAATGGAGGTGCAGGGTCGAAGGGCCGAATGGCCTACTCCTGCACCTATTGTCTATTGTCTATTGTTTCAATTATGAGATAAGGCGAATGCACAGAATATTTTTGGCCAGGGATGGGAACTCAACAAGCAGAGGTGAGGTCAGAGATTGAAGGCAGGAGGGAAAAGATTTAATAAGAACCTGAGGTGCAACTTTGTCACACAATAGGTGGTGGGTATATGATAAGAGTTGCCAGAGGAAGTGTTTGAGGCAAATATAATAACAGCATTTGAGCGACATTTGGACTGGTAAATGGATTGGAATTATTATCAGGACGGAACTGCAGATGCTGGTTTAAATCGAAGATAGACACAAAAAGCTGGAGTAACTCAGCGGGACAGGCAGCATCTCTGGAGAGAAGGAACGGGTGACGTTTCGGGACGGTCTGTCTCGCCAGAGATGCTGCCCGTCCCGCTGAGTTACCCCAGCATTTTGTGCCCATCTTGAGTTTATTGTTACATGTGCCGAGGTGCCGAGAGAAGCTTTGGTTGAGTTCTTTGGAACTTTCTTACCAACATAATGGGGCAACGCAGTGGACAATGTCCCGCCCACACAATGGAAGCTACACAGTAGTGGTCAATAAAATGGGCGGCACGATGGCGCAGCAGTAGAGTTGCTGCCTTACACCGCGGGTGCTCTCTGTAAGGAGTTTGTACGCTCTCCCCGTGACCTGCATGGGTTTCCTCCAGGATCTTTGGTTTCCTCCCACACTCCAAAGACATACAGGCCTGAAGAAGGGTCTCGACCCGAAACGTCGCCTATCTCCTTCGCTCCTTAGATGCTGCTGCACCCGCTGAGTTTCTCCAGCCTTTTGTGTACCCTCGATTCTCCAGCATCTGCAGTTCCTTCTTTAACACAGGTATCTAGGTTAATTGGCTGGGTGTGTGTGTAAATTGTCCCTAGTGTGTGTAGGACAGTGTTAGTGTGCGGGGATCGCTGGTCGGCGCGGACTCTGTGGGCCGGAGGGCCTGTTTCTGCGCTGTATCTCTAAACTAAACTCAACTAAACTAATCTAAATTAGCTAACTAATTGTGGTGCTGGGGAAGTATGGGCCAGGCTTGCATCAGCGTCAGTATAATCTGCGGTGGGCACAAACTGCTGGAGTAACTCAGCGGGCAAGGCAGCATCTCTGGAGAGAGGGAATGGGTGTCATTCCAGGTCGAGATGTCACCCATTCCTTCCCTCCAGAGATGCTGCCTGTCTGAGGTGCTGAGTTACTCTAGCAGTTTGTGTCAAACTTTTGATTTTAAACCAGCATCTGCAGTTCTTCCCTACACATTCAGTAAACTTTGCCTTGGGTTTGACACTTTGGGGAAGTTCACCAAACAGATTATGCAGCGTGAAATGGTGCCAAGCAGTTTATTTACTTGCTGTTGTTGGGCTGGGATCCAATGGTCCAGCGGCCTTTAGAGCCCGGAGGAATCCTTGCTGTGACTGCAGAAGTATTTATTTTCAGCTGTGTCACTGTAGCTCGACGTCATAGGGTCATGGGTTCAAATCCCAGACGAGAAGCACAAAATCCATCATGATAGAGATTAGAAGGATGAGGGGGCAAAATCTTATAGAAACATATCAAATTATAAAAGGAGCTGGACAAGTTAGATGCAGGAAAAATGTTCCCAATGTTGGGCGAGTCCAGAACCAGGGGCCACAGTCTTGGAATAAAAGGGAGGTCATTTAAGACTGAGGTGAGAAAAAACGTTTTCACCCAGAGAGTTGTGAATTTGCGGAATTCCCTGCCACAGAGGGCAGTGGAGGCCAAGTCACTGGATGGATTTAAGAGAGAGTTAGATAGAGCTCTAGGGGCTAGTGGAGTCAATGGATATGGGGAGAAGGCAGGCACGGGTTATTGATTGGGGACGATCAGCCATGATCACAATGAATGGCGGTGCTGGCTCGAAGGGCCGAATGGCCTCCTCCTGCACCTATTTTCGATGTTTCTATGATAGTCCAGCGTGGAAGATTAGTTTAGAGATACAGTGCAGAGGCAGGCCCTTTGTCCCACCGACCAGTGCTCCCCGCACACTAACGCTGTCCTAGGCACAATAGGTAATTTACAATGACACCAAGCCAATTAACCCCAAAACTGCACGAATTTGGAATGTGGGAGGAAACCGGAGCACCCGGAGAACACCCACGCGATCACGGGAAGAACGTACAAACTCTGTGCCGGCAGCACCCGTAGTCAGGATTGAACCCGGGTCTCTGGCACTGTTTTGCCCCCGTCCCACTTAGGAAACCTGAACGGAAACCTCTGGAGACTTTGCGCCCCACCCAAGGTTTCCGTGCGGTTCCCGGAGGTTTTTGTCCTCCGGCAACCACCTTCAACTAGCATCGCAACCGGCTTCGACTAAAAAATTACCGATTTTTTAAAACGGAAACCTCTTTCGGCCATTAGGGAGACTGACAAAAACCTCCGGGAACCGCACGGAAACCTTGGGTGGGGCGCAAAGTCTCCAGAGGTTTCCGTTCAGGTTTCCTAAATGGGACAGGGGCGTTAGGCAGCAACTCTAGTGCTGTGCCACCACTCTGCCCCACAAGGGACTGTGGAACAGCGAGAGATTCCCCACTTACACGCTGAGACCATGCATTTCCTCCTGGGTTTGTATTAATACTCACATTACATGACATTGTAGTTATATTTATATAGCTCAGAAACAGGCCCTTCAACCCACCTTGTCCATAGCGACCAAGTCGACGTACTGGGCTAGAAGAGGTCTGGACAATATTTGTCCTTCAACCAATGTCACTGGACCTACCTGATCTCCCGATTACGAAAAACTTTAATTCCTCTTCCCATTCCCACACTGACCTTTCTGTCCAGGGCCTCCTCCATTGTCAGAGTGAGGCCCAGCTCAAATTGGAGGAACAGCACCTCATATTTCGCTTGGGCAGCTCCCACCCCAGCGGTATGAACATTGACTCCTCTAACTTCAAGTAGCCCTTGCTTTCCCTCTCTCCCCGCCGCCCCTCCCCCACCCTACTCATTGCACTACCTTCAAGGCCGCCCTGTTGAGTTTCATTGTCAGTAACCCGTTTTCACCTAGAACACAGCTCCAAATTCCTTTATCATCGTTACTTTTTTGGCATATCTTTCATTCATTTATTCTACATCTCCCTACATCACCGTCTATATCTCTCGTTTCTCTTTGCCCCTGACTCTGATTCTGAAGAAGGGTCTCGACCCAAAACGTCACCCATTCCTTTTCTCCAGAGATGCTGTCTGACCCGTTGAGTTACTCCAGCATTTTGTGTCTATCTTAACCATAAAGCCCGCTAGTTGCTGGAATCAGTGGTGGACCAGCATGGTTTGGATTTGGCTTCATGGCCTTGAGTTATTCTTTAAATGTATCTTCCGCAACAATAGCATCGTAGAGTCATACAGTACAGAAAAGGCCATTCGGCCCATTGAGTCCATTCCAACCATCAAACAACCACTTGCCACCATCTCCCCTTTCTTATCGGCAGTGGGTCTGTAGAACACAAGTCTTGCTTTCCACATTTGAAGAGCACCATCATTTTATCCTTGTTTAAGAAGGAACTGCAGGTGCTGGAAGATCGAAGGTAGACCAAAAATGCTGGAGAAACTCAGCGGGTGGGGCAGCAGCTATGGAGCGAAGGAAATAGGCAACGTTTCGGGCCGAAACCCTTCTTCAGACACACACGCAGCTGAAGAAGGGTTTCGCCCGAAACGTCGCCTATTTCCTTCGCTCCATAGATGCTGCTGCACCCGCCGAGTTTCTCCAGCATTTTTGTCTACCGTCATTTTATCCTTTATCAGTTCAGCCTGACCACTCCTTGACCAAGCCGTGATCTCATTCGGAGAAACTTTCCGAGCCTCCAGACTTCTTTACCATTTACTAATCATCAGCTCTCCTTCAAGGTCGTAAGTTCGCAAGTGATAGGAGCAGAATCAGGCCATTCGGCCCATCAAGTCTACTCCGCCATTCAATCGTGGCGGGTCCATCTTTCCCCTCCTAACCCCATTCTCCTGCCTTCCCCTCAGAGCCGTCCTCTCAGGATGCATTCCACACAGTGAGAGCTGGCAGACCCATCGCAGAAGTAACTGAAAGTGCAGAGACCATGTACCCCCCCCCCCCCGCCCCACCCTCCCGCCTCTTACCCGGCAGTAAGGTCAAGGTTGCAGTCAGAATTCATGGAGCTGAGAGAACACTTGACACTGACCAGAACAAAGACATAACACAGCCTGGACCAGCTCACTGGCATATCAGCAACATGTACTCACATGTGTGGAGGCTGCTGGCGGGAGGTCATGTCAACATGCGTTTGTTAGAGAGGGATAGAGAAAGACTGGGTCCATGTGTGTGTGACTGTGTGTGTGTGTGCGTGTGAGTGTATGTGTGTATGTGTGCATGTATGTGACTCTGTACGTGTGTATGTGTGTGTGAGGCTGTGTGTGTGTGTGCATATGTGTGTGTGTGTGAGATAGAGAGAGACTGTGTCCATGTGTGTGTGACTCCATGTGTGTGAGGGATAGTGTGCATGTGTGTGTGTGATAAACTGTGTGTATGAGAGGAAGATGCGCATGTGTGTGAGAGAGACTGTGTGTATATGTGTGTGTGTACGTGTGTGAGAGTGTGTGTCTGATAGTGAGAAAAACTGCCTGTGTGAATGAGAGTGAGTGAGAGAGAGTGTGAGAGTGTGTGTGAGAGAGAGAGTGAGTGTGAGAGTGTGTGAGAGTGTGAGAGAGAGAGAGAGTGAGAGAGTGTGTGAGAGTGTGTGTGAGAGAGAGAGTGCGTGTGTGAGAGAGTGAGAGAGTGTGTGAGAGTGTGTGTGAGAGAGAGAGTGTGTGTGAGAGAGAGAGAGAGAGAGAGTGTGTGTGTGACTGTGTACAACTGCTGAAGGGATGGGGTGTATGGTGCAGCCCATCGGTGTGGAGACACCCCAGCCCCATGTGTGTGTGTGTGTGTGTTTCCGTGTGAACTGTGTGTTTTGCCAGGATCGTCACCGCACCTGGAGTTTAAGTAAAATAAATCTCTCAGCCCCTCCGACTGACGAGATGAGCAAAGACAAGCATTAAAAAAAACCCACGCACACATCCTATCCACTTACACCTCCACTGTCAAACCACGAACTAGAACACACACACACACACAGGCAGAGGATGGATTATCACCAAGAAACCTTCGCACTGGCACTAACGACAGGGGTTAATGTGACTGTCCTGTGCATCGCAATCCCCAACTAACACCCCCCAAGTGAACCGCCAGCCACCGAGACTAAAGGAGAAGAATAGACAGCACATACCTGACAAGGATCGCAGCGGCCAAGAGCAGCAGAGAGGAGAGGATGGAGAGATGCATTCTCTGGACCAGAAGGCAAGGAAGGAGAGGAGAGAGAGACGGAGGGAGGGAGAGAGAGAGGGAGAGAGAGAGAGAGAGAGAGCCAGCCACCTCTTCACTTCTGGTGGCTCAGGTCGAGCTATTTTATTGTGAAAGGAGAAACTGTTCCTGTATTTATAACGCGCTCTCTCCGCAGGCTGCAGGCTTACACACGAGCGCAGGCATCATTCCAGCTGCGACAGGAGGCTCTGTTACAGTCCCATTGTGTGGGGGAGAAGGGGAGAGAGGGGCAGATATGTCTGACAGCCAGAGCACTGAGCAGGAGAGGGAGGGTGGGAGGATGGGGGGGGGGGGGGGGGGGGGGAGACATGGAGGGGGGGGGGGGGGGGCTGTGTATATTTGTTTTTACCAGGAGCTGCTGCTGCTACAGAATAGAATTGATGCATCACTGAACTCCCAGCAGTGAGAGAGTCTGGCACACGACAGAGAGAGGGGGAGAGGGGAGGGAGAGAGAGAGAGGGAGAGGGAGTGAGAGAGAGGGAGGGAGAGAGGGGAGGGGAGAGATAGAGAGATAGAGAGGAGGGGGGAGAGAGGGATGTAGAGAGAGAGGGAGAGGGGGAGAGAGGGAGGAGGGAGAGAGGGAGAGGGAGAGAGAGGGAGGGGGAGAGAGGGAGAGAGGGAGGGAGAGAGAGAGGGAGGGAGGGAGGGAGAGAGAGGGAGAGGAGAGAGAGAGAGAGTAGAGGGAGGGGGAGGGACAGGGGGGCGAGGTGAGTGAGAGAGAGGGGGAGGCAGAGAGAGGGAGAGAGGGAGGGAGAGAGAGACAGCAGGAGCCAATTACTCTGTTTAGTTCTTCAAATAAACTGTGCAGCTCAGCAATTTAGCAAATATGTGAAGTGGGGGTTGGGGGCAGCATTGTTTAAAGCACACACACACACACACACACACACACACACACACACACACACACACACAGCTCTCACTCTCACTCTCGCTCTCACTCTCACAGGACACACACAGGTTCAGGCACACATATTTATAAACCGCACAGGGCAGAACCAGTCTCTCTCTCTCTCACACACACAGGCACAGATGTACACGAGCACACATTTATAAACCAACACACGGTCTCACACACAGGCACACGCAGGGCTAGCACAATCAGACACTGCACACACACACACACACACACTCACACACTCACTCTCACACACACACACAGCTCACACTCACACACCTCACACACACACCTCACACACACACACACACACATCACACACACACACACACACCCTCACAAACCTCACACACACACACACACACATACACACCTCACACACACACCTCACACACACACACACACCTCACACACACACACCTCACACACACACACACACACACACACACAACACAAACCTCACACACACACACACACATACACACCTCACACACACACATACACACCTCACACACACACACACACACACGCACCTCTCACACACACACAGACACACACACACATACACACCTCACACACACACACATACACACCACACACACACACACACACACACACACACACACACACACACACACACACACACACACACACACGGGAAAGGTCTCAACCCGAAACCTCACCCATTCCTTCTCTCCAGATATGCCTTTGACCCGCTGAGTTACTCCACCATTTTGTGTCTATCCTCAACAAAATGTGAATGGCAGACACACACACACGTAAACAGGTACAGATCCACAGACAAACACTAGGACACAGACATACACAGTGCACAGATGAAAGAGTATTTACAGTATTTCAGTGTTTGGTCAAATGAAGCATGCTGTAGTTTTCAGCAGGTTAATAATCGGAAACAGAGGGAAGTGGATTGATGTAAAGATTGTCTCCTGCAGTCACCCTCTGTGTGGGAGGTCCCATATTGTGTAGTTGCCACCACTGTGTGCCCCAGTATTTCATCCTCTACTCCACACTCTGCTCCCAAGACATCAATATGCCTGTGCACCAGCAGTCATTCCTATCTCCTCGCTTCCCATTCATGCTAAAATGGCCCTCGCGGGTCAGAGGTGAAGTATCGCGGGTCAGAGGTGAAGCATCGCGGGTCAGAGGTGAAGCATCGCGGGTCAGAGGTGAAGCATCGCGGGTCAGAGGTGAAGCATCGCGGGTCAGAGGTGAAGCATCACGGGTCAGAGGTGAAACATCGCGGGTCAGAGGTGAAGCATCGCGGGTCAGAGGTGAAGTAGCGCGGGTCAGAGGTGAAGCAATGAGAGTGAGAGCATCGGGTCAGAGGTGGAAACATCGCGAGGTGAAAGCATCGTCAGAGGTGAAACATCGGTCAGAGGTGAAGGGTCGCGGGTCAGAGGTGACGCATCACGGGTCGGAGGTGAAGTAGCGCGGGTCAGAGGTGAAGCATCGCAGGTCAGAGGTGAAGCTTCGCGGGTCAGAGGTGGATTCTCGTGGGTCAACGGAGCCCCCTGGGTCTGTGGAGCCGCGGCTGGGGCCCGGGCCGGCGCCGTGGAGACGTGCGGAGAGGAGCCGGTGGCGATAGCGGAGAGGTCGGTGCGGCGCTCAATGATGGCGCTGACTGACGGACGAGGACGGGCCACGTGGAAGTGAGTGAGGATGCCACCGCCGAGGGGAGGAACAACGGAGGAGCCGGCGTGGGGGGGACCGCCGTGAGGGGGGGGGGGTGCGGGTGAATCGAACAAACGAGGGGGGGGAATCTGTAACTCTGTAAGCGACCTTTATGGCCGACTATTTGCCAGGGTATGCAAGCAAATAATTTCACTGTGAATTGTCACCTGCGGCAATGAAGTATTCAGTTCAATTCTATTCTATTTTAAAATAGTTGTGGGCATTTTTAAACCCATTGCCCTCCTTGCTTGGCTGTGGCTTAAGGGCCTGTCCCACTGCGGAGACCTAATTGGCGAGTTTAGAAGAGTTTGCCCTCGACTCATACTCGCGGCATGGTCGACACGAGGTCCTAGGAGGTCTACGTAACTCTCCGTCATGCTCGAGAGAAGTTCCCGCGTACTCGAGGCCTCAGTTTAGTCGAGGAGTATTTTTTAACATGCTGAAAAATGCCCAAACTCCAAAAAGTAAACTCCAAAAGAGTAAAAATTGGTCGGCGTGGGAAAAATTGATATTTTTTTTACTCGTAGGTTTAGTCGAAGTGGGTCATAGTAGGTCGGCATGTTAGTTGTTGGTAATCGAGGGTAGTCAAAGGTAGTCATAGATAGTGTTAAGGGCCTGTCCCACTTTCACGGCCTAATTCACGACCTCTGCCGAGTTTGCCCTTGACTCATACTCGCAGCATGGTCGTCACGAGGTCGTAGGTAGGCCGTAGCAGGCCGTGATGCTAGTCGTAGGTACTCGTGGCATCAAGTAGGTCGGGGCGCTTTTCTAGCCTGTTGAAAAATGTCCACGAGTAAAAAAGGTCGTGAATTAGGTCGTGAAAGTGGGACAGGCCCTTTAGTATAGTCGAAGGAGGCCGTCTTCACTCTCCACTATTCGGTGTCCAATTTTCCTGAAGCTGGGCCTCAACATAGTCGAAGGAGGTGCTCTACTTCAGTGATTACAACAAGACAACGACACTTTTTTAAACTCTCCTAAACTCTTCTAAACTCGCAAATTAGGCCCCGGCAGTGGGAGAGGCCCTTTACGCTCGGTATGGATCTCCTCACCAATGGTCTCGGCCTACAGATCTGCTTCAGGTGTTGGGGCCTGGCTGCTGAGAGTAGGCACGGTGGAAGATTTGCCACCTCCCAGTTCGGTATGCGTAGGACAGGTGTGGAGGGATGCGGGCCTAAAGCAGGTTGAGTTTAGTTTATCGTCACATGTACCGAGGTACAGTGAAAAGCTTTTGTTGCGTGCTATCCAGTCAGCAGAAAGACAATACAGGATTACAATCGAGCCGTCTACACTGTACAGATACACGATAGAGGGAATAACATTCAGTGCAAGGTAAAGCCAGCAAAGTCCGATTGAGGATAGCCTGAGGGTCATCAAAGAGGTAAGTAGTAGTTTAGCACCGCTCTCTGGTTAATGTGCCTGCAGGAAGGACCAGTGTAGATGGGACATGTTGGCTGGTTTGGGCAAGTTGGGCCTGTTTCTGAGCTGTATCTCTAAACTTAACTAAACTAAATATTGGGGTGAGGGACAAAGTGATTAAACCCCACTATTGTAAGGGGCTTTAAAGAGGATTCAAACCGATAGAGGCCAGGGAGAGGGTTCTGACACAGCTGTGTATAAAAGTTACCAGAGTCATCCTTGAGTAAGAAATGATAGCATTGTATAGCGGTAGAAGGGAGTGATGTAGATAGACCCCTATCAGTAGAAGGGAGTGATAGATGGGACCCTTGTCACTATAGCTTAGCTTTAGTGCTGATATAGGAGAACTGAGAGAGTTCAGTTGGAGGTGAGTAAAACTAGGGCAGGTCATGGACAACTGAGCATGCTTAATCAAATAAATGAATATTACAACACACCCCTGGTCCAGAAACTGCTCATTACCATGCACATGTAAGGACATGCGATGTATGATGTGGGAGGTACTGGGGGGACGTACCTACAGATTGTGCACCTCAGTGCCCTGATTGGAGAGGGTCCGAAGGGGAGGTAAAATGTAGAATTGTGTGTATAAAGGGGTTTACCCTTTCTGACTTCGGTGTGTCTCAACTTGGAGAGGCACCCGACTCTGCAGACTCGCAAATAAAGAATCTCTTGCTTCCACGATTTAGTCTTTGAGTAGTGATTGTGAGCACATCGCATATCTCACAGTGGCATTTGAGCCTTTTGGATAGGCACGTGGAATGGAGAGATCTAGATCAGATGCACGCTGAGGAGATTAGTTTAACTTGGCGTCCTGTTCAGCACAGACATTGAGGGCCGAATGGCCTGATCCTGTGCCATACTGTTTAGTTTAGTTTAGTTTAGTTTAGTTTAGTTTAGAGATACACCGTTGAAACAGGCCTTTTTGGCCCACCAGGTCCGCGCCGACCAGCGACCCCCGCACGCTCACACTATCCTATACAAGTTTTACATTTACCAATTTACAATTAAACTGCAATCCTGTACCTTTTTGTAATAATATTTTTATTAAAAGGAATCCATCATAACAACGGTATTACAACTTTTCAAATACACAACCAACTTATTTCAATAAGTATACGAGTGTTACGAATAGTACTTATAAACTTCTATTTTTTTTTTAAAGTAGAAAAAGAAAAGAATAGATTTTAATCAATAAGAGTGGTGATTAAATAATAATTTTGATTATAAAGAAAGAGAAAAAGAAAAAAGAGGAGAAAAAATATATATGTATATGTATATATCCTTGTTATATGTATTTAATTAAAATAAAGTATTATATAGAAAAAGAGAGAGATTATACTATACAAACCTGTACCTTTTTGGAGTGTGGGAGGAAACCGAAGATCTCGGAGAAAACCCACGCAGCTCACGGGGAGAAACGTGCAAACTCCGTACGGACAGCACCCGTAGTCGGGATCGAACCCGGGTCTCCGGCGCTGTGAGGCAGCAACTCTACGCTGCGCCCCCGTGCTGAATTATACTGGCCACTTTATGGAGCAAGTAAACACAATGGGTTGCTGTGATGCCACCACATCCGATATTATCCATCGCCCTAGTTATCCCCACAGTGGAGATGACAGGGAAACATGGAATTGATTTGTCTGGTAAGGAGAGAAACAAGAGTGTTTCATTCGAAGAATAGGTACACAAAGCTGGAGTAACTCAGCGGGTCAGGCAGCGTCTCTGGAGAAAAGGAATGGGTGACGTTTCGGGTCAGGAGAGAGGCAGGGGTGAGGGAAATTAGAGGTATACAAAAGGTACAAAGAACGGATGATGCTAGACAAATGGAAGCCGGCATCGATGATCAAGGAACGGTGGAGCCCACAATGGTTCATTGTTGGCTGTGGAGAAGGCAATAACGAGCAAATACAAGCAGTGAAACTAAGCAGAGCGTTTAATTATCCTATGTTTGACAATGGAACAATGAAACCATTTTACTTGCAGCGACATAACAGGCCAGGCATACACGAGTAGTATATAATAATCAAAAACAAAATCAATAAATCAACAACCACAATACTGGTGCCAAAAAAAATCCTGTGGTCCTTAAGGGGCTGTCCCACTTGGGCGACCTAATCTGCGAGTTTGCCCTCGACTCATACTACAGCAGCATGGTCGACACGAGGCCGTAGGAGGTCTTTGTAACTCTCCTTCATGCTCGAGAGTGGTCCCCGCGTACTCGAGGCCTCAGCTGGGTCGCGAATGTTGAAAAATGCCCGCGAGTGAAAAAAGGTCGCCTTGGAAAAAATCCATACTTTTTTTACTCGTAGGTTTAGTCGAAGCAGGTCGGCATGTTAGTTGTAGGTAATCGAGGGTAATCGAAGGCAGTCGTAGATAGTCTTCACCATAGTGGAAGGGAGGTCGAAGGAGATGGACGGAGGTCGTCTTCACTCTCCACTATTCGGTGTCCAATTTTCCCAAAGTTAGTCGTTACTAGTCGAAGCTAGTCGAAGGAGGTCTTCAAACTCTCCTAAGCTCTTCTAAACTCGCCAATTAGGTCGCCCAAGTGGGCAGCCCCTTAAGTGTAACCAAAGACAGTGAATAGAAGTTTGTAGTTGAGGTTAGTGTTTGGTATTAGTGTTGGTACTTATTTCTCACGTTAACTGAGGTACGCACAGTGAAATTCATTTGCAGAGTTCAAGAGCCTGATGTTTTTTTGGGAAGGAGCTTTTTTTAATTTAGTTTACTTGAGTCTAGAGATACAGCGCGGAAACAGGCCCTTGGTCCCACCATGTCCACTCCGGCCAGGATGCAAAAGTTGGAGAGCGTAGAACTGGGGTGAAGGATGATCGATGATCGGCACGGATTCGGAGGGCCGAAGGGCCTGTTTCCAGCCTCTATGTCTAACCTAGTCAAGGCGTATCTACGTGTATCCTACAGTCTGGAAGCAAGCTGTAATAAAATGTACATTACATTGGTTCTTGGTGATCCAGTTGTTCTCAAAAACTTGCAACGTAGCAGATGTGCTGAGAAAAGAAAGATGTGCTAAATTATTCATATTTTGCCATTTTTCAGATTGCAAGCTCAAAGTGAGTAAGAGGTTAACGCGGCTGAAAATAAAATCAGCCGTTTTAAAATAAGGTTCATTTGTGGAGGAATTATAGAATCAATTAGTTTAGTTTAGTTTATTGTCCACTGAGGGAAAAACCTTTATTGTTGCACGCTATCTAGTTAGCGTAAAGACTGTACATGATTACAAGCGAGCCGTCCACAGTGTACAGATTCAGGATAAAGGGAATAAGGTTCAAAGAGTCAAAGAGTCAAAAGAGTTTATTGTCAAGTGTCCCTGACAGGACGATGACATTCTTTCTTTGCTTAGCACAACAGAACATAGTAGGCATTGACTACAACACAGATCAGTGTGTCCATATACCATTATATACGTAGATACACACATGAATGAATACATTGATAAAGTGCAAATAACAGATAGAGGGCTATTAATGTTTAGAGTTTTGTCCGAGCCAGGTTTAATAGCCTGATGGCTGTGGGGAAGTAGCTATTCCTGAACCGGGTCGTTGCAGTCTTCAGGCTCCTGTACCTTCTACCCGAAGGTAGCGGGGAGATGAGTGTGTGGCCAGGATGGTGTGGGTCCTCGATGATGCTGCCAGCCTTTTCGTGTAAGATTAACTCCAGTAATTGAAGATAGTCCGAGGGTCTCCAATGAGGTGGATGGGAGGTCAGGACCGCCAGCTAGTTGGTGAGAGGACGGCTCAGCTGCCTGATAACAGCTGGGAAAAACTGCCCCTGAATCTGGAGGGGTGCGTTCTCGCAATTCTGTACCTCTTGCCTGATGGGAGAGGGGAGAAGAGGGAGTGACCTGGGTGAGACTGGTCCTTGATTTTGATGGTGACTTTTCTAAGGCACATTCTCTCTCTCTCTCTCCCTTAAATCCGATGCTGGGTTGACACGTCCCGTCCCGTGTGGGGGACACACGGGACGGGACGAGGGACAAGGTATATCTCCTTTTTCTTTTTTCTTACTGTTATATCTTTCTGCCACACTGTTTTGATAGTTTAGGAGATTCTCTTGCGTTCTTCTTCAATCTATCTTTCTTTTCTTTTTGTATTTTCATAATTTAGGTTATAAGGTTAAAAATGAAGCTGTACATTGATTGTATAATTTTAGATGCCGAATGTTTTATCTCCGTACAATTGCTTCTAATAAAAAAATAAATAATACAAAAAAATTAATAATAATAAAAATTAAAAAAATTAAAAAGTAAAAATCTCTCTCCTAACGTAAACACATCCAAGCTTGAGATGTCTTGCAGTTTCACATCCTAAGACCTTATTCTAGGGTAGAATCTCTCTGTGGCTATGTGGACAGGTGATGTTTAGACAAGTTGCTTTTGTGTTTTTCTCTTGAATCAAAACAGCCGATATATCCCAATGTTTGGGTGGGGAATAGTATTCTGAGGATTGGTTTAGAGATACAGCATGGAAACAGGCCCTTCGGCCCACCAAGTCTAAACTGACCATCCATCACCCGTTCACAGTTGTCTACGTTATACCCCTTTCTCAATCGCTCCCTTACACACCAAGGCCAATTTGCAGAGAGCCGATGAACTTGCAAACCCGCACATCTTTGCGAAGCGGGAGGAATCCCGGAGCGCCTGTAGGAAATCCTTGCGGTCACCGGGGAGAACGTGCAGACTCCGTGCAGACAGCACCCGTAGTCAGGATCGAACCCAGGGCCTCTGGAAAGCTGTGAGGCAACAACGCCACCGTTCCGCCACACCCTGCCCAAAATAAAACTTTGCCCTAAATAAGATCTTGTGATCAAATCCAGAAGAGCGGGCAGGTCTAGCTGATCAGCGTAGAAGGCGGTTTTAGGGTAAAGCAGCACTCGGAATTGCCTTAGAGCAAGGAGGTCCATCAATAATTCTCCCTATTTCCTTCCTTCCTTTTCAAGCTTCGGGTTTCTCGCTTTCAAAAAGATCCTGGTTACAGATTTCCTCCCCTGAGCTACATCCCCGTACATCTGTCGCCTGCCCTGTTTTGGTCTGGCCGTCTCCACCTCAGTCTGAAGAAGGGCTCCAACCCGAAACATCGCCTATTCCTTCTCTCCGGAGATGCTGCCTGGCCAGCATTTTGTGTCTGTCTACATCCCCGTATATCTCCTCTCCACTCCTGCAGCTTCAATCCCATTTTTCTTGTGGTCAGAATGTGTCTACAGTGTATACAGTTCACTAGTGTAACTAGTGTAAGCAGTTCCAGATTTCCACCACTGAGTTACATCAGTATTCAGCCTGAAGAAGGGTTCCGATCCGAAACATCTCCTATTCTTTTTCATAAGGACATGTTCATCAGGTATAGGAGCAGTATTTGGCCATTCGGCCCATCAAGTCAACTCTTCCATTCAGTCATTGCTGATCTATCTCTCTACCCCAACCTCCTACCTTCTCCACGTAACCCCTGGCACCCGCACTAATCAAGAATTGCCAATTCCCGCCTTCAAAAATATCCGCTTACGGCCTCCACAGCCGTCTGTGGCAATGAATTCCACACATTCACCGCCCTCTGACTAAATTCCTCCTCATCTCTTTCCTAAAGGAACATCCTTTAATTCTGAGGCTGAGACCTCTGGAGTTGGACTCTCCCACTAGCGGAAACATCCTCTCCACATCCACTCTATCCAAGCCTTTCACTATTCCTTCTCACCAGAGACGCTGCCTGACCCGCTGAGTTACTCCAGCATTTTGTGTCTATCTCCAACAGAGTAATGAAACACCAACTTGCAGCAGCATAACAGGCCTATAACTACAATATACGTAGATAATATATAATACATTAAAAAAATTTAATAACCCCAATACTATCAGGCAGCACGGGGGCGCGGCAGTAGAGTTGCTGCCTTACAGCGCTCGCAGCGCCAGAGACCCGGGTTCGATCCCGACTACGGGCGCTGTCTGTACGGAGTTTGCACGTTCTCCCCGTGGGATTTCTCTGAGATCTTCTGTTTCCTCCCACACTCCAAAGCTGTACAGGTTTGTAGGTTCATTGGCTTGGTAAAATGTAAAAATGGTCCCTTGTGTGTGTAGAATGGTGTTAATGTGCGGGGATCGCTGGTCGGCACGGACCCGGTGGGCCGAAGGGCCTGTTTCCGAGCGGTATCTCTGAACTAAACTAAACTAATCTAAACTAGTGTAAAATAAAAGCCTCAATTTCTTAGGTGCAATCCATGACAGTCTATACTTTATCGGTTAGTGTTGTGGAGCGTACAAGAGCCTGAAGGTTATTGGGAAGAAGCTATTCTTGAACTGGTGATTTTCGGACTCCTGCATCTTCTTCTCGATGGTAGGAGTGAAATGAGGTTGTGGCCAGGGTGATGTGGGTATTTGATGATGCTGGCTACCTTTTCGATTCCTGTAGATCCCTTCTCTGGTGGGGAGTTCAGTACCTGTGATGGACCAGATGATGTCCCAGCACTTTTTATAATCTTCTTCATTCCTGATGTTCAAGTTGCCATGGTAGAACAAGGATAAAAAAATAACTGAGTGCAGAATATAGTTCTTCAGCATCGAAGCCTAAAGCCCCTGTCCCACGGTACGAGTTCATTCCAAGAGCTCTCCCGAGTTTGCCCTGATTCGAACTCGGAGATTTACGGTAATGGCCGCTCGTCGGTACTCGGGGCTCTCGTGGACATTTTTCAACATGTTGAAAAATCTTCACGAGTCTTCCCGTGCTTACCTGCCGTTAGCGAGTCTTCCCGAGTACCTGCCGTTAGCGTTACGAGCCGCTAAGAGACGTCCCCGAGCTCCGACGTACCCGCTACGTTCATTCTCCGTGCTTACCACGAGTTTGATTTTTTTTTTAACTCGGGAGAGCTCTTGGAATGAACTCGCACCGTGGGACAGGGCTATAAAGCAGGCCCTTCGGCCTGTAGAGACTATGCTGACCGTCAATCACCCATTCAAAATAGTTCCATGACATCCCACTTTCTCATCTAATCCCCACACACAAATGGGGCCTCACAACTGCAACATAAACGCACTGAGTGTCTTGCGCAGAGTAGGGGAATTGAGAACCAGAGGACATAGGTTTAAATTGAGGGAGGAAAGATTGAATAGGAACCTGGGGGGTAACGTTCTTACGCTAAGGGCAGTGGGTGTATGGAACGAGCTGCCGGAGGAGATATTTGAGGCTGGGACGATCGCAACGCGTAAGAAACATTTAGACAGGTACAGGGATAGGACAGGTTTGGAGGGATATGGGCCAAACGCGGGCGGGTGGGACTAGTGTAGCTGGGACATGTTGGCCGGTTTCCACACTGTATGCTCTGTGACTGTGACTACAGCCACCCTTGGCAGTGTGTTCCAGGCAGCCACCACTCTCTCGGGTAAAAAAAACGATCCTGCCCAGGATAAGCTCCGCTGAGAATGTGTGCAGAATAAAAAAAGAGTGGGATTAGTGTAGAGTGCATGATAATTGGCCAGGACTCAATAGGTCAGGTTTGTGGGTCGTACTGTATGACTATAGCAGGTGTCACCTCAATTACAACAGTGCCATTTTCAATAATTGCCTCACATGCCATTGAATTCCACACTCATGAGCTTCAAAGGAACCCAATTAAACGCGTGACATGGAGATAAACAGAAATGTTTATGACAGCTTCCCTCAACCTGTTACAAATAAACCACAGATTATGTCATCATGTGGAGTGCATTTTAATCCTGCTCCAATGTCAAACATTATTGGAAGTAACAAAGTTGCTTCTGATATCACGATCTGACTATTTTCATTTAGAAAGGTTTGCACTTCTAGATCTAGGTCACCAGACCTACAGTTCAGTTTATTGTCACGTGTACCGAGGTACAGTGAAAAGCTGTTGTTGCGTGCTAACCAGTCAGCGGGAAGACAATACATGATTACAATCGAGCCATTCACAGTGTATAGATACACGATCAGGGGATAACGTTTAGTGCAAGGATAGTCCGAGGGTCACCAATGAGGTAGACAGTAGTTCGCCTCTGCTCTCTGGTTGTGGTAGGATGGTTCAGTCGCCTCATAACAGCTGGGAAGAAACTGCCCCTGAATCTGGAGGTGTGCGTTTTCACACTTCTGTACCTTTTGTACCTGTTAGAAGGTAAAATGGTGTAGCACAGTGGCACAGGTGGCGCAGCGGTAGAGTTGCTGCCTTACAGCGAATGCAGCGCCGTATGCTAATGTCTGTATATATCCATGTGTATATAAAAAGCTGGAGAAACTCAGCGGGTGCAGCAGCATCTAAGAGGCGAAGGAGATAGGCGACGTTTCGGGTCGAGACCCTTCTTCAGCACCCGCTGAGTTTCTCCAGCTTTTTGTGTAACCCTCGATTCTCCAGCATCTGCAGTTTCTTCGTTAACAGTATATATCCATGTGTATATCTAATGCCTGTGATCAATGTATATGACGTGTGTCTGTATCTGTCAGTATATCTCCGTACGCTATCTATATATGTGATGTGTATCTTTATCTGTGTTATATGTATATGGGTCTCAACCTGAAACTTCACCTATTCATCTCCAGAGATGCTGCCTAACCCGCTGAGATACTCCAGCATTCTTACTTCCTACACATTACATATACACACACCCATACAGTATATATATATATGTATATACACACACACACATATATGTATGTATGTACGCACACGCAAAGATATATGTGTAATATACATACACACATGTATTTATATATGCGTGTGTGTATATGTATAACTGTGTGTGTGTGCAAATTGTCAGTGTGTGCATGTGAGTATTAATGTATATATACATATATATGTGTGTGTGTGTTCCTGTGTATATGCATATATATATATATATATGAGTGTGTGAATTACTCCAGCATTTTGTTACTATCTTATCAATATCTGCAGTTCCTTCCCACACAACATGTGTATATATATATATCTATATATAGATATTATATATATGCACACAGATATATGCACATATATGTGCACACACACACACACACACATCTATACACACACACACACACACACATGTATATATACACACACACACACACACACACACACACACACATGTATATATATATATATATATATATATACACACACACACATGTATATATACACACACACACACACACATGTGTATATATATATATATATGTATATATATATATATATACACACACACACATGTATATATACACACACACACACACATGTGTATATATATATATATATATATACTCACACACACACACACACATGTATATATATATATGCTGGAGTAACTCAGCGGAACAGGCAGCATCTCTGGAGAATCGGAATAGGTGAGGTTTGGGGTCGAGACCCTTCTTCAGCTGTACTATCTCCACAGCAGGATTCCATCGTGCACTCTACTGCAAGTAAATTTAAAAGCCATTACTTGAAGGTGATTGGCAATCAGCTCCGGAGAGATTTATTGATTGCTAATTCAATAGTGTCACTTAATTCACCTCTGCCTGACATGATTCGAAAGTCTCCCCAGCAACTTAATGGCATGAAGCTTTGCATGACAACAGGGGAGCAAATTAAAATGAAAAATTCTCCTTCCGTGTAAAGGATGTGTTTAAAAAAGTTCATTCAAAGGGCTAACGAGAGGAGCGCTGTGCCTCGGCAAGTTTTACACTGAAAACTTACATTAATAAACTGATTGAAGCAAATTAGGTTCAGCCGAGAAACCTCTTAATAAATCCCACACTCTGATGGGTGCAATGAAAGGGTGGTGTTCATTGATTCCAATGTGTTCACTCACTTTGCCACTGACATCGTGGGAAACGTCTTCCTTAGACTCTATTTAAGAATTTATTCCACGGAGAATGAGACTCTTTTCCTTGGAGCGCAGGTGGATGAGGTCAAGATCTTATAGATCTGTACCAAATCGTGAGAAGAATAGATCGGGTAGATGCACAGAGTCTCTTGCCCAGAGTCGGTGAATCGAGGACGAGAGGACATAGGTTTAAGGTGAAGGGGAAAAGATTTAATAGGGATCTGAGGGGTAACTTTTTCACACAAAGGGTGGTGGGTGTATGGAACAAGCTGCCAGGGGAGGTAGTTGAGGCTGGGACAGTTTAAGAAACAGCTAGACAGGTACGTGGATACGACAGGTTTGGAGGGGTATGGGCCAGATGCGGGCAGGTGGGACTAGTGTAGCTGGGACATGTTGGCCGATGTGGGCAAGTTGGCCTGAAGGGCCTGTTTCCACTCTATGCCTCTGAACCAGTGCTTGACTTTACACAGAGTGACACCTCTAGAGAATGTAGTCACGTGCAATCTCCCCTTCGGGCCTGGGAAGCTATTAAAGCCCTCGCCAGCCACACTAACACTGTCATACACAAACTGGGGACAAAGTACACACACCCAGCCACTTAACCGACAAACCCGCACGTCTTTAGAGTGTGGGAGGAAACCGAAGATCTAGGAGAAAACCCACGCAGGTCACGGGGAGAGCGTACAAACTCCGTACAGACAGCGCCCGCAGTCGGGATGGAGCCCGGGTCTCCGGCGCTGTAAGGCAGCAACTCTACCGGTGCTCCACCGTACCGCACCAGGGATGGGGATAGTCTGCCTGACCGATACGCAAACAAATGTATTTCCCTGAAACTGGAGCACGTGACCATTGAAACATTGAAAAGATGTAAAGAGCAGGGAGGAGAAACGGGTAGAAAAAGTCAATGGACCAGCTAATGTGACAATATTGCTGAAACTAGTGGCATGGCAATAGTTTGTATTAATACCACTGGTATAGTGGAAGTGTAAAGGTGCAGCGAGCACCCACAGAACACCGCTCCACAGCCTCTGCCCCCGTCCATGCTCTCTGTATCCTCCCCCCATTATTCATCCTGCCATCATCCTGTGAGCGCGTGAGGCTCTGCTGCTGACCTTGATGTTCCACCTTTATTCCAGGAAGGCATCTGTGTGTGTGTGTGTGTGTGTGTGTGTGTGTGTGTGTGTGTGTGTGTGTGTGTGTGTGTGTGTGTGTGTGTGTGTGTGTGTGTGTGTGTGTGTGCGTGTGTGTGTGTGTGTGTGTGTGTGTGTGTGTGTGTGTGTGTGTGTGTGTGAGTGTGAGTGTGTGTGTGTGTGTGTGTGTGTGTGTGTGTGTGTGTGTGTGTGTGTGTGTGTGTGTGTGTGTGAGTGTGTGTGTGTGTGTGTGTGTGTGTGTGTGTGGTGTGTGTGTGTGTGTGTGTGTGTGTGTGTGTGTGTGTGTGTGTGTGTGTGTGTGTGTGTGTGTGTGTGTGTGTGAGTGTGTGTGTGTGTGTGTGTGTGTGTGTGTGTGTGTGTGTGTGTGTGTGTGTGTGTGTGTGTGTGTGTGTGTGTGTGTGTGTGTGTGTGTGTGTGTGTGTGTGTGTGTGTGTGTGTGTGTGTGGTGTGTGTGTGTGTGTGTGTGTGTGTGTGTGTGTGTGTGTGTGTGTGTGTGTGTGTGTGTGTGTGTGTGTGTGTGTGTGTGTGTGTGTGTGTGTGTGTGTGTGTGTGTGTGTGTGTGTGTGTGTGTGTGTGTGTGTGTGTGTGTGTGTGTGTGTGTGTGTGTGTGTGTGTGTGTGTGTGTGTGTGTGTGTGTGTGTGTGTGTGTGTGTGTGTGTGTGTGTGTGTGTGTGTGTGTGTGTGTGTGTGTGTGTGTGTGTGTGTGTGTGTGTGTGTGCGTGTTTCAGTGTGTGCTGCTGAGTATGAGAGATATTTATTGTAACTCCCTTTAATCACTGCATTGCTGCTGGGTTATTTTGTATATTTGCATAACTTAATGTATTTGTTTCAACTATGATTTCTAAATTAGAAAGCCAAGGAGTGTTGAACTGGCCAGTGTGGGCAGCTACTGAAATATTGTGCACTCACACTAGGGGCCACTATTACATTGAGGACCTACGAACACTTTAACGGTATGACTAACGACATCTCTCAGACCAAGCTTGTCCCCCCGTCACTACCTCCTGCCCCTCACACGCCTCCCCCTCGCTGTGATGCACAAATTCAATTCAATTCCCAGCGCAGCGCGGGGGCGCAGCGGTAGAGTTGCCGCCTCACAGCGCCGGAGACCCGGGTTCGATCCTGACTACGGGCACTGTCTGTACGGAGTTTGTACCTTCTCCCCGTGACCTGCGAGGGTTTTCCCGGGCGCTCCGGTTTCCTCCCACACCCCAAAGACGCACAGGTCTGAAGGTTAATTGGCTTGGTGCATGTATAAATTGTCCCTAGTGTGTGTAGGATAGTGTTAATGTGCGGGGATCGCTGGTCGGTGTGGACTCGTGAGCGGAAGAGCCTGTTTCCGTGCTGTATCTCTAAACAAAACTGAACTTGACGGTTTTTGCAATCTCTCATTTTCCCTGTAAAACTCACCCAGGCTTGTAGTTTAGTTTTTGTTGAGTTCAGAGATACAGCGCGGAAACAGTCCCTTCAGGCCCAGCGAGTCCTTGCCAACCAATGGTCACCCTTACATTAGTTCTATCATCCACAATAGGAACTATCTACAGAAGCCAATTGACCGGACATTAATACTTAACTTTTACTTTGGAGATAAGTGTGGAAACAGTGTGAGATACAGTGCAGGTCCATAGACTTACCTTCGGCCCACTGAGTCTATGCCGACCAGTGATCACCCCATATCCTAGCACTATCCAACACACTAGGGACAATTTACAAGTCAAGTCACTTTTATTTCTATAGCACATTTAAAAACACCTCTCATCGACCAAAGTGCTTTACATCAGTGCAGGTACTAACGTTCCACAAACAGTGGTACATAGATCTAACAATACATACATAAATACACGCATACAGCGCTCCCTCAGAGGACCTCAGTAGAAATAAGTTTTAAGTCTGACTTGGAGGGGGCAGTTCTGATGGGAAGAGGGAAGCTGTTCCACAGTCTAGGAGCTGCGACCGCAACAGTGCGGTCGACCCTGAGCTTACGCCTAGACCGCGGGATGGTCAGTTAATAGAAGCCGATTAATCTACAAACACGCATGTCTTTGGAGTGTGGGAGCAAACCGGAGCACCCAGAGGAAAGCCACGCAGGTCACGGAGAAAATGGACAAACTCTGCACAGACAGAGTCGATCCCGGGTCTCTGAAGTTTTTCAAATAGCGAGGAATCCATGGGCGTGTGGCGGGTTTGATCATCAGTCAGCCTGTATGTATTCCCCCCCCCCCACGGGCAACTTACTTGTCTCCTCCCCCTCTGTGTGAAATGGTCAACATGGACTCGAAGGGACATAGAAACATAGAAACATAGAAAATAGGTGCAGGAGTAGGCCATTCGGCCCTTCGAGCCTGCACCGCCATTCAATATGATCATGGCTGATCATCCAACTCAGTATCCTGTACCTGCCTTCTCTCCATACCCCCTGATCCCTTTAGCCACAAGGGCCACATCTAACTCCCTCTTAAATATAGCAAATGAACTGGCCTCAACTACCTTCTGTGGCAGAGAATTCCACAGATTCACCACTCTCTGTGTGAAAAATGTTTTTCTCACCTCGGTCCTAAAAGACTTCCCCCTTATCCTAAAACTGTGACCTCTTGTTCTGGACTTCCCCAACATCAGGAACAATCTTCTTGCATTTAGCCTGTCCGACCCCTTAAGAATTTTGTAAGTTTCTATAAGATCCCCCCTCAATCTTCTAAATTCTAGCGAGTACAAGCCGAGTGTATCCAGTCTTTCCTCATATGAAAGTCCTGACATCCCAGGAATCAGTCTGGTGAACCTTCTCTGTACCCCCTCTATGACAAGAATGTCTTTCCTCAGACTTGGAGACCAAAACTGTACGCAATACTCCAGGTGTGGCCTCACCAAGACCCTGTGAAGGGCTTGTAATTGAGTCATCCAGCCTGGGTACATGCCCATCGACCTAACTTGCCCACATCGACAGAATTCATGTTCATTAGTCATAGGAACAGAATTAGGCCATTTGGCCCATCCATTCTACTCCGCCATTCAATCATGGCTGATCTATCTTTCCCTCTCAACCCCATTCTCCTGCCTTCTCCCCATAACCCCTGACACCCGTACTAATCAGTATTTCCATGCTGTTCATCAAAGCTGAATTAAAAATAGAGGCAAAAGCTGGAGTAACTCAGCGGGTCAGGCAGCATCTCTGGAGAGAAGGAATGGGTGACGTTTTCGGGCAACTAACTAAACATGAAATGTGCAAGCGACAACAAATGTTGTACCTTTTTGTCAAGGGTTCACATTAGGAAACAAATGTGATACGAATATTTTATTTGTACCACACCCCATCTGTAGTGTGGAGATTTGAATTAATCTGTTCAGTGAAGTGGCCAAGGCAGGTTACTCTACTCTTCCCTGAAGTAGTGCTCTTAAGTCCACCAGACAGGGCAGACTGAGTAAGCTAACAATAGACAATAGACAATAGGTGCAGGAGGAGGCCATTTGGCCCTTCGAGCCAGCACCGCCATTCAATGTGATCATGGCTGATCATCCCCAATCAGTGCCCCGTTCCTGCCTTCTCCCCATATCCCCTGACTCCGCTATCTTTAAGAGCCTTATCTAGCTCTCTCTTGAAAACATCCAGAGAACCGGCCTCCACCGCCCTCTGAGGCAGAGAATTCCACAGACTCACCACTCTCTGTGAGAAAAAGTGTTTCCTCATCTCCGTTCTAAACGTGAAGGACGTAAACGTAAACCGATCCTGAGTACCTAGGGGAAAACAAATGGTCGGCACGGACTGGACCGTGCTGTAATTGTTATATGGTTATATGGTCTAAATGGCTTACTCCTTATTCTTACACTGTGGCCCCTGGTTCTGGACTCCCCCAACATCGGGAACATGTTTCCAGCCTCTAGCGTGTCCAAACCCTCAATAATCTTATATGTTTCAATGAGATCCCCTCTCATCCTTCTAAACTCCAGAGTGTACAAGCCCAGCTGCTCTGAACCATCTCATCCAGGAGACAGTAACAGTCTGAAGGAGGGTCTCGACCCGAAACATCCCTTGTTCCTTCTCTCCAGAGACGCTGCCTGTCCCGCTGAGTTACTCCAGCATTTTGTGTCTATCCTCGGTTTGAACCAGCATCTGCAGTTCCTTCCTACATTACTCAGTCACTGTCTCCTCCCTCTGGGCTAGATGTGTCGATCTGTGTAATGCAGTCAAGTCTCCGGGAAAAAAAAAACACCTTCCAAAAGCTGTCACCTCATGTTAATCATAATGGCTCTTTCATAGAGCAAATCGGTATTAATATTCCAAAGTAATATGCCTGTCAACGATGCCTTGCTAATAAAAGCTTGGGATTTAATCCCGTCCTACAGCGAGCCCCGAAGCTCTCTTGAGATGATCCGTTACACGTCGACTGATAGCTGTTGGGATTTGTTCTTTGACAAAGAAAAAAAGCCCAGTAGATACGGTGGATTTGAGCGCAAGATGGCTGAGAGATAGCAAGGAGAATATTAGACATAAATTGCTGGAGTAACTCAGCGGGTCAGGCAGCATCTCTGGAGAAGATGGACACAAAAATGCTGGAGTAACTCAGCGGGTCAGGCAGCATCTCTGGAGAAGATAGACACAAAAATGCTGGAGTAACTCAGCGGGTCAGGCAGCATCTCTGGAGAAGATAGACACAAAAATGCTGGAGTAACTCAGCGGGTCAGGCAGCATCTCTGGAGAAGATAGGCGCAAAAATGCTGGAGTAACTCAGCGGGTCAGGCAGCATCTCTGGAGAAGATGGACACAAAAATGCTGGAGTAACTCAGCGGGTCAGGCAGCATCTCTGGAGAAGATGGACACAAAAATGCTGGAGTAACTCAGCGGGTCAGGCAGCATCTCTGGAGAAGATAGGCGCAAAAATGCTGGAGTAACTCAGCGGGTCAGGCAGCATCTCTGGAGAAGATGGACACAAAAAATGCTGGAGTAACTCAGCGGGTCAGGCAGCATCTCTGGAGAAGATGGACACAAAAATGCTGGAGTAACTCAGCGGGTCAGGCAGCATCTCTGGAGAAGATAGACACAAAAATGCTGGAGTAACTCAGCGGGTCAGGCAGCATCTCTGGAGAAGATGGACACAAAAATGCTGGAGTAACTCAGCGGGTCAGGCAGCATCTCTGGAGAACATGGATAGGTGACCTTTCAGGTCAAGACCCTTCTTCAGACTGATTCTATAGGTGATGTTTCGGATCGGGACCCTTTCAGGTTAGATTAGTTTAAATATACAGCGTGGGAAGAGGCCCTTCGGCCCAGCTTGTCCATGTAGACCGGCGATCACCCATACACTAGCACCACCCTACACACAATATGGACAATTTACAGAAGCTAATAACCCACAAACCTGCACGTCTCTGGAGTGTGGGAGGAAACCGGAGCTCCCAGAGAAACCCACATGGTCACAGGGAGAACGTACAACGGGCGATGGAGACAGGTTCTCTGGATGTTTTCAAGAGAGAGCTAGATAGGGCTCTTAAAGATAGCGGAGTCAGGGGATATGGGGAGAAGGCAGGAACGGGGTACTGATTGGGGATGATCAGCCATGATCACATTGAATGGCGGTGCTGGCTCGAAGGGCCGAATGGCCTCCTCCTGCACCTATTGTCTATTGTCTATTGTTAGCTTATTCAGTCTGCCCTTTCTGGTGGACTTAAGAGGACTCCTTCAGGGAAGAGTAGAGTAACCTGCCTTGGCCACTTCACTGGGACAGATTAATTCAAATCTCCACACTACAGATGGGGTGCGGTACAAATAAAATATTCGTATCACATTTGTTCCCTGGCGCTGGGAGGCGGCAACTCTGCCGGTGAGCCACCGTGCTACCCCCCCCCCCCCCCCCCCCCCCCTCCCTTACCCCCCCCCCCCACCCCCAACTGTCCAGCCAATGATTCAGACATTAGAGCCTCCTCATCTAGGAGCTAAATGTTCTTTGAAAATGCGAATGCCTTGTTGGTTACGCATTAATGCAAAATGCGAATTTGAACGCAAGGTCTAGTGCAGCATGCACGGGGGGCATGGTTATTGTTTTGACAGCTTATGTCAGATGAGAGGAGCAAACTCAATTCATTTTACAAGCATGAATTACCATGTAATCGCTGTGTCTTGCAGTGCATCACATCAAGGTTGTTATTACTCTGTAATAGGATTGATCACCTTGCCCACGCACTTAGCACCTTACTCTTGTACATTATGTCCCTCCCTAGGCAGGTGGTCTAGCTACGGTACACAAAAGTGCTGGAGAAACTCAGCGGGTGCAGCAGCATCTATGGAGCGAAGGAGATAGGCGACATTCCGGGCCGAAACCCTTCTTCAGACTGATGGGGCGGTGGGGGGAGGCGGGAGGAAGAGGGGGGAAGAAAGGAAAAAGGGGGAGGAGGAGCCTGGAAGGTTGAGAGAGAGGTAGGATGGGGAGGAGACAGCAAGGATTGAGACTGAATTGAGAGAGTTCTGTTAACCCTAAGTTAACAGTAGTTTAGCGATTAGAGATTCAGCGTGGAAACAGGCCCTTCGGCCCACACCGACCAGCGATCCCCCCTCACACTAACGCTATCCTACACACACTCGGGACAATTTACACAATTTACACTTATACCAAGCCGATTAACCTACCAACCTGTACGTCTTTGGAGTGTGGGAGGAAACCGAAGATCTCGGAGAAAACCCACGCAGGTCACGGGGAGAACGTGCAAACTCCCTACGGACAGCGCCCATAATCAGGTTCTTGTTCTGCAAAGGGCCTGTCGCACTTTCACGAACTAATTCACAACCTTTTTTACTTGTGGACATTTTTCATCAGGCTAGAAAAAACGCCCCGACCTACTTGATGCCTCTAGTACCTACGACTAGCATCACGGCCTGCTACGACCTACCTACGACCTCGTGACGACCATGCTGCGAGTATGAGTCAAGGGCAAACTCGGCAGAGGTCGTGAATTGGGTCGTGAAAGTGGGACAGGCCCTTGAGGCAGCGACTCTACTGCTAAGCCCCATGAAGTACATGAAGTTGAGTTCAATGCTCCTGGTCTCACTGGCTCAGGTGGTCGTTGTTAGGCCTGGGGACTTGGGGAGAGAGTAAGAGCTATCTACACCCAAGGTGGTCTCAGAATCTACAGGGAATTGAGCGCAATACTTGCTCAGTGCAATGCAAGGGACATAAAAATAATTGCGAGCTTTTCCTTCTTTGTGAAACATGTTTGTCCACAGGTTGGAAAGTTGGATGGTGGGACTGTCATACGCTGAGAGAATGGAGCGGCTGGGCTTGTACACTCTGGAGTTTAGAAGGATGAGAGGATATCTCATTGAAACATATAAGATTGTGAAGGGCTTGGACACGCTAGAGGCAGGAAACATGTTCCCGATGTTGGGGGAGTCCAGAACCAGGGGCCACACAGTTTAAGAATAAGGGGTTAGCCATTTAGAACGGAGACGAGGAAACACTTTTTCTCACAGAGAGTGGCGAGTCTGTGGAATTCTCTGCCTCAGAGGGCGGTGGAGGCCGGTCCTCTGGATGCTTTCAAGAGAGAGCTAGATAGGGCTCTTAAAAATAGCGGAGTCAGGGGATATGGGGAGAAGGCAGGAACGGGGTACTGATTGGGGATGACCAGCCATGATCACATTGAATGGCGGTGCTGGCTCAAAGGGCCAAATGGCCTATTCCTGCACCTATTGTCTATTGTCTATTGTCTATAATAATGGGGAATGGATCATTTCACAGTATGAACATTGGATTCTCCAATTTTCAAGTAAACTCCATCTCCAACCAATTCCCTTCGCTCCATAGATGCTGCCTCACCCGCTGAGTTTCTCCAGCATTTTTGTCTACCTTCGATTTTTCCTGCATCTGCAGTTCTTTCTTAAACTAAATGAAGAGCCTGTTTCCACCCTGTATCTCTACAGTCTAAAGTATAAAGGTGTGAGGGAAAGCTGTTCCTTTGTATATGCCCTATCATTCAGGTGACAATTGAAACCATGGCCTCGTTTGTTCGCAAAGGTCCGTTTCCCAAAGCTCTCCTTGCTGAGGTAAATGTTTACCGTGTGATCAACCCTCCTTTTTTATTTTTACATTTTTAAAAAAAAATATTTAATTTTATTTGAAGCAATTGTATAAAGAGAGAATGATCGAGATAACAATGATACCATTTTCGCACTGCTTCAGTTTTAACATTTTATGAACTAATAACCAGGTCGGAAAAAACGGAAAAAGGAAAAATGGGAAAGAAAGAAGAAAAAGGAAGAATTTCAAGAAAAACACGAAAAAAAACAGGAAAAACCCAGAACTAACGAAGGAGTGAAAAAAGCGGAGATATATCCCACTGCCCTTCCATACGCCCGCTCACCCGACTCGAGCGTCAGTTTTGAGTTTGTGTTCAACCATTATGTTGCTGAAGAAATTCAATAAAGGGAGACTATATTTTGGAAAATTGACCTGGTTTCTCAGTCAAGACAAGCCTTATTTTTTCTAGATGCAGTGTCTCGGTCATTTCTGTGATCCACATCTTCACTGTGTGGACTGTTATCTTTTTCCGGAATTTAAGTATACGTTTTTTCGCAGTTATTAAACTGTAGTCCATGAAGCGTCTTTGAAATATCGTTAGATTAGGGCAGCCTTCTGACATTCCTAATGTTATTAGTTTTGGATCTGGCTCCAATTGAGTTTTAAGTGTTTTAGAAATGATATTGAATATTTCCGTCCAGAAGTTTTGTATTTTTATACAGGATACAAAATAATGAGTTAGGGTGGCTTCCTGAAAGTGACATTTATCACAAAGAGGAGAGACAGTTGGGAAGATCTTGTTCAATTTGGTCTTTGGGTAGTATAAGCTACTTAAGGTTGAGTGGTATAACCTATTTAAGGATAAGGGGGAAGTCTTTTAGGACCGAGATGAGAAAAACATTTTTCACACAGAGTGGTGAATCTGTGGAATTCTCTGCCACAGAAGGTAGTTGAGGCCAGTTCATTGGCTATATTTAAGAGGGAGTTAGATGTGGCCCTTGTGGCTAAAGGGATCAGGGGGTATGGAGAGAAGGCAGGTACGGGATACTGAGTTGGATGATCAGCCATGATCTTATTGAATGGCGGTGCAGGCTCGAAGGGCCGAATGGCCTACTCCTGCACCTATTTTCTATGTTTCTATGTTTCTAACCTATGCAATACTTTAAATTGTATCAGGCAGTGCCTGGCATTTAAAGAACAGTAGTGTATGTATTGTAGGCTTTCCTCCCATATATCTTTCGAAATGGGTAAACCCAGCTCGTCTTCCCATGCTCGCCTAATCTCAGAAGGTGGGCTGTCAATATTTAGAAGGGTGTTATAAATGTAAGATATCAACTTACTTGTGTCGGCATGTCTATTCAAACAGTCGTCTAATATACCTGGACCCATAAGAGGACAGTCGTGTGTATATGTTTTCATGTAATCTCGGATTTGGATATCTAAAAAAAGTATTGGCATTCAAGTCATATTTCTCCTGTAGTTCTTGAAAAGAGGAGAGAGTTCCCTTCTTATAGAGAATACTCCCACAGTATTGATTCCCAGGTTCTTCCATTGAACAAACACCACATCTAAAATAGACGGTTTAAACGAGGCATTGTTTGCAATAGGAAGAAGGAGAGACATATTTCTCAATTTAAGACAGAATTTCAGCTGTTTCCAGATACGGATAGTACTATGTATTATCGGAATTTGCTCATCGGATTGTTGACTTACTCAGATGTATTGGAGATAGGAGGATTGAGCCGATACTAAAAGGCAAACTCTCTTTCTCCATTTTTAACCAATTTACATGTTGACATGTATCGCCCAACCAGAAAGTTATATATTTAATATTAGTTGCTCAGTAGTAAAAAAGAAAATTAGGTAGAGCTAATCCTCCATTTGATTTGGATTTGCACAAGTGTATTTTGAGTTTTCTAGGGTTTTGTAGTCCCAAATAAAGTGAGTGACAATAGAGTCAATTTTGTTTTTAAAGCTTTTAGGGAGATATATCGGTATTGATTGGAATAAGTATAAAAGTTGCGGAGGGAAGATCATCTTTATTTCATTTATTCTACCAAGAAGGGAGATAGGAAGTGTTTTCCTTTTGGAGCGATGATTATTTTAAACAAAGAGGAATACTTTCTAGTCACGTAAATTCCAAGATATCTAAACTTTTCAGTAACCATTCTGAAGGGAAATTGTTGGAGTTGAGAAGGGTCTTGTTCTATTATTGGCATGATTACACTTTTATTCCAATTAATTCTGTATCCTGAAAAGGAACCAAATTGTTCTATAATGTTTAAAACATTTGGAATACTAACTTGGGGATTAGTAATGTATAAAAGTACATCATCTGCGTATAACAACATTTTATTGGAAGTATAGTTGGTATTATATCCATAAATGCCTGAATGGGACCTAATACTCTCGGCAAGGGGTGATCAACCCTTCTAATGGGCCAATTACAAAAATCTGGTGACTGATTAATCAGATCGGAGTCTGAAGAAGGGTCTCGACCCGAAACGTCGCCTATCCCTTCGCTCCATAGATGCTGCCGCACCCGCTGAGTTTCTCCAGCATTTTTGTCTACCTTCGGTTTTTCCAGCATCTGCAGTTCTTTCTTAAACAATCAGATGATCGGGTTACTCTCATGTTTGTGAGCTCTTGCAGTGCGCATATTGACTGGTACATTCTCAAGTTCATTGAAGCATTTGGGAATTACATTTTAACTGCTGCAGGACTCAGTGGGCTGAACAGTCTACATATCAGGGCGAGACTCTGCATTAGTTCTGATGGAAGATTTCAACCAGTCATGTGACAATTCCTCACCCCCCCACAGATGCCGCTTGACCCACTGAGTTACTCCAGTTTTAGAATTTAGTCTTTATACTTTAGCGATACAGGGAGTAAACAGGCCCTTCAGCCCATCGGGTCCATACCGACCAGCGATCCCTGCGCACTAACACTATCCTACACACACTTGGGACAATTTACAACTTACATAAGCCATTTGACCTACAAACATGTGTGTCTTTGAATTGTGGGGGGAAACCAGAACACCTGGAGAAAACCCCCGCAGGTCACGGGGAGAAGGTACAAACTCCGTACAGACAGCACCCGTAGTCAGGATCGAACCCGGGCCTCTGAAGCTGTAAGGCAGCCACCGTGCCAACGATGCAACGGTGTGACCTGCTGAGTTACTCCAGCTATTTGCCTCTTGCTCCAGAATGCAACATCTGCAGCTGCGAAATTCAGGCAGTTTGCAGAACCTCGAGTAGGAAGGAACTGGAGATGCTGGTTCACATCGAGGATAGACACAAAAAGCTGGAGGAACTCAGCGGGACAGGCAGCATCTCCGGAGAAAAAGAATAGGCGATGTTTTTGATCTGAAGAAGGGTTCTGACCTGAAACATCACCTTTTGATTTTCTCCAGAGATGCTGCCTGACCCGCTGCGTTACACCAGCACTTTGTGCCTATGTGCAGTAACTTGATCCTGAAACATAGAAACATAGAAATTAGGTGCAGGAGGAGGCCATTTGGCCTTCGAGCCTGCACCGCCATTCAATATGATCATGGCTGATCATCCAACTCAGTATCCTGTACCTGCCTTCTCTCCATACCCCCTGATCCCTTTAGCCACAAGGGCCACATCCAACTCCCTCTTAAATATGGCCAATGAACTGGCCTCAACTACCTTCTGTGGCAGAGAATTCCACAGATTCACCACTCTCTGTGTGAAAAATGTTTTTCTCATCTCGGTCCTAAAAGACTTCCCCCTTATCCTTAAACTGTGGCCCCTTGTCCTGGACTTCCCCAACATCGGGAACAATCTTCCTGCATCTAGCCTGTCCAACCCCTTAAGAATTTTGTACGTTTCTATAAGATCCCCCCTCAATCTTCTAAATTCCAGCGAGTACAAGCCGAGTCTATCCAGTCTTTCTTCATATGAAAGTCCTGCCATCCCAGGAATCAGTCTGGTGAACCTTCTCTGTACTCCCTCTATGGCAAGAATATCTCTCCTCAGTGAAGGTGCTTCAGATATGCAAGATTTTCTTTGCCCCCTTTTGAATGGTAATATTGGCCAAGTATTCACATACAATGCCATTCCATCCTGCCCAGTACAGGCAGAGTTGAATTCTTGCTCCTTCCAACCAAAATAATCCAATAAAAAACACTCCTGAAGGGCAAAGTAAAACATTTAAATTATGCAGAGTTTATATTTTGTTTACAGAAAGCTTCACCTTCCCCGTTGTGCAGACTAATTACAAAGCCTTTCATCTACAGTCTGAAGAAGGGTCTCGACCCGAAACGTCACCCATTCCTTCTCTCCAGAGATGCTGCCTGTCCCGCTGAGTTACTCCAGCATTGTGTGCCTATCTTCGGTGTAAACCAGCACCTGCAGTCCCTTCCTTCCACAGGAGACATTGACTGCAGTATAAAATCTCCAGCAGGATAAGGCCAAGGATGTTGCCTGGGCTCGAGGGCCTGAGCTGTAGGGAGAGGGTATGCAGGCCTTTACACCTTGGAGCTGCGGAGGAAGAGGACGCGATCTTATAGATGTGTACAAGATCATGAGATGAATAGATCAGGTGAATGTGCAGTCTTTTGCCTAGGGTAGGGGAATCGAGACCCATAGGTTTAAGATGAGGGGTGGAAAAATTGAATAGGAACCTGAGGGGTAACATTATCACACATGGGTGGTGGGTGTATGGAACGTGCTGCTGGAGGAGGTAGAGGCAGGGACATTTAAGAAATATTTGACAGGTACATAGATAGGGAAGGTTCAGAGGGATATGGGCCAAATTCAGGCAGATGGGACTAGTGTAGCTGGGACATGTTGGCCGGTGTGGGCAGGTTGGGCTGAAGGCCCTGTTTCCACGCTGCACCAGTCTAAGGCAAGATCTTTCACAAGCAAAGATACTCAATTTTTGCTGAACGTGAATAAAAAAAAAACAACAAAAGCCTCTCAACTGAATCGAAACTCAAACAAAACTGAAAAGTTTAAACCCAAATTATATATTGAATATTAGCAACAACAAAAAAAATCAGCTGCATACATCAACCAACTCAAGCTTTGCAGGTCCAATATCAGCCAAATGTCTTTCCGTCATTTTCTATGGATAATGGATTAACCTAGTATGGATTTCTCCCCCCTCAATTTGCGAAGGATAGATCCTTGCAGAGTGTGGGATCGTTGTAGATTTGCAGGGCATCTTTTGCCAGGTGTGTGTGCGGAGGTGGACCACATCGATAGGCAACTTGTGGAGATTATTCCTCCATCTCGGATAGTTTGGGTGATTGTTAAATGATCCACTTAGCGTTGCGATGCATTGTTAGTACGTTGCCTTATTCCTTGGGGTTTATTGATGTTCATAATAAAGATTGATTGAGCACAACGTCCTCTGGTTTACGATGCGGATGGAAGCCGAGGCTTTGAGTGAGGGTGAAGCAGGAAATGGATACAATTTCATCACGCCCTATTAAAGGTGCGCTGCGGAGTTAATGGGCGATAAAGATGTCATATTTACTGAAGGGTTACATCAGCAATACAGAGTCCACCTGAGATATGGTTACTTGGTTTAGTTCGGTTTAGTTTAGAGATACAGCACGGAAACAGGCCCATCCGCGCCGACCAGCGATCCCCGCGCATTAACTCTATTCTACATACTACGGACAATTTACGGTCTTACCGAAGCCAATTAACCTACAAACCTCTACATCTTTAGGCCCTGTCCCACTGTACGAGCTAACTCAAGAGGTCTCCCGAGTTTAAAACAAAAAAACTTGTGGATGCACGGAGAACGAACGTAGCGGGTACGTCGGAGCTCGGGGACGTCTCTCAGCGGCTCGTAACACTAACGGCAGATACTCGGGAAGACTCGGGAAGATTTTTCAACATGTTGAAAAAGAGCCCCGAGTACCTACGAGCGGCCACTATCGTCAATCTCCGAGTTCGAATCAGGGGAAACTCGGGAGAACTTTTGAATGAACTCGTACAGTGGTTCAGGGGTTTTAGGAGTGTGGGAGTAAATCCAGGGGAAAACCCAGGCGGGTCATGGAGATCATGGCTGATCGTCCCCTATCAATAACCCGTGCCTGCCTTCTCCCCACATCCCTTGACTCCACTAGCCCCTAACTCTCTCTTAAATCCATCCAATGACTTGGCCTCCACTGCCCTCTGTGGCAGGGAATTCCATAAATTCACAACTCTCTGGGTGAAAAAGTTTTCACGCAAAAGTTTTCACCCAGAGAGAAGGTACAAACTCCATACAGACAGCCCCCATAGTCAGGATCGAACCCGGGTCTCTGGCGCTGTGAGGCAGCAACTCAACCGCTGCGCCACACTGTTACTATGAAACGGTGCACTGGTTAGCGGGAATTACGCCACACTGGAGCAACTCCGCAGGAGATGAGGCATCTCTGGAGAACATGGATGGGGGACTGAGGAAGGGTCTTGACTTGAAACGCCACCTACCCGTGGTCGCCAGAGATGCCGCCTGACCCGCTGAGTTACTCCAGCGCTCTGTGCCTTTACTTGTTCCTACATTGACCTCT